>OY728139.1:1461669268-1462919268 GCA_963277665.1 Viscum album
ATTTTAATTTCATTTATAACCACAGTGAAGAGTTATAATTTACCAACATAACCATCCATGTACTGTGAGTGCTACTTTGAAAACCAAAGGGATTCACCCCATCTGTGGATAACACAAGAGTAAGGTTTCTCATCTCATTTTCAAATTCAAGATAATCATGATCAATTCTATTCTACTGAATAGAGTCTATCGGGTGATGAAGTTCCCCATCTTTATTTATTATATCTACATTCCATGTCAATTACCTTGTAGTCTCCTTACTTCCATATAGGCGCCTAAACCTTGGAATGATTGGAAAGTACAATACAACTTTTGTAGGACCTGTTTCATCTTTCTTGTATCAAGAAGCACCACACTTTTTTCATTCTTTAAGTGATTTTTAGTCCTTTTGGAATAGTATACAGCCATTTGGGTAGGAATGTATTCTTTCAAAGATCATACCCATCAAATGTAATATTTGTTTAGCATCATATGTTCATCTAGGGAGATCATTATCTTATGGGATCATATCATTCAAGAGAGAAATTAGTTCAATAAAACTAGAGTCACTCCATCTGTTTCCTACTTTAAAATTATACAGATTTAGTAATGATGAAAATGCTATATATTTAGTGCAACTAGCATACAATGGTGTCTTATCACAAATCTTTAACATCTCAAACAATTTTAGAAAATTGCAAAGTTCATATTCAAATATCATTTTCATTTACTCAATACGATCTTCATCATCATTCACACCTATAATCACAACCTTGATATGGTATTCTTTATTGTACACACTTATAATCATATCAGATTATCCATAAAATGTAGTTTTATCCCAATTACTAGCTACATTCTCTTTTTCTCCATGTTTATTCCAACATTTATAACTTTGATCAATTCCATGACAGATCAAGTATTCATCAATCTCCTCTGTACTAATTATTCCTAAATAACAATAGTGTAAACATGGGGAAAGGATTTGATAAGGGTCATATGCATGATTTTGTACTAGATTGATGAACTTTTTCACCCCATCTTCATACTCTTTTGTCATATTATTGGAATCCATCCATTATCTATTCATATCCATCGTATTTGATTCAGTAATATTAATATTTAACAAAATAAATACACAAAATGTGTTCAATTTAATATGGATCTCATGAATTGATTGAAATAAAATGGAAATATTGAAAAATGGTTTATCATCCCAAATGATCAAAAACAAAAAAATATTGAAGGAAATTTATAAATATAATGGAGGAGAATTCACTTCTAAAAACTATTTTTCACTTTGTAATTTTAATGATCAGAACCCTTTTTGTATGAGTATAAATTAAGTATAAGATTACATTTACATTATAAAAAAAATTTGTTGAAGTATGTATATTGAATGTAATAATGTAAATAAAAAAACCTATATTATTTGACATCCCTTTTCATAATAGAAAATACATAAATTGAATATAATAATGGTTTCACAAATAAAAAAAAGAAATTATTATATTTTTTAAAATATATTCCACACTAAAATTAAATTTATGAAAGTATAAAAGCATTAAACTATTTATAAATTAAACATTTATAGGTATAAAATTATTAATTAAAACTTTTTATATATTTATATTAGTATATAAAATTATAAATGTATATAGAAGTATAAAATTATATATAATTTATAAAAGAATGTATATTTTAAATACATATACATAATTTATAAATTTATATAAATTTATAAAACAATATAAAATTACATATATGTTATAAAAGTATACATAACTTATAAAAGTATATAGTTTTATGAGTAATTTTCAAAAATCATTTTTGAGATCATGATGATAATAATTTTTGAAACATTATTATTTAATAATCATAAATAAAGGATATTTTAAAGGTTATAAATTTAATATTTTGAAATGTGTATTATAATATATAAAATTGATGAAAGTGAAATAAAATGCCTTTTTTATGATTTTTAGGTTGTTTTTTAGAACCAGCATCAATGAAATTGTTATAAAACTATCATTTGAAAGGAAATGAAGTGAAATATTAATATTATACAAGATAATACATATTTATCATTAAGAAATATAATATGAAGACATTTTTTGGGGGAATAGCCTCAGAATATTTGATGTTGGACATAGAGATGTGGGAATTATTCACCACTTTTAAAAACATCATCGTTCTTCTACCTCGCTTGTCACCCTATGCTCAAATACATTTCTCCAAAATTTGTCACAACCCAAACATTCAACCCCCACTACACACCACTTAATCTAACCATAATCACTACTGAATAGATCATGTCATTACACTAGGACAACCAAACATACAAAAGAACGCCCTAACATCCATCGAAAATTATGACAACCATTATACATCAACCCAATAACGGTCAAGAATGGTCTTGTATAGTAGTAAAAATAATGTATCCCTTTTGAAGCTTCAAAAAAATCTTTTGTAATATTCAAAAAACCAAAGAAAATATATTATGTATCATCCTCTACCTTTAAAAATATGTTTTTTATTTTTAGAGGTGAGGGAAATTATGTTATTTACTAGTAAAACTAGGGAAAAATAACTTATGTTTAAATCAAACTTCATATGTATGAGATAAATAAATTACATGTGGCCCTTATCTTTTCTATCAGATAAGTAAGGGGTCCTATGTATCAGCTCTAGGGATATTATGTATGCTTTGAACATGTTACTTATCACTTTAATTTTCCAAATTTCTTCTTCAAAACAGATAAAATTTTTACGTATTCTTTGAGATATATTATATATTCCCCACCTTTTTCAAATTAAATCCATTCCATAAGGAATATGTTATATATGATCAGTATAATATCATACATATACATGGATGTTCATTTCCTTTATCAAATATATACATCTGGGTATGACATATATATTCACATAACATATCAAGACATATATAGATTTTTCTACCATAGCCACAACAAACATATTTTACCTTAAACATAAAAAAATTAATAATTATAAATGTTTACCCATTAATTTTGTTCAAAAAATAAACTAGATCATTTAACTTCACAAGTTTATGCATTTGGAATAACATTTATGGAGGCATATATGGTTCAACGGCTTCGATGGATTTAAAAATACCACATTTCCTTGGGTTTTTACACTTGGTAGGTGACATGAATAGATCCTAGGTGGGGGTTTATGAGAAGGATGATCTTGCTTCATGAATATCTTATGTATTGCATAGTGGTGACATTGTTGCTCGGAGGGAAGTGGGAAGTGCACGCCGAGTTATGGTGAGTGCGGTTGATGCAATGGAGAGTTGGGAGGGTGGTGCGGGTCTCATTGATGCTCAGATATTTTCTATAATTCTAGATTAGGGTAGTGTACAGTGATCTAGAGATGAAATATGTTATGTGGTTTTGAACGGAGGATATGGTAGACCTGATCTTCTTGACACTTCAGCAACTCTGAATGCAAGATTGGGTGTCACTGTGAATATTAAACTAGATGGTGTCTGATCTTGTTTGTAAACTTCAAGGATTCTTACACTGGAATAATTTTTCAAAAGGGGTCTACTTATCATGTGGAATCCAATATTGATGCATTTACTGAAAGAATTGCAATTGGGAAACACTCCCTAATTTCATGGTTTGTTACTTATAAGGGAGAGAATCCTTGGAAGCTAGAAGATTTGGTTCATCATATTTAATTTTTGTGGGTTTTTTTAGAATGGAAGTGTGTCTCCCATGAGCATAGTTATTTTCACTACCTATACACTTCAGATGACTATAATCTTCATGAGTGGAGTGTTGGCTCTTTGTTCTGAAATCCCATATGGATTCATCTTCATGAATAGTCTTTAGATTTCAATGTATCGCATGAAAGAAATGTTTTCTATCATATATGGGTTCGTCTTCATGGTCTCAATTGGTTCCTTTGGAATTTGAGGATTTTTCAGGACATCATCATGTAAATTGGGACTCTTATTATTCTTGATAAGAAAATTAAGAATGTATGGTATGGGATTTTTTCCAATATGTTTGTGGAGATTGATCTCAACTCCATGATTATTTCTAAGGTAACTCTATCCACTCCCACAAATGAAATTAAAATTGATGTTTAGTATGAGTGTAAACCATTATTTTTTAATGTCTGTATGGTTGTTGGTCATTTTCTAGAGTTATGTTGGAGGAAGGCCTCCTATGAGAGTTGTGGGATGAAGGAACATTTAGTTACTCAGTATCGAAGGAAGCCAAATTTGATGTCAAACTCCATTGTTTTTCATGGGAATGTGCCTTTAAAGACCATGTACAATGAGGTTGATCTACAGGCCTCTATGAAATGAAATTATCAGATGGATAACTTAAAGGGAAAGGGGATAATGTTGAATGAGCAGTTTTTGGCTAGAGTCAATAGTGGAACCTCTAATGCTTGGACATATATTGAAGAGGAGGTAACATTAAAGGATTATTGTGTTACTCTTTTAGGATTTCTTAAAGGTATATTTGAGATATAGAATACTCATGTGGGATCTGAAGTGGTTAAAAATGGTATTATTATGGCCAATAATGTTGAAAAGGAAGTATTTTTGGAACCTGGTGGTCTTTCTTCTTTGGATGTGTCTGCCAGGGATGATTCTTCTTCTACTATGTCGGTCATCCTGGGTGAGGTTTCATAAGGGGGGGATGGAATTGGTTGGGAGTGGGGCCTTTGTTCTACTCTTTACCCTATTGGTATGGATTTTAGTTCTACCTTGAATCCTTAACATGGTAGGAAAGGTGAGGACTTGAAGAATGAGTATGAGGTTGTGGTTTTTCAAAAATCTATTCAGGATGCCTGGAAAACATTCAACTACTCAAGATTTGATAAATCGGGTAACATATTAGATGATGGAAGTGATAAAGAGAAGCATATGATATTATTTTACACCACTCAGCCTTTTGGAAGTGGTGGAGATTCTTCCTTTAAGGATGATGTCGTAAATGAAAAAGGAAATATGAGTGACAAGGAAGGGTAAAACATGGATCCTCCATAAATAAGGCCATAGAAGGATTATTCTACTCTACGAAGGATGGTTTCTACCAGATAATCCTCCAAATCTTCAAAGGTCAAGCTCACCCCGGAGCAGGAAAGATCCAAGACAATGATGCTTAGGATTCTAAATCAAGCTAACTCACAATGATTCGAACTATGGCTTTGAAAATGGTCTTTCATTTTATGACTCATAAACTGGTTTTCCAGATGAGGACATGTCTCATTGTTTGACCTTGTCTATTCTCTTATGTTCTTTTTCTTTTCTTTTTTAATAAAAGGTCAGGAGCTTTGCTTCTAGGTAGACCTTTCTTGTAAATATGAGTGAATAAAATGATTTGAATATAAAAAAATAATGAATTTCTTTCCTGTGATAGATGCTCCACTAGAGGTGAATAATGAAACTCATACAGAACCACCTATCACATTTCTCATTGAATAAACAAGTTCCCATAAAATAGTACCCGATGCTTTCCATTATTTTTCCACACCTCAAGAGCATCACCATGAATAAAAAAATATCTTAAAAACACTATATCAAGATCCTCTAGCTAAAAGTTTTGTATTCATGACTATCATTAGTTAAAATTCATTCCATAATAACTCAAGAAACCTTTGGGAAGACTTACCTTAGACTTGGAGAGAGTTCGACAGTAGCGGTAGGGTTCGGTGGTAGCGGTCGGCAGTGACAGCGGCGGCGGTTGACAGCAGTAGGGTTCTATGACAGCGGGAGGGTTCGGTAGCAGTGAAGGCAACAGTAGGGGCAGTAGGGTTCGGTGGTAGGGGTGGTCGGGTTCGGCGGCGATAGAGGTTGGGTTCAGTGAAAGCTTTGAAGGCATGAGAGAATGAGACATTGTTGGGGTTATTTTTATAA
This sequence comes from Viscum album, assembly GCA_963277665.1. Lineage (NCBI taxonomy): Eukaryota > Viridiplantae > Streptophyta > Magnoliopsida > Santalales > Viscaceae > Viscum > Viscum album. The sequence continues at coordinate 1,461,675,153 of OY728139.1, forward strand.
TATTGGGGAAGACTTTTATCAGTATTTTCAAAAAAGCGCTGATAAAGAATAGTTTTATTACTGTTAAAATAGAAAGCACAGATAAAACACATCTTTATCAGTATTAAAAAAACGCTGATAAAACGTGTCTTTATCAGTACTAAAATTATAGTGCTGATAAAGACAGGCTTTATCAGTACTTGTTTAGCGTTTATAAAAGTTAATCTTTATCAGTACTTAAAAAATGTTGTTAAATATGTAAATAAATAAATATATTTATTATTTAAATATATTTATTATAATTATATAAATATATTTTTATATTTTTATATTTTTATATTTTTATATTTTCATATTATTATATATATTATATAATTATAAATATAATAAATATATTTATTATTATTTTATAAATTTTTGTATATAATTATAAATATATTTATATATTTATATTATTATTATATTTATTTATTTATTTATTTAAAAATATTTATATATAATTTTAAATATAATAAATAAATTTATTATTTAAGCATGTTTATTATAATTTTATAATTATTTATATAATTATTTATATTTATAATTATAAAGAAATATATTTAAAAAGTATTTATATATAAATATATATTTATATAAATAAATTGCAGTTGGGGGCTTGCTCAAGTGGTCAAGGGTCCTCGTAATCATGCATCAGATTGAGGTTCAAATTCAGGTGGGAGTGAATTTCCGCTGGCAGACGGTGACACAGGCATAACACTACACTGGGTCTTCGGGCCAGCTTGTGGGTCTTTGGACCATGCAATGAGCTTCATTCCCACTAGTATTTTGGGTCACGTATTGAATAAATAAGGCTTGATGGGCCGGTTATCCCTTAGGGGCTATGGTCTATCTTTCCGGCAAGTGTGTGTCATGTGTGTTTAATGTAATTATACACCCAAGCACCTAATATATATTTATATAAATAAATATATCTATTGATATATAATTATAAATATAATATATATATATATATATATTAATAAATATATATATATATATATATTATAATTTTATAATTATTTAAATAAAAATAAATTTATTTATAATTATAATTATAAATAAATAGATATTTATTTATAATTTTAAAATTATAATAAATATATTTATTATATTTAGAATTTTATAATTTTGTATATTAGATATATTTATTATAATTTTATAATTATTTAAATATAATTATAAATAAATATATTTATAAATATTTGTATATAATTATAAATATATTCATATCTATATATTTATTAATATATAAATATATATATTTATAAAATATAATAAATATATTTATTATAATTGTATAATTATTTAAATATATATATATTTATTTATAATTATAAGTATAAATAAATATTTTTATAAATATTTTTATTTAATTATAAATATATTTATATTTATTTATTTATTTACTTATTTATTTATTTATTAATATATTAATATATATATTTATAAACTAATAATAAATGTATTTATTTTATTTTTATAATTATTTATATATATATAGTTATAATTATAATTGTAAATAAATATATTTAAAAGTATTAATATATAATTTAAATTTTAAAATTACAAATATAATAAATTTATTTATTATTTAAATATATTCATTGTAATTTTATAAGTACCTATAGAAATATAACAAGTTAATGGGAATAAAATGAATGAATCATATCTAATAGGGTATAGATTATAAAAAATGAGTCACCACATATATATATATATGCAAAGCATGATTAATAAGGGTGTCAATGTATACAATTCTCATATGACATTCAAATTGATGTTGAGTATGATAGAAAACCTTTATTTTTTAATGTTTTAATGGTAGTTGTTCATTCACTGGAGTTATGTTGGAGGAAGGCCACCTGTGAGAGTTGTGTCCTGAAGGTAAATTTAGGGAATCATTGCCGGAGGGAGCCAATATTGATGTCAAAATCCCTTGTTTGTCATGGGAAAGTGCCTCAAAGGCCCTTGTCTAACGAGGTTGATCTGCAGGCCTCTATGAAATTTAATTCTCATATGGATAACTTGAAGGGAAAGGGACTGATGTTGAATGAGAATTCTTCTACTGGAGTCAACAGTGGACCCTCCAATGCTCGAGCAGATCTTGTAGAGGAGGTAACATCAAAGGATGATTGTGCTACTCCTTTAGGATTACCTGAAGTTAGAGTTGAGATGCAGATTACTCAAGTGGGATCTAAAGTGGTTAACGATGGTATTATTTTGGCCAATAGTGTTGAAAAGGATTCATTTTTTGAACCTGGTGGTCTCTTTGATTTGAATGTGTCTTCCATGGATGATGCTTCTTTTGTTATGCTGGTCAGCTTGGGTGAGGTTGCACGGGGGGTGGAATTGGTCAAGAGAAGGACCTTTCTTCTACTCCTTACCCTGTTAGTATAGATTTTACTGTTGCCTTGAATTCTCAACATTCTAGTCAAGGTGAGGACTTAGATCATGAGTATGAGGTTGTGGATTTCCACAAATCTATTCAGGATGCCTGAAAAATTTTCAACTCCTCGATATATGATAAATGGGGAAACATATCGAACGATGGAAGTGATAAAGAGTAGCATATGATTTTATTGGATACCAGTCGACCTTTAGGTAGTGGTGAAGATTCTTCCTTTAAGTATGTTGTTGTAAATGGAAAAGGAAATATAAGAGACAAGGAAGGTTCAAACATGTCTCCTCTAGAAAGAAGGTCACATAAGGATTATTCCACTCTTCCAAGGAATGTTTATTCTAGATCGTCCTCCAAATATTAAAAGGTCAAGATCACCCTGAAGGAGGAAAGATCCAAGACAGCAATGCTTAGGATTTTGAATCAAGCTAACACACAGTCGGAGTGGAAAACTACTGATGATTTGAATTATGGATTTGAAAATGTGTTTCAGCTTATGACTCATATACTGGTTTTTTTATGAGAGTCTCTTTGTTTTACCTCACCTGTTATCTTGTGTTCTTTTTCTTTTCTCTTTTAATAAAAGGTCGGGAGCTTTGCTTATGACTATACCTTTCTTATAAATATGAGGGCATAAAATTATTAGAATATCAAAAAAAAATAATGAATTTCTTTCCTATGATAGAAGCTCTGCTAGAGGTGAGTAATGAAACTCATACAGAACCACCCATCACATATTTCATTGAATAAATAGATTCCCATAAAATAGTACCCGATGCTTTCCCTTCTTTGTCCACACCTCAGGAGCATCACCATGAATAAATAAATCTCTCAAAAACACTATATCAAGATCCTCCATCTAAAAGTCTCATATTCATGACTATCATTAGTTAAAATTCATTCCATGATGACTCAAATGACCTTTGGGAAGACTTACCATAGAATGGGAGAGGGTTTGGCCACAGCGGTAGGTTTTGGTGGCAACGGTCGGTAATGGCAGCAGTGGAGGTCAGCAGTGGTAGGGTTCTATGGAAACAGTAGGGTTTAGTGGCGGCAAAGGCAGCGGTGGGGGCGGTAGGGTTCAGCAGCAGGGGTAGTATGGTTCAGAGGTAGTAGAGGTCATCTTCAACGAAAGATTTAAAGGCGTGAGAGAATGAGACGTTGTTGGGGTTATTTTTAAAATATCGAAGAAAACTTTTAACATCACTTTCAAAAAAGAACTAATAAAGAGTAGTTTTATCAGTGCTAAAATAGAAAGTGATGATAAAACACATATTTATCAGCATCAAAAAACACTAATAATGTAAAGACCAGAAATTTTCAAGGAAAATTTTTTCTTAATTTCTTTGGAATTTTACGAGTCTGTAGATTCTGACGGCACTTGATTCAGAGGTCCGGTGCACCCAGAATCAATTTCTGAAGAATAGCTCGGGTACGTTCAGTGAACGAACGAGCGGGTTTTTATATCTTTTGAAGCGGTGCTTGGAATTGAAATCTGAGGGCACCGATGAACTCGCAGTGCCGGTAATTGCTTAAGGGAACCTTTACCGTAGTTGCGTTTTAAGCAGGTTGAGAATTATTATTTGGGGAATTATTTTAAAATAAATAAAATTGTTGAACAATTTCATTTTGTAACCTTGAAAGTTAAACCCTCCCATGGGAATTTGTTGGTGGAGCCCACAACCACCCAACTTCCCATGTGTGGTTATTTGAGAGGTGGGGCCCACACGATCCCCAACCTTTCATTTTCCCCAAACTCCCTTAAACCCCCTTCATTAATTTGTTAACTCCTCTTTATTTGTGTAACTCTTCCTTTCCTCTCTCTCCCTCTTTAACTCTTGCCAACACACCTTAATTAATAATTTGAACCTATTCAAATAATTAATTAAGTGATTAAAATTTTGAAATTTAAATTTCTAGTGGTAATAAAATAATAGGATTGGCCTATTATTTTACTTTGGCACTTGTTGGGCAGGGGGGTTTTGGAGAGAGCTCTTGTGAAGAAGAAGAAGAAGAGAATTCCACTTTCGTTGAAGAACGACGCCTCTTCAACGAAGAACGTCGGTTCCACGAAGACCGACAACACGCTTCCTTTTCTTCCTCCACATCAAGGGAGGAAATATAATCATGGGGAACTCGCCAACGATGACGGTTCTTTCCCGACGTTGATGGAGCGACAATGCTTTCCACGTCTATGACGAACGAACTATATTTGAGGAAGGGGTTATGTTCAATTTTGATGGATTAAAATTGTGCCTCGATTCGTCGTTGTAAATCTTTGATTGTCTCAGCCTATTGCTATCACTTAACGTGGAGGGAGCGGGCCAAACGAACATGGTCCGACGAACCTCCGCTAGAACTTGATCTTTTTGGACCCGACGATCGGATGGGGAACACGGAAGAGACCGGCGGCGCAAGGGTTGTCGTCACATAAGCTAGGAAAAACCACGGCCAAGCGGGCCGTGACGGAGGAAGCAAGGCGTCGTCACGTCGTGCCGGGGATGTGCAACCGCGGCCAACATAGGCCGTGGCAGAGGAAGCCGGCGCCGTCGCACAGGCTATGTAGCGGGAACCGCGGCCAGCTTTGCGGGCCGCTACGGTGGAAGGACTGGTCGGGCGAAGGGGAGCCACGGTGCTAGGAGGGCGTCGCGCTGGAAAACCGGTCGGCCGGCTGGGCAGAGAAGATCTGCGGTGCCAGGAGGGTGTCGCGCCAGACGATCCGCGGCCCGCCGTGCGGGCCGCATGCGCCAGAAGGCCGACTGGCCTAGCTAGTCGGCTGGGGATGGGCGGCGCCGCTTGGTGCCACCTGTTCGGACAGTTGAGGGGTCGTGCCCAGCCAAGTCACACCAGACCGGGCCGAGCCGGGCCGCGCCGCGTCGAGCCGCGCCGGGCCGCGTCGGGCTGGGCCAAGCCGGGCCGCGCCGCACCGGGCCGCGCCGCGCCGGGCCGGGCCGAGCCGGGCCACGCAGGGCCGGCCCGAGCCGAGCCGGGCCGCGCCGGGCCGGGCCGAGTCGGGCCGCACCGGGCCGCGTCGGGCCAGGCCGCGCCGCGCCCCTTGGGCCAGGTCACACGAGTAACTGGGCCGGTCCAACCCCTTTTCCATGTTGGACCTGCCAAAACCGAGTCGACCCGACCCCTCAGCCCATCGGGTCTGACGGACCGGACCCGTTTTCACTTAAACGTGAATAACATCAAGATCGCACGTATGATCGATGCGCCTTCTACGACACTAGGACCCTCGCGATGATGTGGTCCTTTTGAGATACTCTAAGTGATTTTTGGAAGACTTTGGAAAATGTCCGGGTTTGGAACGAACCTAATTTCAACCGGGCCCTCAGAGTAGTAACGCTTATAACTTAAGGACCGGATGTCCGATTGACGTGTCGTCGACTATGTTGGATTACTCTTGATGAGACGGTTCTTTTGACATACTTCACTTGAGGTTTTGATATAGTTGGAGTATGGTCAGTTGGATTGTACCTAAAATCCAACCGGGCCCCTGGAATGGAAATGTTAATAACTCACTGACCGAGCGTCCTATTGACGCGCCGTCTGTTGCTTTGAGACCCCTATGACGAATCGGTCCTTTGAGATACTCCCATGTGAGATTATGTAACACTTGGAAGTATCGAACGGTGGCTCGTAGAGAAGATCCTCTTGAAGACGAGTATACAGAGTACGGTGACCTTGTAGCTGGCTGAGACTTAATGACTGCTTGTCCGATTCAATTCGGAGTGACTTGAATAGCCCCGTGGGGAGCACTACTTTTTGAGGTGTCAGACCCATGGCGGAGGAGCACTACTTTGTGAGGTGGAAGAACCACGGTACTTGACAGGAGGAGTACCTCTGTAGGCTATGAGGGGGGAGCACTACTATGTGAGGTGGCAGACCCATTGCGGGGGAGCACTACTTTGTGAGGTGGCCGACCCGTGGTACTCGACAGGAGGAGTACCTCAGCAGTCTAAGGTTAGTGAGTGGCACCTCGGATTCGTGATAGGACTACTGCACTCGACAGAGGAGGAGTTCTCCAGCAGCTGTGTTTTCATCATCGTGAATAAAAATCCTGGTTTGAGCTGAGCCAATGACCTTTGTGTTTACCTCATGATTGAGATGGGTTACTTGATAACTTAGGTATATGTATGGGCATATACCTAAGTAAAGGTTTTATGTTGAGGTATTTATTTGTGGTTTATCCTTGTTGGTTTTAGTGAGACCTTGAGGGTCTCAGGGTCCCTATTGAGTATCGTTATACTCACCCCTACACGGGCTATGCCCGCACCTCATTGTGTTGGTTGCAGACGACGGACAACACTAATCGTGGTTGAGTCTTGTAGAGCTGGACGGTACCCGGAGCTGGATCTCACGACGAGTTGGCACCCAGAGGAGACGTACGGACGTGGAGTGATGAGGTGGACATTTGTACCTACCCTTCAGGTTGGAACCCTGAGGACGATCCAAGAGCTGCTTCACCATCAGTTGTTTGTCTTTTCAGTTGTACTTTCTTTCAGTTTTAGTTGTCCCTTTCTGTTGCGCTTGTATTTCCGGCCCCTTTGTACTTTCAGCACACCTGTTACTGCTTTACTTAGTGTTTTCTTCCTCTTGTACTCTAATTGTGTGTGTGTGTTTACGTTTTATAAAGGCAATGCCTTACCAGTTATAGGGATTTACACCTTTAGTGCTAGTCGCCAACCCCTGGCCTATGGAAGGCGGGCTTGGGGTAGTTACGACACGGGCCCCGAGGGATGGGTCATGACAAATTGGTATCAGAGGATTCGGTTCTACAAAAGAACTCATGACTCTGATCTTTATTTTCTATGAAGCAATAGTTTTAAGGGTACTGAGTGTGGTTTTCAGTTCAGGGAGTCCAGTGTTGGTGCAGGCGGCTAACGTATCCATACACCAGGACCCTGAATACTGATTTCTGACTCAGTGCACGAAAACACTGATTGCATGTGTGTTTTCAAAAGTTTCTTTTAAGTCAAATCAAACCAGGTCAGCTCATTAGGTATAGTCTTTTGACTGTGTCACATCTGTTCTTTCAGGATGCCTCCCCGCGGACGACCAGCTAGAACCCCGAGAGTTGTACGTACTGACAGTCTGCCGAGCGATGAGGCCTCATTATAGGGCCCTCTACCAGTTGAGGCACCAGCGGAGGCACCAGCAGTACTACCACCCGTTGGGCCACTGATGCCACCAGCCCTAGTAGCAGGCGATGCACACCGCTTGAGCACGTTGCACGAGTTCCAGTGCCATAGGCCACCCAGGTTCTGGGGAGAGATGGACCCACAGGTGGCTGAGGATTGGCTAGAGGCTATGGTGAGAGTCTTCAGGCTAGTAGGGACACTAGCCGACTTCATGGTTATCCTTGCTGCTAGACTCCTATAGGCAGTAGTAGGCAGATGGTGGAGCCTGATGCTCCAGATGAACGATGAGGCGACACTCATATGGGCAGACTTCGAGAGCCTATTCCGGGCGGAGTTTGTACCAGCCACCCTTCAAGAAGTGCGGATACAGGAGCTTATTCATCTTCAGTAGGGCAACATGACAGTAGCACAGTACTCGGAGAGGTTCACAGACCTCTTGCGCTACTCTACAGACATGGTACGTGACTCGTTCTTCAAGGCCCGGACCTTCGAGAAGGGGCTCAAGCGAGAGATTAGAGCTTCAGTTGTCTCCTACAGCATCCAAACGCAGACATGGGTGTTGGAGTGATCCCTCTTGGTGGAGAGTTTCCTTACTAAGAAGTCTCCAGCAGCGGGACCCACTACTAGCCGACATGCAGTGGAGTCTTCTACAGTTGGAAGTAGACAGATGACACAGAGGTCCAAAAGGACCAGACCTATAGGTGGTCAACCGAACAACTCAGGATCGGTAGTGTGAGGCACCAAGGTTAGAGACAGAGCCAGACTTACCATGTTGTGTTACACATGCAGTAGACAGGGTCACATGGCTCGTGACTGTCTGACCCACCGCTTGGATGATCAGCAGATAGAAGAAGGACCTCCCAGTAAGAGGCATAGGTTCGATCGAGGCGGACCGCAAGGAGCAGGAGACAGAGGCAGGGGAGTTGGCCATGAAACTGGAGGTGGAAGACACTTCGAGGTGGTGCCACCACCACCACCAGGAGGTCCACCCCAACCGCAGGGAATAGGTGGATATGGGAGATCACAGCTTCAAACAGCTGAAGCATACAACTATAGAGCTTCAGAAGCAGGTGGATAGGAGTGGTACTAGTTCCAGGCATGGAGTCCTTTGTTCTTGTTGCTTCTAGTTTCCATGTTGTCATTGTTGTATTTGCTTTGTGTCTTTGTACTATGAGCTGCAGTAATAAAAGACATTTATCTTTGTGACGTTTACTTTCCTATCCTTTTTGTATGGTTGATACTGAGAGGTTCCGGTTAAAACTATTGACTTGACCCTCACTTGCGAGATTCCTACTGGAGGAGACCCAGCAACTACGCACTGATGCCGACAGTGTGACTCAACCCTTGGAGGTGAGAGTAACGGTTGGATCTCTTGGTAGTAGCATTGAGGCCTTATGACGTCGTCTATGGCATGAAATAGTACCGTTCATGTCAAGATTGACTGCATTAGGCAAAGAATGTGGTTCATCCAGGGGATGAGACCAGATTTCTCTTTTCGGCAGAGGAGAAATCTCATGAACTCTTGTAGAACGTAGAAGAAGAAGGGTGGAGATGAGTTCTAACAATTGGCTAGTCTCACCCATTGTTCATTGAGCGAACGGTTTACGGTTCTCTCCAACTCAATAGTCTCAGGAGTATCTTCTCTCAGAAGTACATGAACATAAGATAGCGGTGATGGCTTGAATTCCTCCGGGACTATGACTTCGAGATAGTTTATATTCCTGTGGAGAAGGTGCAGATCATCTAGGAGCAGATGAAGAGTGCATAGAGAATACAGAATTCATATGCTGATAGGAGACGAGACCACTCGAGTTTGAGGTTAATGACCACGTCTTCTTACAGGTCTCACCTCGACGGGGTCTACGGAGATTTGTTCGGGGCGGCAAGTTATCTCTGCGTTTCATCAGGCCTTTCCACCTCATATGAACTGGGTGCACGACGTCGTCCACGTATCTCAGCTGAGGAGATGTGTGCATGACCTATCCATCATCATCGACCACAGAGAGATGGACATCGATGACGGTATGACTTTCTTGGGGTTCTAGTAGAGTTTGAGGATCGACATGAGCGGGTTCTATGAGGACAGTCGATTCCTCTTGTGCACTTTCGCTGGCAGCACGAGAACCTCTAGGAGATCACATGGGAGCAGGAGGCTCAGATACATGCTCAGTACCTCCTTTAGTTTCTCTAGTTTGTGTTGTAGCTTTATGGGTATGCAAATCCCTGAGGTGGGAGTAATGTAAATACCTGGAAATTTCGAGGAAATTGTTTTCTTAATTTCTTTGTAATTTTACAAGTCTGTAGCTTCTGACAGCACTTGATTCCGAGGCCCGATGTGCCCGAAATCAATTTCTGAAGAATAGATCGGGTACGTTCAGTGAACGAACGAGTGGGTTTTTCTATCTTTTGAAGCGGTGCTCAGAATTGAAATGTAAGGGAACCGATGAACTCACAACGCCGATAATTTCTTAAGGTAACCTTTACCATAGTTTCGTTTTAAGTGGGTTGAAAATTATTATTTGGTGAATTAGTTTAAAATAAATAAAATTGCTGAACAATTTTATTTTGTAACCTTGGAAGTTAAACCCTCCCATGGAAAGTTTTTGGTGGAGCCCACAACCACCCAACTTCCCATGTGTGGTTATATGAGAAGTGGGGCCCACACGAGCCCCAATCTTTCATTTTCCCCAAACTCCCTTAAACCCCCTTCATTAATTTGTTAACTCCTCTTTATTTGTGTAACTCTTCCTTTCCTCTCTCTCCCTCTTTAACTCTTTCCAACACACCTTAATTAATAATTTGAACCTATTCAAATAATTAATTAAGTGATTAAAATTTTGAAATTTAAATTTCTAGTGTTAATAAAATAATAGGATTAGGCTATTATTTTACTTTGGCACTTGTTGGGTAGGGGGATTTTGGAGAGAGGTCTTATGAAGAAGAAGAAGAAGAGAATTCCACTTTCGTTGAAGAATGACGCTTCATTTTCTTCCTCCACATCAAGGGAGGAAATATAATCGTGGGGAACTCACCAATGACGACGGTTCTTTCCCGACATTGACGGAGTGACAACACTTTCCGCGTCTACGACGAACGAACCATATTCGAGGTAGGGGTTATGTTCAATTTTAATGGATTAAAATTATGCCTCAATTCGTCATTGTAAATCTTTGATTGTCTCAGCTTATTGATATCGCTTAACGCAGAGGGTGCGGGCCAAACGAACACGGTCCGACGACCCTCCGCTAGAACTTGATCTTTTTGGAACCGACGATCGGATGCGGAACACGGAAGAGACCAGCAGCGCAAGGGCCGCCGTCGCATAAGCTAGGAAAAGCCGCGGCCAAGCGGGCCGCGGCAGAGGAAGCCGGCGCCGGCTGTGCAGCGGGAACCGTGGCCCTCTTTGAAGGCAGCTTCGGCGGAAGGACCGGTCGGCCCGTCGACCGGCCGGGCAGTGCAGATTAGCGGCGCCAGGAGGGTGTCGCGCCGGAAGAGCAGCGGCCCGCCGTGCGGGCCGCTTGCGCCAGAAGGTCGGCCGGCCTACCCGACCGGTTTGAGAGGGGCGGCGCCGTCGGTTCAGAGAGCTGAGGGGACGTGCCCCTTGGACCGATCGGTCGGCTGGCCGAGCTAGCCAAGCCGCGCGCCCCGCCGGGCCGCACCCAACTGAGCCGCGCCGGACCGGGCCGAGGGGGGCCGCGCCGGGCCATGCCGGGCCGCGCCAGGCAGTGCCCCTCCGGGCCGGGCCACGCCACTTCGGACCGAGCCGCGCCACTTCGGATCGGGCCTCGCCCCTAGGGCCAGGCCGCGTGACTCACCTAGCCGGTCCGACCCCTTTACCGGGTCGGACCCGCCAAAACCGAGTCGACCCGACTCGTCAGCCCATCAGGTCTAACAGACCGGGCCCATTTTCACTTAAACATGAATAACATGAAGACCGCGCATCCGATCGACGCATTGTCTACATCACTGGGACCCTCGCGATGAGGCGGTCCTTTTGTGATACTCTAAGTGAGTTTTGGATGACTTTGGAAAACAGCCGGGTTTGGAACGAACGTAATTTCAACCGGGCCCTCGGAGCAGTAATGCTTATAACTTAAGAATCGGACGTCTGATTGACGTTTAGTCGAATATGTTGGATTCCTTTTAATGAGATGGTTCTTTTGGAATACTTCACTTGAGGTTTGGACGCAGTTGGAGTATGGCCGGGTTGGATTGTACCTGAAATCCAACCGGGCGCCTTGAACGGAAATGCTAATAACTCACAGACCGGGCATCTGATTGATGCATTGTCTGTTGCGTTGAGACCCCTATGACGAGGTGATCCTTTGACATACTCCCACGTGAGATTAAATAACACTTTAAAGTATCGAACAGTGGCTCGTAGAGCGGATCCTCCCAGAGACGAGTATACGGAGCACGGTGACCTTGTAGTTGGATGAGACCTGATGAGTGCTTGTCCGATTCGATTCGGAGTGACTTGAATAGCCCGGTGGGGAGCACTACTTTGTGAGGTGGCAGACCCATGGTGGAGGAGCACTACTTTGTGAGGTGGCAGACCCGCGATACTCGACAGGAGGAGTACCTCTATAGGCTATGAGGGGGGAACACTACTATGTGAGCTGACAGACCCATGGCAGGGGAGCACTACTTTGTGAGGTGGCCGACCCACGGTACTCGAAAGGAGGAGTACCTCATCAGTATAAGGTTAGTGAGTGGCACCTCAGAGTCATGAAAGGACTATTGCACTTGACAGAGGAGGAGTTCTCCAACAGCCGTGTTTTCGTCATCATGAATAAAAATCCTGGTTTGAGCTGAGTCAATGACCTTTTGTGTTTACCTCATTATTGAGATGGGTTACTTGATAACTTAGGTATATGTATGGGCATATACCCAAGTAAAGGTTATCTGTTGAGATCTTTCTTTGTGGTTTATCCTTGTTGTTTTTAGTGAGACCTTGAGGGTCTCGAGGTCCCTACTGAGTATCGTTATACTCACCCCTACACGGGCTATGTCCGCACCTCATTGTGTTGGTTGCAGACGACGGACATCACTAATCGTGGTTGAGGCTTGTAGAGCTGGACGGTACCCAGAGGTGGATCTCACGACGGGTCGGTGCCCGGAGGAGACGGACGGACGTGGAGTACTGAGGAGGACATTTGTACCTACCCTTCAGGTAGGAACCCGGAGGACGATCCAGGAGATGCTTCACCATTCAATTGTTTGTCTTTTCAATTGTACTTTCTTTCAGTTGTAGGTGTACCTTTCTGTTGGGCTTGTATTTCCGGCCCCTTTGTACTTTCAGCACACTTGTTACTGTTTTACTTAGTGTTTTCTTTTGCTTGTACTCTGGTTGTGTGTGTGTGTTTACGTTTTATAAAGGCAATGCATTCCCAGTTATAGGGATTTACGCCTTTGGTGCTAGTCACCAGCCCCTGGCCTATGGAAGGCGGGCTTGGGGTAGTTACAACACAGGCCCCGGGGGATGGTTCGTGACAAATAAAACATGTCTTTATCAGTGCTAAAAAGCATTGTTAAATATCTAAATAAATAAATATATTTATTATTTAAATATATTTATTATAATTATATAAATATATTTATTATAATTGTATAAATATATTTATATAATTATATATTTTTATATTATTATATATATTTATATAATTATAAATATAATAAATATATCTATTATTTTAATATATTATAAATATATATATTAGGTGTTTGGGTTACAATTATATTAAACATATACACAACACACACAGAGGCATTATAAATATATAAATATATTATAAATATATAATTATAAATATAAAAAATATATTTAAATATATTTATTTTTTAAATACATTATAAATATATATTTATTTAAATATATTATAAATTTTTATATATAATTATAAATATTTTTATATATTATTATTATTATTATATATATTAATATATAAATAAATATATTTAAAAGTATTTATATATAATTAAGGAGATGATGGGGTTTGATTGGGAGGTTCTCTCTTTACGGGGTGATGGTCTCTAGGGTTCTGATGCTGCAAATCTGCATCGATCGACGATGTTAGAGCATCTGGTTTATGGGAACTTCAATTTGTATAGGTCTGTTGTGATCGATTTGAGTTCACGGTCGCACAGTTTCGATGATGCGCGTCATCTTAGAGCAATGATGGCATAAGGAAAATCGAAGGCGAACCCCAATGCTTTGGATCTGCTTTGATTGATGATGGTTGAGAATCTAGTTTCTTGGTGATTCAATTCACATAGGGCTGTTGTGATTGATTTGAGTTCAAGACCTCATGGTTTTGACAATGTGCGTTGTTGGACTCACCTGTTTTGATAATCCCAAATCATGTTTAAATATTGATCATGATATTTTAAGTCAGTTATTAATCCTTTTAATCTATATTTATAATTATCTTATCCTGAACAATGTACACTCTTAAGACTATTGACTTTGTTGCATAAGCTTACAGTTTATATTTATCTTAATATAGGTTCACTGTCAAAGGTTACTAGTAAGAGAATTCTATTCAAAGTCACCATTATAAGCTCACTATTACACAAATTCACTGATACTAGAAGATCACCATTGAAGATCTACTGTCACTAATATAGGCTACCGGTATAAGGTTACTATCCCAAGTCTATCGTTTATCTACTTATCAAAGCCCACACACAAAGTGTTACTGTCACAAGGTCACTGCTGTGACAAGTCTTCTGTTAGAAGTTCACTGTCAGACTCTTTCTCAAGTCTTCTGTTGAGAACCTCACTGTTCAAGCCTACAGTTGGACAAGTCTAGTAGAAGGCTACTACTAGAAAACTCCTACTATCGAGATAGTTGACTATTGTTCAAATTCCACTGATGTGGAGCTACTGTTACACAGATTAACTAATACCATTACAAGCCTACAGACAAAGAACCTACTGATGAAGCTTACTGTTGAAGAACATACTGATGAAGATTATAGTTGAATAACCTACCGATGAAGTCCACGGTTGGAAAGACCACAGTTGAAGTCTATCGTGTGACATGAACCTACTACCAGTCTAATGATATTTTATTCTCTTCTTTACCAATTTTATTAATACTATTATAACGGTCATGTCTGGAAAAATTAATACACCTGACATTATTTAATGTTATTTGCAGGCATATCCGGAAATAGTACGATGTACGAGGAAGACCACACGTGGTTGAAACATTTTTCCTTTCGGCCCCTGCTGAACCAAATGAGAAAAATCTAAACTAGAAAAGAGTATATATATATATATATAAGAGAGAGACATTCAGAGACACACGGCCAATACACATAGAAACAAGAGAAGTGGCGTGGACATTTTGAATATACACAGAACACTCATAAGAGAGAACCATACACAATCTCAAGAAGAACTCTCAAGCACTCATTCTGAAGAACACAGATCTTCAAAAGGATCAATTGAAATAATCTCTTTCAAGCTATTCTGGTGTGATACAAAGAGCTTAAAATCTAATAATTTGGTCATCTCTACATTTGGAAGTCAGAACCCTAAAGTTGCAACACTCTGTTTTGGAGTCAACTCGCAAAGAAGGACCAAAACTTCATTTCAGTCATTCCAACGAGTCTAGAGCTAATCTGCCAACACAATAGAGTATTCTAAACTCATTCCTACTATCTTTAGCTCTACTTTGTTTAAATACTTTACATTTGTGAGCAGTGTGTATGTGTTACACACACTGACTCTTGTGCTTGAACTAAGGGATACTGAAAATCCCCATACCAAACTATCTTTACATTTGTTTCCCACGTATAACTGTGGAAGAAGCCTTCTGTGGCTTGGTAGTTTAGTTTCCCACATAGAATTGTGGTAGAGGTTGCAAAACCTGGATAGTTTGTGAAAACTGTTGTAAAGACCGATACAAGCTGTGTATCACTTTTAATATAATTTCTTGGTGGTAGGTGATCACCAAGTGTAGAGGACTAGGTCTTGTCTTAAGACTGAACCTATTGTTTAAATTGTTGTGTTCATACTTGCTTTACTCTATTTCACATTTATCTGATGTGCTTATATTAGCAAGACAAAAAATATGTTTTTGCATACTCTAATAGTTAGTTCTGGTTAGTGTGTATATCTGATTTGTTTAGTAAACTTGTTTCAAAAGTGGAATTAGTTCTCATACTCATTCAACTGGGGAGTAATCAACCTTTGAGAAACCTGTTGAACAATAAGTCACTTATATCTCTATTTCCTTAATTGACTGGGCTGTTCTAAGTTGGGGGATTTTAATCCTAAAAGTTTTTAACAGAAATTTTAATTGGAACTCAATTCACCCCCCTCTTGAGTATCCACTCCGACCAATATTTGGTATCAAAGGTTGCATATTTACATACAAAGTTTTCAAACCCTCTGTTTTTCAAACTGTGATATTATTTTTATCTTAAAGATCTTAAATTTCTGTTAGTTCTAAATTTTCTCTCTTTAATATATTCTCTAAAAACTGTTATGGACAATAGACTAGAAGGTTCTTCTACTAACAGGCCACCTTTATTTAATGGTGTGAATTATGCTCAATGGAAAATTAAAATGAAAATTCATTTGGAAAGTATTGGTTTTGATATTTGGTCTGCTATAGAATCAGAATATGAAATTCCCAAAACTGCTAGATCAACTTGGGATGATGCTACAAATTCTGACTATAACAATAACTGTAAATCTATGAATTCCCTTTACAACTCTTTAAGAGATGAGGAATTTAACCAAATTTCTGCATGTAAAACAACTCATGAAATCTGGGACACCTTGGCTGTTTCTCATGAAGGAACAACCAATGTGAAGGAAATGAGATTAAATACCTATACTATTAAATATGATAATTTTAATATGAGACCTTATGAACCCATTTCTGACATGTACCTTAGGTTTAATGAGATTTTCAACACCATGAGTTCACTGGGAAAAGTTGTTCCAGAGAAGGAGAAGATCATGAGAATATTGAGATGTTTTCCAGACAGATGGAGAGGCACTTATGTGTCTATTCGAGAGTCATGTGACATCAGCAAGCTACCTATTAAGGAGTTGATTGGTAAACTAATGATGTATGAAGAGAAACTGAATTTGAAAAAAGAAGATGATGATGAACCCAAAAAAAATATGTGGCTTCCAAGTTTACTGCTTTAAAGATCAAAGACAAGGAGAAAATACATGTACCTACTGAAAGTTCAACTGGTGAAGATTCATATTCATATAGTGATGAAGAAATGTCTCAAATATCTAGGAGATTTAAGAAGTTCTATAGAAAGAAGAAGTTTTTCATAAAACCAAACTACAAGGGTAAGTATGATCAATAAGGTAAGTGGAAGAAGGATTGGAAGAAATCTGATAAGGAAGATGATATAGTCTGCTATGAATGCAAGAGGAAAGGACACATCAAGGCTGACTATATGAAGTTAAAATTAAAAAAGAAATATGACTATAAGGACAAGAAGTACAAGAAATCCATGAAAGAAACCTGGAGTGCTTCGGAAGACAGCACAAGTGAATCAGAAGCTACTGATTCTGAAAAGAATCATGCCAACATGTGCTTCATGACTAACATATCTGAGGTACCTGTTTCCCCTGTTTTAAATGATTATTATTCTGGAAATAACAGTGATTTAGATAATGATGAAAATATGTCTAAGGATGAACTGTTTGAATATTGCAATATGATGGAAGATAATTGCAATGAACTGAAAGATAAATATAAATCTTTAAAGAAACATCATGCCGTGACTAGTAATGTTAAAATAGATCTAAGTGTAGAAAAAGAAAAGAATTCTCAATTGTTGAAAGATAACACTCAACTCAAATTATCTAATGAACAATTAAGAAAGGATATTTAGAAGTTCACTTCTGGTAGGGATACCCTGACACAGTTTCTAGGAAGACATATTGCTCCAAAATATACAACTGGTCTAGGATATCAGCCTGGACAGAGACAAATTAGAAAAACCAAATTTGTTCCAAAGTTTGGACAGTTCACTGCCAATTCTGGATTATCTTTTGAGAAAAAAATTTCTAAAGGACCGAAAAAAATATTTATGTCTCAAAATATGTTTGTTGATTTTGGAAAACCTATAAAGAAAATATGGGTTCTCAAAGTTTTATTGACTAACCTTTCTAGACCCAAGAAGATCTGGGTACCAAAATTACCCCATATTTAATCTGTTTGCAGGGAAGTTGTTTAAAGAGTTCCTGAAACACTCTATGGTACTTGGACAGTGGATGTTCAAGACATATGACAGGAGACTATTCTTTGTTCAAGAGTCTAATTAAATTTGATGGTGGTCATGTCACCTTTGGTGACAATGCAAAAGGAAAAATCATCAGCTTAGGCCAGATTGGTAACCCTGATACAATATTAATTTCTAAAGTACTTTTTGTTGATGGATTAAAGTATAATTTACTTAGCATATCTCAGTTATGTGATGATGTCCTTAATGTTAAATTTGAAAATGATTCATGCAATGTTTTTAATTCAAAAAATGATTTAGTTTTCACTACATGTAGAAATGAGAATGTATATGCTGTTGATTTAAATTCCTTAGCCAAACAAAATGTTTCCTGCTTAAATTATTTTCATAAAGAATCTTGGTTGTGGCATAGAAGATTAGGACATGGTAATGTGCACTCACTTAGGAAGATATATAAGAAATGTTTAGTTAGAGACCTATCTAAATTATAATTCCCAATTGATAAAGTGTGTAGTCACTGTCAAAAGGGAAAACAACACAAAGTTTCTTTCAAACCAAAGAAAGAAGTTTCAATTTCTCAACCACTTGAGTTGGTTCACATGGATTTGTTTGGACCATCAAGAGTTTCAAGTCTAAATGGGAAGCACTATTTTTATGTTCTTGAAGATGACTTTTCTAGGTATACTTGGGTATACTTTCTAGATCACAAAATTGAAGCTTGTTCCTACTTTGTCAAATATTCCAAGTCTGTAGAAAACCTTGGTGGACTTAAGATTAAAACCCTGAGAAGTGATCATGGACATGAGTTTGAGAATCATGAGTTTGAATCTTACTTCTCACACAATGGATATAATCACAACTTTTCTTCCCCTATGACACCTCAACAAAATGGATTGGTATAAAGAAGAAATAGGACCCTTCAAGAAATTTCAAGGACTATGCTTAATGAGTATGACTTACCTATTTATTTTTGGGTTGAAGTTGTAAATACAGCTTTTTACATTATCAATAGAGTTTTAATTAGACCTATTCTAAAAAGGACCCCTTATGAACTTTGGAATAATAGGAAGCCTAAGGTTAATTATTTTAGAGTTTTTGTTTTCAAAGTCTTTATTCTTAATACTACAGATAATCTTGACAAATTTGCTCCCAAAAGTGATGAAGGAATTTTCCTGGGTTATTCTATTTCAAGTAAAGCCTATAGAGTGTTTAATAAGAAAAACAAATGTGTGGAATAATCAGTTCATATAAAATTCTATGAGACATATCCAGATGAGCCTAAAGCCTCTCTTGAAAATCTTGAGGAAGATTTTTCAAATTAGAACCTTAATGATAAGGATAGTGAATCCCCTGTAAAAGTATCCAGTTCTGGAAATTTTCCAGAATCTACACCTACTGATTCTGAACCAACAAACAACAATGAAAAATCTAGATCAACTCTTCCTAGAGTTATTAGGACTCTTAAGAATCATCTTCTAGATATTGTTGTAGGCGATTTAAATAGAGGAACACAAACTAGAGCTTCTCTAAGAAACCAGGTTGAACATCAAGCTTTTATTTCACAGCTTGAACCCAAAAATATTAATGATGCTATCAATGATGAATTTTGGGTAATGGCTATGCAAGAAAACTAAATCAGTTTGAAAGAAACAAAGTTTGGGAATTAGTGGAAAGACCCAAGGACACTTTAACCATAGGCACTAAATGGGTGTTTAGAAACAAAGTAGATGAGTCTGGGAATATAGTTAGAAATAAATCTAGGCTATTTGCACAAGGATATAGTCAAGAGTAAGGAATAGACTATGAGGAGACCTTTGCACCTATAGCTAGACTAGAATCCATTAGGATACTACTTGCCTATGCAGCTCATCTGAATTTCAAACTTTATCAAATGGATGTTAAAAGTTCTTTTCTAAATGGGTATATAGTTGAGGATGTGTTTGTTGAACAACCTCCTTATTTTACAAATCCCAATTTTTTCAATCATGTTTTTAAACTATCCAAAGCATTATATGGCTTAAAACAAGCTCCAAGAGCATGGTATGATAGGCTCAGCTCTTTTCTTATTTCAAAAGGTTTTACCAAAGGGATATCTGATCCTACTCTTTTCATTAAATAGATTTCTAAAGATGTTTTGATAGTAAAAATTTATGTGGATGATATTATTTTTGGATCTTCTAAAAATTCATTATGTGTTGATTTTTCAAAAATGATGAAAAATGAGTTTGAAATTAGTTTAATGAGAGAAATCAAATTTTTCCTTGGATTTCAGATCTTTCAAAATAAAAATGGCATTGTTTTGAATCAAGTAAATATATTAAGGATCTTTTAAAACTTTTTTCTTTGGATGGTAGTAAAGGTAGTGACACACCTATGAGTACCACTTGTAAGTTGGATGCTGATGAAACTGGACAACTAGTGGATCAAACCAACTATAGAGGTATGATAGGAAGTCTACTCTATCTTACAGCTAGTAGACCTGACATCATGTTTAGTGTATTCATGTGTGCTCACTTTCAAGCCAATCTAAAAGAATCTCATTTAACTACTGTAAAAAGAATTTTTAAATATCTCAAAAATACCCCCAACTTAGGATTATTTTATCCAAAAGGAAAAGCATTTGATCTGTTGAGTTATTATGATGCTGATTTTGTCGGTTACAAGTTAGATATAAAAAAGCACCTCTAGCACATGTCACATTTTAGGCAAGTCACTAGTATCTTGGTGTAGTAAGAAGCAGAATTCTGTTGCATTATCTACTGATGAAGCTGAGTACATAGCTACAGGTAGTTGTTGTGCTCAAATTCTGTGGATGAAACATACTTTACTAGACTATGGATATCAATTAAAACATGTCTCTATAAAGTTTGACAATACAAGTGCTATTAACATTTCCAAAAATCCAGTACCTCATGCTAGGACAAAGCATATTGATGTGAGACATCAATTTTTGAGGGATCATTATCAAAAGGG
This sequence comes from Viscum album, assembly GCA_963277665.1. Lineage (NCBI taxonomy): Eukaryota > Viridiplantae > Streptophyta > Magnoliopsida > Santalales > Viscaceae > Viscum > Viscum album. The sequence goes on from OY728139.1 coordinate 1,461,695,913, forward strand.
TGATATCACTCTTAAATTCATTGGCACTGAACATCAATTGGATAATATATTCACAAAGCCTTTGAATTCTAAGAGGTTAAATTGCATCAAACATGAGTTAGGTGTGATTAATTTCAGCATAGGAGATCTCACAGTCTAACCTCACAGTTAGAACTCACGGTCGAACCTCACATTTAGACCTCACAGTCGAACCTCACAGTTAGACCTCACAGTCGAACCTCATAGTTAGACCTCACAGTCAAACCTCACAGTTAGACCTCACAGTCGACCCTCACTGTTAGACCTCACAGTCGAATCTCAAAGTTGGACCTTACTGTTATACCTCGCTATTGCACCTCATCGGTGTACCTCACTAGTACATCTCACTGTTGGATACCTCACCATTTGTTTTTATTTTTGAGGGAATTCGAACCGTTTTTATTCCATTTTATTATTTCTATTTTATTTTTTTTAATCCCTAAATGATAAAATCAAAGGAAACAAACATATTTCAATCCACCTTCCTCTCCCAATATTGAACCTTGCTCTCAAAATTCCTAAACCCTAATCCTTCACTTGAGCCCTCGAACCTCTCTCAATCTCTATGGCCATAACCAAGCGACCCCCAACTGGCAATGAGGATGCACCAAGGCCAAATAGGACTCAAGACGAATCCAGTGGCACCAGTAATACCCCGTCGGGACCTGTAAATCCGCATCTGACCAAGAGACAAATATTTACTGAGAAGGAGTTAAGTGAAGAATGGATGTTGTCGAGCAAGTCATTAGTGCTGAAAGTACTAAATGCCCAAGGATTGACCGAATGTTTTTCCAATAATAATGGACTGTACTACCCGAAGCTTGTGAAATAATTCTATGAATATCTAAAGTTCAAAGAGGAAGATGATGTGCATAATATAATATCAAGATTCAATGGAAATGAAGTTAGTTTCTCATCTGCTGAGTGGGCTGTCTGTTTGAGAGTTCCTCATGAAGGAATATATAATTACTACTCTGGAGTGGCTCCTCCAGACAGTGCTGTTTTTGAATATGAAAAAGCTCTGGAAGAACTGACAGGAGATGGAAAATCAAGGAGAATCATTGCAACTGAGATGAATGGAGAAGACAGGATTTTATGCAAATTCATTTAGCATGTACTTAGTTCGATGAGAGGACATTTCGCAGTGCTGGAGTAGCAGGACATATTTCTGATGTACTTACTGAAGCATGGAAAGAATATTAACCTATGTAGTTTACTGATGGCACAGTTGGAGGATATGACCAAGGCAAGCTCAAAATCCAATGCCTTATTCCATGCCAATCTTATTTCAGTTATGCTAAAGGTAAAGGGTGTGGCTGGAAATCAGGAAGAAATGATAGTGGCCAAGAACAGTGTCTGTATCTCCAAGGTGATTTTCAAATTCATGAAAATTAGCTGGAATCCCTGTAAAAGGGCATGGGTGAATGATGAGGGAAAGGTGTATGAAAAGTTTGACCCTACTACTCATACAACTAGGCCAAAAGACGAGAGATCCAGGCCTGAAGCCTGATGAGCCAGAACCGGCTTACTTAGATGTGGAGGAGTCTGAAGGAGCTGTGGACCCTCAAAGAGAAAACACCCCCTTTGATGATGGGAGTGATCCTGATTTGCCTCACAATCCTGTAAGGACAGTAGCTTTCGGAGCAGCTAGCCCTCCAAAAGAACTACCAAGAAGAGAGACTATTCTAAAGGACAATGATACTGAGACCACCGAAGAAGAAGAAGAATAATATCAGAATTTTGTCAAGGACACCTCTGAAGAGGATGATGCTACCGAGTCAGATCATTTTTCTCATGAGGAAAAGGAGGTTGTTGTTGAAGCTGATGATGAGAACACTGAAGAAGAAGAGATCATTTTGAGCCCTCTGATAGATCGTACAGACAAGATAGTGTATGGTCAGGAAGCAGGAGTGGCATATACTGCCATTGATATGGAAGTCATTGTTGACTCAGAGAAGGATAAGACTCACCCTACTGTTGAACTAACAGAGAAAACAGTTGTTGAATCTACTGGAGTTGCAGAGAAGGTTGTGGAGTTACCTAGAGCAGAACAGATAGAGGAGCTTCCTCAGGAGAGAGCTCTAAGTGAGGGGGGGCATCTTGGTTCTATTCCTGTGCTGTATGACATCGAAGGTTGGTCATCAGATCCAGGGTATATGGTACTTGGACTCACTTATAGAGATTTTGATGAGGAAGACCAGCCTCAAAGGAATTCTGTTATCCTACCCAAAAGTGTTCCAGTGGTTATGGCTAACAATTTGGCAACCAAGGAGGACCTTGAGTCCTTAAAGGCTTAAATAAAAGAGACACTGAGAGAATCAGTGGTATATTTGAAGAAAATCCTGGTTGAATAGATGAGGAGTGTGGATCAATCCTTAGAGATATCTCTGGGATGTGCTGTGTCTAGTCCAGTGACAGGAATGATGGATGAAGTTAAAGTGTGCCATACTCAAATTGAATGTTGGACAGGAGCTGTGGTTTCTCTAAGGCAATCAGTTGCTTCATTGACTACCATGAGCAGTTCTCAAACCCAAGTGAATGCTGATATTAGATATATCAAAGAAGTAGTCAAGCAGTTTGTGGAAGTTTTTGAGGCTTTTAAGAAACCAGTCAAAGAACATTTGAATAGTCAGGATGCACTTGTTCAGAAGGTGATTAGTAACTTGACCCAGTCTTTTAAAGAGATAGTAGCCTTCTTGGTCAAACCCCTTCCCTCATCCAGCTCCTCTGTGAGAATTGAAAAGATCAGAACTGTGATCCAGGAAGAGTTTTCTAAGGCCAGTACCAGTGGCACCTCTAATTCTAAGATACTTGCTACCACTAGGGAAGTCAGCAGTTTTGTTCGTGACCACTTGCGGGCAGCTACTGCTTCTCAAGAGGCCATTAAGAATAAGGTAGATTCTTACTTTGAGAAGGTCTATACCAAGCATCAAATGACCAACCACTTCAAGTTCTTGATAGAGCATCTGAAACTACCTCCAGTGACTCAGGCATTCAAGGAGCAGGTCAGCAAACTAAGAGAATTGACCCCTGCTTTGGATAAGTTTTTGGAGAATAAAGATGATTTTTTATCTGTTATGGAAATAAAAGGAAGAATTATTATGGATTTTAGAAACCTTCTTCTACCCTTTCTCCATGTGGACTGCACCCCTTTCATCATCCCTCCTGCCTTACCTGCATCTCAACCCAGTGGTTATTCCACTATGTCTCATGCTGAAGCTATCATAATCCTTAGTCTACTGATCCCTCAGCGAGCTACCCATTACAGACCCACATGAGATTTTTTTGTTGCCCCTCCAGTCATTCCTGCAGCCATTCCTAAACCTGCTGATTCACCAGCTCACCCTTCATCTTCTTCTTCCAAAGGTAAAGACCCCTTACCTACGGATTATGTGGATTGAGTCTGTTTATGTCTTTTGATAGGGACTATGTATTTTTTGGGTCATGTACTGCACTGTTTATTAATACAAGCCTTCTCTGTTCTCTCTCATTTTGTATTTCTTTTTACTAATCACAAAGGGGGAGAAATATTGTGCTAATTCTAGAAATACTGTGCTAATTGGATAAATACTATGCTCATTAGATAAATACTATGCTAATTCTATACTAATCATGTGATTGGGAAAAAAATTATAATATACTACTATAATTCTATGTTGAATCTTTTCTGCCTTTCTCTCTGATTCCATGTACCAATATTCTGGTTTTACACTCTTATTAATCTATGATACTTGAAACATTTTTGATCTATGTTTAGTGACTGTATTATATATGATATCTGTCTTTAACACATACTGGCACAATTTGTGATTATCAAAAAGGGGGAGATTTTTGGACTCACCTGTTTTGATAATCCCAAATCATGTTTAAATATTGATCATGATATATTATGTTAGTTACTAATCCTTTTAATCTACATTTATAATTATTTTATCCTGAACAATGTGCACTCTTAATATTATTTACTTTGCTGCATAAGCTTACAGTTTATATTTATCTTAATATAATTTCACTGTTAAAGGTTACTAGTAAGAGCCTTCTGTTCAAAGTCACCATTATAAGCTCACTATTACACAAAGTCACTGATACTAGAAGATCACCGTTGAAGATCTACTGTCACTAATATAGGCTACTGGTACAAGGTTACTGTCCCAAGTATATCGTTGATCTTCTTATCAAAGCCCACACACAAAGAGTTACTATCACAAGGTCACTGTTGTGACAAGGCTTCTGTTAGAAGTTCACTATCAGACTCTTTCTCAAGTATTCTGTTGAGAACCTCACTGTTCAAGCCTACAGTTGGACAAGTCTAGTAGAAGGCTACCGCTGGACAACTCCTACTTTCGAGATAGTCGACTGTTTTTCAAAGTACACTGATGTACAGCTACTGTTACACAGAGTAACAACTACCGTTACAAGCCTATAGACAAATAACCTACCGATGAAGCTTACTATTTAAGAACCTACCAATGAAGCTTACTGTTGAATAACCTACAGATGAAGTCCACAGTTGGAAAGACCACAGTTGAAGTCTACCGTGTGACATGCACCTGCTACCAGTCTAATGATATTTTATTCTCTTCTTTACAAATTTTATTAATACTATTATAATGGTCATGTCTGGACAAATTAATACACCTGACATTATTTAATGTTATTTGCAGGCATATCAGGAAAAAGTACTATGTACAAGGAAGACCACACGTGGTTGAAACATTTTTCCTGTCGGCCCCTGCTGAACCAAATGAGAAAAAGATGAACTGGAAAAGAGTATATATATATAAGATAGATACATTCAGAGACACACGGCCAATACACACAGAAACAAGAGAAGTGGTGGGGACATTTTGAATATACACAGAACACTCATAAGAGAGAAACATACACAATCTCAAGAAGAACTCTCAAGCACTCATTCTGAAGAACACAGAGCTTCAAAAGGATCAATTGAAAGAATCTCCTTCAAGTTGTCATGGTGTGCTGCAAAGAGATTAAAATCCAAGAAGCTGATCATCTCTACATTTGGAAGTCAGAACCCTAAAGTTGCGACACTATGTTTTGGATTCAACTTGCAGAGAAGGACCAAAACTTCATATAAGTCATTCCAATGAGTCCAGAGCTGATCTGCCAACACAATAGAGCATTCTAAACTCATTCCTACTATCTTTAGATCTACTGTGTTTAAATAATTTACATTTGTGAGCAGTGTGTATGTGTTACACACACTGACTCTTGTGCTTGAACTAAGGGATACTGAAAATCCCCATACCAAACTATCTTTACATTTGTTTCCAACGTATAACTGTGGAAGAAGCCTTGTGTGGATTGGTAGTTTAGTTTCTCACGTAGAACTGTGGTAGAGGTTGTAAAACCTGGACAGTTTGTGGAAACTGTTGTAAAGCCCGATACAGGCTGTGTATCACTTTTAATATAATTGCTTGGTGGCAGGTGATTACCAAGTGGAGAGGACTAGGTCTTGTCTTAAGACTGAACCTCTTATTTAAATTGTTGTGTTTATCCTTTCTTTACTCTATTTCACATTTATCCGCTATGCTTATATTAGCAAGACAGAAAATCTGTTTTTGCATACTCTGATAGTTAGTTCTAGTCAGTGTGTATATCTGATTTGTTTAGTAAACTTGTTTCAAAAGTGGAATTAGTTCTCATACTGATTCAACTGAGGAGTAATAAACCTTTGAGAAACCTGTTGAACAATAAGTCACTTATATCTCTACTGCCTTAATTTATTGGGATGTTCTAATTTGGGGGATTTTAATCCTAAAAGTTTTTAACAGAAATTTTAATTGGAACTCAATTCACCCCCCTCTTGAGTATCCACTCCGACCAACATGCGTCATCTCGGAGCGATGATGGCGGAAGGAAATTCGAAGGCGGTGAAGGTCGGTTCCTCTCATTCCTTCTCGGTTTTCAAGGGCTCCGTCGTTAGAGGTTTATACCGAAAGGGCAGTGCCACTTATGTCAAAGCGAATATGGATTTTATCACTGAGTGATTGGAAATTGATAAGTTTTCCTTAATCACGCAATTGATTTTTCCCAAAGGTTCCAAACCTTTGAAAATTGAAGAACCAGTTGATCGTTTGTCGTGCATCTAGGGTTTTACCACTTGGAAGTTTCTCTCTTTAGGATGTGTATTTTTTCATATGTTGTTTCCTTCAAATGATCTGAAGATGAGAGCATGGGGTATGAGTTCAATTTCACACAAAATGGGTGTTATTCACTTTTGTGAATGGAACTAGAGCTTTAACCCCTTAGATGTTATCAGCTCCTGTGTCCAATTGTGGGTAAACGTCCATGACCTGAACTGGATTTTCTGGCATCCCAGAATTCTATATGACATTACCTCGGGGATTGGATTGTCCATAAGGATGGACAAAGAAACTAAATTGGCAAGGTATGGTAATTTCACTCACTTTATAGTGGAAGTTGATTTATGCTCCAATCCTGTTAATAGAGTCTATCTTTCAACAGATGAGGATGAATTCAGTTTTCGTATTGAGTATGAGAATATGCCGCAATTTTGTTCTGTTTGCAAGATGATTGGTCATGAGGTTTCCATCTATATTGTTCTGGTAGAGGACAAGAGGAAATCCCATGTTTTAAAAAGAATAAGTTAGGTAATTCAGTTGGATTGACTGGAGCAAGTGGGGTTGTGGATTCCCCCAGCAGATGGTTCTAGAAACTACAGAGATAGGTCATAGTTTTCTTGTTTCTCTTCACAATGGTGGACATGATGCTCATTTTGATGGCATTGGAACCAAGTCTAGTGGGCAAGAAGGGGTAGAACCTATTATGATATCTGTAGATTCCTCTTTTGGGATGGAAACTCAGAGTAAGTTGAGTAATGAAAAATATTGGGATGAAATGTTTAACAACCACCATAATATTTTTATTTATTAAAGAAAACACTTTTAAGGAAAAAGTGGGAAACCTTCTGGGTACAAAAGCATACAGTCAACCAACATCATAAGTAATGGCTGAATCTTGGATGGAATCTTTAAGAATGTGACCATTCTTGATAAATATGTTGTTTATGCCAAAGGACATGACCAAGAAGTGGAGCACGTAAATGAAAATGAAATTCAAATGGTGGATGATCAACAGTTCATGGATGAGAAGGAGATTGCCTCAAGTCACCATAAAAGAAACCAAAAGGATGTTTCTTCGCATGTGAGGCCTCAAAAATAAAGCTCCTATGGATGCTGAGATATTTCAAATGGTCCCTGCTCATAAAAAATCAGTTGGGATAAATGCGCCTTCTGATGTCCCGTCAGAGGACCAGACTCCTATCCCTCTGGACTCTGGATCTTTGAAGGACAACTTGGATGGTGAGTAAGAAGATTTTCATCCAAAAATGTGGTGATGAGGGAGGCATCACAAAGGTCATGGTCAAGGGTGTGAGCGTGATGAATGGATTTCTTCATGGGGAAGCAATCTGGTAGGGGATCTGTGGGGAATAGACAGGTTTTCAAGAAGGAGAGTACAGTCGCCTTTGCTGAGGTACCCAAGAAAGACATGGAAGAGGCTTCTACTAGAGTACATGGCCCTCTTTTGAAGGAGAATCAGCCTCAACAAGCAGTTGTTGTTGTCACTGGTGTCTCCAATGATGTTGCTAATGGGTTTTCTGGTGGTTTGTATGGGTTAAAGAAATCATGGCCTGATGTGGCTGATGAGGTCGAAGGGAATCAATCTGAGTGTGAGGCAGCTATCCAGGAGGAAGTCAATTTCGAATTAAGTCAGGTTGCAGTGGCTCCTATCTGAAATAAGGGTAAGGCAAAGCTGATTGATGCTGATGGATTTCAAGTTGTTATGCATAGAAAATCGAGTGCCCACTCTGTCATGCTTGCTGATCGATATGATGAGGCGCCTACTGTCATGAAGGATCTCCGAGATGAGCATCCAGATGTGACCATTGTGAATGCAGATGGGATTGTCGATTCCACTTTCCATGTTGATCTGGTTGGAATTCCAGATGGTGTTGGGTAGGCTGCTGATATGCACCAGGCTTGCAGTGATGTTCCTGCTTGTTCTGACCAGCACATTCTCAAAGGGAAAGTGCTTTGCGATGATGAGGCACCTGTCACCATGGAAGATGTTCGGGTTGAGTATCCAATTTTGAATGTTGATGGGGTTGTTGACTCCAATGTCTAGGTTGTTTCTTTGGCTGAACATGTGGATGTTGTTGGGCAGTCTGATGATAAACAGTAGGCTCTATGTTTTCCCAGTGATGTTGTTGCTATTTATGAGTCCCTTGTGTCGAGGACTGCTAAAGCTAACTTCTTTTTTGTGCTTGATTCTATTAACACACCATAATTTGATGTGGTCGCTTTGGAAGGCCTTAAGAGTGCGGGATTCACTTACCGAAGGATTTATCCACTGATGAATCGATCTAATGATGGAGATGTTTGTGGTTCATCAAAGGGGACGACCATGAAGGTGAAGGATGATGGTGATTCACCTTGCAATGAGGATGTGCATGATAGTTTAGTTATACGTGATCCATTTGTTCAAGATGAGGTTGCTCAGAAAGTCATGGTCATGTAGGATGACCTTGCCACACAGGATCCATCTCAGGAGGAGGCTCTGGAGGACTCGGCAGATGACGCAGCACATGTGCAATCGATGCAATGGAGAAGAGAGCGCCACCCAGCTCGTGGGGGATCTTGTGGTCGAGGTCGACACAGGAAGAGATGATCTTCATTGTATGCTATTAACGTGGACCTATTCCCAATCTTTGGCTTTGGTGTGATAGTGTCGCACTAGAACATTTCCTCCTCCTTACTCTTGTACTTTTACTTTTATTAAATAATTTTGGAGCCATAGATTTGGGTTCCCAAATCCATGGTTGAGTCGTTCTGATAGTATAATTTTTTAATTATTTAAATAAATATATATTTAATTATAATTATAAATATAAATAAATATATTTATAAATACTTGTATATAATTATATATATATATATATTAATATATAAATATATATATTTATAAACTAATAATAAATGTATTTATTGTAATTTTATAATTATATATACAGTTATAATTATAATTATAAATAAATATATTTACAAAGTATTTATATATAATTAAAATTTTATAATTATAAATATAATAAATGTATTTATTATTTAAATATATTTATTGTAATTTTATAAGTATTTATGGGAATATAATAAGTTAATGAGTATGACATGAATAAGTCGTATCTAATAAGGTATAGATTATAAAAAATAAGTCATCACATATATATGGAAAGCATGATTAATAAGGGTGTCAATGCATAAATGAACATTAATGAGTCATGAATACATAACATATGCATGCGACATCATAATATAAACAATATTTCTTAACATTTGGAACATAGCAACCCAGAATCATGTCCACAAATAAACTTATGATCATATAACGTCAATTATACGTACACACACATCAATGTATGAACATAAATAACAATCATGTCTATAAATATCATCATTATCTCTTGATATATATATATATATATTGACCAAATTCATTGGAGACGTATGTTTATTTATATAATTATAATTATAAATAAATATATTTGAAACGTATTTATATATAACTCTAAATATATAATTATAAATATATTTATTATTTTAAAAAAATATTATAATTTTACAATTATTTAAATAAATAAATAAATATATTTATAATCTTATAAATACCTTTTTAAAACATTATAGATATATTTGAATTATTAAAAATTATGTATTAATTATAAACATGTGTTTTTTAATTAATGTGTATAAATAAACCTTATTTTTTAATATAAATATAATAATTATATATATAAATATTAATAATATTTTTTATTAAAAACTTTTATCAGTGTTTTCTTTTAGCGCCGATAAATGTTATATTTATCGTCGCTTTCTGTTTAGCGCCGATAAAAACGGACACATCCATCTGTGATATTGTTTCAGGTTTGAGGTCTTGTTAAGATGCATGACATCATTTTACGGGGCATGCTATCATATGCTTTTTGTTGCTTGTTGATATTGTATTATTTTATTATCTGACCATAGATATGAGTTTAGTGAACGTTCTATTTGTCAACTTCTGCGAATATAGAGTACAGGTGTCACGTAAATATTGAAATGCAGTTTTGTAGATGCTAACTAATTACTGCTGCGTTTTCTCAACAAATCCCCATCAGCTCACCCTGCGGCGACACCAAGGGCATCCAGTTAATTTTCTCGGCGTCTATATGTAAAAGTAAACCCTTTGATTGGGAGTTTGGTGATTAGTTGCTTTCTATCATCTCAACCAGTTGATTGGTTGGATACGAAACATCATTATTAAAACGAAGTCCATATGGGTCGCCGACCAAATGGATGGGACTCCATTTCACTGATTTTTTTATTCGCTAAGATTGGTTTCAGTAAACTAACACTGAATATCTCACGAATATAGAAGGGTTGGAGTGATAACTTTGTTTCCCCCCCACTTATTTAATGATAAAGGTGGGCGTGACTACCTTAATATATACTACAATCAAAACTCTGTCTTTATATATATATATATATATGGTATTGCATTTTAATATGCTTTATAATAAATATTAATTAAATATATATTTTATATGTTTCTAATAATATGTTTTTGAAAATATAACTAATTTTATTTAGATACAATTAACAATTCTTAACATTTTTTTGTAAATAATATTTTTTGTAATTATTAATATTATTAATTATACATATCTCATTATAGTATATATATATACACATGTACAAACATCACACATGTTTGGTCACTATAATAATATATATGTATATATTAATTATATATATATAGTTAGAATACTATTTCTACATAATATCAATTATATATATAATGCATTTTAATACTCTTCATCATTATATATGTAATTTTTAAGTTTTTTCAAAATCTTTATAATTTAAATATAAAAAATATTTAACAATATTTTTTAAAATACAAATGATAGTAAAATTAATGTTAATATTTAATTTGTAAAATATATTGAAAATGCATTGCATTTTAAATATAACTAGTGACATTTAAATACAATTAATAATTAGTAAGTTTGTTTAATATAATACTATAAATATTATATACATTTATAGAATTTGTAAATATTGAACATTTTATATATAATATTATCAATATTATAAGAATTTATATAATTTGCCCAAAAAATTGTTGGGGCATTACCAGCACTAATTTTAGAATTGATAAATCAACATAGATCAATGTTAAGTTTAGTGGTGATAAATCATAACATTTTATGAGTGTTAACATTGGTGCTGATAAAAATATATTGTACCAGCGCTTACCATTTTAGCGTTGATAATTGTTGATTCTATAAATACTTTTGGAAATGCTTCTGACAATCATTCATAAATATCTTGGAATCCTTTTAAAAAAACACTAACCCCAACGCTGCTCAACGATGTTGTTCATGGTCTTGCAGAAACTGAACCTTGTCGGTTTCCCCATGTATCATTTTCAATGAGTTGAATTCCAAATCCCAAGGTATGCAATTTGAAAATTATTTTTATGGATTTCTCAACCCATCGTAAATGTGATTTTTGCGATTTTTTATTATTCTCCGTCTATACTGATCATCATTGTGTGTGTATGTGTGTAGACAATTAGAATCCAAACCTATATATATATATATATATATATATATATATATACATACACCTAAAGATAGATGTCCATATTGAATTATATATTTGTGTATATATATAATTGTTTGTGATTAATTTGTTTGTATTTGTGTGTGTGTATTTCTGTGTGTACATATTTATATAATTTTTTTATATAAATAGACACCTATATACATATATATACATGTGGCGGCGCACGTGAGCACACACACACATATATATTTATACACGCGCGCACACACACACACTAATATATGTACACAAAAATGATTAGTTTTTTTATATATCTATGTATATATATATTAAATAAAATTCTATTTATACACAATAGTTTTATTATATGTATATTTTTTGCAATGTATTAGTAAAACCCCTTGTCTTTTTTGGGTTGTGAAAATGAGGGGTAGTTAGAATTGTTTTTGACTTGGAGCAAGATTCGCATTGAGATTCAGAAATCACACCGAAGTTCCAAGATTTGGAACATCTCCAAGGAAAAGTTTTTGAACGTGGAGTGAGGCCTAATAGGTGATTTGGGTGCTCCAATGGATGGAAAAGTGAAGTTGGGTGGGCCTCCAACTGAATTTCGTGGTTAGTGTGCCACCACAGGGAGGACCACGTCACGGTGGACCCAGTGGTGGAGGGTGAAACTTCCATATTAGAGGGTGTGAAACCTGGGTTGTAACAACCCTAAATTTTATTAATGGAATTTTTCTTATTATAATTGTGTCATATTTATTATTGTAGTATAAAAAACATGCACCACATAATGAAACAAACAACATTTTTTTATAATAATTTGAATATTACAACTAGAGAATGAAAATGGTCATAATAATTGAAAACATTACAATGAGATAAAAAATAGAAAATAAGATAACAATAATAGGAAAATTTGGATTTTCTCGATCCTCAAGAATAATCACACTCACGAACAACACTGTAGAAATGAAATTGAATGTTAATAGTGCGATATGAATTTTTGAAAATGAAAATATATATAACATTGAGAGAAAATAGAAACGAATAATGAATGAAATATGAGGCATTTATATAAAGTAGGGACCACATATGACCATCACAAATTTGACCGTTGGGATAATAATATGCCGTTGAAATAATAACCCGACATTTGTAATAGAAATATGAATGTTTGGAATAGTATCAGGATTGTTAAAATAGTATCCTCACCTATTGTGATGTCCCGACCCGAGTGCCACATACCAGTGCTCTGAGCTAGTTCGCCACATGACCTTAGGCGCGCATCCCCATACACTAGAGGTTGTCGACTAACAGCGAGTGTCTAATATGTAATGCGGGGAGACTATACCCTCTTTATTAAGATGTGACCACAACAGAAATAAATAAACAATTTCAAAAATAATACAATAATCAATGATACTCAATATAATGACCAATATCTCATGATGAATCCAGAACATGGAAAATGACTATAACCAAAGAAGTAAATATGTCATCTCATACAAGTGGCAAGTTTCTAATGAAAACCCAAAGTAAAGACACACTGACATCTTCCAAGAGGGTCCCAACATCAAGTTCGGTTCCATCATCTATACTCCACCATGGATCCCAACTCATCCATCTAACATGCAGACCTAACCTGTTTCCTTCCCTGCAAACATGAATTATATTGGAGCATCAATCAGGTGGCCAGGGTAGGGAGTGAGTACAACATAGTCGGTCACCACAACCGGTGTCTAAAGCAATATCAATTCTATAACAGCGTATGTAGTTGTAGGACAAGGAGTGATGCTCTAAAATAAATGTGAAACATGTGAATTATTGATAAATGAGGTGTGAGCCGTGGACTTGTGCTCCAAATACCCATGGGGTGTCAGACTGATGCTCCAGCCCCCTGATGCATGCATGTGAACAATGAGTCGAGGGACAGAGAGTGATGCTCCAAATACCAACGAGGCACCAGACTGATATCACATACATATCAAGGTTCAACACCATTAACCTTATAATCTACCATTCACATCACAGTGCACCATTTCATTTATCAATAACAACCATGGTTCTTTACTTTATTAATGAGGAATAAGATAAACAATTCACCATTAATCCATTTATCAACAATTATTCACATCTCATTAATTCGTCAAATTTAAGAAAATCATCCCATTAATTCCCTTTATCAACCAAGAAATAAGGATTTAGTTCAATTCCATTAAATCATGGTTCCCCTTTTAACAACTCATAAGTCAACACTTCAAGTGTATTGGCACACTCCATGGGTTGCCATCAAGTCTGGTCTCATAATATCCTATGGGTCCAACGAGATCTGTGAAGGGTTACAAAATTTCATGAAATTAAATTCAACTTTTCAATTTTTAATGAAATTTCCCAATATGGAAACATGACGACACAATTACATACACAAGATCATAATCAAGACTATAGAAATGACAATTAGACCACCTACCTCAAGATCATTGATGAACACTCACCAAACTGTAACCTTTAGTTCAATGTAGAATGGTCAAATTCACAATGGCGAAGGAGATCTAGTATCATAACCTAGAATCTAGATCCATTGAAATAGGATCCATTAAAACCTAGATCTAAACCATCAACAATTGAGGACAATTCATCCCTCCCCAAATTGGAATAAAGACGGGAGAGAGAGGAACCCAAATGAGGAAGAGTTCACAAACCTGGGAGGTGTTGATTCCTCACACAAGATCTTTTCTTTGTAAAGGAAGGGGTTTGTGGAGCCTTAGAAACCTCTTCAGATCCTCAAAAAATGATGGAAATCATATTAGGTCGAAATAGGGTGGTTAGGGATATAAATCGGGGGTTTGGGGATTTTTTATAAAAAATTTGGGGGTTTAAAATCTATCACGCACAATCTCCTAGGTGGGCTGCACGGTTTGAAAAACCGTGAACCCTAACCATGTGCCCCTAATATCTAGGGAGAATATTTAATACTAGGTGGGAACTCGGTTTTCCAAACCATGCCCTAACTATGCAAACCCCCTTTATCTGAGGGTGCATGGTTTGGGGGGGGGGGGGTGGCTGCAGGATTTAGTCAAACCATGCGCCCCCTTCTTGTGATTCCGAAAGGAGCACACAATTTCCTAGGGAAAACCACATGAATTTCCCTAACCATTCCCCAACCATGAAGAAACTCACGAGCTTCCAAAATTATTCAAATTCACCCCAAAAAACCCCGCAGCAAATCCCAACCAAGGTGCGGTCAAAACAAGGGTAAAAAAATACCTGAAAACGAGCATGAGGCATCTTCAGAAAGGTTGGGGTCTTATACCTATGGAAGTGTAAAATAATATTTGAGCATCTTATAAAATTAAAATAACAAATATTTATATCTTGATACATGTAAATAAATTTTTAAAAAATGATAAAATAATTTTTCATATTTTCGTAAAACATATATGTTTTATTTTCATTTTATAAAAAATATAATGATTTAAAATAATTTTTTATTTTCATAAAATGTTTTTATAAATTAGTATTAAGTTATATTATTAGGATAATATAATTTTATGAGACCTTAAGTAAATTTTCAAAGGTTCAGGAAATTGATCATAATATTAAAATTGGTATTTTTCAAATAAATTAGGATTTTATTTAAAAATTAAATTTCATATATTTAGAAAATTATTTTCATAAGATGAATTTCATTTTTGAAATTTACATGTCTAAAATTGGTTAGGGTGACTTTTTTATATTTTTCTAAAATAGGAAAATTGTTGGTGAATAGTGAAATACGCTAAAATATGCTATTTAATGTTATAAGCCAAATACATGAATTTTTTAGTCAGAGATGATGTAATAACTGATTAGTTTGAACTTAGATGAACCATTTTCTATATGCAGTCACAATAATCAACACTATTTCAAGTCTTAAGACAAAATAATAAACTAATGAATATAATATTCAAAAACACCCATCTCCCCTTTATAAATATCACCCCTCACAACCTATTATCACACATTATAAGCCTTGTATCTTTCCAAATTTATTCCCAATTATCTTACCAATCTTCTCCCCCACATCCTAGTTCTTCTAGTCTCACAAAAAGTCCAATTCCAAATGATTTCAAGGAGACGACATTGAAGATGTAAAATTCTAAAACTACCACTTTTAAATTCTTTTCTTCTTCAAAATTATCCTAACCTCCCTCATATAATATGAAATAATAAATCCAATATCATATATACACTATAATGTTATAGTGCTAATGGAATATGTACCATTAATCATCTTCTCTTCTTCTCTTATTCTATAAATGAAACCATTTCCCATTTTATGTTGGTTCACATCATCCGTGGATGACGAGTTCTCATTTTCCATTACCGCCTTCAAGAATAGTCATAAAAATATTATTATGGTTAAATAAGATGATAATAAGTATATTATAATTTATTTCATGTTTTTAATGAATATATAGATAAAATTTAAATAAAATTAAACTAGTTTGTGATGGTCAGTAAAATCGCTTAAATAAACTAACCACATAATGTTAACATTTTTACTAAGTGAATCATTTCTATGTCAAATCACAAAAGGATATTTGAGAAAATTAAAATTTATGTAAGGACTATTTTATTTTTTCATTTCACTACTAGAGTTTTATTCCCATTTCATAAGAACTTCCATAATTATACACAAGCGATCCGACCATGGAACCATGAAACAAAGCCCTTAGAAAAACAATTAAACATTATATATCAATGAAATGGTTATAAATGAACATAATAAATTTATAATAAATAAAATATAGATGTAAAAGTTTATAAATTAAGTAATTAATACATTTAATTTGATTATTTGAGATATTAAGTGAAAGTGCAAAATTATTCTGAAATATAAGGTAAGGAGATCTCTCTAAACCACCATTTTTTCTTTGGGTTGGGACCTTTCTATATCTAACCCACTTTATATCTCTAATTTATGTTATGAAATTATTTTAAATTCTTTATATATTTCTATTACATATATTTCTAGATTATTCTCCCATTGACAGTTTAATACATTCCTTAAGTTGCTTTCTCAAACACCTTCTTAAAAATCAAACCTGATTAAGGGGAACATTTCTATACCTTAATATTTTTATGAAACACCCATTTAAAGTATTTATTACATTTCATGATTTTATTAAATTATAGAATATTTTACGTATAACCATTCTGATTTACCTCTAGTTTTCAAAGAAAATTCCATACCTATTCTTTCCCCAAAAGTATTTAATTGATTCCTTATAACACCATTTTGAAAGTTCATTTCTATACACAATTATATACCATTTCTCATGATTTTTTACAAATGAACACCTTATTTTGGGACCTATGCTTATTCACTCAGTTATAAACTTCCAAAATATTTAGTTCTTTCTTCTCTTTGGAATATTTATGAAATATCCTTTGATTATGATATGTAGAGAGATCATGCAGTCCATTTCATTCCATGGGTAATTATTATTTTTAGGAATTATGATTTCTTTCCTATTGTGGCACACATAAGAATGTACATGTTATGATGGGTGCACCTAGATAGCGCACAAATGTATTGAGTAATATTTTTTTTGTTTCATGGGATGATATATATGGGATGTGGTAGAAAACCTAATCCATGATGGGGATTTTTCCACCATATGATGGTGTCTTGGTAGTTAGCCTTGAATTATGCTTAATAATATTTTATGTTGATTCCACTTTCCTATGTTGTCATGATCTTATGATACAATGTTCTTTATGTTATTCTCTTATGTGATTATTCACAGGCCTTCTCTTATGATATCATGTTCTGTCATTTGAATCACATGTTACTCTTCATTATCATGTTTATCCCCTTACTAGGAATTTTAGATAACCTCATTTGTATATATATTCCCCTGGTTATCCTATAAAGTTTTAGCATTCAAAGTCATTTAGGATCTCATTATAGAGATTAAAATAAAGATGTTTTATTTTTAGTTCATGTTGATGTTTTATGTACCTAGTATTCTAAAGACACTTGGAATTTCGATCCTTGGTTTGAATTTGTAGGATATTTATGTTAAAAATCATGTAATAATATTTGTAAAAGTCTTGGGTCACTATATGGGTGGAGTGAGTGGTTCTTGGGGATTGTCCCTTTTGAAATGTTAGGGATACCACATTATGGTGGTATTGTAGTTTCTATTTTGAGGTAAAATATGGAGGACCATGATGTGGTGCATGATGTGGTGAGATGAGAGAAGTTTTTCTTCGAAATACCTAGTATGAACTAGGTTGTGCTACTCACAGGGGAGTGTCTTTCTCATTGTGGGTTAGATCATAGTGAGCTCCATGCCTTGAAGCTTGTCCCAAAAAATGATGGTTTTGGGCATAGTGTATGTTCTTATCAAGGCCAATCCTGACTCATAAAATGTTGTATTCAATGGATCATTCACATATTGTATAAGGAAGGAACATCATGACCAATGAAATTTGTCCAGTAGAATATTGAAAATAATGGTTTCCATAACTAATAGGTGATATTTTCACACTAAATTTATAATTAATTTAACTAAATTAGAAAAAATATTACCTTGTTCTTGAGATCTTTCTTCATAGTGGATGTTGATATCTATAAAACATTTTTTCGGTAATATGTCATTCCTCTTGTAGGATCCTAGTGTATAATCCTTCTAGAAGCGATCCACACGTGCTCCTATGATCTTCGACCAATATCGATGAATCGTTGGGTTCTAGCACAGTCGATTGACCGTCTTCCATTGTTTGTCTTGATTGATTCACATTTCTTTAATTATGAAGAAATTATCTTGATCTTATCATTCTTGAGAGGATGTGAGATGAAATAAGAGGATTCCAGAGAGCAATCCATTATGCACAATGATTCAAGATTAACCCCTCTTAGAATGTATAAGATATCTATTTATTAACCTAGTGTTAGGATTTGTAATTTAATTAATTGCACAATATCCCTTTATAAAATGTTAAACTCATGTCAAAACTAATTACATGTATTAAATAATAATATAATTTTTATTCTAGGGAGTTCACTGGCTAGCGAAATAATAAATATTTTTTTACTGGATTACAAATTAATATTTACCAGCAAACACAATCTTTATATGATCATCCTCCTTAACATTTGTAGAATATGTGTATAAATATTTAATTAAATATTTATTAATAAAATATAGATTCTATTTATAGTCTTATGAATAAATATTTATTTAATATTTAATAACTAAATAAAAAATATATATCTAAATAATATTCAAATTACCTTGAGAATACATATTTATTTAATTTTATGTGATCATTAATTCTAAATAAAATTATTCATTGATCTTGAGAATAATATTTATTCTAATAATTATATTCAAATATAATTTAATTGAGATCAATTTAAACACTTACTGTGCAATCCTCTCAGCTTATTTATCATTGTCATTAGAAGATCTTGCCTAAAGTCTAAGATTATTGTCTAGTAATGGGCCAAAGCACCCAAGAGAAAAAATTTAATCTCACAACGTCAATAACCACATATGAGTGCTCACTATGTAATATAATCCTTTTCTCACAATATATCATCAAGAAGGTTGCACATTCATGTCTTCAACCAATATGCTTGATACATATTTCTCTGACTTTTTGAAATAAACTCATCATTACACCATGACCATGAAATTTAATGTGTTAGTTTCATTTCAATAAAAGGGATGAGATATCAACTTCCAATAATATGGAAGGGAAGAATCCTTCTTCGACTTATTCATTAATAATACATCATTTATGACACACCCAATGTACTAAAATTCTCTATGAACTGTTGTCATCATGGTTTACGACTGTACATCTATGTTCATGAGTCAAGAAAATCATTAATAATTGAATAGTTTCAAAAAAATACTCATTTACTTTAGTAGCTCTCAAATATGAATTTTCAACCATAACTGAGAGTTCTAGAAATTCCTCATTAGGTGTAATGTTAAGTTCTTCTTGACCCTCTAGAAAATCATAGAAATGAGTTTCTTCCTTAATTCCTACAAAGGGAGTGATAAAATTTAAATAAGCTTCAAAATAATCAGTATTAACAATAATCTCATCTTCTTCTATGAAATTGTCAGCTCCCTAAATAAGTGTAACTTGTTACTATCCTTGATGGAACAATGCGCATGAGAGTATGTCTAGGGTAGGAGTGAGATAGTCAACCCCCTCAAGATTCTCTTCAAAATAAACCAGATCAGGTTTGATATATTCTAAAGAAAAGGATTGATTTTCTTGTGCTGGTTGAATCCGTTCAAACATTAAAAAATCATTAGTCAAATCTGAACACTAAAAATCATCAAACGCAGTACTAAAATTAAAATGATTCACAAAAAGTTCCCATGTTCATCTATTTTAGAATGACACATCCCCTACCATCCCTTAAAACAATTTTCAATATGTGGTTCTTGAATCAAATAGTGATTTAGAGGGAATTTCTAGCTCGAATGTTGGCTGCACCAACTTCTTTTCTCTTTTTCTGCTTTATTCTATTTTCTTCTTAGTTTATTTCCAAAAAGGTTTTTTAGTAAGTTGCTGGAGTTATGACTTTCTTTTTTTCCTCTTGTTCTAGGTAGGTAGTTCCAAGTAAGTTCATAATTCTATTAGTAACCATAAGATCCTTCTTGGTAGGTTCTTTCCCATCTTGATCTGTTTTAATTTCATTGAATGTTTGTGCAAACACTTGTTTTTTCTGATGAGATACAACCCTTATAACATCAGATAGTTCTCCATATTGTTTCTTATGAAACCAAAATTTAAATAATTCCATATCCTCCTAAAGTTATTATATAGGAGTGCATTATAACAGTGAATATGAGTAGATTTCATTAGTGTTAATCACTATATATATATTTATTTTTTTCTATTGTTTTGTTTTTTTAATAGAAGTAAAATTTTAGAAAAAGTGAAAAAAACCACTAAGGAAAAATTTCATTTCTGAAAATGACACCAATTTGATAAGCATATATTTATCACAAGGATGATCACAAATACATTTATAGTACCATAAATAAAGAAAAGTGTCCAACTCAGGGGTTGATCTCAAGAAATAAGTGTCAAATTTCATAGTGGTAATCTCAAAGATTTTTTTATAAAGTTTGAAAGTAGTTAAAATAGCATGGAATCGTGATAAAATCATGAAATATTGAGTGGATAAGAAACAATTAACAATAATAAGAAACCTAGAAAACAAGGAAAGAAATGGAGAAGGAAAAAGAATTCATCAAGAAATATTCCTAGATTCATGTAGACCCACTCATCAATTACCTTTCATAGATCTTTCGATGGATAAAATCATAAAGTCTCAACCTTACTCAATGGATTCTAATTCTCTTGAGACACTCACATCTCTAACAAAAAATTATGAACATCTTTGCATGAAATCTCTTACAGTATATAAATATTCTCCCAAAATTGAAACTATCACCAAATAGAACCACTCTATCCAAGAATCTCTTCCTAGACAAAGTGATCTTCATGAAATTTTTAATCACACCATCACTCCCAGATACTCTCTTGAGAGATCTAGGAAAATAATGGGATAAAGATAAAGGGGGAAGAATGAAGAAAACTTCCCTCAGGTTCTCATTTACTCTCTTGACCACAGACACAGTTATTGTCCTCCAAAAGCAAGGAAGGTGTTGATCAACATGAAGTTTGGATCTTCGGGTGGCTGTGAGTTTCAATTCATGGAACTGGACTTTCTAATTAGCCCCACACCTATGAATATTCAAGATCACAACACATTAGTGAAGAGGAACGAATGAAATTCAATATGTATTTTAAAATGAGAAACATAGAATCAATTGAAGGAAAATGGGGTAGAAGAAAAAGTTTCCTCCCATCTCTGAGGGTAAGAAAAATAGAGAAGAACCCCCTACTTATTTGAAAAAATAGAAAAAATTCACATCCTAATTTAACAAGAAGTTAAATTCTTGTAGTTTTATTTGAGGCACTCTTAATCCGGCTTGAAAGAAATCCCAGCAAGTATAGATAAACCCTTGTAATGAAATTCTCTTCCCATCCAGTGTTTTCGTCTCATGCAATGTCCATGATCACCTTCGTCTCATGTTGATCTTTCCTGATTCTATCAGACAAACAAAAATAATATCAATTTGACTTCAAGATGATATTTTCTAGTTTGGGAAATTAATTTCTCATTTTCCAATTGTAGGCTATGAGTGAGTTTGACATAATGTTGTTGGGCCACAGAAAAACATGGTCCTACTCTCACTAATCCATTTTCTTAGGCTAGGCTTGAATTTGCTCTCCATAGATGTTGTCCAATGTGCAAGAATTCGTCCTCAAATTTTAATTTAAGTGAGACACTTATTCTTGATATTTTTCTACCTGATCTAATCTTCAACCAAAACCAAGAAAGAACCAGTGAAACCTTTTAATTTTTTCATTGGAGAAATTGAAGGTCCTATACAATATCAAAAGGGTCCAAAATTTAGAATTACACTTCATGTGAAAACTCATGGTTTTGATCCCAGACTTGATACATCCTCAACTGAGCTCACTCGGGTGGAATCAAGTTAGCATTCAAGTTCTCAAAATAAATTCAGTCAAGCGTAGAATTGACATATCTTCGACTTTCATCTTGAACAAATTTTGATTTTCAAATCATCAAACTCAAATCATAATTCCCATGCTAAGGTCTAGTTTTTCAATGTTTAGTGGGATTTGCACCTATATATAAAGCTTCACTAAGATTGGTATTTCTCATTATCATTTTATCAAGAACCTATGATGAGATCATTTTTAGTCTTGCACCTGCATCATTGGGGTACAATGGAGAACCCATTGTTAACTACTTTTCAGTCCAGTAAATAGACAACCTAGCAAACAAAGCACTCAAGTTTGATCTTAAGATCGAACACTTTTTCTCGACACCCCATATTTTCGATAATGATTCGTTTTTCTCGGGTAGAATAAACTTATCCTGATTACATGGAGCCATAATTCAATCCTCATCCTAGAATCATTTTTCGTTTGTTCGATACTCATGAAGATGAATCTCAACATTGATTTTTCTGCAAGATTTGCGTCATCTTTAAAAATATCCTTCAGACTTCAATCATCCTGGCTCAACTTGGCTTATTTATCAACCATAGCTCGGTTCGATGTCCTTCAACAGAACTCACCAGCCTCAGTTCGAGTAGTTGCAGATCAGTGAGGGCTAAACTTCAATGGAGCTCGGTGGTTCCAGTATCAATATCAGCGGATGATTTTTAAGGGCCTTCGGTGGTCGGCGTTGGCTTTTTCTGTAGTGGTGGCATTAGATTTGTGGGTTCTTCAAAGGGTGTCTTCAATCAGTATAGGCATGGTTTCTTCTTCACCAATCTTCATCTTGATTTATTGGTTTTATTCAAGTGGCGGGGATTCAAAAATTAGCTTACATAGCTTGGCCGATGCTCGTCTTAGCTTTCTTTTGCCGTTTGGAACCATTAAAAATCACGGAAAATGGATGTTCATTAAAAAATTTGGAAAATTTGAAACAAATAACATTAAATCTTTAATATATAAAAAACACTAAGAATCATTTGCACTTATATTTTCGATCAAAATTCACTAAAATTTCAACATCAAGAATTTCTTAAATGATATAAAAATAAAACCATGAACTTATATTAGTTAATCACCCATTATATAAATTTTGATTAAAATATTCAATGAATTGAAAATTTCATCAAGTAATTAACCAGATTGAATATTTTATCATTGAAAGCACATTTTCACCATAAAAATCACAATATCTCAACAAAATAGATGTTATAAGATGTGTTAAAATAATGTCACAAAATAATAATCTTAAAGTATAAGGACCATTACACACACTCACAAACATAAATATTCAATAATAAATAAATATATGGAATTTCTAATCGTGTGTATGTTCTCATAATATCTCATATTAGAGATTACCAAGCGCGAGCTTCATGAGAAGATGTTGCATATTCTTATGAGCACTTTCACTTGACTACAAACATGATATGTGCCCTATCATAGAATGTTATCCAATCATAGAACTAGCTTTAATATTATCATAATGGCGTTTCAAGGTTCTCATTATTATATGGGACACTATGCCTTTTTAATGTGACAGATACTCTAGGGAAGTATTACATTAAAGCCACACCAAACATTGAATAATATATAATAAGATATATAAATTAATATTCACTTCTTTGAATATACTTTTAATCTAAAGTACAAATAGTTGGTTCTATAACACCAACTCCAACAGACTGTCACTTGGATAAGAGCCAATTGCACACAACTTTCAGTTTGTTAGATCTCACATGAAGATCATGTTTCATTCAAGTTAAGGATTTAGTCAAGGGGTCCACCATGTTCTTTTCATCGGATATTTTTCTCATTGTGACTTCACTTCTCTAAGAAAAATTCCACAAGAGAGGATATTTTTGAAGTATATGCATTATTCATTAATGAGATCTTGGCTACTTTTCAATGGATAGCACTGTAGTATTATTACAATAGAGTGTGATAGGATCTTTACTTCTAGGAATCACATCAAGCTCTTGGATGAAGGTGCTTATCCAAACTACTTCTTCAGCTTCCTCAGAAGTTGCAATACACTTGGAAATTTCTATAAAATATGTGACCATAACTGCTTTGAGAACTTCCATCTCACAACAACTCTATTGGGGGTGAAGATGTACCGCCACTGTGATTTTAGATCATCTTTATGAGTTTAGAAATTAAAATATGCATATCCTCTAATGACTAATTACTCATCTTCTCCATAGATCAAGAACATATCCTTAGTTCATATCAGATAATTAAGTGTAGTTTTGATTATTATTTGATAGCATTCACCTAGGCAAACTTTATATATTCCTATTTCACTTAATGTATAGGTGACGTGTATCTTAGTACATAATATGACATACATGATTGACCTAATCACCGATGTGAAAGGAATCCTTGTCATCCTATATCTTTCCTTATTTGTCAAAGGACACATTTTCTTGGAAAGATAAATGCCATGCTACACCGGAAACAATCCCCTATAGTATTAATCCATACTAAATCTCTTCAGTATTTGTTAATATATACAATTTTGATTAGATCAAGTAGTATCTTAGATCTATCATGATGGATCTTGATCCCAAAAATATAGGCTTCTTTTCCCAAGTCCTTCACGGAGAAGCATACTTTTAACTGATCTTTAATAGATTGTAATATTGGTATCTCATTTCCAATAATTATAATTTCATCAACATAAACTATTAATAAAATTATCAAGATACCACTAAATTTCTTATAGACACAAGGATAACATTTTTTCTTTATGAAACCAAATTTCATTATGGCTTTATCAAATTGAATCTTCCATGAAATAGGTTCTTTATTTACTATGTAAATGGATCTTGGTAATTTACATACCTTTTTGGCATCCTTTTAAGTCACAGACCCTTTAGGTTTTGTCATATAGACATCTTCCTAAAGTTCACATTATAGAAGTCCATCATGACATCCATTTTCCAAATCTCATAGTCATGAAAATACCCCATGGAAAGTATAATTATGATGGATTTCAACATTGAAACTGGTGAAAAGGTTTTGTCATAGTCTATCCCTAGACACTATTTGAACCCTTTGGCAACTAGTCATGCATTATAAGTATTTACTTTTCCATCCATATTGATTTTCTTATTGAATACCCATTTACAACCAATGAGATTTTCATCCACTAGAGGGTCTACCAAAATCTAGACTTGGTCTTGATACATGGAATCCATTTCATAATTCATAACTTCTCTCCATTTGATAATATCAGTTCCACTTACTACATCCTTGTAGGTTAGTGGATTATTATTATCAACTAATAATGATTCACCATACTCGGTGACTAAACAACAATATCTTTCAGTTTCTCTATCCTCTCTTGTACTCCTACATAGTAATTATGTATCTAGAACATTCTCTACCGTGTGGATTTATGGATTTTTCTGTGCCAACTCTTGTGTATAATGAGCATAGACATTATCGAAGTATATCTCACTCTGACTATCACTTTTAGAGATATGATCATTATTAAGGAATGTGGGATGTCTATAAACCAAAAACTTTTTATATGAAGGGTTTTATAGATAATATACTCTTGTTTCATTGGGATATCCTATAAAGATACAATTAGTGCCTCAAGGTGGAAGGTTTTCCATAAATATCCTTATCAAATGCTTCGCATCCCCAAAACTATACATATGAGAACATAGGTATATTTCCATACCAATGTTCATATAGAATACCATGTGCCACCTTAGTTGGAACCTAGTTTAGAATGTGTGTTGTTGTTTATTATGCATATCTCTAAAAGGATAATAGATTTCTTACATGGTTCATCGTTTATGCCACCATGTTTAACATAGTGTAGTTCCTCCTTTCACTTACAACACTCGATTATGGTGTATAAGGAGGAGTGAGTTGAGATATAATCCCAAACTCCCATAAATAATCAACAAAAACTTGATGAATATATCCAATCCCACATTATGAGTAGAGTTTCTTAATCTTCTTACCAAGTTGAATCTCAACTTCATTATTATATTCCTTGAATATATTAAAGGAATATGAATTATAACTCATTAAGTAGACATATCCGTATATACTAAAATCATAATTAAATGTTATAAAGTATGAGTACCCACCCATTGATTCAACTGGATATGGTCCACACACATCTATATAAACTAAATCAAGAAGCTAGTGGCAATATCACATTTTCCACTAAATCGAGATTTGGTCATTTTTCCTTGTAAACGTGCATGACATAAACCAAGTGGTTTTAGTTCAAATGGATCAAAATATCCATCTTGATTTAATTTCATCAAACATTGTTTTTTCATGTGTTATCTAGTGATTCTACAGTTGGTTGTGGTATCAGTCATATGAACAATTTTTTTATTGATTTCCATTACTTGGTTCACGTAATCCAACTTACAAAGACCATTATTTAATTATTCTTTCCCATAACATAAACTTTATTTATAAAAAGAAGAAAAATTTATTCCCAAATTTGAAAATAAATCCATCTATATCATGTATGGATAAAAATATAATGTTTTTGGTGACTAAAGACACATAATAAAAATCTTTTAAAACCAAGGTCCTTCTTGTTGGTAATGTGAGGTGGTAGTCCCCAAATTACAAAGAAGAAAATCTAGCTCCATTGGTTGCTCAGGGATTTACCACATCCAGAGTAATATTTTGGAGTCTACTTGGTTCCTTTGTTTGAATACATATTTGATCACCAAAAACTTTATATATTACCCAATTTATAGAAATAGATAAAATTCACTTGATAATAAACAGGCCTGAAGCTTCCCTTTGTTTCTTTTTCAAGGTGAAAATTTTCTTCTAGTGTTCCTTCTTTCCACATGCAAAATAGAAAACATCCCATTCCCATGATTTCCCCTTGATCTTTCTGTGAGGCCAGATTGACTATGACAATAACACAAATGGGGGTGAATTGTGTCTTTTAAAATTATTCCTCGATTCTATCTTAACAAAACAGTAGGCACACCTTGAGATATTTCTGTAATAGATAATATGCAGTGGATAGAATAGAAAACAGGAAAAAGAAATTTATAGTGTTTCGGGGCACAAATATCCCCTAGTCCACTCCACCAATCACCATCTTTGAGGGCTTAGTGAATTTCACTAGTAAGGTCCTCTTATCATAAGACCATTCCACAATTGAGTAGAGGAAATTGTCACCCTTACAACAAAGGCTTTATAAAACAGACCCTTATGGTTCTTTACACAGAGAACTGAAATCCACATCTTAGTGCGAGAAGCTAATACTCCACCACAACTAAATACGAGCAGCCGATACTCACAATAAAAGATGTTTGATTATAGAAAAAACAAATTCAGCTCACAGTTGCAGCAGCACACAACTGATAAAAGATGGATCTTTGTCTTTAAAAAAGAATAAACCTTGAAGAATGTCTGAAGAGATCCAGTTTCACAGAAGATCTTTGAATCCTTAAAAACAACAACAAAAACAGAGCGCCGTATTCACAGAAATCAAAAGATATCTTTTTGATGAAGTTCGTGTTCCTGTGATGCTTGATCACTGTAGAATTGAAAACAATTTTCACAAATAATTGATTGATTTCATAAACCAAAGAGTCATCTATCTCTTTAGATGAAAACTCATATGGATTTATAATGAGCAGAAACTTTAGCACGGTTTTTCAGATCTGAAAAAGATGCCTAAGAAAAAGAACTGATCAGATCAGAGACGTCATAACTCCCCTTAAGAATAGGAATGAAAACCTCCACTGTAATTGGTTCTTTGAATCTATCATAACGTCACGCTGAAACATTCAGTAACGAGCTTTAAATCATTATGATATTCCATAGAGACCATTGCATGAATCTCTGATAAAGATGTAAATTTCAAATTCTTGGCATTGAAAAGTCAAATGTAAGGTTCCTTCACTAGAAGGCAAAATAGCAAACGTACGGTAGATCATGAACGTAAGGTTGATGATCCATACACGTTTCTTCTCAAATGTAAGGTTGGTCATAAATACTTTTCTATCAAAACGTAGGGTTCGATACAGAAGTAAGGTTCATGATCCATACGTTTTGTGATACAAATGTAAGGTTCATTATGAACGTAAGGTTTCTCAACCATACTTTTATGATTTTGTCGCATGAAGGGTTCCATCCAAATATAAGGTACATTAACCATACTTTTCTGATAATGTAAGGTTTTCTCCATACGTTACTTTTTCTGATGAATAAAATGAATAATATTTTCAGAAAAATGACAAACGATAAACAATGTTTCTAGAATACACTTAAGAGCGTTCTGCACACTTTAACGAATTACTTGCGAATAAATATAAATTATAAAGAATATAAATGCCCTGAAATATACTCAAAATAAAATCATTATAATAACAAACAAGGGTATTTGTGAACATCAAAATCATCATAAAATACAAAGTATTGTTGAGACAACATATGCCCAACAATCTCCCCCTTTCTGATGATCACAAAACCCATAAACTAAAACTATAATCATAGCTTCATAATTTAGAAATTTTGTAATCATAGATAAGTGTAAATGTAGTGTCTAAACCCATAAACTAAAACTATAATCATAGCTACATAATTTAGAAATTTTGTAAACATAGATAGGTGTAAATGTAGTGTCTAAATTTCTCCCCCTTTTTGTGATATCAAAAATATAGTATAGAAAGAAATTAAAACACATATAATATTTGAACAGATTAGAAGTGAATGGTATAGTTAACTATAATTAAATAAACAGAAATGGATTTGGAACTATAGAAAAACATTCAAACACATATAAAATAGATATAAATAGAGAACTTTCATTGATCAATAAATTAATTTTTTACAAAACATTATGGAATCAGGATACAAGAACAGTCATTGTCAGAAAGGTTAAAAGATGGAAGGGATTAAGGATTGGCTGGGTATGAATACTGTATGACTTCAAACATATCTTTAAGCTCTGCCAACTGTAATCTAATCTTTTTCATCAGACTATCTCCAAGTTGAATGATCAACATTCTGGAGTCATTGTTAACATGAAGATTCTCCACGATATTCACTTTCAAAAACTAATGAAGACTGGTATCTTACTTCATGAATTACTCTAGCTTATCTGAAAAGGTGTTCAACAAGGATCAAATACCAGGCTCTGATTGAGTTAGCTGGTCAACCAAATACTTTTGGTTCTATATAAGAACTGATAGGGGCACGTTGTTGCACTGCAGATTTTCAAGTATAATATTTATATTTACCAGTACTGCTGTAATGGCTTGAAATCTGGGAATGAGATCTGGAGAGGTAGGTGGAGCCGATGTAGATGTAGTAGGCTGACTGACACTACTTCTCACTGAGGCAAATTGGCTTCCCAAATACCATTTGAGATTAGTAAATTCTGTCTTAGACACAGATTCAAACCTGATATTTCCAATTTCTACCATCATTTCCCTCTTGAAGGCATCAAATTCTCTCTTAGAGACTGAGTTCTCCTCAAGATCTTATAAGCTCTTCCTTGCAGCTTCCAAATGTTGCTTAAGAGATGCATTCTCTTCTTGAATTTTATTATACTTCATCACCACTTCCTCCATATGCTGTGATAGAGAGTCAGATGTATCCTCATCTACATTCACAGGCTGATTAATAACAACGAAGGGCATGACATTATCCATTGATTTTCCAACTAAACTTTCATTTGAAAAGGACTGGTTCTCCAAAACTTTAGTCTGTACTCCGGAAAGTTGATCTGACTGTCCCACAGTCTGATCTACTTTCTTTGTTTGACTCTCAGTCACTGACTATTGGAAAATATGTTCTGCTTGGTCAACTCTATCTTCAACAATTTTCTCTCTCACTACTTCTGTGTGAACAATTATTTCTTGAGCTTCTGTTCCTTGAACCTTCTCAACAGGAGCGATTTCTTGTGCTCCATTAACAATCACATGCACAATTAAAAGCTCTTTGGATTGACTTTCCACTTGCTGCTCTTCCTCTATAAGTGATTAATCAAGATGAACCGATCATGTTGCTTCTCCTGAAGCCAACTATTGCTCTTCAGCTTGCGGCTCTGTCGTTATCCTGGGCTTTTGAACAAGTTCTTACTCTTCTTATTCTTCTTCTTATTCTTCTTCTTCTTGGGTAGCATACCTGAGTGTTCTCCTTGAGGGTTGAGTAACCCCATCAGTTCTGGACGCAGCTATCCCTTCTTTTCCAGCATCTATTCTCTCCCCATGAGGTCCTGAGCTCTGGTCTTCCTTAGCTCCTACAGGTTGAATCTTTCCATTGATGGTGCTTCGGAAAAATCCATGTTTTCTTAGGGATCCTGCATTCAGCACATTGCTGTGATGGAACTTGACTCTTGCCTCTACTAACCTGATCATCCCCTTTTTCAACAGGATCCTTAAAATTATTCGTCCATATGGATAAAAGGTCATCCTCGCATCAGGTTGATAGTAGTAGTAAAAATATCTGAATAAGTACATTGGGAAATTTAGATTAATATCACTCAGAAATAGAAACATGATGTACATGTCTGGGTAAAGGATCTTCTCTATCTCCGCTACTCTAGGAGCAATTGCTGTTTGAATGAACTTTACCAGGATCTTGTGGTTAGCTTCAAGATATTTTACAAACATTTTCCTAATGTTTGTTGAGTTGAACAGAAAAGACATAATTTCTTTTTAGGCATGGGTCTAATCTTCAATTGATTTAAGGTCAAAATGAAATACCCCCTCATGCGAACAACCTAAAATCTTCGACACTACATTTGATGAGATTGAGAAGTCCTTATTCTCAATATTAGCATACATCATATCTTCCTCTTCCCCGAAAATAAACTGCACGTTACCATAAAAATACCTCAGCTCTACCTCGTACAATAATTCTGATATTTCATTGTCGCTGAAGATGGTTTCCAGTCCTTGAAAGGCTAGGGCTTGTTTGAGAAGCAAATTTGTCTGAACCAGCCACTCGAAATAAATATCCTTCCCATGGAGAATCTTTCTTGGTGTAACTTTCTGTCACTTCAGATCGCTTGGTTCTCCTTCTTCAATGTGCTTAGTCTTCGTCATTTCTAAAGGTTCGAAAATCTAAAGGTTTTGGTGTTTAGGGTTTGGAACGATAAACGAAGGTCTCTGGTTAGTCGAAAGGTTTTGGGAAAATGGTGGGTAAGGTAGACGAAAGGTTTTTCTGACAGATGACATGTGTTCTCATTTCTTGTGTCACAGCATAATAATTATAAAAATATTTAAATGAATATGCAGTTTGAAACACACATTTAACCTTTAAAATTAATTAAAATACAGTATGAGAAAAGAGAAAACAAATTTGAAGAATAAAATAAAATAAACTTAAAATCACAGTAAAATTGAAACATATTTATTTTAAAAATTAAATAAACCTAACTCCCCCTTTATAAAATCAAAACTTGCAGTGGGTAGCGGTTTAGTAAAAATATCAGCTAATTGATTTTTAGTGCTAACAAATTCTAAAGATATATCCTTTTTAAGAACATGATCTCTTAGAAAACGATGTCTAATATCAATATGCTTGGTTCTTGAATGACTTATTGGATTTTTTAAAATATTTATTGCACTAGTATTATCACATAAAATAGGTATATTAACAAAATTAAGTCCAAATTCCACCAGTGTGTTTTTCATCCACAATGCTTGTGCACAAATACTGCCTGCAGACACATATTCTGCCTCGACTGTTGAGAGTGCAGCTGAGTGTTGCTTCTTACTTGACCATGACACTAATGATTTTCCTAAGAAGTGACAGGTTACTGAAGTACTCTTTCTATCTAATCTACATCCTCCAAAATCTACATCTGAGTATGATGTTAAATTAAAATCAGAAGTTTTTGGGTAGAGAAGGGATTGAGAAACAGTTCCTTTCAAATATCTAAAAATTCTTTTGACAGCAATAAGATGAGATTCTTTAGGATTTGATTGAAATATCTCACATAAACATACATAGAACATAATATTAGGTCTTCTTGCAGTAAGATATAGTAAGCTACCAATCATACCTCTATATAACTTGTTATCCACTGGTTTTCTAGTTTCATCCAAATCAAGCTTAATATTGGTACACATGGGAGTTGATTATGTCTTGCTGTTTTCAAGACCAAAATTTTTCAATAGATAAATAATATATTTACTTTTATTTAAAATAATTACACAATCCTTTTGATAAATCTGAAGTCCTAAAAAAATTTAATTCTCCCATCATGCTCATTTCAAATTATTTCTGCATAAGTTTTGAAAAATCATTACAAAGATTTTTGTTTGTTGATCCAAAAATGACATCATCAATATAAATTTGTACTAACAGAAAATTAGAACTTACTATTTTCTTAAAAATTTTTGGGTCTTCCAGACCAACTGTAAAACCATTTTTCAAAAGAAAATAATTTAATCATTCATACCAGGCTCTAGGTGCTTGTTTAAGGCTATATAGAGCTTTAGTAAGTTTAAAAACTGAATCTGGTTTTTGAGGATTTTCAAAACCAAGAGGTTGCTCAACATAAGCTTCCTCCTTTAAATAACCATCTTAAAAGGCAGATTTAACATCCATCTGATATAATTTAAAATTCATATAAGATGCATAAGCTAAGATAATCCTAATGGCTTCTAGTCTAGCTACGGGAGCAAAGGTCTCATCATAATCTATACCTTCTTCTTGACTATAACCTTTTGCTACTAGTCTGGATTTGTTTCTAGTTATGATACCTTGATCATATTACTTATTCCTAAAGACCCATTTAGTTCTTATTACAGAAAAACTTGATGATATTTCCACTAATTTCCAAACATTATTTCTTTCAAATTGATTTAGATCCTCTTGCATAGATAACATACAACTTTCATCTTCTAAAGATTCTTCAAAGGATTTAGGCTCTAATTGAGATAGAAAAGCAGAGAATTCTACTAGGTTTCCTACATTTCCTCTAGTTTTAATACCTGAGTCTAGGTTTCCTATAACTGTTTCTAAAGGATGATCCTTTAAGGTTCTGGGCTTTCTAGGCAGAAAAATCATAGGTTTATCAGTGTCATGTTCTTCTGAATTGGACTAAATTTCATTCATATTGTTTTCAAAATCATTTTTCAAATTTTCAATTCTCATTGTTAGCAGGATCAGTAAACTCATCATCTTGATCTTTCTCTTTATTAAAAGGGTCAGTTTCATCAAACATCACATGAACTGATTCTTCAACAATCTTTGACTTTTTATTGAGAATTCTATAAGCTTCTGAAGTAGCAGAATATCCTAAAAATATTCCTTCATCAACTTTTGGATCGAACTTACCAAGATTATCCTTGGTGTTCAGGATATACACTTTGTATCCAAAAACTTTAAAGTACTTTACATTAGGTTTTCTGTTATTCCAAAGTTCATAAGGAGTCTTTTTGAAAATAGGCCGAATTAAAAATCTATTCATAATATAGCATGTTGTACTTATAGCTTCTACCCAAAAATAGGTAGGTAGGCTATATTCATTTAGAATGGTCCTAGCCATTTCTTATAAAAATATGTTTCTTCTTTTAACAATTCCATTTTGTTGAGGTGTTCTTGGTGCAGAGAAGGTGTGTTTAATACCCATGTTTGAGAAAAAAGAGTTTAAGTCTTGATTATCAAATTCTCTACCATGATCACTTCTTAATGAAACTATCTTAAAACCTTTTTCATTTTCAACACTCTTACAAAAATATTCAAAAATAGAAAAAGCTTCATTCTTAAGTTTTAGAAAATACACTCATGTAAATCTTGAGTAATAATCAACTAAAAAATATACATATAGTTTACCAGCCAAACTTGCTACTCTCGAAGGTCCAAAAAAATCCATATGGATGAGTTCAAAGGTTTTGATGTAACGACCCGGACCCGGCCAGCCACCTGAACAGTGCCAAACGGGTCGGGTGTTACTACCTTAGGCGCACCTCCCTGAACGCCAAAGGCTGCCGACTAGTAACGCGGGTCTGTTAAGTATAGTGGGGAGGCTATACCCTCTCGGAGGATTATAATAAGTGTACTGGTCTGAGTATAATAGTAAAGATGCAGCGGAAATTAAATGACTCAGCAGACTCAAACTAGACCCACAGAGCGGAAGCATATTCAATATAGATAAACAACAGAAGTAATAAATACAAACAACAGTAGTGGAAATAAACAAAAAAACATGCTGATCAAATTTAACTACTACTGAGCAACAAAACATGCATCCAAAGAAAGTCATATATATATGGATATAAAAAGGTGCCAATGGCTAACCAACTATAGCTACAATAGGTACGCATGCTGATACAAGTAAAGAAAACAAAATAGAGTAACCCCATCTAGGTAAGACTTCAAGGTCCATACCATCTCCAAGCAATAACTAACGCATCCCAGCTCCTGAAGTTGGCCTCTTTCCTGCACGTAAATCCATAAAGTCTGCACGCATCTCGAAGAGCCCGTGCAGGGTGTGAGACAAATCTCATTAGGATACCACCCAATGGTGCGTACCAAATATATTTGTTTAAGAAGTCATGTAAGTGTAAGGAAAACTGTAAGCAGTACAATTCAAAAAGAAACACTAACTCCTCTGGTGCTCAGCAGCCACCATGGAGTGTCACCTGCTTCGGCCAACGCTGGAATATCTGCCAAGTAACCCGGCGACATGAGCCCCCTGACACCGCGTATCTCAAGTACCGACATCCTGAAGTCATGCCCAAGAATAGTAACCCAGCACCATGTTCCTCCTGACACCTCATGTCTCAAGTACCGACGTCCCGAAGGCACGCCCAAGAATAGTAACCCGACCCATGTGCTTCCGGACAACTCGTTTCTCAAGTACCGACATCTCGAAGTCATGCCCAAGAAAAGTAACCCGGCACCATGTGCCTCCTAACACCTCGTGTCTCAAGTACCGATGTCCCGAAGGAACTCCCAAGGATAACCCGGAGGAACAATGATGTCTGCCCTCAAATCACAGTGAGCCTCAGCCCCCAACCTGATAGTATCAATGCTATCCCTTGAAGGCTCCTCACCTCCCACGTGGCTTAATACGACAAGCACCTCAAAACAAAATACCTAACTGCAACTATGGGGGCCTCTACCCACACCAGTGGTCAAAACCACCTCATCACGGAGTATCTCTGTGTGCACACTACTCAAAGTCCCGGGTGAACAATAATCAGCAAAATAGTACCTAAGTCACCAAAACATCTGACACCTCATGTCCCTACGACCATGCTGCTCTTGTCTGATGGCATCGCCATCCTAGTAACCCGGTCCATGCCCAACCTGACAGTGGTACTGCCTTGAGCCGACGTCCATGACACCCAATCCCGTGGTCAAAACCACCCAAAGTAACCCGGGCCATGCCCAACATGTGATCAGCATCACTCAAATGTAACTGGGCCAAGCCCAACACAACCCGAAGGGTCCAACATGTGCAATTCAGCAATTGCATAAATATCAAATTCAAACAGAACTCATAACAGGCAAAATAATTTAAACAGTTGAATTTACCTAACCCAACGACTATCGAATAACAGCACCGAGGTCTTGAATGCCTCTATCAAATTAAAGTAGGCTTAATAAATTAAACTCAACAGTTTAACACATTAATAATTCAATTAAAACCATTCTGGCATTCCTTGGCCAAAATGCCCCGATGAGCAACGACCCCGCACCCGACCCCTCTCACGCAAACTGGTAACATGGCATACCCAAAGTCATCCCATAGGTCCAACAAGAAATTCAATATGAAACAACAGATAAAACGGGTCCCGCTCAAAATACCCGAAAATGCACCGAAGGCCGCATCACCCAAACAACCACAAAAACAAAAAATGAGGTATGCACCACCTACCTGAGACTCCTACGATGCTACTCCTCTGGTAACAACCACCAATTCAGTCTAAAACGCGGTAAATCTACAAAATATTCAAAACCGCTCAAACCCCGATAACTCATTCTAGAACAAAAATCAAACAAAACTGACCAAGAGGAATTGAGGCCTTACCGAGGGGGTTCTAACGCATCAATCGGAGTTCGAATCTGACTTCGGACGAAGAACCGGGAGAGGATTGAATATCCGGCCGGCTTGGTTCGCGAAATCGGCGGAACAAAACGAGTTCCACCTCAAAACGAGGATACTGCCCATTTTAACGCAAAAAAAGAAACTACATGGCGTGTACTTCATGACTACATGCCATGTAGGTCATTTAACTATTCATAAGATGACTGAATTCTGCCGCCTTACTTTCCAGACCTGCCAACATGAGTACATGATGTGTACCTATGGGTACGCGGTGTGTACTTGGTTTCTTTTCTCTTCCTCACTGACTTACCCACACACTATGTATACCCCTCACACAGCTAGACTACACGGCATGTCCAAGTGGAACACGGTATGTAACTGGTTCTACCCGTCCAACATGCCTACATGCTATGTATGACCACCACACGGTCGTGGGTACACGGCGTGTTTAAAACTACATGGCGTGTAGTAAGAAATTTCTACACGGTCATCACACGGTATGTACTCAGTGAGCACACGGTCGGTCACTTGCTTAACATATACACGACATGTACTTAAAGTACACATCGTGTAGTCTAGAAATTTTCAGAAACTTCCCATTTTCTCTAGTTTCCTCAGAAACCAGTCAAAAATTCAAACAGGGTTGAGATTTTGACCCGTTCTAAAAACCCAGGTTCTTATAATCTCCCCACCTTAACATAGCTCATCCTCGAGCTATCAAATGAAACCCGGAGATGGCATCGTACATACCATCCCGATCAAAGTAACTCGGACTTCCCCGGTCTCAAAGGTTCCGGTTAAATTCCTCAAGAGGGCTCCCCACCTTAGGAATCGCCTAAACCAGTTTCAACCTGACAAAACTCAAAGAAAACAAGGTTTACTAACTTGTTTTTCAGACACATAGTTCTCCCGTGACACATCATCACCCCTGCACCCCATTGGCGCTCCTGTGTCGTTACCGACACCCAACGTATCCCGCACTGCATCGGTGTCTGCCTCTACGAGGTCTTGGTGCCTAGCACCTTAAGTAACCTGCATCCTTGATGCCCCGATGCCCTCAGCACCTCAAGTAACCCACATCCTCAATGCCCCGATGCCCACGACACCTCAAGTAACCCACATCCTTGATGCTCTGATGCTACGCATCTCATACATATATATATATATATAGAATATATCACGCACCCGATATGGTGCCAATCCCATAGACTAGCATCTAGTCAGTCCACATAGATCTTGTGCACCACGTGCACTCAAAATAGACATGCCTCTACAGGTCATGCCAAAAAGGAAACATGGAGATCATGGCCACACCGCGGTGTACCTCTAACCATCGTCGGCTCACCAGCATGCTCAGCCTCTGGCAGCTCCATGACGTGCACCTGGCCAGAAATACGACTGCCTGATGCCTGAGCTCCCTATGGTGCTTCTCTAGTCACCGGCCACTGACCCCTCAGCTGGGTCCTACCATCTCTGTCATGACCTACACACACAGATTAACCTCAACTACCCTCTTCGAGTACCGAACCTAAACCAACTCCAGACGCTACAGTCTGTCCTGGTCCCTAAATGCCCTGGATCCTATCCCTGAGCCTGTCCCTGAGCCTGTACCTGCGGCTCATGCTCTGCCTGTACCGAATCCTGAACCTGATCCTGCCCTAGAAACATTGTATCGTCACTTGTCTGATGCTCCATCAAGACATATATGAGTAACCCGCTAAATATCATAAATGGTCAGACAACCCATATATATATATAACAACATATTCTACGCAGATAAGGAGAGCAGTAAAAGGAAGTTCATAACAACTACCCTTACTCCCCCTCACCGCAACCCATGCCCCACGGCATCCCAGCCTCATGGAGTCCTTACCCGCCCTCAACAGAGCCAAGTATCAAAAAGTACCTCGGTCCATGCCCGTCCTGACAACTCACATTGCCTCAAACCAACGATCGAGTTGCCCAATCCTGACAGTTACACTGCCTTAGCCATAGTACCTGTCTTCTCTCCTAAGAGCTAGACCCAAATATCCCGCAACATGCAATTCTAAAGATATATAAAGCATGACACATCACATTTCAACAACAAGAAATTCTATCAGGAATTTCACCTTTTACATTTCAAATCATTCAAAGCATGGAAATTGATTTTTATTCACATCACATTTTCACTTCACAAAGAATATGTGCAATTATGAAACTGAAATACCCCAAAATGTGCCTATCAAAAGCCAAGGAAACAAGCCTCGCCATACCGTGGCAAGGTCCAATTCTCCCTTACCGCACCGGGTCAAGGGTCACATATCACAATCACGAAAATTACACATCAAGTGATCCACCGAGGTGGAAATCATATAAACTGTAATCCGAGAAAAAGCAAACAGCAGTTCCCACCCGTGGAAACTAGGTCCATCCCTCGTACCTAGGGCTGCAGGCACCCAAGAACAAGCTAGCAACCCAGTCCCGGTAACAAACTATCTCCAGTCTACCATAACCCAAATAGTAAAACTAGCAGAAAGAAACGAGAAGCCTCAAACTCATTAGTAGTCAGAAAAACACTGCTACTAAATCCCTATCAAGAACTCCTCTGATACCACTTTGCAATGACCCGGACCCGGCCAGCCACCTGAACAGTGCCAAACGAGTCGGATGTTACTACCTTTGGCACACCTCCCCAAATGCCAAAGGTTGCTGACTAGCAGCGAGGGTCTGTTAAGTATAGTGTGGAGGCTATACCCTCTCGGAGGATCATAATAAGGGTACTGGTCCGAGTATAATAGTAAAGATGAAGCAGAAATTAAATGACTCAGCAGACTGAAACCAGAACTGCAGAGCGGAAGCATATTCAATATAGATAAACAGCAGAAGCAATAAATATAAACAACAACAGTGGAAATAAACACAACAACATGCTGATCACATGTAACTACTACTGATCAACAAAACATGCATCCAAAGCAGGTCATACATATATGAATATAAAAAGGCACCAATGGCTAACCATCTATAGCTAAAACAGGTAATCATGCTGATACAAGTAAAGAAAACAAAACAGAGTAACCGTAGATAGGTAAGACTTCAAGGTCCATACCATCTCCAAGAAAAAACTAACGCAGCCCAGCTCCTGAAGCTGGCCTCTTTCCTCCACGTAAATTCATAAAGTCTGCACGCGTCTCGAAGGCCCCGTGCAGGGTGTGAGACAAATTTCAGTAGGATACCACCCAATGGTGTGTACCAAATATATGTGTTTAAGTAGTCATGCAAGTGTAAGGAAAACTGTAAGCAGTACAATGCCAAAAAAAACACTAACTCCTCTGGTGCTCAGCAGCCACCGTGGAGTGTCACCTGCTTCGACCAATGCTAGAATCTCTGCCAAGTAACCCGGTGACATGCGCCCCCTGACACCCCATGTCTTAAGTACCGACGTCTCGAAGGCATGCCCAAGAATAGTAACCCGACACCATGTGCCTCCTGACACCTCGTGTCTCAAGTAATAACGTCCCGAAGG
This sequence comes from Viscum album, assembly GCA_963277665.1. Taxonomy (NCBI): domain Eukaryota; kingdom Viridiplantae; phylum Streptophyta; class Magnoliopsida; order Santalales; family Viscaceae; genus Viscum; species Viscum album. The sequence goes on from OY728139.1 coordinate 1,461,735,730, forward strand.
CACGCCCAAGAAAAGTAACCCAACACCATGTGCCTCATGAGACCTCATTTCTCAAGTACCGACGTCCCGAAGACACACCCAATAATAGTAACCCGACTTCATGTGCCTCCTGACACCTCGTGTCTCAAGTACCGATGTCCCGAAGGCACGCCCAAGGATAACCCGGAGGAACAGCGATGTCTGCCCTCAAATCACGGCGAGCCTCAGCCCCCAACCTGATAGTCTCAATGCTATCCCCTGAAGGCTCCTCACTACCCACATGACTTTCTACGGCAAGCACCCCCAACCAAAATACCTAATCGCAACTACGGGGGCCTCTACCCACACGAGTGGTCAAAAACACATCATCACGAATTATCTCTATGTGCACACTACTCAAAGTCCCAGGTGAGCAGTAATCACCAAAATAATACCTAAGCCACCAAAACATCTGACACCTCGTGTCCCTGTGACCATGCCGCTCAAGTATGATGGCATCGCCATCCTAGTAAGCCAGGACATGCCCAACCTGACAAGGGTACTGCCTCAAGCCGATGTCCATGACGCCCAATCCCGTGGTCAAAACCACCCAAAGTAACCCGGGCCAAGCCCAACCTGTGATCAGCATCACTCAAATGTAACTAGGCCAATCCCAACACAACCCGAAGGGTCCAGCATGTGCAATTCAACAATTGCATATATATCAAATTCAACCAGAACTCATAACATGCAAAACAATTTAAACAGTTGAATTGCACCATCCCAATGGATATCGAATAACAGCACTGAAGTTTTGAATGCCTCTATCAACTTAAAACAGGATTAATAAATTAAACTCAATAGTTTAACACATTAATAATTCAATTAAAACCATTCTGGCATTCCCCGACCAAAATTCCCCGATGAGCAACAACCCCTCACCCGGCCCTACTCATGAAAACTGGTAACATGGCATACCCAAAGGCATCCCATTGGTCCGACAAACAATTCAATATGAAACAACAGATAAAATGGGTCCTGCTCAAAATAACCGAAAAAATGCCGAAGGCCGTGTCACCGAAACTACCACGAAAACACAAAATGAGGTATTCACCACCTACCTGAGACTCGTACGATCTTACTCTTCTGGTAACAGCCTCCAATTCGGTCTAAAACACGGTAAATAAACAAAAGATTCAAAACCGCTCAAACCCCGACAACTCGTTATAGAACGAAAATCAAACAAAATGGCCCAAGTGGAATCTAGGCCTTACCGAGGGGGTTCCAATGCATCAATCAGAGTTCGAATCTGACTTCGGACGAAGAACCAGGAGATGATTGAAGATCTGGCCGGCTTGGTTCGTGAAACCGGCGGAACAAAACGAGTTCCACCTCAAAACGAGGCTACTTCCCATTTTAATGCAAAAAAAGAAACTACACAGCGCATACTTCATGACTACACGCCGTGTAGGTCATTTAACTATTCATAAGACGACTGAATTCCACCGCCTTACTTTCCAGACCTGTCGACATGAGTACACGACATGTACCTATGGGTACATGGCATGTACTTGGTTTCTCTTCTCTTCCTCGCCGAATTACCCACACGCAATGTATATCCCTCATACACATCTAGACTACACGGCGTGTCCAAGCAGAACACGGTGTGTACCTGGTTCTACCCATAGGCCTACACACCATGTATGGCCACCACATGGTCTAGGGTACACGGTGTGTTTAAAACTACACAGCGTGTAGTAATAAATTTGTACATGGTCATCACACGACATGTACTCAGCGAGCACATGGCCGGTCACTCGCTTAACATATACATGGCGTGTACTTAAAGTACATGGTGTGTAGTCTGGAAATTTCTAGAAAAATCCCATTTTCTCCAGTTTCCTCAGAAACCAGTCAAAAATTCAAACAGGTTTGGGATTTTGACCCGTTCTAAAAACCCAGGTTCTTACATTTGATATACCAATTTTGTTAACAAATTTGAAGGTAGATTTGTGTTGCTTAACAATCTGGCATGCATCAAAGAATCTATTAACATCAAATTTAAGACAAGGTAAATATGAAACTAATTGCTTCTTGGATAATTTATTTAAATCATATATATTACAATGTCCAAGTCTTCTATGCCAAATCCATGACTCATTTATTTTAGCAGTTAAACAGTTCACTTTTTGTTTACACAGGAAGTTTAAATCCATAGTGTAGACATTGTTGGTTCTGGGGGCTTTGAATTTAAGTATTTTATCCTTAAATATAGAGCATGAGTTATTTGAAAAATCAACATCGTATCCATCATCACAGAGTTGAGTGATACTTATCAGATTGTGCTTTAAGCCTTGTACATATAGTACTTTATTAATTGAGACAGAATATGGATCTCCAAATGTCCCAAGTCCAATAATTTTTCCTTTAGCATTATCACCAAAGGTGACTAGGCCTCCATCTATTTTTGTCAGGGTGTAGAAATTTGATGAGTTTCCACTCATATGTCTTGAACAACCACTGTCCATATACTATATGTCTTTTCCTCTTTTGTGACCTGTTACCTACAAGGACAGATTAAACAAGAGTTTGTTTTGGTACCCATATTTCTTTATGTCCTGTAGTGTTATCTTTTAAAGACTTTGGAATCCAAACAAATTTGCTTTGATCAAAGTTATTATAATTAAATCTAGATAAAGCCTTTGAGTAATGAACATTCTTGATACCACATAATTGAGGCTTTCTGAAATAACATTCATTAACATAATATCCATTAATACCATAATAGAAACATTTAATAGTAGATATAATTTTTCTTTTGGTTCCAGGAACAAAGTAATTCTTGTACAGTTTGGGTTTTTATCCCTTTCTTCCAATGCCAAATATTTCCTTTTTAACAGCATTTTTCCAAGTATTTCATTCAGTTTATATTCTCCTTTTGTAAACATAAGAGCAGCTGATTTATATGTTTCTACTTCTTTTTGTAGAACTTTAATCTTATTTTCATGAACAACATAGTTTGTAGTTGTTTAATTGAATTTTTCAACAAGATCTTGATGCTGTTTAACTAAAGTATCTCTTTCATTTATAATAGTGTTGTGAATATGCTTTAAGGATTTGTTCTTATTTAACAAGGAATCATATCTCTCTTAAAGCATTTTACAGTAGCCAGTAATTTTATCATCTGATTAAGTAGAGTCAGAATCTGATGAATAATAAGTTTGTACCTCATCTTCTTTAGCCATGAAGCACATATTACCCTTCAAATGTGACTTCCTTTATGTATCAGAATCAGATGAGCTATTGGAGTATTCTGAGACACTCCATATAGCCTTCATTACTCTCTTATCTATATTCTCATAGTCAGCATTCTTCTGATATCTATTTTCTGCCTTTCTCTTATCTCCTTTCAATTGAAGACAATTAGGTCTTATATGACCCAATTTTTTACATTCATATCATCTTACTTCCTTTGTATCTTTCTTAGACTTTTTGAAGGTCTTTATGAATCCTTTCTTCTTTCTGTATAACTTGCTGAATTTTCTGGCTAGTTGAGCCAGTTCTATTTCAGAGTCAGATGAGTCTGTATCTTTTTAATTCTTCACTTCTTGTTTCATTTTTCTATTCTGCTCCTGAGACGTTACCTTTAAATCAGTGTTGTCCTTTTTCACTAGAACCTTGTGATCTTAAGCTTCATCTTTCATTTCATCTTCATACATCATTAAAGACCCAATCAGTTTTCTCATGGTCAGATTCTTGACAGGTTCTGATTGTTGAATTTCTGCTGATGTAACATTCCACTTTGTAGGTAGAACTCTTAGAACTTTTAAGGCTTGATCAGATTGATTGATAGGTTCACCTAAGGTTGTCACATTGTTGAAAATTTCTATCAATATTCCATTCATTTGAGTAATTCTCTCTCCATCAAACATTATGAAAGTATCAAAATTTAATTTCACTGTTGCATATCTCATTTGCATGACATTTTCAGTACCTTCATAGGCTACTGCAATTATCTACCACATTTCATAGGCTGTTGGGAACTGTGATACATGATTGAATTCATCTGGTCCAAGACTGCAAATGATAGCATTAATTCCCTTTGAGTTTGTATCATATTCAGCTTCTATAAAAGTATCCCATGTTTCTGGTTTCTTAGAAATCATATAGGGAGATAGAATTTTTTAGTAGACTTTGTATCCAAGATTCTTCAAATATATGATAATCCTTGATTTCTAACAACCATAATTCTCTCCATTAAAGTATGGAGCACGAACCATTGACATAACTTCCCTCGGGCCAGTCATTGCCATCTTAATGTAGATATTATGCTTTTATCCTATTAAGGATATGATTAAATTCTCAACCTCTGATACCAAATGTTAGATCAGATTGACTATGAAAATAACACAAGATGGGGTGAATTGTGTCTTTTAAAACTATTCCTTGATTCTGTCTTAACAAAAGTAGACACAACTTGAGATATTTCTATAACAGATAATATGTAGTGGATAGAACAGAAAATAGGACAAAGTAATTTATAGTGGTTTGGGGCACAAATATCCCCTAGTCCACTCCACCAATCACCCTCTCTGCGGGCTTGGAGAATTTCACTAGTAAGGTTCTCTTATGATAAGACCATTCCACAACTGAGTAGAGGCAGTTGTCACCCTTAAAACAAAGGAATTATAAAATAGAGCCTTCTGGTTCTTTACAACAGAGAACCAAAATCCAAAGCTTAGTGCAAGAAGCTGATACTCCACCACAACTGAATACGAGAAGCCGATACTCATGATAAAAGATGTTTGTTTATAGAAAAACAAATTCAGCTCACAGTTGCAGTAGCACGCAACTGATAAAAGATGGATCTTTTTCTTTAGAAAAGAATAAACCTTGAAGAATGTATAAAGAGATCTGGTTGCACAGAAGATATTTGAATCTTTAAGAACAACAACAAAAACAGAGCGTCGTATTCACAGAAATCAAAGGATAGCTTTTTGATGAAGTTTGGGTTCCTGTAATGCTTGATCGCTATAGAATTGAAAAAAAAATTCACAGATGATTGATTGATTTCATAAACCAAAGAGTCATCTATCTCTTTAGATGAAAACTCAGAAGGATTTATTACGAGCAGAAACTTCAGCACGGTTTTTCAGATCTGCAAAATATGCCTAAGAAAAAGAACAGATCAGATCAGAGACGTCGTAACTCCCCTTAAGAATAGGAATGAAAATATCCACTGTAATTGGTTCTTTTAATCGATCATAACTTCACACTAAAACAGTCAGTAACAGGCTTTAAATAGTCCTGATATTCTGTAGAGACCGTTGCATGAATCTCCGATGAAGACGTAAATTTCAAATTATCGGCGTTGAAAAGTCAAATGTAAGGTTCCTTCACTATAAGAAAAAAAGAAAACGTACAGTAGATCATGAACGTAAGGTTGATGATCCATACATGTTTCTTCTCAAACATAAGGTTGATTATCCATACATTTCTATCAAAACGTAGGGTTCAATACAAAAGTATGGTTCATCATCCATATGTTTTGTGATACAAACGTAAGGTTCATTATGAACGTAAGGTTCCTCAACCATACTTTTCTGATTTTGTCGCATGAAGGGTTCCATCCAAATGTAAGGTACATTAACCATACTTTTTAGATAACATAAGGTTTGTTCCATATGTTACTTTTACTGATGAATAAAATGAACAATATTTTCAGAAAAATGAAAAACGATGAACAGTGTTTCCAGAATACACTTAAGAGCATTCTGCACACTTTAACAAATTACTTATGAATAAATATGAATTATAAAGAATATAAATCCCCTGAAATATACTCAAAATAAAATCATTAGAATAACAAACAAGGGTATTTGTGAACATCTAAATCATTATAAAATATAGAGTATTATTGAGACAACATATGCCCAACACTTTCTCTTCTTGGAAAGGAATTATGAAGAAGAATTGAAGATAGAGCTCATCGTTAGGACTTTCCATTTTTCAACCTTACGGAATACATGGATTTTGTTCTTCGTATCCTTTTAAACATGGATAAATAACATAAGATGATCTAGGAGATACTTGCCTACATTATTCATATTGAAATTAACAACAAAGAGGGACAATATATGAGAGAGTGATGAAAGTATGAGATCAGTGTACAAATATTTAGGTCTTTTAAACCCTATAAACTCTAAGTGATCAATGTAGCCAATGATTTTAACCATGTGAGGTTCAACTGGCATACCTTCTTCATGATTTCTTTGAAATAGTTCCCTGGATATATCAAACTATTCCTCTCTATCTCTCTATTGATATAGACCACATATATATTGAAGAATGATATAAGAATCTATGTATTCATGAGACTACATAAGTATATTAGACATGGATGAAATCATTAAATACTAAATGTTGACCGTTTCACTTAGGTTTTTATCATAGATAGAGAATTACACATCACTAACCTCCTTTGTAGGAGGATTAACTAGTGGGGATTCTAGTATGTAATATTTCTATTCATTGAAAAACACTACCCATAGGTTTTTAAACCATTTCTGAAAATTAATGCCAGTTTGGAGGTGGCCTTTCTCCAAAATTAATCATAGGGTTAATTTGGTTGATGTACATTCCATTATACTAAAACTTTTAAAGAGAATATTATAAGTAATTCACTTGATTATAATTTATCTGAGACTATAATCATATTAATTTAATTATGTCTCCCATTATTTTATCATGTATCAATATACCTCACCATTGAACTCAAAATGTCTTGTCATTGTAGACATTCTAGTGTAAATGATCCTTATTTCCATTCTTATAATCCAGATGAAGGACATAAAACTTATAAGAATGTAATTAGGTAGGCAGTCCTGCCAACTAAAATCTAACAGCTCCTTAAATCATTGAGTGAACTCCCCAATATATAAATCCTAACTCATATTTCCTCAACAATTACCTCTAAATTGGTATTGGATAGATGGTGTCCATTAAACTGAATATAGATTCTATTAGGTGGACTCACTATCTTAGTTAAGACTTATCTATAATTAAAATCTTCCTTGATGGAGTCCAAACCAATACTTTTACTTTGAGTTTATCATAATTTAGATGATGGAAGGCTTAATGACTTAATATTAACTTAAGGGATTTTGTTTATTACATATAAATTTCCTTATTTTATCTTAAATATTTCTTATTAATATAAAGTGAATTTTAATTTAGATATTAGCCATGATCTATTAAAATATTTATACTTAACCCATTTATTTTAATTCTATCTTTGCATATTAGTTCATTCAATTATGTAATCATAATCTTGCATCCATAAAATAATTAATGCATAAGGAAAAATAAAATAACTAAATAAATGACATGATCATGATCTACATCTAATAGTTAATTTATTTAGAAAATAATAAATCAACCTATGACCCTAGGGATAAACTCTATATGTCGATCTGGCCATGAGTTACAACATCCCACATGTACACTTTGTTAGAGTTGGTGTCCTTGAACCAACTATTTTTACTTTGATTACATGGATATTTAATGTATTTAAATATTGAACATCATATTACATATTGTTCATTGTTTTGCATGACTATGATGTAATAATGTCCTAGAGTATTTGTTTTATTGATAAGGTCATGGAATTTCTCCACTATGATGAGAATCTTGAAATGCTATAACAATATTCTTAAATATAGTTCTGCGGTTGGATGACATAATATGATGAGACACATAGCATACAGACAGTCAGGTGCGAGTACTCATAAAAAGATGAGACTTCCTCTCATGAAGTTCTCACTTGGTAATCTCCAAGATAGAAGATTATGAGAAGAGACTCACCAGTAGGAATTACACATGTTTTGGTGTCATCGAATATTTCTATCTATGAGTATGTGTAATGATCCTTAGATATTAAGATTATCATTAATATGTGTCACGACTCACGCATATTGATTTACTGACAAAAACTATCATGTAGAAAGTTGGTGGGAAGTAGGGTACGTTGGGTGCATCATGAGTTTCATGTTATTAATGGATAATTCGAGGAATGATTTTTCCCTTCCATTTATGGAAGTTGATATCTTGGACCTTTGATTGAAATAGAACTAGTGCGCGAAATTCCATGTCCATGGTGTAACGATGAGTTTATTTCAGGTAGTTAAAGAAAGACGTATCAAGCACAAAGGTTGATGACAATATCATGAAACCTGTTTGATGAGATATTTAGACACATGAATTATACTACACAGTGAGCGTTCGTATGTTGATGTCGTTGTTGAGGCTTCAAGTTCTTTCTCTTGGGCGCCTTGACCTGTTGCTAGATAGTACTCTTGAACTTTAGGCAAGCCCGCCCAATGACAACGAGAAATAATCCTAGAGGGTCACAAATTAAGAGTTTCTAGTATACTCAGTTGAATTCTATTTGAATTTAATTAATGGAATAAATATTAGTCGCATGAAAGTGGAATAATTTTATTCAAGTTAAAATGATTGCATAAATTAAATAAATATTTATTCAACGGATTGTGGGTAAAATATACTTATTTATTTTATTGAACTTTTAATAAATATTTATTTATTAGTTTGTAAATAAAATATTTATTTAAGAGAATTATTTATTTATTCAGGTGTTCAACAAATTCAAGTGGAGTTCAAGCAGACCAAGGATGGTCTGGTAGTAAAATATTTTTTTTGCAAGATGATAAATAATTATTTAACTAGTTGACACAAATTTAAATAATAATAATAATGATACTATTATTTTGTGACGTGGAATTTTCTTTATAAATCTATTTTGTGCAAGTCGGCACACCATAAAGAATGACACAATATTATTATTAAAATCATGGGTTTTCTCTACAGTTATGAATGCATTTAATTACTGTTATGTAATTAAATATTGTAATAGAATCCCCTTATTGATAAATAGAAACATACATCTATTGTGCCATGTACTGAACTACATGCTCGGGGAATTGATAATTGTTGAGCTAAAAAATCTCTCCCGAATCCTCTTCCCTCCCATCTCAAGAATGAGAGACGTTCTTCAAGGCCGAAGAACAAGCGATCAATAATGACCGACAAAAGGCACTCACTTTGCTGTGCTAGAACCCGGAGAATGAGTGGTGTCGATCAGAGGCCATTAGAGAACATGTGAATCACCACTATAGAGATTCTTGTTTGGATCCTCGCAAATGCATTGAGATAATCTATAAGGGTCATTCCAGACGATCAACATCATCAACGAAGAAAATACTGAAGATGAATGTATTCTTTTCTTTATGAAATTAATTAAATTAATTATAAACATGATGTGAAAGATCCTATCTAAAGGTTTTGGTCCACTTCCTTTATCTAGATCTTTTATTCTATTCTGTGGAGACTAATGTTCATCATCGTATTGATCCTGAAATAATCATTGATCATGGTAAACATTAAAATTGGGTGCCATCCCAACCACACTCCTGCTGTGCCCAAAACCTACAATCTGTATCAGATTGGTTACATCATAGTTTATAATTATTTAAATATTTTGTTGATGATTTATGCATTTAATAATTTAGTTGTTTCAATTCAAGTTAATCATTCTACAAATATGAATCTCAAGATCTATTCCTCCTCTTTCGTTTCTATTTCACCTTACAGAAACGATATTTTCTTTTAATTTTAATTAAAATAAAACATAGGATCTCATCTAGAGGTGCCAAAGGTTCCTGGACGTACAACACCAGAACACACAACATGTATTCAGAAGTACACGCCGTGTAGTCAAGGTTCAATACACCAGGTCTGGTCTACCAAACCAAGCCATGTCATTAGAGTTTTTCTAATTCTTAATGACACTGTGTGTTGACCAGAAACATGTGTCATGCGGTTTCAAGATTACACACCATGTGTCCCACTAGACACGACATGTAGTCCCTTTGGGTTAGGGTTGCACCGTGTACCCCGTACACGGATTGCCCGATTGGAGACCGTGTAATGAGGAACTACACGGCGTGTGGCCCACTGGACACGCCATGTACTCTGAAGATTTTTGAAGTACACTCACATGACATTTCCCCAGGTGTGTACTTCAGATAGACGGTGAACAATAGTACACTCCATGTAGTTGGAACTACACATCATATACTCATCCAAATTATGTAGATTTATTAAAATTTATTATTATATTATATAAACCCTTGATACGTGTACCATGATTTAGGCGTAAAGCTAAGGCATAACACATGACATGTGTTTTATATTAATGTGTTTAATTAAACATCTGTGTAATGTTCATTTCTACTCATTGGGTAGTTATGAACAGGAATTCACCAGGTTGCCTCTAAGATACAAGTTATGTACAAAGATAATTTTAAATGAATTTATTTGTTTAAAATTACGATGGATGAGAATCTCAAGGAAATTTAGAAAAGGGTTTAAGATAAAATGATTGATTAACTAAATATGATAATTAATTGATTCGAGTGTGATTTATATTAAATGAGAATGATTAAATAATTCAATGCTAGTTTTATATATTCATAAATATTGTTGCATGTATGGATGATCACGAGATAGACCAAGAACTTTGTATGTGGATGGTTTCTTTTAATTTATTTATTTAAATTAAATTTGTTAGCATGCGTACCTTTTTTTCATTAATATGTAGGGCCTGCGTTCCTAAGGATTCTTTTATGTAAAACCTCTTTTTACTCCTCACCTGCATGTTAGTTAAAAAAGGAATATGTAATGGATGAAACTCCCAAGATAGTGGAGGTGGTTCAAGCTTAAGCTAAGATAAAACCAATCCTAGGAGATACATAGGTGGACAGGTGGAAAGCTGTAAACACGAACCCAAAAGGTTCAAGGTGTTTTTCCCCTAGTTTAGGGTTAGATTATCAACTGCTAGATAAATTAACCACTAGAAAAGCTCATGATCATTCCCTTGACTTTATTTTATTTCTGTCAGATGCATGGTTTATCATTATGGATGCATTGTAATGATCACATAATTAATGAATTAAACAATCATGTAATATGGAACTAAAATTAACCAGGCTTATGTGTAAATATTATCCAAATATGGTTAATAAATTAAGTAAGTTCCACTTAATATTAACAATCATGTGATAATGATAATAAGAAATTCACCCATAAGAGATAAAAATCCCAAAAATAAAATATTGAGTCAGACCAAGCCTTCCATTACTTGATTAAGGTAAAAACTCAATAAAACTATGTGTTTGACCAAACCTTATTGGGACTCTTAATTTTATACAAGAATACCTTATAAAAGGTTTTAGGTTGACTTAAACATATTACATCAAGAAGAGTAGCCCTTTTTGGACTTGGTGTAATATTGGAGGCAAGATTTGAGGAAATACAAAGTTAGGATTTCAGGATTGGGGAGTCCAATCAACAGATCAAGGAGCTATAAGCCCATAGTTAGCAAAAAACCGCTACCTAAATACCTTCAAATAGCTTTAACAACCCTTGTTGGGGTTTTTCAAATGGGAATATGGATCCTTGCCACAATAATTTCATGGCAACTAGACATTCCAAGTTCAATGGTGAGGGCCATTGGGACTTGATAAAATAGTAGAAGATGTAATAAAATTAATTTATTATTTCTCATAAAATGTAATCAAGAAAGTACTAATGATCTGCTCTTTTAATTATAGAATAAAAATGACAATCTCTTTAACCACACTATCCCTAAGATCAATTTTGGATAAAGAAAACATCCTCACTAATAGTAACTTCCAGGAATGGTTTAGATGCTTCAGGTTATCCTACACCATGAATGGAAATCTTACGTATTGGAGTCAACATTACTTGATCCACCTGCCAAAGAGGCGAGTGATGCGGATTTCTTATTCTATGAGAAAAATATGAACAACACAGTCAAATTTCAATGTTTAATGCTATCATAAATCATGAAGTCTCATTAAAACATGGATTATTATAGCATGATCTAGCACCACCATGGTCTTTACCATGATAAATCAAGATAGGAAAGGTTTGACATCTCCAAGGCACTTCTTCAGAGTAATCTTGGAGAGGGTTCCCTAGTCGGGCCTCATGTAGTCAAGATCATTGGTTACATTGAGCGCCTGGAGGTTCTAGGGTTTAAAATCCCTGAAGAACTAGGCACTGATCTCATTATCACATCATTCCCTCAAAGCTTCTCCAGTATTGTTGTTAATTTTAACCTGAAAAACATTGATAAGTCTCTATTTGATCTTCTTATCCTCATTCGCCAAGTGGAAAAAGATATGAAGTGTGACAAGCCTTCTATTCTTTTGGTTAATAAGAGGAAAGGGAAGGCAAAGAGATTTAATCCCAATGATTCATTAAGACCTTCCAAGAAAAATAAGATCAAAGGGGAGGAAAGGGAATAAGAGACTATTTGTTTCGTATGTGGAAAGCAGGGCTGCTGAAAGAAAAACTTCACCCAGCCTAAGAAGCATGGGGAAGCTTCAAGTTCATTTGTTATCGAATGAAATATATCAGTTTATAAAAATTGGGTATTAGATATAGCTTGTGGTGCTCACGTATGTATCCAAATATAGGAACCAAGTAGATTTAAGAAGATTGACCAAGGGGAGGTAGATCTACGAGCATCCAACAGAGCTAGACTTGCTGCTGTAGCTGTCGGGGACTACCACCTCATGTTGCCAACTGGGATGATATTGGTGTTAAAGGGTTATTATTATGTTCTATTTTTTACTAAATTTTTTATGTATCCATATTAGATATAGATGGATTTTTTTTAAAGTTTGTAAATGAATGTTGCTTCTTTTACAATGATTGCATTTTTTTGGTAGGGAACATTTATACAACGGTCTTTACGTGTTGGATTACACAAAACATGTAACGACAATCGATAAAAAAGGTACTCCAAATGACTCATAAGACACCAAAATATGGAATCAATGGATAGGTTATGTAAATGAGAAACACTTGACAAAGTTACATCAAGATTTATATTTATATTTTTTCGAATTAAAACCACTTGGCATATGTCATGCATGTTTATAAGGAAAAATGACTGAAGCCCCATTTAGTGGTAAAGGTGAAAGTGCTAAAGAACTTATTGAATTGGTTCATACCAATGTGTGTGGACCATTTACAGTTATAGAAAGGGGAGGGTACTTATACTTTATAACTTTTACTGATAATTTTAGTATATATGGATATATATACTTAATGAGGTATAAGTCGGGTTCTTTTGATAAGTTCAAAGATTACAAGAATGAAGTTGAGAACCATCTTGGTAAGAAGATTAAGAAACTACAATCAGACCGAGGTAGAGAATATCTTAATCAAGACTTCATTAATTACTTATGGGTGTTTGGGATCCTATCCCAACTCACTCCACCTTACACGCCCCAGTGTAATGGTGTGAGCGAAAGGAGGAACCGTACCTTGTTGGACATGGTGAGATCAATGATGAGTCATGAGAGTCTTACATTATCATTTTGGGGATATGTGTTACAAAAAACGATGCACATACTAAACCAAGTAACAAATAAATTGATAAATAGTATTCCATACAAGTTATAGAGTGTAAATAAAGACATGTTATTGAATTTACATGTGTGTGGAAGCAATTCATTTGTTAAGGATTCTTTAGGTAACAAACTTGCACTTCGAGGAACAAAGTGTACCTTTATAGGATACCCCAAGGAAACAAGGAGATATTACCTTTACAACCCCTCATAAAAAATGGTTATAGTGGTAAGACACACCATATTCCTTGAGAGGGAGCACATCTCCAAAATACATAGTGGGAGCGAGATAGACTTCGATGAAGTCGAGGCTCAAGGTACACAAGAGTTGGTACATGAACAGATTTTATAAAGCCTCGTGGAAGAAAGAAATGTTCTAGAGACACCAGATCAATGTAAGAGTACAAGAGAGGTTAGAGAACTAGAATAGTATAATTTTCTAGTCTCCAAGGAAGGTGAATCATTATTATTTGATAATAATGACCCTCTATCCTAGAAGGAAGCAATAAGTGGCACAGATGTTTCCAAGTAGAAAGAAGCCATGAAATCTGAAATAGATTCCATATACCAAAAACCCATTTTAGATTTTGGTAGATCTTCCAGTTGATGTAAATCCTATTTTTTTCAAATGAGTATTCAAGAAGAAACTAGACATGTAAGGACAATTCTGTAACTATAAGGCACAACTAGTTGTAAAATGGTTCAAGTAGTGTCAAGGAATTGACTACGAAGAATCCTTTTCACTAGTTGCAATGCTGAAATCCATCAGAATTCTATTGGCCATTACCGCTTACCATGACTATGAGATTTGGAAAATGGATGTCAAAATATCCTTCTTTAACAGGATTATTTAAGAAGATTTCTACATGACACAACCTGAAGGGTTTATGACTCCAAAAGATGCCAATAAGGTATCAAAGTTGCAAAAATCCATTTATAGATTAAATCAAGAATCCAGGCCATTAAACATCCATTCTAATGAATCCATAATAGAATTTGGTTTTATCAAGATTGAATACAAGCCTTGTGTCTACAAATAGTTTAGTGGGAGTGCAATCATTTTCTTAATAGTATATTTTGATGAAATATTACTTATTAGAAATGAGATATTAGTCTTACAGTATGTTAAGGCATGGTCTAATCAATGATTATTCTTAAAGGACTTGGGTGAGATAGCATATATTCTAGGGATCAAGATCCATCGTGATAGATCCAAGAGATTGTTGGGCCTAATTCAAAGTACATGCATTGATAAAATACTGAAGATATTCAGTATGGAAAAATCCAAGAGGGGATTGTTTTCAGTGTCACATGGAATTCATATTTCCAAGAAAATTTGTCCTCATACACATGAGGAAAGAAATATAATAGAAAGGACTCCATACACTTCAACGATTGGTTCATTCATGTATGACATGCTATGTAAAATGATGGATGTCGCATATGAATTGAGTATGGTAGGTAGACATCAAGATGATCCAAGTGGCCACCATTGGATGATAGTCAAGACTATCCTAAAGTATATGAGGAATACTAAGGATATATTCCTAGTTTATGGAGGAGATGATGAACTATTCATCAGAGGATATACAGATGCTAGTTTCCAGACTGATCAAGATGAGATGAAGTTGCAAACGAGATACATATTCACTTTGAATGGAGGTGTAATAAGATGGAATAGCTCAAAGCAGAGTGTGGTCGCAGATTATATAGTAGATTCCAAGTATATCGCAGATTCTGAGGCATCTAAATAAGCATTTTGGATGTGAAGCTTGAACCAGGAGATGGATGTGAAACCTAGTAGTAAAGATCCCATCATACTGTACTGTGATAATACTGCAGCAGTAGCTCTCACAAAAGAGCCAAGGTCACATCAGCGGACGAAACACATACTTAGGATGTATCATATCTTGAGATATTTTTCTCAGAGAGGTGAAGTTTTAGTGAGTAGTATTTCCATGGAATAAAATGCAGTGGAACCCTTGACTAAATCCTTGACTCAGTATAAACATGATCATCATGTGAGGTCTAGCGGATTGAAAGTTGTAGGAAGTTGGCTCTAGTCCAAGTTGGATTTTGTTAGAGTTGGTGTCGTAGAACCAACTATTTGTACATTTATTACATGTATATTTAATGTATTTAAATATTAAACATCATATTACATATTGTTCATTATTCTTCATGATTATGACTTAATAATGTCCTAGTGTATTTGTTGCATTGATAAGGTCATGGAAGTTCCCCGCTATGATGAGAACCTTGAAATGCTATAACAATATTCTTAAATATAGTTCTGAGGTTAGATGACATACTATGATGGGACACATAACATACATACCATCAGGTGCGATTACTTATAAGTAGATGAAACTCCTCTCATAAAGTTCTCACTTGGTAATCTCCATGACATGAGATTATGATAACATACCCGCTAGTAGGACTTCCACATGTTTTGGTGTCATCAGATATTCCTATTTATGAGTGTGTGTAATGATCCTTAGACTTTAAAATTATTATTAATATATGTCATGACTCTCACAATTTTATTTATTGACGAAAACCGTCACTTAGACTATTGGTGGGAAGTAGGGTATGTTGGGTATGTCATGAGTTGTATGTTATTAATGGATAATCCGAGGAATGATTTTTCTCTTCCATTTATGGAAGTTTATATCTCGACCCTTTGATTGAAATATAACCATTACGTGAAATTCTATGGCCATGGTGTAATGATGAGTTTATTTCAAGTAGTCAAATAATGAAATATCAATCATAAAGGTTGATGATACTATCATGAAACTTGCTTGATGAGATATTGAGACACATGGATTATATTTTACAGTGAGTGTTCATATGAGGATGTTGTTGTTGTGACTTTATGTTATTTATATTGGGTTCCTTGACCCATTTCTAGACAGTAATCTTGGACTTTAGGCAAGTCTGCCTAATGCCAACGAGAAAGAATCCTAGAGGGTCACACACTAAGTGTTTGTGGTGGTCTCGGTTGAATTCTATTTGAATTTAATTAATGGAATAAATATTATTCTCAGGATAGTAGAATAATTTCATTCAAGTTAAAATTATTTCATAAATTAAATAAATATTTATTCACTAGATCATGGGTAAAATATATTTATTTATTTTACTAAACATTTAATAAATATTTATTTACTAGTTTGTAAATAAAAAATCTATTTAAGAGAATAAATTATTTATTTATTTATCTGGGTGTTCAATAAATGTAAGTGGAGTTCGAGCAGACCAAGTATGGTCTGGTAGTAAAATAATTATTTTCAAGATGGTAAATAATTATTTAACTTGTTGGCAAAAATTAAAATAATAATAATAATGCTGCTATTATTTTGTGATGTGTAATTTTATTTATAATTCTGTTTTACGCAAGTTGGTGCACCATAAATAATGATATGATATTATTATTAAAATCATGGGTTTTCTTTAAGGTTATGAATGCATTTAATTGCTATTACACAATTAAATATTGAAACTGAATCCCCATGTCGATAAATAGACACATACGTCTATTGTGCCACATACCGAACTACATGCCCAGTGAATAAAGAATTTTTGAGTTAAAAAATCTCTCTCGAATCATCTTACCGCCCCTCTCAATAATGAGAGACATTCTTAAAGAATGGAGAACAAGCGATCAATAATGACTGACACAAGACACTTGCTTCGGCGTGCTAGCACCCAGAGAACGAGTGGTGTCGATCAGAGGTCATCAGATCACGTGTGGATCACCGCTAGAGAGATTCTAGTTTGGATCCTCGTAAGCACAATGAGATAATATGGAAGGGTCATTATGGATGATAAAAATCACCAAAGAAGAAAATACTAAAGATCTATGTATTCTTTTCATTATGAAATTAATAAAATTAATTATAAACATGATGTACAAGATCCTCTCTAAAGGTTTCAGGCCCATTCCTTTATCTAAATATTTTATTCTATTATATGGAGACTGGCATTCATCGTCGTATTGATCCTAAAATAATAATTGATCATGGTAAATATTAAAGCTGGGCACCGGCCCAACCACGCTTTTGCTACACCCAAAACCTACACACTTATGTATCTCCCATATTGGTTTTGTCTTGGTTCCGTCTTGAACTGCCTCTTCCATGACCCTATAATGAATGGACTCCATGTACCTTCAAATACTCTTTTTATTTCATACGTTTTATAACTCACACATAGGTGGGGGGAATACAAGGATTGGTTAATGGTAACTAAACAAAAAATACTTGGACACATTGGTCATACATAATAAAATAGGGAGGGATGACTCACAAGAAATAATATTTCATTTAATAAAAATAATTTCAAGATTGTGAAATAAAAATAAATTAAATTAAATAAACACATACATAGTTTTGGTTAAGATCATAATCGATCATACACATGCAACAATTTTACATTTAAAACAAATATATATAATTCATTACAATTAATTCTTTAATAAGATTAAAATCACACAAATTAATATGATTAATTATCTTATTAATCAATTAATTCAATTTTTCATATTTTATCCAATCATCTTAAAAATTCCCATCCAATATGATTTTAAATAAAATAAATAATTTTAATTTATTTAAAACTCAATAAAATAGTACACAACTTTGTAAATGGAAGAAACTCAAAAATTGCCTGTCAAAACTACCAAATATGGTTTTAATTGTAAATAATGCACTCATTTGAAATATTGTGTACATGGAATGAGTCATAATTTCATGGAGTGTATTTCAAATTTAATGAAACACGGAGCACATGAAAATTATGTAGCCTGTATAATTTAATGCATTGAGTATTTATTATACAATAACCATACATGATTCATACTTTAGAATATTACATAGAATTAATTAATCATTTAATATAATTTAAAACCTAATAATCGATGCGTACTATAAACTTAATGATCCCCAAAACTCATGTCGATAAGGTTTAATGGATTAATTAATTAAATTTAATATTTTAATGTAAATAGGTAACATACACGATATGTGAAAACTAGCCACATGGCATGCACATCTCTTCACCGAATATCTGAAGTACATGCCTGAGGAATTAACGCCTACTTTCCATGGAAATTAATGAATTAAATGGAATGTGTAAATTATATATGGCATGTACATCAAGTTATATGGCATACAGTTCATACACATCATGTATTAAACAAATGCAGTGTATTAATTACATAGCTTGACTTCACATTGTGTTTTCCACCTTAAAAGCATGTGGACAACATAATGTGTACTCAATATACATGACATGTACTATAGTAAAGTCATGTGACACCCTAGATGGTTTACACATAGATCATTTATTGCACACGGTGTGTACGAATTACATGCCAACCTGAAAACTAAATGGGTGTCCTTAGGAAATGAACAAAGATACACAAGGTGTAACAAAAGAGTACATGCCATGTAGTATTCTATTATATATCCATAATTTAGGGAACCTATTGGTGGAATGTTTTGATGTCATCTTAATTTAATTATTAATCGATATTGAAGATATGAGTGTGAAATGAAGGCGATAAAGAAGAGATTTCGAGGACAGATCAAGAATGATTTAAAAATTGAAATTTATTTTAACTTTTAAATGCATAATGATCAACAATAAAATAAATAATTATAAATTTTAATGTGAAAACTATCATAACACATGATGGTTCTTGGAATATCAAATGTGCTTATCGAGACTGATCCCGACTCAAAAAATTTAAGATTCAATGGATCATTTTTATATTTTACAAGATATGATCATCATAACTAATGAAAATTTTCCAATAGATAACTAAAAAAAGGTCCCTAAAATGAAGATGATAAATTTTCAAGTAAAATTTTCCATTAATTTAATTAAATAAAAATAATTCCTGAGATATTTATTTATAGTATATTTTGATCATCCAAAAAAATATTTTTGGTAATATGTGGTTGTGCTTGTAGAATCCAAGTGTATAATCCCTCTATTGTTGATCCACATATGCTCCTATGATCTTCAAATGATACCAATGAATAACTGGGTGCTAGTGCAGTTGACTGATCATCTTGAATTTTGCATATTGATCGCTTCACATTTCTTCTGTCTTAAAGAAATTATCTTGATCTTTTATCTCTTGAGAGGATGTGACAAGAAAGAGAATGATTATAGAGAGAAATCAATTGTGCACAATGATTATTGATTAAAATCTCTTAAAATGTATAAGTGATCTATTTATAGACCTATATTTAGGTTTTTCAATTTTATTAAGTGAAAATGTGCCCTTAATAAAATGTTCAACCCATGTCTCACCTCATGCCGCATAATTAAATAGTAATATTATATTTATTCTATGTATTTTGCTAACCAACACAATGATAAATATTACTTTACTAGCATAGAAATTAATATTTATCGTCAAAAACAATCTTGGTCCATTTTTCCTCCTTTACATTAATCAAATACCCAAATAAATATTTAGTTAATTTTTTATTAATAATATATATATTATATTCACAATTGGGCTAATAAATATTTATTAAATATTCAATAAATAAATAAATATTATATATTCATGAAAATTAATAATTACCGTACAAGTAAATATTTATTTAATTTTATGCGATCATTAATTTTGAATAAAACTATTCATTGTTCTTGAGAATAATATTTATTCAAATAATTAAATTCATATATAATTTAATTGAGATCAATGGAAACAACTAGTATGTGGCCCTATAGATTTATTTCTATTTGGAATTAGATTAACTTTCCTAAAGTCCAAAATTAATATCAAGTAATGGGTCAAGGAACCCAAGAGAAATAATTTAATGTCGTAATGTTAGAAACCACATATGTTTATTCACTGTGTAATATAATTTTTTTTGTCACAATATCTCTTCAAGCAGGATTAACATCCATGTTATCAGCCTATATTCTTGATACATATTTCTTTGACTATATGAGATAAAATCATTGTTACACCATGAACATGGAATTTAGTGAAATAGTTCTATTTCAATCAAATGGTCAAGATATAAACTTCTATTAATATGGGAGGGAAAAAATATTTCCATGAATTATTCATTAATAACACGTCATTAAAAATACAAAAAATGTACCCTACTTCCCCATGAACTATTATCATTATGGTTTGTGAAAATGCATCTAAGTGTATAGGTCATGACATGAATTAATAATATTATTAAATATTAAGGACCATTACACATACTCACAATATTAATATATTAAGGACCATTAATATACAAAAAACATCAGGAATCATTTTCACTTATATTTTTGATCAAAATTCACTAAAATTAAAACATAAAGAATTTATTAAATGATATAAAAATTAAACCATGAACTTTTATTAGTTAATCACCCATTATATACATTTTGATTAAAATATTTGATGAATTGAAAATTTCATCAAGTAATTAACTAGATTGAATATTTTCTCATTAGAAGCACATTTTCACCATAAAAATCACAATATCTCAATAAAATAGATGTTATAAGATGTGTTAAAATAATGTCACATAAATAAGAATCTTAAAGTCTAAGGACCATAATAAACACTCACAAAAATAAATACTCAATAACATATAATCATATGGAATTTCTACTAGTGTGTACGTTCTCACAATCTCTCGTATTAGAGATTACAAAGTGTGAGATTCATGAAAAGATGTCACATATTCCCATGAGTACTTTCACTTGACTCCAAACATGATATGTACCCTATCATAGAATTTTATCTGACCATAGAACTAGCTTTAAGATTATCATAATGGCATTTTAAGTTTCTCATTATTACAGGGAACTACTATTCCTTTTTTATGTAACAGATACCCTAGGGAAGTATTACATTAAAGCCACACCAAACAAATAAAAGATATAATAAGATATATAAATTAATATTAAATTATTTGAATATAATTTTAATCCAAAGTAAAAATAGTTGGTTCTATACCACAAAATTCAACATACTGCCACTTGTATAAGAGCCAATTGCACAAAACTTTCAGTCCGTTAGAACTCACATGAGGATCATGTTTCTTTTAAGTTAATGATTTAGTCAAGGGGTCCACCATGTTGTTTTCATTAGGTATTTTTATCATTGTGAATTCACTTATCTAAGAAAAATCCCTCAAGAGAGGATATTTATGAAGTATATTCTTTATTCATTGATGAGATATTGACTACTTTTCAATGGAAACCACTATAGTATTATCACAATAGTGTGTGATAGGATCTTTACTTCTAGGAATCACATGAAGTTATTGGATGAAATTTCTTATCCAAACCACTTCTTTAGCTTCCTCATAAGTTGCAATACACTTAGAAATTTCTATAGAATTTGGGACCATGACTCCATTGAGAACTTCCAGCTCACAACATTTCCATTGACGGTGAAGATGTACCCCCACAACTATTTTAGATCAACTTGATCTATTTAGAAACTAGAATCCTCATATACTCTAATGAATAATTAATTATATTCCACATAGACTAGGAACATATCCTTAGTTCATATCAAATAATTAAGGTTAGTTTTGACTATCATTTGATAGCATTCACCTATGCCAACTTTACATATTCTGACCACACTTAATATATAGGCAATGTATATCTTAGTATAAAATATGAAATACATGATTGACCCAATCACTGATGTGAATGGAATTCTTTTCATAAATTATCTTTCCTCATTTTTTTGAGGACACATTTTCTTGGAAAGATAAATGTCATGCTACCCTGGAAACAATCCTCTCTTTGATTATTACATACTAAATCTCTTCTGAATCTTGTTAATATATGTACTTTGGCATAGATAAAGTTGCATCTTAGTTCTATCATGATGGATCTTGATCCCAATAATAAAGGATGCTTCTCCCAATTCCTTCACAGAGAAGCATAAATTTAACCAATCTTTAATTGACTATAAGATTGGTATATCATTTCCAATAGTTACAATTTCATCAACATAAACTATTAATACAATGATCAAGATACCACTAAATTTAATATAGACATAAGGATCACATTTTTTATTTATGAAACCAATTTCCATTATGGCTTTATCAAATTGAGTCTTCCATGAACTAAATGATTTCTTTAATATGTAAATGCATCTTTGTAATTTCGATGCCTTTTTGGCATACTTTTAAGTCATAAACCCTTTAGGGTTTATCATATAGACATCTTCCTAAAGTTACCATTAGGGAAGTCCATTGTGACATCCATTTAATAAATTTCATAGTCATGGAAATCCACTATCACTAACACATATTCGAGTTTTCGCAGTGCCACCCCTTTTACAGTGCTAAAAAGAAGCGCTGTTAAAGGGGGCTTTTATCAGCGCTTTTTTTAAAATGCTGATAAAGAGCCCCCTTTATCAGCGCTAATAATGGGAATATTTCAAAAAAAAGATTCATTAAAATTAATATATTAATATATTAATATATAAATATATTGATATTGATATAAATACAATATATGGTTTTTAATTTGTGTTTTAGATAAGGATAAATAGAAATTTAAACTAAATATATAAGATATTTAGTAAAAAATGCTTATGAAATAATTTAAAAAATATTTTTGAAATTTTGATCGAATAATACTCATTTAATAACAATTTGAATATAAAATAAATAAATAAATAAATAAAATATCTAAATAAATTTGAAAAAACAACCCAAACTTCAAACGGTCATAACTTTTGATTCGGGTGTCCATTTAAGCTCTACCACATATCAAATCGAAGATTTCAATGAGATCTATGCCACTGTGAACTAGAGGGACCCTGGTAAAGATTTTTTTTGAGAAAAACGTCCCATAAATCCTCTAAAACTGAGTTTTTAGTCGGCATACCCCAATTTTTTAACATTTGATTGATTTTCAGGCTCATTTATGGGGGTCTTTTTGCCATTTTTTGCTGGGGATTAAATTTATTCATAGGTCTTACATTCATATTGATATAATGGTTTTGAAATTTTATCATTTTTCACAATTTACTGTTATTTATAATCAAATATATAACAATATATATATATATATATATATATATTTTATATATTCACACCTAAAAATTTAATTTTATAAATAAATAATTAAAAATATTTACATATAAAATATATTTATTAATATATAAGAATTATCTAAATCAAAAATAATATCCATTTTATTTAAAATACAAAATATGAATATTTATATACCTATATATATATATAGTGTGTGTGTGTGTCTATATATATATATATATTAGTGTGTGTGTGTTTTAGCAAACTGATATATTATATATATATATATTTTTTAACATATAAATAGACATATTAATATATAATAATGTAAATATACATAAATATGTATAAATATGTATCATTATACTTATAGATTCACATATATATAATATATATACATGTGTATATATGTTGTATATATGTATGTATTGATTTATTTACTTATTTATAAACAAAAAAAAAACATTTTTTATAAATTCATTTAAAACTAATCTTACAAATATATATTAATATATGGATTAATATACAACTAAATATATATATTAATATACGAATAAATATATGGATAAAAAATATAACTATACATATATATAAATAAATAAATATAATTAGATATTAATATATGAATAAATATATATACATTAATATAAATAAATATGTATATATATATATATCATTAAATGGAGAAAAAAGTAACATGGAGGAGTGGTAAAGTGTACAACGCACAAAGAAGAGGTCTCGAGTTCGAATCCTGGGAGAGGTAGGGTAGGGGTGCGCACACATGTGCAGGGGGGTAGCACTATTAATGGGTTGGGGAGGGTGCTGTTAAAGGCTGGCTAGCACGGGTGGGTGCAAGTAGGGGGCTTCCGAGAAACGTTAAAAGGGGGGGGGGGTGGCAGGTGATGTTAAAATGGATCTCCATTTTTTGTTTTTTTTTAAATTTTTTTAATTTTATCCCTGGTTTTTTAAAAGATATGATAAAAGGTGTCTTTTATGAGTGCTAAGAAAAGTACCGATAAAGATTCCTTTTATCAAACAATTTTTTAAGCACTCATAAAAGACCCCTTTTATCAGTGTTTTTTAGCACTGATAAAAGGGGACTTTATCAGCGCTTTTCTGAGCACTGATAAAAGGGACCCCCTTTAACTTCTCTCAGATTAACAGCGCTAAAAAACATTGTTAAAATCTATTTCTAGCACTGATAAAAGGGCTATCTATATTAGTGTATAGAAAGTATAATTCTGATGAATTATGACAATAAAACTAGTGAAAAGGTTTTGTTATAGTCTATTCCTAGACACTATTTAAACCCTTTTACAACTAGTCATGCATTATAAGTATTGTATTGTCCATCCATAATGAGTTTCTTATTGAATAACCATTTGCAAACAATGAGATTTCAATCCACTATAGGGTCTACCAAAATCCAGAATTGATTTTGATATATGGAATCCATTTGATAATTTATAACTTCTATACATTAGAAAATATAAATTCCACATACTAAATCCTTATAGATTAGTGGAATATTATTATCAACTAATAATGGTTCACCATCCTCAGTGACTAAACGATAATATCTTTCAGTTTCTCTATCCTCTCTTTTACTCCTACATAGTAATTATGTCTCTATAACTTTCTCTTCCCTGAGGCATTATGGAATTTGTTCTTGTGCCAACTCTGGTGTATAATTAGCATAGACATTATCGAAGTATATCTCACTCCCATGATATTTTTTAGAGATATGATCATTCTTAAGGAATGTGGGATATATATAAACCAAAAAAAATTATATGAAGGGTTGTATAGATAATATACCCTTTCTTTTTTTGAATATCCTATAAAGATACACATAGTTCTTCTAGGTGCAAGTTTTTTTTCCAGAAATATCCTTATCAAATGCTTCACATCTGCAAAACTATACATGTGAGAGCATAGTTATATTTCCATATGAATGTTCATATAGAATACCATGTTTTTCCTTAGTTGGAACCCAGTTTAGAATGTGTGTTGTTGTCTTTGATGAATATCTCTAAAATAATAATAGATTTCTTTCATGGTTCATCATTGATGCCACCATGTTTAACATAGTGTTGTTCCTACTTTCACTTACAACACTCAATGATGGTGTATAAGGAGGATTTATTTGGGATAGAATTCAAAAATACTATAAATAATCAATGAAGACTTGATTAAAATACCCACTCCCCCTTTATGAGCAGAGTTTATTAATCTTCTTAACAAGTTGGATTTAAAATTCATTTTTATATTACTTGAATATCTTAAAGGAATATAACTTATAACTCATTAAGTAGACATATCCATATATACTAAAGTTATAATTAAATGTTATAAAGTATGAGTACCCACCCCTGAATTCAATTGGCTATGGTCCACCCACATCTATATAAACCAAATCAAGAATCCAGTGGCCCTTTCACCTTTTCCACTTAATCGAAATTTAGACATTTTCCCTTATAAACATGAATAACATAAACCAATTGGTTTTAGTTCAAATGAATCAAAATATCCATCTTGACATAATTTGGTCAAACACTTTTTGTTTTCATGTGTTATCCAGTGATTCCATAGTTTGGTGTGGTATGAGTCACACAAACAATTTTTTTGATCGATTTCCATTACTTATAAAGATGATTATTTAAATATTATTTCCCATAACATATACATTATTTATAAAAGAAGCCAAATTTATTCCCAAATTTAAAAAAAATCCATCTATATCAAGTAGGGATACAAATATAATGTTTTTGGTGACTAAAGACACATAATAAAAATCTTTTAAAACCAAGTTCCTTCTCATCGGTAATGTGAGGTGGTATTGCCCAATTGCCAAATAAGATAATCTAGCACCATTGGTTTCTCGTATATCTACCACACCATGAGTAATATTTGAGAATATACTTAGTTCTTGTGTTTTAATACATATGTGAGCACCACATACTTTATATAATACCCAATTAATAGAAATAGATAAATTTAACTTGATAACAAACACACCTGAAGCTTCCCCTTGTTTATTTTTCCAGGTGAAAATTTTCTTCCAGTGTCCCTTCTTGCCACATGTGAAACAGAAAAAATCCCATTCTCTTTCTTTCCCATTGATCTTTCTCTTCTTTTAAAGGTATTACAAAGAATCTTTGGATATACTGATCTTTATTAGGCCTTTACATTTGTTCACCATAAGGACCAAATGATTTTTGTTCTTCATATCATTTTCAATATGGAGAAATAACATAATATGATCTAGGAGGGACTTAACTACATTGCTTATATTGAAATTAACAAAATAGAGGGAGAATATCTGAGGGATTGATGACAATATGACATTAGTGTACAAATCTTCAGGTATTTTAAACCATATAACCTCTAAGTGATCAATGTAGCCAATGAGTTTGACCACATGAGGCACAAATAGAATACCTTCTTCATGTTTTATTTTATGGAGTTCCTTGGATATATCAAACACTTCCTATCTCTCTCTCTCTGAATATAGACCACATAGATGATGGATAATGCTATTATAATCTATGTATTTATGGGACTTCATGAGTTCATTATATGGGGATGAAATCATTGAACACTGAACGCCAAATATTTCACTCAGGTGTTTATAAAAGATATATAATTCATCATCACTAACCTCATTAGTAGGAGGATCAATCAGTGAGGATTATAGTATGTAATATTTTCATTCATGGTACAACACTACCCGTAGTATTCTATACCATTTTTGAAAATTACTTCTAGTTTAGAGGTGGAATTTCTCCAAAATTAATCATAGGGATAATTTGGTTGATGTACTTTCCATTATACTACAATTATAAAAGAGAATATTATTAGTAATTCACTTGATTACAATTTATCCTAGTCTATAAAATTTTTAATTTAATTATGTCTCCCATTATTTTATCTTGTATCAATATACCTCACCATTGAACTCAGAATATCTTGTCACTGTAGAAATTCTAGTGGAAATGATCCTTATTAACCTTCTTATAATCCATATGAAGGACAAAAAACTTATAAGAATGTAATTAGGTAGACATTATTTCCAACTAAAATCTAGAATCTAGTTGAATCATTGAGTGGACTACCCAATCTAGAAATCCTAACTCATATTTCCTCAAAACTTGCCTCTAATTTTTTATTGAAAAAATAGAGGCCATTAAACTGAATATAGATTTGATTAGTTGGACTCACTATCTTAGTTAATACTTATCGATAATTAAAATCTCCCATGATAGAGGCTAAAGCAATACTTTTACTTTTATTTTATCATAATTTAGATGATGGAAAGCTTAATGACTTAATATTAACTTAAGGAATTTTGTTTATTATATATAAATTTTCTAATTTTATCTTCAACATGTCTTATTAATATAAAGTGAATTTTAAAATAGATATTAGCCATGTTCTGTTAAAATTTTTATGCATAACCCATTTATTTTAACTCCATATTCGCATAATATTCCATTAAATTATGTAATCACAATATTGCATCTATAAAATAATTAATTCATAATAAAAAATAAAATAAATAAATAAATGACATGATCATGATCTATATGTAATGGTTAATTTATTTAGAAAAAAATAAATCAACATATGACCCTAGGGATAAAACCTATATGTCAATATGGGCATGCATTATAACATCCCACATGTACACTTATGTATCTCCCATATTGGTTTTGTCTTAGTTCCATCTCGAACCGACTCTTCCAAAAATCTATCCTAAATGGACTCTATGCACCTTCAAATACTCTTTTTTATTGCATATATTTTATAACTCACACACAGGTAAGGGGAATCCAAGGATGTTTTAAGGGTAATTGCACAAAACAACCTTAGACACACATGTCCTACATAATAAAATAGGGAGGGATTACTCAAAAGAAATAATATTTCATTTAATAAAAATAATTTTAAAACTATGTAATAAAAATAAAATAAATTAAACAAACACATAAATAGGTTTGGTCAAGCACATAATCAATCATACGCATAAAATAATTATGAATTTAAAACAACTATCTACCATTCATTACAATGCATTCTTTAATAGGATTAAACACACACATATTAATATGATTAATTATTTTATTAATAAATTAATTCATTTTTTTCTTATTTTATCCAATCATCTTAAAAATTCCCATACAATATGATTTTAAATAAAATAAATAATTTTAATTTATTTAAAACTCAATAAAATAGTACAAAACTTTGTAAATGGAAGGAACTCGGTAATTACCGGTCAAAACTACCAAATATGGTTTTAATTATAAATAATGCACCAATATGAAGTATTGTGTACATGGAACAAGTCATAATTTCATGGCGTGTATTTCCAATTTAATGAAACACAGAGCACATAAAAATTATGTAGCCTGTATAATTTAATGAATTGAGTATTTAGTATACCATAACCATACACGATTTGTACTTTAGAATATTACATAGAATTAATTAATCATTTAATATAATTTAAAACCTAATGATCGATGTGTACTATAAACATAATGATCCCCAATACTCATGTTCATAAGGTTTAATGGATTAATTAATTAAAATTTATATTTCCATGTAAATAGTAACATACACAGTATGTGAAGACTAGTCACACAACATGATCTTATCTTCACCAAATATATGAAGTACTTGCCTAGGGAATTGATATGTACTTTCGATGGAAATTTATGAAGTAAATGGAATGTGTAAATTATATACCACATTTAATTCAAGTTATAGGGTATCCAGTTCGTACACATCATATATTAAATAAATGCGGTGTATTAATTACACAACATCTCTTGACCTTGTGTTTTCCACCTTAAAAAAATGTCGACAACACAATGTGTACTCAATATACCCGACATGTACTCTTGTAAAGTCATGTGATAGCTTGGATGGTTTACAAATAGATCTTTTATTGCACACGGTGTGTACGAATTACATGACAACCTGGAAACTAAATTTGCGTCCTTGTGAAATGAAAAAGATGCACAAGGTGTAACAAAAGAGTACATGCATGTAGTATTCTATTATATATCCATAATTCATGTAACCTCTAGGTGGGATGTTTTGATGTAATCTTAATTTAATTATTAATTTATCTTGATTATATGAGTGTGAAATAAAGGCAAGGAAGAAGATATTTTGAGGACATATCAAAAATGATTTAAAAATTGAAATTTATTTTAACTTTTAAATGCATAATGATAAACAATAAAATAAATAATTATAAATTTTAATGTGACCACTATCATACCCATTAATGGTACTAGGCACATAAAAAGTGCTTATTGGGGTTGATACCAACTCAGAAAATTTATGATTCAATGGATCATTTGTATATTTTATAAGACATGATCATCATAACCAATGAAAATTTTCCAATCGATAAATGAAAAGAAAGGTCACCAAAACCAAGATGATATCTTTTCAAGTTATTTTTTCAATTAATTTAATTAAATCAAAATAATTCATGATATATTTCTTTATAGTAGATTTTGATCATCCAAAAAAACTTTTTTGGTAATATATGGTTGCGCTTATAGAATCCAAGTGTATAATCCCTCTGGTGGTGATCCACATATGCTACTATGATATCCAAATAACACCAATGAATCAATGTGTGCTATTGGAGTTGACTGATCGTCTTGAATTTTTCATCTTGAACACTTCACATTTCTTCAATCTTAAAGAAATTCTCTTGATATTATATTTATTGAGAGGATGGGAGAAGGAAGAGAATGATTATATAGAGAAATCAATTGTGCATAATGATTATCGATTAAACTCTCTTAAATTTTATAAGTGATCTATTTATAGACCTAGGGTTAGGGTTTTCAATTTAATTAAGTGAAAAAGTTCCCTTAATAAAATTTAAAACTCATGTCTCACCTCATGACATGTAATTAAATAATAATATTATTTTATTCAATGTTTTTCGCTAGCCATAATAATGATAAATATTACATTACTAGCATACAAATTAATATTTATCGTTGGAAAAAATATTATTCCCTTCATTCTTTTTAACATTCACTGAAGACCCAAATAATTATTTAGTTAAATTATTATTAATAATATAAATATTCTATTCAAAATTTGGAAAATAAATATTTATTAAATATTAAATAAATAAATAAATATTATATATATGTGAAATTTAATAATTAACATATAAGTAAATATTTATTTAATTTAATGCAATCATTAATTTTGAATAAAATTATTCATTATTCTTGAGAATAATATTTATTCAAATAATTAAATTAATAAAGAATTTAATATAGACCAATGGAAATAATTAGTGTGTTACCCTCCAGGTTTCTTTCTCTCTTGCATTAGATAAAATTTCCTAAAGTCCAAAATTATTGTAAAGTAATAGGTCAAGGAACCCAAGAGAAAGAAGTTAATGTTGTAACATTGGAAACCACATATGTGTATTCACTATGTAATATAATTTCTTTTTCATAATATCTGATAAATTAGGATTCACATCTGTGTTATCAACCTATATTCTTGATACATATTTCTTTGACTATATGAAATAAAGTCATTATTACACCATGAACATGGAATTTAATGAGATGGTTCTATTTAAATCAAAGAATCAAGATATAAACTTCTATTAATATGGGAGGGAAAAAATATTTCCATGAATTATTCATCAATAACATGTCACTTTAATTTCATTACTTGATGACCAAGTAGGTTGGATATTTCTTTTCACTCAATTATGTGATCGCATAAGATCTCCACGATCAATTGAAATTTCAATCATATGGTCACTTAGCTCCTTCATACGATATCTTCCATTTCCAAGCACAATCACTTAATATTTTCATTTATAGCCAGTACTCATAGTCAGTTGAGATTGGAGGATTCATGGTTGAATCAATTTTGTTTCTCTTGTACTCATTTGAGTGACCGTTGTGGTCACTTTAATAGTTTTCCATTTCCCCCCACAAATCCTAAAATAAACAAAGAAATCACACTTCAGTGAAAAAAATTATACTATTAAAATTGAAGAATACAAAAAATCACTAAGTTTTCAAAAACAAAAATTACATAAAATATATTTAATTTAAAATATGGAACTACATAATAATTAATTCATAAAAATAAAAATCCCATTAAAAATAACTGAAAATTGATGTTCTTTAAAAAATTTGGAAAAAATAAAACAAAGAACATTAAATCATTAATATACGAAAAACATCTGGAATCATTTTCACTTATATTTTTTGATCAAAATTCACTAAAATTAAAACATAAAGCATTTCTTAAATGATATAAAAATTAAACCATGTACTTTTATTAGTTAATCACCCATTATAGATATTTTGTTTAAAATATTTGATGAATTGAAACTTTCATCAAGTAATTAACTATATTGAATATTTTCTCATTGAAAGAACATTTTCACTATAAAAATCACAATATCTCAACAAAATAGATGTTATAAGATATGTTAAAATAATGTCACATAAATAATAATCTTAAAGTCTAAGGACCATTACACACACTCACAAACATAAATATTCAATTACATATAAACATATAGAATTTCTACTTGTGTGTACATTCTCATAATCTCTCATATTGTAGATTATAAAGCGTGAGCTTCATGAAAATATGTCACATATTCTCATGAGTACTTTTACTTGACTACAAACATGATATATTCGCTTTCATAGAATGTTATCCGATCATAGGACTAGCTTTAAGATTATCATAATGGCGTTTCAAGTTTCTCATTATTAAGTTGAACTAATATGCCTTTTTAATTTGAAAGATACCCTAGGGAAGTATTACATTAAATCCACACTGAAAAATGAATAAGATATAATAAAATATATAAATTAATACACACTTATTTGAATATAATTTTAATCTAAAGTATAAATAGTTTGTTCTATAACATCAAATCCAACATACTTCCACTTGGATAAGAGCTAATTGCACAAAACTTTTGGTCCGTTAGACCTCACATGAGTATCATGTTTCTTTTGAGTTAAGGATTTAGTCAAGGGGTCCACTATGTTTTTTTCATCGGATATTTTTCTCATTGTGACTTCAATTCTCTGAGAAAAATCCCTCAAGAGAGGATATTTCTGAAGTATATGCTTTATTCATTGATGAGACCTCGACTAATTTTCAATGGAAACCACTAAAGTATTTTCATAATAGAGTGGGATAGTATCTTTAATTCTATAAATCACATCAATCTCTTGGATGAAGGTGCTTATCCAAACTGCTTCATTTGATTTTTCAAAAGTTGCAATACAATTGGAAATTTTTGTTGAATCTGTGACCATGACTTGTTTGAGAACTTCCATGTCACAACATCTTCACTGAGGGTGAAGATGTATCACCATAACAATTTTATATCATCTTGATCTATTTAGAAACTAGAATATGCATATCCTCTAATGACTAATTACTCATCTTCTATATAGATCAGGAACATATCCTTAGTTCATATCAGATAATTAAGGGTAGTTTTGACTATCATTTGATAGCAGTCACCTAGGCCAAGTTTATATATTCCTACCACAATTAATTTATAGGCGATGTGTATATTAGTACATAATATGACATAAATGATTTACCAAATCACTGATGTGAATGGAATCCTTGTCATCCATTATCTTTCCCCATTTGTTTGAGGACAAATTTTCATGGAAAGATTAATTTCATGCTACACTGGAAACAATCCCTCCTTTGATTGATCCATTCTAAATCTCTTCAGTATCTTGTTAATATATTTACTTTGGCATAGATCGAGAAATATCTTAGTTCTATCATGATGGATCTTGATCCAAAGAATATAGGCTGCTTCGCCCAGCCCTTTATGGAGAAGCATACGTTTAACCAATATTTAATAGACCATAATATTGGTATCTCATTTCCAATAAATAGAATTTCATAAACATAAACTATTAATAAAATGATCAAGATACCACTAAATTTCTTATAGACATAAGGGTCACGTTTTTTCAATATGAAACCAAATTCCATTATGGATTTATCAAATTGAATCTTCCATGAACTATATGATTTCTTTAATATGTAAATGGATCTTTGTAATTCCCATACCTTGTTAGTGTTAGGGTTGGTGTCCTGAGAACCAACTGTTTTGTACTTTGATTACATGAATGTACACTTATTATATATTGTTCATTTTTCTGTATGACTATAATATAATAATGTCCTGGAATATTAGTTGCATTAATAAGGTCATGGAAGATCCCCTCTATGATGAGAACCTTGTAATGATATAAAAATATTCTTAAATATTTTTCTACGGTTGGATGCCATACTATGATAGGACACATAGTATACATACCGTCATGTGTGAGTACTCGTTAAAAGATGAGACTCTCTCTCATGGAGTTCGCACTTGGTAATCTCCAAGATGGGAGATAATCTGAACACACATGACCGTATAAATTCCACATGTCTTGGTGTCGTCGGACATTTCTATCTATGATCATGTATAGAATGAAAGATCAAGCATATAGGTTTATGACACTCCCATGAAACTTGCTTGATGAGATATTGAGACAAAGGGATTAAATTACACAGTAAGCATTCATATGAGGTGACATGTCAATGCAACGTCAACTTCTTTCTCTTGGGTTCCTTGACCCATTGCTAGATAGTAACCTTGGACTTTAGGCAAGTTCTCCTAATGCCAATGAGGAAGAGGCCTATAGGGTCACACACTAAGTGTATTCAAGTATCTCAAGTAGAATAAAGATTATTCCCATATGTGATTTAATTATTATTCATGGAAGCCTAAATTGTTTTAATGTTGGAGGAAGAAAATTTTGAAAACAATTACATGCCGTGTATTAATGATTACATGCCGTGTAGTTTTTAATGAAAAATAAGTACATGCCGTGTATTTATGATTACACGCAGTGTAGTTTTTCCAGTCAGGATTTTGAGAAAATATCATTTTATTAAATGATATTTATTATAATCAGTGTGGGTGCATGTCAAGTAATTAATGATTCAACATGGGGTTTTCAAAAGAGTTAATGAAATAAATAAAACACGTAACACGTTCATTTATTGTCATAAATCTACAACCTTAAACCTGATTATAAATATCCTCACAACCCCAACTCTTTTCAAGTGAATCATTTTGCACAAAAATTCTGGAGAATTCCCTCAAGGTCGAGAGAACTCCTTCCTCTAAGAACGTTTTCAAGACCAAGAGAGATCCTCTTCCATCAGATCAAGATGATATAAGGCGGAAAATGCAAGCAAAGGTTTCTCCATACTAGCACCCGAAGACTCCTTTGGCAACGTCCAAAGATACGAGGTACATGTGTGGATCACCACTAGAGGAAGTCCAAACTTGGCTTCTGTGATGCAATGACAAATCACATTGGAACGTGATCAAGAATATCAATGAAGAAAGAACACCCAAAAGGTACTTCTTGTAAATTAATTAATTATTATAATCAACCTGTGATGATCCAATTTTGTGGTTCTGGGATCTTTCTTCTTCTTTGTCTCTTTTTGTGAATTGATCCATGGAGACTGGCGTTTATCGTCGTATTGATCCCGGATTGATCATTGCTAATGACAAAAAACCAAGTGGGCACATCCACCCACACGCTTCTGCTGCGCCCGGAACCTTCAGTTAGTATCCTTTTAAGTCACAAACCCTTTAGGATTTTTCATATAGAAATCTTACTAAAGTTACCATTATGGAAGTCCATTGTGACATCCATTATCGAAATATCATAGTCATGGAAATCCACTATCACTACCATAGATTCGGGTTTTCGCAGCGCCACCCCTTTAACAACGCTTTTTTTACTAGCACTGATAAAGGGTATATTAAAAAAAAGGATTCATTAAAACTAATATATTAATATATTAATATATAAATATATTTATTTTGATATAAATATAACATATATTTTTTAAATGTGTTTTAGATAAGGATAAATAGAAATTTAAACTTAATATATAAGATATGTAGTAAAAAATCTTATGAAATAATTTTAAAAATATTTTAGATAATATTTTTATTTTTATTTTTATCAAATAATAGTCATTTAATAACAATTTGAATATAAAATAAATAAATAAATAAATAAATAAAAGATCTAAATTAAGTTGAAAAATCAACTAAAACTTCAAACAGTCAGAACTTTTGATCCGGGTGTCAGTTTGAGCTCTACCACATATCAAATCAAAGCTTGCGATGAGCTATACCCCCATGTGACCTAGGGAGACCCTAGTAAAGTGTATTTTTTGAGCTGAAAAAAGGCTAAAAAATGCTCCAAAATTGAGTTTTTATTCGGTGTACCCCACTTTTTAAACATTTGAGGGATTTTCAGGCTCTATTGTTGGTGTCTTTTTGCCATTTTTTAGTGGGGAATAAATTTATTCATAGGTCGTACATTCATATTGATATAATGGTTTTGAAATTTTATCATTTTTCATAATTTATTGTTATTTACAATTAAATATATAACAATATATACATATTTTTTATATATTCAAACCTAAAAATTTGATTTTATAAATAATTAATTAAATATATTTACATATAAAATATATTTATTAATATATAAGTCTTATATAAATAAAAAATAATATCTATTTTATTTAAAATACAAAATATGAATTTTTATATACCTATATAGTGTGTGTGTGTCTATATATATATATATTTGTGTTTGTGTGTTTTAGCAAACTGATATATATTATCTATATATTCTAACTTATAAATAGACATATTAATATATAATAAAGTAAATATATATAAATATGTATAAATATGTATCATTATACTTACAGATACACACACATATAATATATATACATGTGTATGTATGTTGTATATATGTATGTATTGATTTATTTACTTATTTATAAACACACAAAAAAAATATATTTTGAGCCGCTTCGGCGGTGGCGTAGTGGCAAAGAATAGGGGTACAAAAAACACTGTTCTTTGGGAGGTTCAGGGTTCGAATCCTGGGAGTCCTCTTTCGGGGCGAACCTCTCCCCCGGGATCCAGTTGCCTTGCTGGGTCACCCAGTTTTTGACTGGATGGGAAAAATGAGGAGCAACCCACCTGTGTTGACGGATTGCTTGACAAACCATTGCCACCTGGGTTGTCACCCTCCAGGATGCTCTGCCATCTCGGCTGGCAATGGCTCCTTCCCGGCTGGGGCTCTCTCTGGAGTGACCTCTTCGTGGGGAGGGGGTTCCCTTGTGTGGAGGGTTCGAAAAGGCCACAAATGGGAATTCCCTTTTAAATAAAGACAAAAAAACATATATTATAAATCTATTTAAAACTAATCTTACAAATATATATTAATATACGAATAAATATATAAATATATATATATATATATATTAATATACAAATAAATATATGGATAGAAAATATAACTTTACATATATATAAATATATATATATATATAAATAGATATTAATATACAAATAAATAAATAAATAAATATTAATATAACTAAATATTTTTATATATATAAATTAATATTAATATATTTTAACATATGAATAAATATAACTATATATATATATGAATAAATATATGTATCATGAAATGGAGAACAAAGTAACATGTAGGAGTGATAAAGTGTCCAACACGCATGGATGAGGTCTCAAGTTTGAATCCAGGGAGAGGCAGGGGCACACACACATGTTCAGGGGGGCTAACACTGTTAAAGGGTTAAGGAGGGTGCTGTTAATGGCTGGCTAGCATAAGTGGTTGTGAGTGGGGGGCTTCTGAGAACTGTTAAAATGGGGGTTGCAGGCGATGTTAAAAGGGATCTCCAATTTTTTGGATTTTTTTAATTATTTTTACATTTTTTGAATTTTATTAGAACTTTTTAAAAGAGATAATAAAAGTGGCCTTTATCATCAATTTTCTAAGCACTGATAAAAGGGACCCCCTTTAACTTCGGTTAGATTAACAGTTCTAAAAAAGCACTGTTAAAATATATTTCTAGAACTGATAAAAGGGTTATGTTTAGTTGTGTATTGAAAGTATAATTCCGAGGGATTTCGACATTAAAACTGGTGAAAAGCTTTTGTTATAGTCTATTCCATGACACTATTTAAACTCTTTTGAAACTAGTCATGCATTATAAGTATTGAATTGTCCATCTATATTGAGTTTCTTATTAAATACCCATTTGCAACCAATGATATTTTCATCCACTAGAGGGTCTACCAAAATATAGACTTGGTTTTGATATATGGAATCCATTTCATAATTTATAAATTCTCTCCATTTGATAATATCAATTACACAACTACATACTTGTAGCTTAGTGGATTATTATTATCAACTAATAATGATTCACCATCCTTAGTGACTAAATAACAATATAATTCAGTTTCTCTATCCTCTATTGTACTCTTACATAATTATTATGTCTTTGGAACTTTCTATTCCATGAGGCTTTATGTAATTTGTTCTTGTGCCAACTCTTGTGTACAATGAACATAAACATTATCGAAGTATATCTCACTCCCAAGATCTCTTTTAGAGATATGATGATTCTTAAGGAAAGTGGGATGTATATAAACAAAAAACTTTTTATATGAAGGGTTGTATAGATAATATACCCGTGTTTCTTTGGGATATCCTATAAAGATAAACTTAGTGACTCAATGTGCAAATTAATTTTCAGAAAAATACTTATCAAATTCTTCACATCCCTAAAACTATACATGTGATAACATAGGTATAATTCCACACCAAATTTCATATAGAATACCATGTGCCGATTTAGTTAGAACCGAGTTTAGAATGTGTGTTGTTGTCTTTTATGCATATCTATAAAAGGATAATAGATTTCTTACATGGTTCATCATTGATGCCACCATGTTTAATATAGTCTAGTTCCTACTTTCACTTAAAACACTCAATTATGGTATATAAGGAGGAGTTATTTGGGATAGAATCCCAAAATCCTATACATAATCAACGAATACTTGATTAATATATCCACTCCCCCATTATGAGCAGAGTTTATTAATCTTCTTAACAAGTTGGATCTCAACTTCATTTTTATATTACTTGAATATCTTAAAGGAATATGACTTATAACTCATTAAGTAGACATATCCATATATACTAAAATCATAAGTAAATGTTTTAAAGTTTGAGTACCCACCCCTGGATTCAACTGGATATGGTCCATACACATCTATATAAACCAAATCAGGAATCTAGTGTCCCTTTCACCTTTCCACTAAATTGAGATTTAGTCACTTTTACTTATAAATATGAATGAAA
Organism: Viscum album; assembly: GCA_963277665.1. Lineage (NCBI taxonomy): Eukaryota > Viridiplantae > Streptophyta > Magnoliopsida > Santalales > Viscaceae > Viscum > Viscum album. Next base: position 1,461,774,580 of record OY728139.1, read on the forward strand.
AAAACCAAGTGGTTTTAGTTCAAATGAATCAAAATATCCATCTTGATGTAATTTGGTCAAATACTTTTTGTTTTCCTATGTTATCTAGTGATTCCATAGTTGGGTGTGGTATGAGTCATATGAACAATTTTTTATTGATTTATATTACTTGGTTCATGTAATACAACATATAAAGATAATTATTTAAATATTTGTTCCCATAACATATACCTTATTTATAAAAGAAGAAAAATTTATTCCCAAATTTAAAAATAAATCCATATATTTCAAGTATGGATACAAATATAATGTTTTTGGTGACTAAAGACACATAATAAAAAACTTTTAAAACCAAGTTTCTTCTCATCGGTAATATGAGGTGGTAGTCCACAATTCCCAAATAAGAAAATATAGCTCCATTGGATTCTCATGGATTTACCACACTATGAGTAATATTTTATAATCTACTTAGTTCTTGTGTTTGAATACATATGTGAGCACCACATACTTTATATAATACCAAATTCATAGAAATAGATAAATTTCACTTGATAAAAAACACACCTGAAGCTTCCCCTTGTTTATTTTTCCAGGTGAAAATTTTCTTATAGTGTACCTTCTTACCACATGTGAAATAGAAAACATCCCATTCCCTTGATTTTCCACGGATCTTTTTCTTCTTATTAAGGTATTAAGAAAATATTTGGAGATATAGATTTTCATTAGGCGTTCCCATTTGTTCCCCATAAGAACTAAATGATTTTGGTTCTTCATATCCTTGTCAACATTTAGAAATAACAAAGGATGATCTAGGAGATACTTAACTACATTTTTCATATTGAAATTAACAACAAAGAGAAAGAATATCTGAGGGAGTGATGAAAGTATGAGATCAGTGTACAAATCATCCTGATTTTTAAACCATATAAACTCTAAGTGATCAATGTAGCCAATGAGTTTGACCATGTGAGGCCCAACCGACATACCTTCTTCATGTTTTCTTTTAAAGTGTTCCCTAGATATATCAAATAGTTCCTGTCTATCTCTCTCTTGATATAGACCACATATATGCTAGATAATTCTATAAAAATCTATGTATTCATGGGACTTCTTGAGTTCATTAGACGTGGATGAAATCATTGAACACTGAAAGTCGACCGTTTTACTCAGGTATTTATCATAGATAGAGAATTTCTCATCACTAACCTAATTAGTAGAAGGATCAATCAGTGAGAATTATAGTATGTAATATTTCCGTTCATGGTATAACACCACCCATAGGCTTCTAAAACATTTATAAAAATTACTTCTAGTTTGGTGGTGGCCTTTATCTAAAATTAATCATATAGATAATTTGGTTTTTGTACATTCCATTATACTACAATTATAAAAGAGAATATTATTATTACTTAACTTGATTATAATTTATCAGAGTCTATAAAATTTTGAATTTAATTATGTCTCCCATTATTTAATCATATATCAATATACCTCACCATTGAACTCAGAATGTCTTTCCATTGTAGACATTATAGTGGAGATGATTCTTATTACCCTTCTTATAATCTAGATAAAGGACATAAGACTTATATAAATGTAATTAGTTATGTAGTATTTCCAACTAAAATCTATAAGCTCCTTGAATCATTGAGTGGGCTCCCCAATCTTAAAATCCTAACTTATATTTCCTCAGCACTTGCCTCTAATTTTTTATTGGACAGATGAAGTCCATTTAATTGAATATAGTTTCGATTAGGTGGAATCACTATCTTAGTTAAGACTTATTGATAATTAAAATCTCCCCTGAAGGAGGTGAAACCAACACTTTTACTTTGAGTTTATCATAATTTAGATAATGAAAGGATTAATGACTTAATATTAACTTATGGAATTTTTTTTATTATATATAATTTTTTTTATTTTATCTTAAACATGTCCTATTAATATAAAGTGGATTTTATTTTAGATATTAGCCATGTTCTATTAAAACATTTATGCATAACCCATTTATTTTAATTCCATCTTCTCATATTAGTCTATTCAATTATGTAATCACAATCATGCATCCAAAAAGTAATTAATGCATAAGAAAAAATAAAATAACTAAATAAATGACATGATCATGATCTATATATAATGGTTAATTTATTTAGAAAAAAAATAAATCAACCTATTACCCTAGGGATAAACTCTATATGTTGATCTCGACATGAGTTACAACATCCCACATGTACACTTATGTATCTTCCATATTGGTTTTGTCTTGGTTCCGTCTTGAACCGCCTCTTCCATGACCCTGTCATGAATGGACTCCATGCACCTTCAAATACTCTTTTTATTTCATATGTTTTATAACTCACTCATAGGTGAGGGGAATCCAAGGATTGGTTAAGGGTAATTGCACAAAAAAATCATAGACACACATTTCTTACATAATAAAATAGGTAGGGATGACGCATAAGAAATAAAATTTCATTTAATAAAAATAATTTCAAAACCGTGCAATAAGAATAAAATAAATTAAACAAACACATTCATAGGTTTGGTCACGCTCATAATAAATCATACACATGCAAAATTTATGCATTTAAAACAACTATATACCATTCATTACAATGAATTATTTAATAGGATTAAACAAACACATATTAATATGATTAGTTATCTTATTAACCAATTAATTCATTTTTTTTCTTATTTTATCCAATCATCTTAAAAATTCCCAACCAATATTATTGTAAATAAATAAAATAATTTTAATTTATTTAAAACTCAATAAAACAGCACACAACTTTGTAAATGGAAGCAACTCGGTGATTACCAATCAAAACTACCAAGTATGCTTTTAATTATAAATAATGAACTCATATGAAATATTGTGTACATGGAATGAGTCATAATTTTATAGAATGTATTTTAAATTTAATGAAACATGGAGCAGATAAAAATTATGTAGATTGTATAATTTAATTCATTGAATATTTAGTGTACAATAACCATACATAATTCATACTTTAGAATATTACATAAAATTAATTTATCAATTAATATAATTTAAAACCTAATGATAGATGTGTAATATACACTTAATGATCCCAAAAACCCATGTTGATAAGTTTTAATGGATTAATTAATTTAATTTAATTTTTCCATGTATATAGGTAACATACACGGTATGTGAAAACTAACCACACAACGTGAAATTCTCTTCACCGAATATATGAAGTACATTCCTAATGAGTTGATATAGAGACCCAAGCTTTATGTACATGGAAATTACATTTCTCTTGAAGAATAATTAATACATGAGAAAAAAATATGCCCACAAACTGTATTAGTTTAGTGTCTTTGGAAACTCGGAACACAAATTTCTAACTTGGTTAGTGATCTTCAAAATCTCCCATAAAGATATTCCCCTTTTGTTTTCCTATCTAAAACCTTTATTTATATCCTAGGGAAAATAAAATATAAAAAGGGTGATCGCAAGTGCTCAGTAAGGGTAAACATGGAGAACATAAAACAAACCATAAATATTTAAACGTAAAAAATGAACATAAAGTTTAAACATCAAAATCACGAGTCATGAAATAAATCTTGGCAGTACGTAAGGCATAGATCATAAAGGAACATTAAACAGGATAAAAATAGCATCGGCATAAAACATGGAATTGTGGAAAACAATTAATCAGATAATATTATTTCTATAGTATCCAAGGCATTTCTAACAAGGCCATCATAGTGGGAAAAGTCCATTACTAAATCGGGTTTACTTGTCGTTCCAGCCATGTATTACTGAACTGAATTTACTTGTCATTCCAGCCCTGCATTACTGAACTGGATTTACTTGAAGTTCCAGTCATGTCTATTTCATGAGATATAAATCTTTACCCAATTAATTAGAGTGAGATATAGGTCTCATCCATCTTATCATGAAAGTATTCTTACATGTTCCACAAAACATAAATCAATCATCATAGCATAACCCAATAAATTAAATGGGTTTCTTATATATCATTACATCATAACATAATCTATAAAAAGATCATTCAATAATTAATGAAATAATATCATAGTAATAATAGGTATAGAAACATAACACTATTTAATAGTTTCATCTTATATGGCAAATAACTTTGGTAAAACACTTGAACTTAGTTCTTGAGTAAAATATCCTTTATTCTTTAAAAACATTTTCTTTTCTCAAAATGCTATGAAAATTTTAAAGAAAAGAATTTAGTTGAAAATAACCTTGAAATAATGTATAGGAAGATTCATGGAAGTAAGGTGTTGTGAAACTATAAAAATTAATTCATTCCACATAAGTTAAACAAAAACATTCTCCTCGTACTTTTTCCAGAAAATTCAAAAAGTACCTCGTATGGTAAACAAAAGAAAGATTCCTTATAAACCATGTAGTAAAAGTCAAAATGGGTAAAAATGACGTTAAAAATAGATAGAAGAAAAATACACATTTTATGAGAATAGTGTTAGAAGACATAGACATGGATAATAAATATATACCCAGTAGATACTTACGAATAAACAATCTCGGATAAAAATGAGATTGCCAAATTATCCCTTACCTTGGGTCAAATTTACACTCTATGTGTCCAAAACTTCTGTATAGTTGTTTTAAATATATTATTAACTTGTAATAGAATCATAATAATTTTTTTGATAACATATATTATTCACTTACGACTTTATATTACCCATTCATTTTTCAATTCCATGTTAAAGAAACATTTTGGGTAATAATCGTTTCATTTATCGTACGTGTTTGGAATTGTTATTATTTATATGATTAATTATATCATGATTTAATTACTTCCAGAATATAAAACATGATTTATATATCATATATATTCAGTATATAAATATATATAATATATTGATAAATGGAATGGAATACACTGTTCATGGAGACTATAGTCCGTATGTACACATGAACGCTGTTTTCGTTTCCTTATTAAATTGAATGGTAGTAAGTAAATGAAATATATATATATATACATAAATACAGTAGAATTATTATGTCATATATTTCATGATTATTTATTATATATACTTTATAATCATTTTTGAATGGTTAACATGGAGAATAAATCTCATCGCATCATGGAGACGGTAAGCCGTGCGTACGTACGAGCGATGATATCGTTCTCATAGTTGTCAAATGGTATTGAAGTGTATGATTTATAATATCTCAGAATTAGTATCACATTATAATAATCATATAAATTTATTATTTCCACCATTATACTCATCCATGTAAGGTGGTGGTGAAAAATAGATTACACCACAGCGTGGAGACAATAAGTCGTACATACGCACAGACGATGGTTTTGTTTTTAGTAGGATGGATAGAAGGTGAAATATGGTTGTTTCATATTTTTAATAACATATCAGTATATTATTTATACTTATTTCATTACTTTATAATAAAACAAATATAGAATAAGAAGTAGAAGAAGAAATAAATTTGAAAGAATCGGTAGAAGAGATTACCTCTTCCACGATGTGCCTCCTTTAAATTTCATCTTAGGTCACTAGAGTTGGTATTTAGAGAAGATCCAAAAATATAGAATGTAACTAGGGAATTTTAGATGATAAATGGGTAGGGTTTGACAGATCTTGAAGGCTCAAAATGGAGTGAAGAGGAGAGGGAGGAGGTAACTTTTTATAAGAGAGGAGAGATGCACTTTAGGAAAGTTCCAAAATAATAATTTATTATAAATTCAATTTCAATCTAAAATGGTCCAAAACTTGTTTAATTATATGATAATATGATTATGGTTCTAATATCAATCATCCAATAATTTTTTGACCATTTTGGAAGATTTGTTTATCCTTATATTTTTGGTTTTACCCTTTTTAATCTTACCGTGATATCATGTTATTTATACATTGTGGGTTAATGTAATTACCATATCTTGTAAAACGACCCAAAAAAAGTTATTCATGACATATGTGGGATTATATTAACCAATTTTATGAATATTATATTTTTATGAATTTAATATCATTTAATAAACTATTTTATGTTTTAAGTTATGAATTGTGTCATTTTTTGGACACTATTCATACATGACTTTTTTTAAAAAAATCACAAAAACCTGATTCCTTAAACAATAAGGCATTCAATCAAGTATAATATGTAAATATAATCCATGAAATTCGTGGATGATATCAAAATTATAAAATTTATTTTATTTTAATATCTATAAATTCATTTATTTGAATATTTCATCAATGAGGCAATCACTGCATCATAATTGTGTCATAAATAAATATATTTATCTAATGTCTAAAAATTATAAATAAAAGACCATGATGTAGGAAACATTTTTATATTTCTAATTACTATTTATACAAATAAATATCAGTTAAATAAACATATATTAAAAACAATTTTAGTAAAATATTTATGTTTATGTTATAATTATCTTTACTTTAAATTTATTCTTATAAATCGTCATTTTCATATCCAAGTGAATACATGGGGTCCCAAAATCTGCTCAAGGATTCCCATGGTCTTAAATATAACATACAATAGGATTTGGGAACATTTTAGGGTAGTTTAATATTATTATAATATTATTTTTACCCTTATTTACCAGATTTACCCTTTAACCATGGTAAATAAAATAATTACTGAAGTCACAATTCATAATGTACAAAAATAAAAATAACTATTTACACAATTTGAACATTCTAATTCCAAATATGTAATCCATTTTTCCAAATTCAAAACACATAAGTTTTATTAATTAATTTAAAATTAATCCCGTTGTAAAAAAATGGGTTTTTGTTTAAAACATTTAAAAAGATGGAAAAGTTTTTACAAATGAATTCAATGTAAAATTAATGAAAATAAATTACATTGTCTTAAAATATAAAAATATATTATATTTATAATTTAAAACTATTAAATAATATATTTTATCCATATAAATTATTTCGATAAAAAAGTTGTTTTCAATTAAAATTTAGCATATTTTCACTATTCATCAAAATATGAAAGTTATCTGAAAAATATCAAAAATTTATCAAAAGTAAAATTTTATGTCCCAATTCCAAAGAAAAAATTTATTTTGTCAAATATAACTTATAAAAGTGTCAAAAACTAGATTTAATATGGGTGCGCCATCAAAAGGCAGGAAAACAATATTTTTTTTTGAAAAATACTTCTTTTATCCGAAAAATTGATTTTGCTCTCATATCACGTGTCAGATGAATGAAAATGTTTTATAAAATTTAAAATGTGGTTATTACTATTCATAAAGTCTAGTTTATATAATATTTTAATAATATATCGTTTTTTAGTGAAACTTGCTATTGCTTATCACACAAGCTATCGAGGAAGGTCGCTCTTGCGTGTAACACAAGCATGTCAGTGTTGCATGTAGTGCAAGTTTCCTTTGGTGTTTCTTATAACATAATACAAACATAGTTCATTTATACATTGAAAAAAATCTATACTCAGTGATGTGTAAAATGAAATCTATCAAAAGAACTTGAAATTGTATGCAACACAAGCCAAGAATAGTGTTGTGTATACTGCAAACTAATACGATATTGCATATAGCACAAGATAATATTGGTGTAGTGTAAAACACAAGACATAAAATAATCTATCTAATAAAATCTCGAGGTGTTACATTCTACCCCCCTTAAAATGGATTTCACCCTCGAAATTCATCGGGGTTATAAATGGTTTTCTACTGAAAAGTTTATTTCATGGAAACCCACATCATAAAAAGGGATACTAAGACATCATTTAAAAAAGCTATGTTAGAAACATAACGGTTACCCAAAGTAACTACTCAATGGGTTTCCGCATAGAAGAATATAGGTGGGAAGTGAAAACATGGATATGGAAGAGAAATATAACCATCAAATTCTGATGGATAGTGATAGAGAATAAGGTTTGTAGAAAGTTAACTACAAAAACCCATAAATCTACAATGATTTAAGGGCCGTCTGATTCATCAGATAAGAGGCTACTCAGATAACATTTTTGTTTTTCAGGATCATTTTCCTAAAGTTGAATAATTTTTGCATAAGGATAAATTATTACTTGATTTGAATGTAATATCACTGTTAGTCATTCCTTGAACAATTTCCACTTCATATCTTATTTAATGAAATGAAGTTGAATTTTTCATTCTTGAAGTGTTATCAGATCATGTGATAGAATGATAGGTCATTCCATCTGTCTCAATAAAAAGTTTATATCAGGTTATCAAATAAGCATAATTACACCTATAGTGATATAATACATTAATATAACAAACTTAAAACAGAAAATAACTTATACTATCCATAAATGGATAACATTACAATCATTTAAAAAATATAAAACTTAGAAAGAGGTTAACTAAATCGATATAACATCTATCTCCCATATCTTATAAGGTAGTTCTTGATTGTCACATTCCAAACATGTGAATACCTTAATCATGTATTCTCTTGAAACATGAATTACCATAGAAGCTTAGTGAAAACATGAATACTGTCAAAAGTTAACTCTTTCCACATACCAAAATCCCAATAATTCTATATACTGAAACCATGAGATCACTTTTACCTTATATCATTCTTGAGCTCATTAATACTATAAAATATATCATTATCTTCTTATCCATTCATTATGTTCATATCATGTTCTTTCTAAAAATATCTGAATAACCTTTCATGGTTGCTGGTACCATTCAGCATATACTTTCAATTACTTAAGGAAAAAAAATAGTGCAACAATCCTTATATGTTTATTTATTCCATATCACCATTAAATTACTTATACAACATTGCTCTTGATAAAAATTCAATCATTCCACTAACTTCTTAAACCATTAACCGAGCTTCATCGTTTTATTCCTCAACACTTATTTCATCCCATTTATCATTTGTAGTCTCATCATCATCATAAAAATAAATACTACCCATATGACCATGCTGATCATCATAATGAGATTTTACCTTAGGGAATCAGTTTTCATAATTCCCGTACATTCCACATTTAAAACATTTAACTATTATTGATGTCTTAGTAATACCATTATCCTTGTCCATTGTGTTAACAAAACCTTTTCCTTTGTAATTATTGGATTTGTGTCCTTCATTTCCACACTTTAAAGAATATTTATGTTCTTTTGAAACATTCTCCTTGATGTCTCTTCCCACATGATTTACATGAGGAAAATTTAACTTTCTTTCCTCTATGATCACCACGAAACTCCATCTTTCTTTTATTAGCTGCTTCAGGAAACTCACCAAAGTTGAGATTATTGATCATATTATGAGATTGATGATTAGGCATAATAATGATGTTTCTCCTTCCAACTCCCATTTCATTTGGTTTATCATGAAAAATATAATTCCATTTTCCATCATATTCTCCATTAACACGAATCCTCCTATTTCCATCCATTTTCTAAAACCCAAAAAGAATAGTGTGAGAGGAAAAAATCATACTAGGAAAACAACATAATAAATGGGGATTACTTTCAATATCTAATATATTAGGTTTAATCCTATGTTATTCATGATCTTTATCATAATTATAGGACTTTAACTAATAATTATACTTAACCTTAGGGACATCCCTATACATACCTTTGAAATATCTCTAGGGATCTCACTGTAGTTTTCACATCCTTGTTTCTAAACGTTAACTAAACCTTCACAATGATACCAACTGTAGAGACCCAAGATTGATGTACATGGAAATTAAATTTATTTTTTGGAATACTTAATACATGGTAAAAACAGATGCGCACATGCCATATTATTTTAGTATCTTTAGAAACTCAGAACAAAAACTTCTAACTTGGTGAATGATCTTCAACATCTTCCATAAAGATTTTCCCCTTATGTTTTACTACCTAAAACCTTTATTTATATATTGGGGAAAATAAAACATAAAAAGGGTGAGCTTAAATGATCAATAAGGGTAAATATGTAGAACATAAAACAAACCACAAACATTTGAATGTAAGAACATGAACATAAAGTTTAATCATCAAAATCATGAGTCATGAAAAAAATCATGGCAGTACGTAAGATATGGATCATAAAGAAACATTAATCATGATATAAATATAATTTTCATAAAACATAGAATTATAGAAAACAATTAATCACCTAATATGATATCCATAGTATCCAATTCATTTCTTCCAAGTCCATCATAGTGGACAAAGTCCATTACTAAGCCAGGTTTACTTGCCGTTCTATCCATGTGTTACTAAACCGAATTTACTTGTCATTCTAGCCATGCATTATGGAACCATATTTACTTGAAGTTCCAGTCATGTCGATATCATGAGATATAAATCTTTACCCAATGCATTGGAGGGATATATATGTCTAACCCATCTCATAATTAAATCATTCTTACATGTTCCACAAAACATAAATCATTCATCATTGCATAACCCATGAAATAAAATGGGTTTCTTACATATTATTCCATCACAACATAATCCATAAAAAGATCATTCCATTATTAATGAAATAAAATCATAGTAATAATAGGTATAGAGTCATTACCCTATTTAAGAGTGTTATCTTAGATGGAAAATAATTTTGGTAAAATAGTTGAACTTAGTTCTTGAGGAAAATATCCTTTCTTCTTCAAATACGTTTTATTTTCTCAAAATGACAAACAATTTATAAAGAAAAGAGTTTAGTTGAAAATAAACTTGAAATAGTGTAGAGGAATATTCATTGAAATAAGGAATTGTGAAACCGTAAAAACTCATACATTCCATATAAGTTAAACAAAAAAACTTCTCCTCATACTTTTGTCAAAAAAGTCAAAAAGTACCTTGTATGGTAATCAAAAGAAATATTCCTTCCAAATCATGTAGTAAAAGTAAAAATGGGTAAAAATAAATTTATAAATACATAGAAGAACATTACACATTTAATGAGAATATTTTTAGAAAACATGGAAATTAATGATAAATATATACTCAGTATATACTTACAAATAAACAATCTTGGATAAAAATGAGATTGAAAAATTATCCCTTACCTTAGGTCCAATTTCTACCATATGTGTCAGAAAATACTATATAGTGGTTTTAAACATATTATTAATGTGTAAAAGAACCATAATAATATTTATTATATCATATATGATTCACTTACGACTTTATATTACCCATTCATTTGTCAATTCCATGTTAAAGCAACGTTTTGGGTAATAATCGTTTCATTTATCGTACATGTTTGGACTTGTTATTCTTTATATGATTACTTAGATCATGATTTAATTACTTCCAAAATGTAAAACATGATTTATATATCATATATATTCAGTATATAAATATATATAATAGATCAATAAATGGAATGGAATACACCGTTTATGGAGACGGTAGGTCATACATACACATGAAAGTTGTTTTCGTTTCCTTATTAAATTGAATGGAAGTAAGTAAATGACACACACATATATATATACAGAAATCCAGTAACATTATTATGTCATATATTTAATTTTTATTTATTATAAATAATTTATAATCATTATTGAATGGTTAACATGGAGAATGAATCTCATCGTGTCGTGGAGATGGTAAGCTGTACGTACGCACGAGCGACGATATTGTTCCCATAGTTGTTGAATGGTATTGAAGTGGATGGAGTATAATATCTAAAAATTATTATCATGTTATAATAATCATATAAAGTTATTGTTTCATCCATTATACCAATCCAAGTAAGGTGGTGGTGAAAAACAGATTACACCATGGCGTGGAGACAGTAATCCATACGTACACACGCGCAATGATTTCATTTTTCGTAGGATGGATATAAGGTAAAATAGGGTTGTTTCATATTTATAATAAAATATAAGTATATTAGTGATAATGATGTAATTACTTTATAGTGAAACAACTAATGAAGAGGAAGTAGAAGAAGAAATAAATTTGAAAGAATCGGTAGAAGTGACCACCTCTTCCTCAATGTGTATCCTTTAAATTTCTTCTTAGGGAACTAGAGTTGGTATTTTAAGAGGATAAAAAACTCTAAAAAGTAAATAAAAAAGTTTAGAAGATAAATGGGTAGGGGTGGGCCAATATTTAAGGCTCAAAATGGAGTGAAGAGGAGAGGGAGGAGGTTCCCTTTTATAAGAGAGGAGAGGGGCACTTTAGGAAAATTCCAAAATATTAATTTATTATAAATTAAATTTCAATTTAGAATGGTCAAAAACTTATTTAATTCTATTATAAGATGATTTTTGTTTTAATACCCATCATCCAATAATTTTTTGACAAGTTTGAAAGATTCTTTTTTCCTTATCTTTTTGGTTTTACCCTTATTTTACCCTTTTTAATCTTACCGTGATATTATGTTATTTACCCATTATGGGTTAATGTAATTACCATATCATGTAGAATGACCCAAAAAAAGTTAGTTATGACATATTTATAATTATATTAACCACTTGGAAGAATCTTAGATTTTTAGGAATTTAATATCATTTAATAAACTATTTTATTTTTTAAGTTATGAATTGTGTAATTTTTGGACACTATTAATACTTGACTTTTTTTAAAAATTCATAACAACTTGATTACTTATAAAATAAGGTATTAACTGAAATATAATATGTCAATATCATCCATTAAATTAATTTATGACATCCAAATAACCAAAATGAATTTATTTTAATATTTATGAATTCATTTATTTGAATCTTTCATTAATGAGGTAATCACTACTTCATAATGTGGAATAAATAAATATATTTATCTAATGTATAAAAATTATAAATAAAATACCATGATGTAGGAATAGTTTTATCTTTATAATTAATATTTATATACATAGATATCAATTATATAACCTTATATTAAAATCGATTTAGTAAAATATATATGTTTAGGTTATAATTATCTTTACTTTAAATTAATTCTTATAAATTGTCATTTTCACATCCAAGTGAATCGATGGGGTCCCAAAATCGACCCAAGGATTAACATGGTCGGACATATCTCATAAAATAGGATTAAGTAATGTGTTAGGGTAATTTAATATTATTATAATATTATTTTTTACCCTTATTTATCAGATTTACCCTTTAACCTTGGAAAATAAAATAATTACTAAAGTTACTATTCATAATGTCCAAAAATAAAAAGTATAAATTTACAAAATTTTAACCTTATGATTCCAAATATAGAATCCATTTTTCAAAATTCAAAACATATAAGTTTTATTAATTAATTTAAAATTAATCTCCTTGTCGAAACAAACAGGTTTTTGTTTAAAACGTTGCAAAAGATTGAAATGTTTTTACATATGAATTCAATGTAAAAATAATGAAAATGAATTAAATTGTCTTAAAATATAAAAATATATTCTATTTATACTTTAAAACCTTTAAATAATATATTTTAACTATATAAATTATTTCGATGAAAAAATTTGTTTTCAATTAAAATTTAGCATATTTTCACTATTCATCAAAATATAAAAGTTATCAGAAAAATATCAAAAAATTTATCCAATGTAAATTTTTATGTCCCGCTTCAAAATAATATGTTTACCTTATCAAATATAACTTATAATATTGTCAAAAACTTGATTTTAAATGGGTGTGCCATGAAAAGGTTGAAAAACTGCATTTTTATTAAAAAATACTTATTTTATCTGAAAAATTTATTTTGTTCTCATATTAGGTGTAAGATGAATGCTAATGTTATATAAAATTTAAAATGTGGTTAATACTATTTATAACGTCTAGTTTATATAATATTTTAATAATATATAGTTTTTTTGTGAAACTCGGTATTGCTTACAACACAAGCTATCGAGGAAGGCCGCTCTTGCGTGTAACACAAGCCATGTCAATATTGCGTGTAGTGAAATATTCCTTTGGTTTTGTGTATAACATAATAAAAAATTAGTTCATTTATACATTGAAAAAAATTTATACTCAGTGTTGTTTGAAATGAATTCTATCAAAAGAACTTAGAATTGTGTACAATACAAGCCCAAAATAGTGTTGCATATACTGAAAACTAATACAGTGTTTCTTATAGTGCAAGCTAATATTGGTGCAGTGTACAACATAATAAATCAAATAATATATCTCATAAAATCTCAAGATGTTACATTTTATTCATACTTTCCAATAAAATTTATGAAGTAAATGGAATGTGTTAATTATATAAGACATGTACTTCAAGTTATAGGGTATCCGGTTCATACACGTTCTGTATTAAATACATGTGGTGTATTAATTACATGACGTGACCTGAACTTGTGTTTTCCAACTTAAAATCATGTGGAGAACACAATGTGTACACAATCTACCTGACATGTACTCTAGTAAAGTCATGTGATAGTCTGGATGGTTTACACATAGATCATTTATTGCACACAATGTGTAGGAATTACAAGCCAACTCGAAAACTAAATCGGTGTCCTTGTGAAATGAAAAAAGACACATGAGGTGTAACAAAAGAGTACATGTCATGTAGTATTATATTATATATCCATAATTCATGGAACCTCTGGGTGGTATTTTCTAATGTAATCTTAATTTAATTATTAATCAATCTTGATGATATGAGTGTGAAATGAAGGAAGGGAAGAAGAGATTTTAAGGACATATAAAAAATGATTTAAAAATTGAAATGTATTTTAAAATTTAAATGCATAATGATCAAAAATAAAATAAATAATTAAAAATTTTAATGAAACCACTATCATACCCCTTGATTGTTCTAGGAACATCAAAAGTGCTTATTGGGGTTCATCCCGACTCAACAAATTTCTGATTCAATGGGTCATTTGTAAATTTTACAAGACATGATCATCATAACCAATGAAAATTTTCCAATTGATAATTGACAATAAAGGTCACCAAAACCAAGATGATATATTTTCAAGTTAAGTTTTCAAATAATTCAATTAAATCGAAATAATTTCAGAGATATTTATTTATAGTTGATTTTTATCATCCAATTTTTTATTGGTAATATGTGGTTGCGCTTGTAGAACACAAGTGTGAAGGTTCCAGGCACAACAGAAGCTCGTGGGTGGATGTACCCACATGGATTTTTGTCATTGGAAATGATCAACCCAGGATCAATATGACGATAAACGCCAGTCTCCACAGATCGATTCACAAAAATAGACCAAGAAGAAGAAAGGTCTCAAAAACGCAAAAGTGGATCATCATAGGTTGATTATAATTAATTTAATTAATTGACAAGAAGTACCTTTTGGGTGTTCTTTTTTCGTTGATATTCTTGATCACATTCCGATGTGATTCATAGTTGCATCGCAGAAGCCAAGTGTAGACTTCCTCTAGCAGTGATCCACACGTGCACCTCATATCTCTAGACGTCACCAAAGGAGTCTCTGTGTGCTAGCATGGAGAAACCTTTGCTTGTGTTGCTTGCCTTATATCATCTTGATCTGATGGAAGATGATCTATCTTGGTCTTGAGAGCGTTCTTGGAGGAAGAGGTTCTTTCGGCCTTGAAATAATTCTCAAGAATTTTTGTGCACAACGATTCTCTTAAGAATGGAGTTGGGGTTGTAAGGATATTTATAATCGTGTTTGAGGTTGTAAAGTTATGACTATAAATAAATGAATTACACATTTTATTTATTTCGTTAACTCTTTTGAAAACCCAATGTCTAGTCATTAATTCCTTTACATTCACCCACACTGACTATAATAAATATCATTTAATAAAAAGATATTATTTCCACAAAATCCCGACTAGAAAAACTACACAGCGTGTAATCAATAATATATGACATGTACTTGTTTTCAAAATAAAAACTACACAGCGTGTAATCATTAATACACAGCGTGTACTTGTTTTCATTTTATTCCTCCTCCAACATTAAAACGATTTAGGCTTCCTTGAATAATTATTAAACAATGTACAAGAGTAATATTTATTCTACTTGAGATACTTGAATACACTTAGTGTGTGATCCTCTAGGCCTCTTTCTCGTTGGCATTAGGTGGGGTTGCCTAAAGTCCAAGATTAATGTCTAGCAATGAGTCAAGGCACCCAAGAGAAAGAAGTTGACGTTGCATTGACGTGTCACCTCATACGAATGCTTACCATGTAATTTAATCCCTTTGTCTCAATATCTCATGAAACAGGTTTCATGGAAGTGTCTTAAACCTATATGATTGATCTATCATTCTTTGACTTCCAAAAATAAAATCGTCGTTACACCATGGCCAGGGAATTTGTGCAATAGTTCTATTTCAATCAAAGGGCCTCAGATATCTACTTCCATAAATATGCAAGGGACAAATCCTTCCTCGACTTATCCGTTAACAACATGCCAGTCGTGATGTACCCAACGTACCCTACTTCCCACCAACTATCTATGTGACGGTTTTCGTCAGCAAATCAAAGTGCGTGAGTTATGACACGAGTTAATGATAATCTTCCAGTCTAAGGACCATTACACACACTCACAGATAGCAATATCCGATGACACCAAGACAAGAGGAATTACTACTGGAGGGTCTGTTATCATAATCTCCCATCTTGGAGATTACCAAGTGAAAACTCCATGAGAGAGAGTCTCGTCTTCTTACAAGTACTCACACATGACGGTCTGTGTACTATGTGTCCTATCATAGTATGTCATCCAACCGTAGAACTTTATTTAAGAATATTGTTATAGCATTTATAGGTTCTTATCATAGCGGGGATCTTCCATGACCTTATTAATGCAACAAATATTCTAGGACATTATTATATTATAGTCACACAAAACAATGAACAATATATAATAAGTATACATGCATGTAATCAAAGTACAAGCAGTTGTTTATCAGGACACCAACTCTAAAAAACTCCCACTTGGACTAGAGACAACTTCCTATGACTTTTAGTCCGCTAGACCTCACTTGATGATCATGTTTCTGCTGAGTCAAGGCTTTAGTCAAGGGGTCCTCCACATTGTCTTCTGTGGAAATAGTGCTCACTGCAACTTCACCTCTCTTAGAAAAATCCCTCAAGATATGATACTTCTGAAGTATGTGCTTTGTCTACTGATGTGACCTTGGCTCTTTTGCAAGTGCCACCGCTGCAGTATTATCACAATAGAGTGTGATAGGATCTTTACTGCTCGGTATTACATCCAGATTTTGGACGAAGCTTCACATCCATATTTCTTATTTAGCTGCATCAGAAGCTGTGATATACTCGGAATCTTCTGTAGAATCTGTGACCACACCTTTCTTTGAGCTATTACAGCTCACTGTACCTCCATTCAAACTGAATATGTATCAAGTCTGCAACTTCACGTCATCTTGATCAGTCTGGAAACTAGCATCTACATGTCCTCTGATGACTAGTTCCTTATCTCCTCCAAAAACTAGGAACATATCCTTAGTACACCTCAGATACTTAAGGATAGTCTTGACTTCCATCCAATGGCGGCCTCCTAGATTGGCTTGATATCTGCCTACCGCACTCAATGCGTAAGCTACATCTAGCCTTGTACATGGTATAACATACATGACTGAACCAATCAAATATGCATAAGGGATCCTTGAAATTTTCTTTATTTCCTCATGTGTCTGAGGACACATTTTCTTGGAAGGATGAATGCTATGTGACACTAGCAATAATCCCCTCTTGGATTGTTTCATACTGAATCTCTTCAGTATCTTGTCAATGTATGTGCTTTGACTCAGACCCAACATTCTCTTAGATCTATCATTATGGATCTTGATCCCAAGAATATATGATGCCTCGCCCAAGTCTTTCATAGAGAAGCATTTATTCAACCATGCCTTAACTGACTGTAAGATAGGTACTTCATTTCCAATTAGTAATATGTCATCAACATATAATATTAGGAAAACAACTGCACTTCTACTAAAACTCTTGTAGACACAAGGCTCACATTCATTCTTAACAAATCCAAATTCTGTAACGGCTTCATCAAAACGAATGTTCCATGACCTTGATGCTTGATTTAATCCATAAATGGATTTCTGCAACTTGCATACCTTGTTGGCATCCTTTGGAGTCACAAACCCTTCAGGTTGTGTCATGTAGACATCTTCCTAGAGGTTCTAATTAAGGAATGCTGTTTTGACATCCATTTTCCAAATTTCATAGTCATGGTAAGAAGCAATGGCTAATAGGATTCTGATGGATTTCAGCATCGCAACCGGTGAAAAGGTTTCATCATAGTACATTCCTTGACGCCGTCTAAAACCTTTTGCAACCAGTCGTTCTTTATAGGTGCTGACTTTCCCTTCCATGTCTAGTTTCTTCTTGAATACCCATTTATTAAAAAAAGGCTTTACATCAACTAGAGGATCTACCAAAATCTATACTTGTTTTTGGTACATGGAATCCATTTCAGAATTCCTGGATTCCTACCACTTGGCAACATCTGTGCCTTCAACTGCTTCCTTGTAGGTAAGAGGATCATCATTGTCAACCAATAATGAGTCACCATCCTCTATGACAAGAAAACCATATCGTTCTGGTTCTCTCACCTCTCTCATGCTCCTACGTAGTTCTTGTGTCTCTTGAATATATTGTTCATCCAGGGGGCTTTGTGGAATCTGTTCTTGTACCAAATCTTGTGTGTCTTGAGCCTCAAATTCATCTAAGTCTATCTCACTCCCACTATGTCTTTTGGAGATGTGCTCCCTCTCAAGGAATATGGCGTATCTTGCCTCTGTAACCTTTTTTTCTGAGGGGTTGTATAGGTAATATCCCCTTGTTTTCTTGGGATATCCTATAAAGATACACTTTTTTGCCTTGGGGTGAAAGTTTGTTACCCGAAGAGGCCTTAACAAATGCTTCGCTACCCCACACATGTAAATTTGATAACATGGATTTGCATCCACTCCATAACTCGTATGGAATACCATTTATCGATTTAGTTGGTACTTGGTTTAGTATTTGTGCTGCTGTTTGTAATGCATATCCCCAAAAGGATAATGGAAGACTCGCATGACTCATCATTGATATCACCATGTCCAACAAGGTGCGGTTCCTCCTTTCACTCACACCATTCCACTGAGGCATGTAAGGAGGATTGAGTTGAGATTGAATCCCAAACTCCCGTAAGAAATCAATGAAGTCCTGATTAAGATATTCTCCTCCTCTGTCTGAGCATAATTTCTTAATCTTCTTACCAAGTTGGTTCTCACCTTCATTCTTGTATTCTTTGAACCGATCAAAAGAATCTGACTTATACCTCATTAAGTAAATAAATCCATATCTACTAAAATCATCAGTAAAAATTATGAGTATAAGAACCCACCCCTTGCTTCAAATGGAAATGGTCCACACACATCTGTGTGAACTAATTCTAGAATCTCTTTAGCCCTTTCAACTTTCCCATTAAATGGGGATTTGTTCATTTTGCCTTGTAGACACGCATGACATACACCAAGTGGTTTTAGTTCAAAAGAATCTAAATACCCATCTTGATGTAATTTTGTCAAATGTTTCTCATTGACATGACCTAGCCAGTGATGCCAAATTTGGGTGTGGTATGAGTCATGTGAATTAATTTTGTCATCAATCTCCATTACTTGGTTTGTGTAGTCTAAAAGATAAAGGCCGTTATATAAATGTTCCCTACCAAAACAAATGATATCTTTATAAAAGTAGCAACATCCACTTCCAAACTTGAAGATGAATCCACCGGTATCTAATCTGGATACTGAAATAATGTTTTTGGTTACATAGGGTACATAATAACATCCTTTCAAAACCAATACCATCCCAGTAGACAATGTGAGGTGGTAGTATCCGACAACTATAACAGTGAGCCTAGCTCAGCTGGCTTCTTGCAGATCCACCTCACCTCAGTCAATCTTTCTAAATTTACCTGGTTCCTATATTTGGATATAGATATGAGAACCAAAAGCATTATCTAATACCCAATTTGTAGAAATATATAGATTGCATTTGATAACAAATGCACCTAAAGATTCCCCTTGCTTCCTTGGCTGGGTGCAGTTTTTCTTCCAGTGTCCCTTCTTGCCACATGCAAAACAAACAGCTTCCTGTTCTCTTGCCTCCCCTTTTATCTTCATTTTCTTGGAAGGCCTTGAAGAATATTTAGGCTTAAATCTCTTCACATTATCTTTCCTTTTATTCACCATAAGGATAGAAGGCTTTTCACTCTTCATATCATTGTCTACTTGGAAAATAAGGATGAGAAGATCAAATAGAGACTTCTCAATGTTGTTCATGTTGAAATTTACAACAAAGTTAGAGAAGCTCTAGGGAAGTGATACAAGAATGAGATCGGTACCCAGTCCTTCGAGGAGTTTAAATAATAGAACCTCCAAGCGCTCAATGTAGCCAATGATCTTGACTATATGAGGCCCAGCTGGGGAACCCTCTCCAAGCTTTCTCTGAAATAGAGCCTTAGAGATCTAAAAACTTTCCTATCTTTCTCTCCCTTAGTATAGACCACAAAGGTGCTCGAGCATGCTATAGGCATCCTTGTCTTCATGAGACTTCATGAGATCACTAGACATTGATGACAACATCAAACACTGAACGTCGAGGGCATCGTTCAAATGATGATCATAGACTAGGAAATCTTTATCACTTTCCCCTTGGGGGGGGGGGGGCGAATCAGGAAGTGAGGAATCCATCACGTAAAACTTTCGTTCATGTCGTAGGATGACCCGAAGGTGCCTAAACCATTCCTGAAAGTTACTACTGGTGAAAATATTGTCTTTATCCAGAATTTATCGTAGAGAAAATGTGGTTGATGAGCTTGTCATATTGATTCTATAAATTAAAAGAGTAGATTTATCAGTACCTTTTGATTACATTTTATGAAAAATAATAAATGAATTTATTAAGTCTCCCACTATTTTATCAAGTCCCAATGTCCCTCACCATTGAACTCAGAATTTCCAGTTTCTTTGAAATTTTAGTGGCAAGGATCCATATTCCCCTTCACATAACCCCAACAAGGGTTGGTCAAGCTATTTGAAGGTATTTAGGTAGGCAGGTCTTTGACAACAGTGAGCTTACAATTCCTTGATCTGTTGATTGGACTCCCTAATCCTGAAATCCTAACATGGATTTCCTCAACACTTGCCTCTATTTTACAACAATTATAGCAAGGGCTACTCCACTTGATGTAAAATGTTTAAGTCAACCCGAAACTTTCATAAGAGCTTCCTTTATAAAAGTAAGTGTCCCAACAAGGGTTGGACAAACACATAGTTTATTGAGTCTTTCCCTTAATCAAGTAACAGAAGTCTTGGTCTGACTTAATATGTTATTTGATGGATTTTGTTCTTTATGCATAGTTTTTCATTATCACATGCTTATTAATATTAAGTTATGCTTGCTTAAGTGATTAACCATGTTCTGATAATGTTTACGCATAGTCCGGTTTTTATTTTATTCCACCTTTCCATACTTGTTTATTTCATTAATTATGTGATCGCAACAACACATACATAATAAATAAACCATGCAATCATACAAAAATAAAATAAGATGGCATTATCATGAGTTTCTATTGGTTATCTTATCTAGCGGTTTGATAAGCTAACCCCGACCTAGGGAAAAACACCTTGAACCGATGGTTCATGTTTTGAAGCTCCCACCTGTCCACCTTTGCACCTTCTTGGGTTGGTTTCACCTCATCTTTGAATTTTTAACCGTCTCCTCTGGCTTGGGAGATCCTCCATTACATGGGGTTTACATTAAAGAAACTATGGGCACACAGACCCTACATTTTATTGGAATAAGGCTCGCAGGTCAATGAATTTAAATTAAACAAATTTAAATGAAACCATACACACATAAAAAGGGTCTTTGGTCTATCTCATGATCATCCATAGCATGCAACGACACTTACACATATTTAGAATTCAAATTCTTTTAATCATTCTATTATTTAAGATAAGTCGTGCTTGAAATTAATTAATTATGATCTTATAATTAATCAATTCATTATCGTAAATTCCCTTATGAATTTCCTTGATATTATTCTCATCTATATCCCTTGTACATGTCTTTTTAATTTTGGAGAAAACCTCGTGAAATTATATTTCTAGAAAGTACACGGCGTGTATTTTTTACCCTTTATCCAAAGTACACACCGGGGGATTTGGCGTGTTTTCTATACTTTTGAAATTTCGGAGTACACGGCGTGTAGATTAGTCTAACACGGCATGTACTTCCTTGTTATGTAGTTACTAGCCTAGAAATCCTGTGTACACGGAACATGGCTTCTCCTTGTACACGGTTTCACCTGGGCCGGATCGAACTACACGACGTGTTGATTCAACATACACACCGTGTATTCTAGTTCCACGCACCGTTCATTTCTGGTCAACATGGTGTAATAATACTTAGGTATAATCAATTCACACGACATGGTTTGGTGGAACGGTACCAGTTCATTGAACCTAAGTACACGGCGTGTAGTTTTCACTACACGCCTTGTATTCTTGTGTTGTACGGAGAGAATGAGCGGCTCCTCCAGATGAGTTCCTCATTTTTAATTTAATAAAAATTAAAATTAAAAGTTCATTTCTGTGATGCTAATCATGAAACGAAGGAGTAAGAACATATCTCAATCATTCAGTTTTATAGAATGATTTATCTTGAATTGAATCAAATATAAATGCGTAAATTATCAACGAAAATTAATTAATTATATTCAACGTTGTAACCTCCCTCTAATTCCAATTGAAGGTTCAAGGCACAACGGAAGCACATGGGTGGATGTTCCCACTTGGATTTTTGTCATTAGCAACGATCAATCTGGGATCAATATGACAATAAATGCCAGTCTTCACGGATCGATTCACAGAAATAGACAAAGAAGAAGAAAGGTCCCAAAACCACAAAATTGGATCGTCATAGTTTGATTATAATTAATTTTATTAATTTACAAGAAGTACCTTTTGGGTGCTCTTTCTTCGTTGATATTCTTGATCACATTTCAATGTGATTCATCGTTGCGTCGTTGAACACAAGTGTAGACTTCCTTTAGTGGTGATCCACACATGCACCTCGTATCTCTAGACGTCGCCAAAGGAGTCTCTGGGTGCTAGCGTGGAGAAAACTTTGATTGCATTGTCCACCTTTGATCGTCTTGATCCGATGGAAGAGGATCTCTCTCGGTCTTAAGAGTGTTCTTGGAGGAAGAGGTTCTTTCAGCCTTAAAATAATTCTCCAGAATTGTTGTACACAATGATTCTCTTAGGAAAGGAGTTGGAGTTGTGAGGATATTTATAATCGGATTTTAATTTGTAAAGTTATGACAATAAATGAATGCATTACGCATTTTATTTATTTCATTAATTCTTTTGAAAACCCCATGTCGAGTCATTAATTCCTTGACATGCGACCACACTAATTATAATAAATATCATTTAATAAAATGATATTATTTCCTCAAAATCCTGACTGTAAAAACTACACGGCGTGAAATTAACAATACACGGCGTGTACTTGTTTTCAAAATAAAAACTACACGGCGTGTAATCATTAATACACGAAGTGTACTTGTTTTCATTTTATTCTTCCTTGAACTTTAAAAATATTTAGGCTTCCTTGAATAATTATTAAACCACGTATATGAATAATCTTTATTCTACTTGAGATACTTGAATACACTTAGTGTGTGACCCTCTAGGCCTCTTTCTTGTTGGAATTAGGCGGACGTTCCTAAAGTACAAGATTACTGTCTAGCAACGGGTCAAGACACCCAAGAGAAAGAAGTTGACGCCACATTGACGTGTCACATCATACAAAAACTTACAATGTAATTTAATCCATTTGTCTCGATATCTCATAAAGCCGGTTTCATGGAAGTGTCATAAACCTATATGCTTGATCTGTCATTATTTGACTTCCAGAAATAAAATCTTCGTTACACCATAGCCATGGAATTTGCGTGATAGTTCTATTTCAATCAAAGGGCCTGAGATATCTTCTTCCATAAATATGAAAGGGAAAAATCCTTCCTCGACTTATCCATTAATAATATGCCATTAGTGATGCACCCAACGTACCCTACTTCCTGCCAACTATCAGTTTTCGTCAGCAAATATAAGTGCACGAGTCATAACATGAGTTAATGATAATATTTCAATCTAAGGATCATTACCCACGCTCATAGATAGAAATATCTGATGACACCAAGACATGCAGAATTATTACTAGCAGGTCTGTTCTCATAATCTCCCATCTTGGAGATTACCAAGTGCGAACTCCATGAGAGAGAGTCTTGTCTTCTTACGAGTACTCTCACATGAAAATCTGTATATTATGTGTCCTATCATAGTATTTCATCCAATCATAGAACTTTATTTAAGAATATTGTTATACCATTTCAAGGTTCTCATCATAGCGGGGATCTTCCATGACCTTATTAATGCAACAAATATTCCAGGACATTATTATATTATATTCATGCAGAACAATGAACATTATATAGTAAGTATACATTCATGTAATCAAAGTACAAGACGTTGGTTATCAGGACACCAACTCTAAAAAAATTTATAATCTCCCTAGTGGTGATCCACATATGCTCATTTGATCTCCAAATTTCAACAATGAATCACTGGGTGCTAGTGTAGTTGACTGACCATCTTGAATTTTTCATCTTGATCGCTTCACATTTCTTGACTCTTAAAGAAATTATATTGATCTTCTATCTATTGAGAGGATGTGAGAAGGAAGAGAATGATTATAGAGAGAAATCTATTACGCACAACGATTATTGATCAAACTCTCTTAAAATGTATAAGTGATCTATTTATAGACCTAGGGTTAGGGTTTTTAATTTAATTAAGTTAAAAAGTTACCTTAATAAAATTTTAAACCCATATCTCACCTCATGCCATGTAATTAAATAATAATATTATTTTTATTCTATGTTTTGTGCTAACTGGAACAATGATAAATATTACTTTACTAGCATGGAAATTAATATTTATCATTGGACACAATCTTGGTCCATTCATCCTACTTAACATTCACCGAATACCCAAATAAATATTTAGTTAAATTTTTATTAATAATATAAATATTCTATTCAAAATTTGGATAATAAATATTTATTAAATATTCAATAAACAAATAAATATTTTATATCTATAAAATTTAATAATTAACATATGAGGAAATATTTATTTAATTTTTGGCGATCATTAATTTTGAATAAAATTATTCATTATTCATGAGAATAATATTTATTCAGTTAAATAAATTAATATATAATTTAATTGAGATCAACAGAAACAATTAGTGTCTGACCCTCTAAGTTTCTTTCTCTTTGGCATTATATAGAATTTCCTAAATTCCAAAATTAATATAAAGTAACGGGTCAGGAAACCCAAGAGATAGAAGTTAATGTCGTAACATTGGAAACAACATACGTGCATCACTATGTAATATAATTTCTTTGTTACAATATCTCATCATGTAGGATTCACATCTATGTTATCAACCTATATGATTGAAACATATTTCTTCGACTATATGAAATAAACTCATTGTTACACCATGAACATGGAATTTAATGATACTGTTCTATTTCAATCAAAAGTTCACGATATAAAATTCTATTAATATGGGAGGGAAGAAATATTTACATGAATTATTCATTAATAACATGTCACTTTAATTTCATTACTTGATTACCAAGTAGGTTGGAGATTTCTTTGCACTCAATTATGTGACTGTATAAGCTCTCCACAGTCAAATAAAATTTCAATCTTGTGGTCACTTAGCTCCTTTATATGATATCTTCCATTTTTGATCACAATAACGTGATATTTTATTTATGGATAGTACTCACGATTAGTTGAGATCAAAGGTTTCATGGTTGATTCAGTTTTTTTATCTTACAACCATTCGAGTGACTGTTGTGGTAACTTTAATAGTTTTCCATTTTTTTTCCACAAATCCAAAAATAAACATAGAAATCACACTTCAGTGAAAAAAATTATTCAATTAAAATTCAAGAATACAAAAAATCACTAAGTTTTCAAAAACAAAAATTTCATAAAATATATTTAATTTAAAATATGTAAATGTGGAATAATTATTACAAAATAATTAAAATCCCATTAAAAATAACTGAAAATTGACATTCTTTATAAAATTTGGAAAAATTAAAACAAATTAAATTAAATCATTAATATACAAAAAACACCCAAAATCATTTTCACTTATATTTTTGATCAAAATTCACTAAAATTAAAAAAATCAAGCATTTATTAAATGATATAAAAATTAAACCATGACTTTTATTAGTTAATCACCCATTATAGACATTTTGATTAAAATATTTGATGAATTGATAATTTCATCAAGTAATTAACCAGATTGAATATTTTCTCATTGAAAGCACATTTTCACAATAAAAATCACAATATATAAATAAAATATGTGTTAAAATATGTGTTAAAATAATGTCACATAAATAAAAATCTTAAAGTCTAAGGACCATTACACACACTCACAAAAATAAATATTCAATAACATATAAACATATGGAATTTCTACTAGTGCGTACGTTATCAATAAATGGAGAACAAGGTAATATAGTGGAGTGATAAAGTGTCCAGCGTGTAGGGAAGAGGTCTCAAGTTTGAATCAAGGGAGAGGTAGGGGCATGCACACATGTGTAGGGTGTAGCACTATTAAAGGGTTGAGTAGGGTGATATTAATGGATAAATGGCATAGGTGGGTGTGAGTGGAGGGCTTCTGAGTGCTGTTAAAAGGGGGATGGTAGGCGATATTAAAAGGGCTCTCAAATTTTTGGATTTTGTTTTTATTTTTTTTTACAATTTTTCAATTTTATCGATACTTTTTTAAAAGATATTATAAAAGGTGTCTTTTATCAAAGTTGATAAAAGAGATGATAAAGGCCCATTTTATCAACACTTTTTTTGGAGCACTGAGAAAAGGGGTATTTATCCGCGCTTTTCTTGACACTGATAGAAGGGACCCCTTTAACTTCGCTCAGATTAATAGCGCTAAGAAAATTTTATTAAAATCTATTTATAGTGATGATAAAAGGGATATCTATAGTAGTGTATGGTAATTATAATTCTGATGGATTTTGACATTAAAACTGGTGAAACATTTTTGTCATAGTCTATTCCAAAACACTATTTTAACCCTTTTTCAACTAGTCATGCATTATAAGTATTTAATTGTCCATCCATGTTGAGTTTCTTATTGAATACCCATTTGAAACCAATGAATTTTTCTTCCACTAGAGGTTCTACCAAAATCCAAACTTGGTTTAGATATATGGATTCCATTTCAAAATTTATAACTTCTCTCCATTTGACAATATCACTTCCACATACTACATCCTTGTAGATTAGTGGATGATTATTATCAACTAATAATGATTTCCCATCCTCATTGACTAAACAACAATATATTTCAGTTTATATATCCTCTATTGTACTCCTATATAGTAATTATATCTCTCGAACATTATCTTCCACGAGGCTTTATGGAATTTTTTCTTGGGCCAACTCTTGTGTATAATGAGCATAAACATTATCAAAGTATATCTCACTCCTATGATCTCTTTTATAGATATGATAATTCCTATGGAATGTGGGATGTATATAAAACAAAATTTTTTTTATATGAATGGTTGTATAGATAATTTACCCTTGTTTCCTTGGGATATCCTATAAAGATACACTTATTACCTCAAGGTGAAAGGTTTTTTCGAGAAATATCTTTATCAAATGATTCGCATCCCCAAAACTATACATGTGATAACATAAGTATATTTCTATACCAAATTTCATATAGAATACCACGTGCCACCTTAGTTGGAACCCAGTTTAGAATGTCTATTGTTGTCTATTATGTATATCTCTAAAAGGATAATATATTTCTTGCATGGTTTATAATTGATGCCACCATGTTTAATATGGTGTAGTTCCTCCTTTAACTTACAACACTCGATTATGGTTTATAAGGAGGAGTGAGTTGGTATAAAATCCAAAACTCTTATTAATAATAAACAATGACTTGATTAATATATCCACTCCCACATTATGAGCAGAGTTTCTTAATGTTCTAAAAAATTTGGATCTCAACTTCACTCTTATATTTCTTGAATATCTTAAAGGAATCTGACTTATAACTCATCAAGTATACATATCCATATATACTAAAATCATAATTAAATTTTATAAAGTATGAGTACCCACCCCCTGATTCAACTGGATATGGTCACCACACATCTATATAAACCAAATCAATAATCTAGTGTCCCTTTCACCTTTTCCACTAAATAGAGATTTAGTCATTTTCCTTGTAAACATGATTGACATAAACCAAGTGGTTTTATTTCAAATGAATCAAAATATCCATCTTGATATAATTTGGTCAAACAATTTTTGATTTCATGTGTTATCCAGTTATTCCATTGTTGGGTGTGGTATGAGTCATATGAACAAATTTTTTTATCGATTTCCATTACTTGGTTCACATAATCCAACCTATAAAGACTGTTATTTAAATATTCCTTCCCATAACATATACTTTATTTATAAAAGAAGCACAATTTATTCCAAAATTTGAAAATAAATCCATCTATATTGAGTATAGATACAAATATAATTTTTTTGGTGACTAAAGACAGATAATAAAAATATTTTAAAACCAAGGTCCTTCTCATTGGTAATGTGAGGTGGTAGTCCCCAATTTCCAAATAAGAAAATCTATCTCTATTGGTTGCTCGTGTATCTACCAAAAGATGATTGATATTTGAGAATATATATAGTTCTTTTGTTTGAATACATATGTGTGAACCACATACTTTATATAATACCCAATTTGTAGAAATAGATAAATTTCACTTCATAACAAACACACTTGAAGCTTCCCCTTGTTTCTTTTTCTAGGTGAAAATTTTCTTCCAATATCCCTTATTTCCACATGTGAAACAGAAAAACATCCCATTCCCTTGCTTTCCCCATGAACTTTCTCTTCTTTTAAAGGCATTACGAAGAAGCTTTGGAGATAGAGATCTTCATTAGGGCTTTCCATTTGTTCACCATAAGTACCAAATGTTTTTTGTTATTCATATCCTTTTTAACAGGGATAAATAACATAAGATGATCTAGGAGAGACTTACCTACAATTTTCATATTGAAATTAACAACAAATAGGGAGAATATCTGAGGTAGTGATGAAAGTATGAGATCAGTGTACAAATCTTTAGGTATTTTAAACCCTATAACCTATAAGTGATCAATGTAGGAAATGAGTTTGACCATGTGAGGCCCAACTAGCATACCTTCTTCATGTTTTATTTTAAATAGTTCCTTGGATATATCAAATGGTTTCTTGTCTATATCTCTCTTTATATAGACCGCATAGATGCTGGATAATTCTATAAGAATCTATATATTCTTGGGACTTCAAGAGTTCATTATACATGGATGAAATCATTGAACACAGAATGTTGACCATTTCAATTAGGTGTTTATCATAGTTAGAAAATTCCTCATCACTAACCTCATTAGTAGAAGGATCAATTAGTGAGGATTCTCATATGTATTATTTCTGTTCATGGTACAACACTACCCATAGTCTTCTAAACCATTTCTGAAAATTACTTCCAGTTTAGAGGTGGCCTTTCTCCAAAATTAATCATAGGTATAATTTGGTTGATATAATTTACATTATAATAAAATTATGAAAAGGATATTATTATTACTTCACTTCATTACAATTTATCCGAGACTATAATAATTTTAATTTAATTATGTCTCCCATTATTTTATCAAGTATCAATATCCCTCACCATTGAACTCATAATGTCTTTCCATTTTAGATATTCTAGTGGAAATGATCCTTATTACCCTTCTTATAATACTTATAAAGGACATAAAACTTATAAGAATTTAATTAGGTAGGCAGTCGTGCCAACTTAAATCTAGATGCTCCTTGAATCATTTAGTGAACTCCCTAATCTAGAAATCATAACTCATATTTTCTCAACACTTCCCTCTAAATATTTATTAGACAGATGTATGACATTAAACTGAATATAGATTCGATTAGGTGGACTCACTATCTTAGTTAAGACTTATCAATAATTAAAATCTCCCATAATGGAGGCAAACTAATACTTTTACTTTGAGTTTTTCATAATTTAGATAATGGAAGGATTAATGACTTAATATTAACTTAATAATTTTTTTATTATATATAATTTTTCTTATTTTATCTTAAACATGCATTATTAATATAAATTACATTTTAATTTAGATATTATCCATGTTCTGTTAAAATATTTATGCATAACCCATTTATTTTAATTCCATCTTCGCATATTAGTCCATTCAATTATGTAATCACAATCTTGCATCCATAAAATAATTAATGCATAAGAAAAAAATAAAATAACTGAACAAATGACATGATCATGATCTATATCTAATGGTTAATTTATTGAGAAAAAAATAATCAACATATGACCCTAGGGATAAACTCTATATGTCGATATGGGCATGAGTTACAACATCCCACATGTACACTTATGTATCTCCCATATTGGTTTTGTCTTCGTTCTGTCTTGAATCGCCTCTTCCAAAACCATATCATGAATGGACTCCATGCACCATCAAATAGAATTTTTTATTTCATATATTTTATAACTCACTCATAGGTGAGGGGAATACAAGGATTGGTTTAAGGTCAATTTCACAAAAACACCTTAGACACACATGTCCTACATAATAAAATAGGGAGGGATGACTCACAAGAAAAAATATTTCATTTAATAAAAATAATTTTAAAATTGCTTAATAAAAATAAAATAAATTAAACAAACACATACATGGGTTTTCTTATTCTCATAATCGATCATACGCATGAAACAACTATTCATTTAAAACAACTATCTACCATTCATTACAATGCATTTTTTAATAGGATTAAACACACACATATTAATCCGATTAATTATCTTATTAATCAATAAATTATTTTTTTTATCCGGTCATCTTAAAAATTACCATCCAATATGATTTTAGATAAAATAAATAATTATAATTTATTTAAAACTTAATAAAATAGTACACAACGTTGTAAATGGAAGAAAATCATTGATTACCAATCAAAACTACCAAATATGGTTTTAATTGTAAATAACGAACTCATATTAAATATTTTTTACATGTAATGAGTCATAATTTCATGGAATGTATTTCTAATTTAATGGAACATGGAGCACATAAAAATTATGTAGCCTGTATAATTTAATGAATTGTGTATTTAGTATTTAATAACCATACATGATTCAAACTTTAGAATATTACATAGAATTAATTAATCATTTAATATAATTTAAAACATGATGATCAATGTGTATAATAAACTTAATGATCCCCAAAACTCATGTTGATAAGGTTTAATGGATTAATTAATTAAATTTAATATTTCTATGTAAATAAGTAACGTAGACGGTATGTGAAAACTAGCCACAAAACATGATCTTCTCTTCACCGAATAGATGAAGTACATGCTTGGGGAATTGATGCATACTTTACATGGAAATTTATGAAGTAAATAGAATGTGTAAATTATATACGAAATGTACTTTAAGTTATAGGGTATCCATTTTGTACACATCATATATTAAATACATGTGGTGTATTAATTACATAGCATGGCTTGAACTTGTGTTTTCCACCTTAAAAGCATGTGGAAAACACATTGTGTACTCAATCTACATGACATGTACTCCAGTAAAGTCTTGTGATAGCTTGGATGGTTTGCACATAGATCATTTATTTCACATGGTGTGTACTAATTACATGCCAACCCGGAAACTAAATGGGGGTCCTTGTGAGATGAAAAAAGATACACAAGGTGTAACAAAATAGTACATGTTGTGTAGTATTCAATTATATATCCATAATTCATGGAACCTCTGGGTGGGATGTTTTTATGTAATATTAATTTAATTCATGGAACCTCTGTGTGAAATACAGGTCAGGAAGAATAGATTTTAAGGACATATCAAGCATGATTTAAAAATTAAAATGTATTTTAAATTTTAAATAAATAATGATATAAAATAAAATAAATAATTATAAATTTTAATGCGACCACTATCATACCCCTTGATGGTTTTGGGCACATCAAAAGTACTTATTGGGGTTTACCCAAACTTAATAAATTTCTGATTCAATGGTTCATTTGTAAATTTTACAAGACATGATCATCAAAACCAATGAAAATTTTCCAATTGATAATTGAAAAGAAAGGTCACCAAAACCAAGATGATAGATTTTCAAGTTAAATTTTCAGTTAATTTATTTAAATCGAAATAATTCATGAGATCTTTCTTTATAGTATATTTTTATCAACCAAAAAAACTTTTTTGGTAATATGTGGTTGCGCTTGTAGATCAAAAGTGTATAATCACTTTAGTGGAGATCAAAATATGCTCATATGATCTCTAAATAATATCAATGAATCATTGGGTTCTAGGGAAATTGACTGATCATCTTGAATTTTCTTATCTTGAGGGCTTCACATTTCTTCAGTCTTAAAGAAATTCTCTTGATATTCTGTCTATTTAGAGGATGTGAGAAGGAAGATAATGATTATAGAGAGAAATCTATTGTGCACAATGATTATCTATTAAAATCTCTTAAAATGTATAAGTGATCTATTTATAGACCTAGGGTTAGGGTTTTCAATTTAATTAAGTGAAAAATTTCCCTTAATAAAATGTTAAACCCATGTCTCACCTTATGCCTTGTAATTAAATAATAATATTATTTTTATTCTATGTTGTGCACTAACCGATACAATGATAAATACTAATTTACTAGCATGAAAATTAATATTTATCATTAGACACAATCTTGGTCTATCCGCCCTCCTTAACATTCACTGAATACCCAAATAAATATTTAGTTAAAATTTTATTAATAATTTAAATATTATATTCACAATTTAGATAATAAATAATTATTAAATATTAAATAAATAAATTAATATTATATATCTATGCAATTTAATAATTACCGTACGAGTAATTTTTTATTTAATTTTAGAAGATCATTAATTTTGAATAAAATATTCATTATTCTATAGAATAATATTTATTCATATAATTAAATTAATATAGAATTTAATTATGATCAATGGAAACAATTAGTGTGTGACCCTCTATGTTTCTTTATCTTTGGAATTAGATAGACTTTCCTAAAGTCCAACATTACTGTAAAGTAATGAGTGAAGGAACCCAAGAGAAAAAATTTAATGTCGTAACATTGGAAACCACATACGTGAATTCACTGTGTAATATAATTTCTTTGTCATAATATCTCATCAAGTAGGATTCATATTCGTGTTATCAACCTATATCCTTGATACATATTTCTTTGACTATTTTAAATAAACTCATTGTTACACCATAAACATGAAATTTAATGAGACAGTTCTATTTCAATAAAAGTGTCAAGATAAAGAGTTCTACTAATATGTGAGGGAACAAATATTTTCATGAATTATTCATTAATAACACATCATTTACAATGCACAAAACGTACCTAACTTCCCCATGAACTATTATCATTATGGTTTATAAAAATACATCCAAGTGTACGGGTAATGACCTAAATTAATAATAATATTAAATCTCAAGGAGCATTACACATACTCACAAATAGGAATATCCAATGACACATAAGCATGTAGAATTCATACTGGTGGGTCTATTCTCATAATCTATCATCACAGAGATTACTATGTGAGATATTCATAATAACATATCTCATCTTATTATGAGTATTTTCACCTGACAATCAACATGATATGTGACCTATAATAGAATGATATCTAACCATAGAATTAGATGCAAGAATATTATCCTGGAATTTCAGGGTTCTCATCATAGAGGGGAATGGCTATTCCCTTTTAACATGATAGTTACTCTAGCATATTATTTTATTAAAATTGTGTAAAACTATGAATGTCTTGCAATGATATTTTTAAATAAATATTTACTTGTTTGGATATACATGTAATCCAACATATAAACATTTTATTATAGAAGAAAAAATAAAAAAAATAAAGAGGTGGGAATCCCTGTACGCAATGATGAGCAGAGGATGGGTGCCTCATAGTGGTGCTCAGTCACGTTTTTAGGCATTTTGATGGACCACGGGTAGCCCCACAATATGGAGTGTGCTGTGGTTAGAGGGAGGAACCTCATTTTCTTAATAGACATGAAGAAATTCCCATGCTATATTTTTTCAGCTTGTCACCCTAGTGGGTTCCCTTAAGGGAAACACTAGGATGAACCACATTGTGGTTGGGGCTGTGGATTAGTGAAATACAACGAGGGGTGTGAGCCTGTAGGCATTTTTATAGGTGTTTCAGTGTAATCAGGGGGGATTCCTAGAGGTGAACCATTGTGTGGTGTAAGCTGTTGTGGTTCACTATTTAGATTAATTTGCTTTTTTGAAATACACGCTTTGTCCCTCTTGATTTTTAATACACTATTCCTTTTTTCTCACATGCATGACCAAACCAAGAGGGTTTCCCCCTTATCCTATCTTGATGCCCCATGAATTTGGGGAATTATTAATGGAATTTTATGAATATTTAAGGTGAGTGTCGCCATTAATTTCTATTCGTTATTGGTTTTCCTTAAACACCATTTATATTCAGTGATTTGAACTAGGGTCATGCAAAAAATTTCACCATTGTATAGTGGAATCATCCTAATATGATATGGATATGGTATGGATTGGATAGAGGAAATCCTATGAGGATGAATGGACTATGTCTCAAATCATTTTGTTATAGGTACAACACTGTATGTATTTTTCAATAATTTTAATTAAAATTTCATTAAATTAAATTAAATTGGACAATAAATGGGTTCCCATTGTTAGAAATATAGCTTGGGATGGTGTTAGGTGTATGTCATTGTCCTTCCATGGGTGGTTGATCATAGTTTCAGTGATACAAATACACTGGGTTAGTTTTCGGTGGTTACAAATATTTATATTAATTGTGAAATTAATTAAACTTTTCTTAATTAATTTAATTGGATGTGTGTCTTAGGATCCAATGCATGTTGGGAGTGGACTGCACTCTGTTGCTCACGGTTTTGGTGAGAGAATTTTGTTAGGTGACTTTTTAGGTAATTATTCTATTGGATTGAAATTTAATAATTATTTATTTATATCCTATGTCTTGAGATATATGATTGACAGTTTATTCAAATATTGGACGAGTCTTGGTGAGGATGACTGAGCATGTGTATAAAAGGAAATGGCTTGGAATGAGGTTGGTAATCCCTCCTCCCCCTTATGAAATGAATTTATTATTCATGGAATGTGATATGTGATATCACAACCTTTGTGGGATTTAAATTTAAATTATATGAATTTTTTAATTAAAATGAAATGCCAATAGATAGGATCCCTTAGATCCCTATGTTGTGGTGTGTGATGAACTAGAAATGATAGGCTTGAGTATTTCATGATATAACTTGAGATTCCTTAAATCATTTAGGCTAGTTTAGAGGAGTGAGGGGATAATGAGGTTATGATATAATTATGATGATGTTGAGGGATTTTATTCACTCCTTGTGTTAGGTGTTGACCCTAGATATGACACTTATATTGAGTAACGCATGTAGGGTGTCCATGCCATCATATGATCTTGAAGATCCTGGAAGGCATCCCCTTATTCTGTATCCCTCGATAGGATTATCATGAGAATTATAAGTGATGATATTAAGACCCCATATCAATAATATGATCATGATATGACATTAGTAGCGATGATAGGTCATTTTCATTAGAGGTTAACCTATACTATTTGATATGAGATCGAGCGAATGGATAAACCTTATGATATGTTTTATATGAGATATTGTAGGAGGGATGTAATTATTTAGAATATTTATAAGTGAATAAATATTTAATATGGAATTCATAGGTGGCTACCTAGGATTTGAATGATATTCCTAATTGAATGTAATTACTTAGGAAATCCAATCATATTTGGTTGTAATTTGCATCTATATAAAATGAATTGGGCATGCCCCTTGGATTCACAATTTATAAATATTACACATAGAATGACTTGATAAATCCCATTTTATTTAAATGTGATTCCTATCTATTTATAATTCCTTGTGATGTACCCTTGGATTCAGTTGTGATTCCTATCTATTTAAAATTCCTTAGACAATCCCCATGGTTTTGGATTGATTCTTATTAATGAAGTAGAACATTCTATACTATAAGATTACCAAGTTGGATGAAATTACCATGGATATATTATTGAATTTCCTAGGATTACCCCTATTAATCATTTTTTTCCACCTAATACTATATTTCCATGGATCACTTCTTAAGAATATGTGATTATACCCACTGCTACATATAATGCATATTGTATCTCACATGGTTTAGTGTTTATGACAATATGGAGGTGTATTTATTCCATTTGGGGAAATATATGTATCCTTATATTAGACATGATATGCTCATATACACTTCAATCCAAGATGAAGTAGGTTTGGGAAATCCCAGGTGTCATGTTAGAACTTGAGGATCAAAGATTTTTATTTATGTACACTTAAAAAGTTTATTTATTATATTATAGGGAATATAAAAAAAACATAAACTATATTTATTGTTTGTTTTGGGACCCTATTGGTGGTTACCTACTGATTTATAATAACACCATTACTGAGAAGCTGTGGAACTTGGTTACCCGAGAAGCCTTCACTTATCATAGGTTTAGGTTGGGAAGACCCCATTGGATGGATTTAAAGACTGGGATTGGGGTATGAATTGATAATATTAGTGGATCCTTATACATTTTTCCTTTGTTTTACTTATTTTGTATGATTTTCAATATGGGTTATCTATTAATATGTTGGCATGACTATGTGTCCATATACAAATTTCAATTTTTTTACAGCGTTCCTCTATTTATTTATTATTTTTTAGTCTTATTATTTTCTATTGTGGATAATATTCATATTTTTATTGTTATTTAACTCTAATACGAGGATATAGTCACCCCACAGTAACACCATAGATCCTCATTGCTATCTAGTAGATGCTAGTGTATGGATAGGTGTGCCTGAGGTCCCAACAACTTTTTGTCCATGACACCGATCAATGGTTCATGGCCAGGGAATTACAAAGTGATGTAATATCTTTTTATTTTATCTTACTACTCAAGGAGAGTTTAATATAGAATATCAATATGTTAGAGATTTTGATATTCCACATATTGGTGCATCAAGAACACCTTTTCCAATGGAAAGTCCATATTATTAGGGGTATGAGATTTTTATTCTTGTTTTTTCCTTTTAATGTATAATTACTTCACCTAGAATAATACAATCAGGTTTTAGATTTGTGATTTATATGGTTTTTAGATTTTTTCCCATTGAAAAGACTTATGTGTACATGTATCATATATGGAAGGTAGAAATCACATGATATACATTTTCTTGTGTGTGATTGATATCATTGGAGATGAGGGTTTAATTGTTTAAAGTTTCAATAATAACTCATATAGTGTTTCCCTATATAAAATGTTTGTATAATTCTACTCAACTAAACTATAATATATTTTCTTGGATGATAGGTCATGATGATTCTATAAAAGTATTATCCTTGATGATGATTATACATTTTCTCTTTTAAGGGATTTATAGTGACCCTAAGTGGGTCTGTATAATCATTTAATTTATTGTACCTGGGTGACTTTATGACTAAACCCTTGTGAGTGATTTATAAATAGGTCTGGTTATTTAAATTTTCAACAAAAACCAATACAGTGTCTTTACATATATATTATTGGTGGAATTTCACTTAACTAAACCATATATATATGTTATACTAGACATAAATAGTTATAAGGTGATACCTCTATATAGGTATATATATGTTTATAATATGGTGGACCTTGAGGGGTAGTCTCATATAAAAATTATTGGTGAGGATTAGTGCCTTAGTAGGCCGATGACTTGGCATGTGATCACTAAAACCTAAATGTGAGAGCTTAGAAATTGATTTTTTGTTCTTGGGAGTGTCGTGTGATGGTTTGAATGAGATAAAATATGTTTCCTTTGAGTTTTGACCTATGTAACATATGATTATAGACTAGTCTGGATTTTCTAATTTCATGAGATATGTGAGGGTAAGTTGAGTGAGTGATTATTTGATCTTGTGAGTGAAATATAACTGAGAATCACAGAGAGATGATTTGAGTTATGTTTTTGGTGTACATAAGGTGTTATAGGGTATGTTATATAAGAATGGTAATGCATTAGGATTTCAGGATGTAAAGAACTTGAGGTGTTTTGTCATCAATGATTATTTTTGATGGTTAGTGTTCATGGGATTACTAACCCTTTTGGTTTTGTGAATAGTTCCCAGTACTATAGAGGATTACGATCCCAGATGGTTAGATCTAGGATGAAAAAAGCATGGCAAGTAACATTTTTTAAATGGTTCTAGAATGATGGGTGATTTTGTAGTTAGTCATGGAATGCTTAAAATGCCTAATTTTGAAGAGAGGTGTCGAGTGTGATATATTTTGATGAATTTTATATGTGAGAGTGGTATAGTGAACTAATTCATTAGGTTTGTGATCTTAGGTTTGATGATATACAACTAACTAGAGCATGATTTTGGTTGTTTGTTTGTGTATTAAAAGTGTGTACACCTATTGGTTTTTAATGATATTATAATAGTGTATATGAATGATTGCAGTTCTATTGAGTTTTAGATTAGTGAGAGGCCATGTGTGTGCCATAGACTAACTTTTTTTGTTGAATTATTATTGGTAGGGTTTCTTGATATGTTTTATTTATTAGTAAATGTAACTTTTTGGTGATAGGTGACATCGAGGATAGATTAGGGTGTTGTCATTTAGCCGATTGAAAATTATTCTAGGAAATAACTATCATTGGTTGTTAGGAAGGTGTGAGAGTTTATTGATAGGAGAAAAAAATGAATTATTATGGAACCTTCCTAGGATTCCCTTGCAGAATAGTGTATAAGAGAATACATATGGTGGGGAGTTTACAATAGATAATAGAGGTTGTGACCCTTGTCAAAAATGATATTTTTATGGTAATCTAAGATGAATTTTTTAGTGATCTAGAAATGGTTATTTTTTTATGTTTCATGTTGGTGCATGGGTATGAGCGGGATGGTCACATCCAATCATTAAGTGAGATAATGGATAGATTTTGTGCTATTGAGTAATTACCCTCATGTGGGTAAGGTCATGGGTATAACGAGACAAGTCATTGGGTGGTCAATATAGAACTAGGATTTAGGTGAGCATGTGAATTATATTTTATCCGGTTCCTCATAGAATACTAGATTTAATGTTTTGATATGGTATTAGATGGAGTCTATGCATTGGGATCAAAATTAGGATGTGGTTGATGTGATCCGAGGGTATATCAGATCAATGATGTGTTGATGCTTGAGGTTAGATCACAGTGGATGGTTTGATTTTTTATTAAACCAATGATAGAATTACATCAGATATTGGGTTTGAACTTTAGTGTGGGCGCCTATATGTTCATAAGAGCCCTCCTAAAGTTGTGTCATCATGATTATTTAGAGAGCACATTGTCGTGTGTGATGAATTATTTTTGAGAAAGCTTCACCATAGGTGTAATGAATGGTGTTTTTTATGTAATTGTGTATGGAGGATGGAAAACACATAGAGTGGGTTTATAGACTATTGAGAATGTGTTTTAGTAGTTAATTCTAATGGTGGGGAGCACCACAACTTTAGAATTATTCTTTATGAGTATATACTTATGGTGGGAAGTACCAAAAGCCTGTAAAATGAATCAATCAAGGAAACTATGGTGTATTAGGATAGATGGGCGTGGGTGACTATCATGTTAGTTTTTCAGTTATAAGTCGTGGATTAGGGTTTGATGATTAGTGTTCCTCATGTAGGGAGTTGTAAAATGGAAGCTCGATCATCGTTCTAGTGTAGAACATGATGAGTTGGTTGTGTGTTAATAGCTGAGAATAGTCAAGATGGATGATTGAAGGCAATTATGACTACTTGGATTATGAAAAATGTTACATTGGGGTGATTTTAAAACCCCATGTCTTTTATTGGTTATGAAAACGAGGGGTAGTTTGATTTTTTTTGAATTTGGAGAAATATTTTATTTGAGAATAATAATTCAAACTAGAGTTTTAATATTTGGACATTCTAAAAGGAAAAGATCTTAAACATGTATTTAGTCATGGTAGGTGATTTTCATGGTTGAGTGGATGGTGGAGTGATTTTAGGTGGACCTGCTGCTAAATTTCACTATAGGTGAACCACCATGGGGAGGACCATGGTGTGGTGAACCATGTGATATAGAGTGAAACACCCACATTGGAGAACATGACACATGGGAGGAGCATGTGGAACATGGGTCTTGTCCCAATAAAAAATTCCAGGGAAACAACACCATGATGGATCCATGGTTCCCATTTTGATGGACCAAGGGGAGCACCGGGCTATGGTGCATGATGTAGTGAGATGGGGGAAGCCCTTGTCTGAAATTCTAATTGAGAACATGGCCATGGTTTTCATAGGGGAATGTCTCATCCATTTTTGGATAGACTATTGAGAGCTCTATTACATGGAGATTTCCATAGTGAAGGTTTGGGAAACCCTATGTGAAATAGTGAGTAGGAGAGCCTCTATATGGTGCCTAGGAATCTATGTGTACATTTTTATAGTCCACAAGAAGCACCATGGTTTAGTTCATGTCATGGTATAGAGAGGAGACCCACTATGTAGAAAGGGAAGGAACAAATGACCAATATATGCATCTTTTTGAGCATAGAACCTTAGAAGGTCCCCTATGGGAAACTCTATGAAGCACCATGCTATGGTTGGGACTAATTTAATAAAAATAGTATTATTTAAAAAGTATATTTTTGTTGTAAAAAGTAAAAAATATCATTTTTATGAAATAAGATATCTCCTATGATAAAATAATGATATTATCATGAATTATAATTTCATAATACTTCTTATTGATTAAAAAATTATTTAAGGAATAACATAATGCATAATGTGTGACATTTAGAAACACATTCTTAGCATTTTGGAGCCATAGTTTTATCTCTTCTAAAAAACTATTTCTATGTG
The DNA here is from genome assembly GCA_963277665.1 of Viscum album. Lineage (NCBI taxonomy): Eukaryota > Viridiplantae > Streptophyta > Magnoliopsida > Santalales > Viscaceae > Viscum > Viscum album. The sequence goes on from OY728139.1 coordinate 1,461,815,765, forward strand.
GTATGTATGAAAAATATTTGACATAATTTTTATCACTTTTATATATTGAATCAAGTAAAATGGATTTTATATTTATAATCACAATTTCAAAATTAGGTAATAATGGGAATTTCGTTTTTTTATGCACAAAAATTTATCGAGGTAAAAATACTCACCATAGTAAATATAAAATAGTGTAAAAGTTTAAAATTAAAAGGGAAAGGTGAAAAATAAATAAGAATGAAAAAATTAAATGGATTATTAAGTTATTTCATTACCTTAACCAAATATTTCAGCATTAATTAACAATAATTTTTTTAATTTTAATTCCACCCATAAGTATTTATCCCGAAAAACAAAATAATCATTATTTTATCTTTTAAATGCACCCATCCTAAAGTATAAATACACTACCATTATCTCCTCAATATCTACTCCAAATACATTGATCATGAATCCTATATTAATATCCCTCTCAAAAGTGTATCTATGGTGATACCAAGGTTCTACGATCTCTCTCTCTAGATATAAAAAGCATCCTCTCAAGGTAAGGGTTCTCTTCCTCCACTTTTTCAATTCAAGTACTTATTTTTTATAAGCCTTTTGATTCTCAAATTTTTATGTTTTAAAGTGTTTATAAAAAACGCCATCATCTTATATATTATGTCTTACAAATTATAGACTTACTTTTACAATCATTAAAACTATTCAAGATCCATTTTGTATACTTTTTATGCTTCTAAATTCATCCCTTGAGTTTCCATGATATATTTTCTTATCATGAACACCAAAACCTATTTTAATTAAAAGGTATTAGTGTAGGTAATTACTTATTTGGTACATCCATGTATTAAATACACACTCCTTACTCATGAGTTAAATATGATATGTATTAATGATCTTTGATCGATGTAGTACACATAAATTTAAGCACATGAATGGTGTGCCCTAGTAACACTCAAATGCATTCAGTAGTGAATTAATTTCTAGACATAAAATATTCATTATAACTTTGAATAATTCTTTGGTAATTATTTACAATACCTTGGTCAAAATCCTTTGTAATATGTTTTATGACACATTATTGATGAGATTTGGTGATATGTTTGAGAATGTCCCATGTTTCCGTTGCATCAATTTTTCATGTTATGCCTTATATTTTGATGCACATGTACTTATGTTATTATTCAAGTTCTTAGTTAAAAGTAATTATTTTATGATTCATGATTCACCTATGATGTTCTATTACATTTTTATCCTTTACTGGTCTTTATGATCAGTCATTTCATTTGATAAATGACCTTATGAAATCCTATGCAGTGAAGTGATCTAGGATGGGATAATAAATATACCTTACAAGAGAGTTGAAATTTAATTTTTTTGTATACCTTGTATGCCTTTTACTATTTAACTTGTTTCCAATTCAATAAAATAAAAAAGGTCTTTCATATTTTTATATGTAATATTTTGTCAATATATTATATTTAGAATCATGTATAAAAAGGAAAGTTGCTATAAATTGTGACTTCCAAACTCTAGTTTCCCATAAATGTTAGTTATTATAGTGAACCATACTTTGAATACATAGATATTAAAATATTAATAGAATAATATTCATTATATAACATAATTATCTACACCAAATTTTTTTATATCTAGTTCCTTTTAAAAGTGAAAAAGAGGAAATACATGAACTTTTGGAAAAGAATAAAATTTACCCATGTTTTTCACATGACACATGGATCAAAAATGGGTAATTATAAAAAATTAAAGGTGATATGGTCTAAATGTGGCTATAAAATGAGTTTTGGAAAATTTTATAGGTCATTTACCCCAAATGTTTTAGTTTAACCACCGGTAAACTTGTTTTAACCTTTATTATGATAATTATTTTTCTACTATTCTTACTATTAATAATGGAAAAAAATTAAGTTGACCTCATAATATAATATTAATTGTTATTATTCCCAATATGGAATCCATATTTCAAAATTAAACTCATATAATTGAAAAATTTTATTTTAAAATTAAACCCGTATACGTGATGAAAAATCGGTTTTCCAAAGAGAAAATGTTCAAATGTTTTAAAAAAGTTATATTAAAACTCAATATAAAATTGATTAAAATGAAGTAAATTGGATTAAGAAATATATAATTTAACCAATATTTCTTTTAAATCCACATGAAAACATTTTCAATTTTTAAATGCTATGAATGAAAAGATAAATATTAATAAAAAAAAGTATTTTTCATTATTTGCTGAATATTTTATATTTTCAGAAAATTTTCAAAAACTAACTCTAATATAATTTTAACATGTAGATTTAATAAATTAATTTTATTTTTAAAAATAAATTTTCAGAAATTTTCAGAAATTAATTTTATTATTTGTTTACATAATTCAAAATTTTTTTTTGAGAAAATAATATTTTCAAAACATATTAAGACTTTTATATAAATGAAATAATTTTTTATCAATATGTTTTATTTATATAAAACCATTATAATTAATATTTAATTTTTTTATTCATGTTCACATCACCAATTTTAACAGCTATGTTATAACGGTATTGTTTAAATAAACTTAATAATATATCATGGTTTGTTAAAAACTCACTATTGCATGTAACATAAGATATCAAAAAAAAATCTATAAAAAATCTTAAATTATCGAGGTGTTACATTATTTCCCTATTAAAATAAATTTATGTCTTAAAAACCCATCACTTTGGTATAAACAACTGAGGATAATTTTATCTCATTATATCCTCAGGTTCCCACATAGCTTTGTCAAACATGTGGGTTTTCCACAAAACATTGACCATGTGAGTGGTCTTGTTTCGTATCACTTTCTCTGTATGATTTATAATCTCCACTAGTTATTCCTCATAATAAATATCATTCTCCAGCAGTATGACCTCTGTGTTTAATATATGTGAAAAATAAAATATATACTTCCTTAGGAGAGATACATGGAACACATCATGGACTTGAGAGAGGTTTGGTGGAAGCACTAATCAATAAGCTACCATCCTGATACAATCAATAATTTAAAAGGTACCCATATACCCAGGGATTAAGATCCCTTTATTCTCTAATCTAAAAACCTTATTCAATGGGTAAATTCATAGAAACACCTTGTCACCAATTTCAAATTTCCGATCATTCCAGTGATTATCAACTTAACTTTTCTACCGACATTGTTCCACCCTTATGTGTTGCTGAAATAATTTAACTTTCTCTATAATTTCATTAGCTAGATCAGGTCTCAATTTCTTCTATCCCCCAACTTCATCCCAATACATTAGATTTATACAATTAGTTTACTATAGGGGTTCATAAGTAGCCATTTGAATTATTGACTGAAATCTATTGTTGTATGAAAACTTGAATAGAGGAAGGTGTAGATCCTAACCACATTTGAAATCCATAGAAAAAGATATCAACATATCCTCTAGGGTTTTAATTATTATCTCAAACTAACCATCATTTGAGAATGATACATAGTGTTGAAACTCATATATGTATCAAGCCTGAAAAAGAATTAACTAGAACTTTGGGGTAAACATTATATTCTGATAAGATACAATTAAATGGGGCGCTCTAAGAAACCATACCACTTCATTAATGTATATTATTTAAATATGATATAAAGAGAAATATTATCTAATTTTGAGGAAGTGTGCTGACTTTTTAATTAAATAAACTATAACCCATATAACATTATTCTATTTATATGTTTTGGGGAGTCCAACAAAAAATTCCGTGGTGATGTTTTTCCATTTCCATTATGGTATGGGTAATTGTTGTAACATCACCTTAGAATTTTGTCTCTCAGGATTAACATATTGCCATGCCAAGAATTGAGATGAAAAATATCAAATATCTCTCTTTATGAAATCACACCAATAATACTCTTTAAGATCCCTATACATCTTTTTTATTTCATGGATTAATAGAAAATGAAGAACTATGAGCTTACACTAAAAAATATTTCTTCAAATCTAGTATGGATGAAAAAATACATGGTTCATGAAAATTATTATTCTATCATGATCAAGGTTAAACTCAAGAACATTTCTGACATTTTTTTGAAACTCCATATCATCCATTTTACCTATTTTATCCTCACATGGATAGATGGTTGAACACTTATTCGAGAATGATCAGATTTCTCCCATTCCTTCATGATTCTATATCTATCATTTGAAAATCCATAAATATTGGTTCTTTTCTGATCCTCATTAAATATAATCTAGTATTATCCTTTGATTGAAAGCATCAAACACCTTTTTTTTCTTTCCTAGGGTGGTAATGTATTGAGCAGTAATATTCTTTAATTATATCTAACCTTCTTCTCTAGAACATATTAAAATCCTTACATGTGAATATATAATTTTTTTGATTATTATTATATATAAAAATTTTCTCCATAAATATAATTCTTCCAAATATTCAATGTAGAAATTACCACAGTTAACTCTAAATCATGATTTGGATAATTTTTCTCACGAGCCTTCAATTTTCAAGAGATATAAGTTATAATCATATCATTTTTCATGATAAATCATCATAATACCTTATTGAATGCATCAATATATATGATAAACCATTATATACTCTTGGGTAACTTAATAATAGGTTCAATGGCTAACCTAATATTTAGTTACTTGAAATTTCCCTCATGTTCATCTATCTAGAGGAACTTGGCCCCCTTATGAGTTAACTTGGTGATTGGATTATATAGTCATGATAAATTATCTATAAATCATAAATAATATATGGCTAAACTGAGAAAATACATATCTCAGTCACTTTAGTTTTTTGGGCCAACATTCAATAGCCTCCGTCTTTGATGGATCTACTGATATACCCTCTCTTGGGATTATATGACCAAAAAAGGAAACATTTTTCAGTCAAAATTCACATTTGAAAATTTTGTATACAGTTTCTCCTTCCATAGAGTATTTAGTACAATTATCAAGTGATCTTAATGATCTTCCTTACTTCTTGAATAAATGAAAATATCATCTATAAAGACTACCAAAAACTGATCAGGATAATATATAGAGACTCTATTCATTAAATCCATGAAGATATTGGAGGAATTGGTAAGAATGAATGGAATAACTATATACTGATAGTGTCAATACCTTATATGGAAAGATATATTCGATATATCCTTCTTATTAACCCTCAATTGATGTTTTTATAATGAAGGTAAATCTTGGAAAAGTATTGAGCTCAATGTAGTTAATCAAAGAGGTCATAAATATAGGGTAGAGGATTCTTGATCTTGACTTTTATCTTGTTCATATCCTGATAATCTATAAAGATTCATATCAATCCATCTTTATTTTTTAAAAAAGAAAAAGGTACACCCTAAGGTCACACACTTGGATGAATGAATCCCTTATCAAGGTTCTACTAGAGTCTTCTTGTCAATTATTGTAACTCAATCAGGGTCATTCTATAGGGAGTCTTTGAAATAGGTGTGTCACTAGGAATGAGTTCTTTTGGGAACTCAACATAAAATTTTAGTGTAATACTAGGAAACTATTCCAGAAAATCATCACAAAACTCTCATACAATAGGAATATCATTGATGTGGTGTTTCTAACCAATCATATGAGACAAAATCCCCCTTTGAATAGGAATAAAACCCCATACAATGGATACAATTTCCATCAGAAGTTTATATTTATCATTAAAATGATAGAATATCGTAGGTTGGTTTTGAAAATAAAATGAGACTTTCCATCCTAAGTAATTGATATGGGATTTATGTAGTGAAATCCAATACATTTCTAATACTGCATCAAATTTATCCAAAGGGTGAAAAATAATATTTACAAGAAGCACATTCCCACAAACATCAATTGTATAATAATTATAGACTCATGATGTGATTGTTGTACCATTAGAGGGTTTCACTATTAATTTAGCACATAATATTTGGGGTGGAATTTTTATACCCTTAGAAAATTATTTAGATATTAAAGGTTAGGGGGATATAGAGTCGAATAAGACATTAATAGTTCTTGGGTGGATGGTAAGTATACCTTTCACCATGTTGTTATTGTACCTCTCATCTAAAATAGTGATCACATGATCTTTCCCTTTATCTATAGGATTAAGAGGTTTCTAATGTCGATCATCATCATTAACCTTCACATTTGGGCACTAGTTTGAATAATGCCTATAATATTTTCATTTGAAACACTAGAGTGTGGGTGGTGTATTTTGTTGAGATTTATCCTTATTTGCATAATTATATAACTTCTTCCCATTATTTCAGCAATCAATTTCTCAATGGACTTCCTTCCCACACTTAAAAATTTTTACCGCCTCATAAGGAAATTTTCTCAATGTTTCCTTCCGCACTTGAGCATAAAATAAATTGTTATCTTCATTTATCCAAGGTATTTAGAGTTTAACTTTATTCCATATTTATTTTATTATCAAAATCATGTAATTTATGTTTAATATAAGTCTCTATTTACATCTAGATAGCACAATGAATGATTTCCTCATAGCAAGTGAAGTCCCCTTCAAACAACTCCCTTTGGAGCCTTGGTTTTAAGCCACTGAAGAATAAATCAAACTAGGATCAAATCAATGAAGCCTCATATATTTGGGGATTGGTACGAAGGGGTAGTGGGGTGTGAGGAATGGATGTAGGCATGTGATATCAAGTTATGACATCACAAGGTCGGCTCAGTCGGCGACGATGTCAGTCCTTTATAGTGGCAACGGGACTCGGTGGGCATCTGGTGAGAAGAAAGGTGTCAGGAAGGTGGGATATGGTAGGTATATGGGAAAACAATGACGAGACTTAGTAGGAGGCACGATGAACAATGAACAATAGGGGAGGGAGGAGTCTCATTCGGTATCAGCTAGCGATGGGGGTCTCAACCTAGTGATTTCAGGGATTGGCAGTCATGGTAGCTACGAGACTCCAGGAAGATATGGATTGTTGGGAGTCTACAATGGCAGTATAGTGCTATGATTCAAGGTGAGGCATTGTGCATGTATAGTGCAGAACATATGGGACAAAAAATATGGCCTACGAGTCTCATGAGTGATTGGATCTTGTATTTGGTTTAATAATTGGCTTTAAAATTGATATGTAACAGAATTTGTGGCACTAGAAATAATATAAAAATAAAACACTGAATGATTCCAAACATGATCCAGGAGTGTAGATCAATTCATAGGCTTCAATTTGACTTGTTTTAGATCCAAAAATGAAGTTACAAATCATAAGTTATGTCTGTTAGAGGCCAATATAGAAAACTGGTTTACGAAGCCCGTTCGTGGTGCTCCGGCTCGTGGAGATCCCTCCACAACCAAGATGAAATTAGACAGATATCTTCATGAGTATGATGGATCTATGTCCATTCGTGGATCCCACCTTTTCTTTATAGTTTGTCTTTGAGAATCATGATACCCCATGATTATAAATACCCACCTCATGCCTTAATTTGAGGAAGACACACTGCCATGTTTCAACCTCGAGCTTTCAATTCGTAGAGCTCATGAGCTATGCGAGACCTTCTTCCACAGAGCCCATAGGCCCCACAAAACACTATTTCTTTTGTTCTTGAGAGCCTCCATCCCATGTGGAGATTCCCTTAGTGGAGTAAGAAGGCCCTATGTGGCACTTGAGGCTTTGTGAAGCATTCATCCTTTGCGAAGCACTTACCCTATGAATCAGGACTTCGCTCCCAGGAAAGGGAACCCTACTTCACGATGCTCCTCAATGAGACCCTATACTCCATGAGGCCTTATCCTTCACAAAGACCTATCCTTTGAGATGATCCTCCCTCTGGGCCCACTAGTCCATACCATAGGGGTTGCGCCCCTACAACCCCACTCAAGATTAGTGTCGGGATGTGGCCCTAGGCCTCCAGCCCGATCTCTTCACTACCTTCACTAACCCCCATGAAAAATAGAGAGTCTCACTGCAAAATTTTTAGGCTAGGTTGAGGGAATTTTCTCTTGCGTCCTTGGTCATCCCCTCCTTCCACCCCTGGAATACCATGATTTGAGATATTCCTCTTCACTCCTTGAAACAAATTGAGTTGAATTACTCTTCTTGGTCCCTTTCCATGTAGTGAGTCAAGGTTGTCATCTTGGATTCCCAAACCACATTAAGTTGAATCATTCCTCGAGAATCTCCTGAATCCTCATCACCTGAATCTAATGCTGGGTTGAACAAGAAAGGTATGCTCTTGCGTAAGTCCCAAACCAGCCATTTCTAGGGGTATTATTCCTAACATTCCTCACTACATGACTATAAACGGTATTATACCCTATATGAAAAACATAGGATGACTCTTTCTCCAAATAAGAGATTCCTTATGCACCAATAATAACAAGTTAACAGTCCTCACTACATGACTTTAAACTACAACATACCTTATCATTCAATAATAGAATACCTCTTGTGACAAACACTGAATGCCTTAAGTGAAAATTGTAAGATTCCTCATGCCATGATCATGAGAAGACCACCAGACAACAACCATGTGCCTCCCCCTTAGGTGTAATCCCCAATCATATACCATGAGCCACCAATGAGTTGGGATTCCCTCACGACCTGACATGGGGAAGCCTAAATGGGTATCTTCCATGCGTAATCCCCATTCACCTCATCCATTCACATGATGTTAAACAAAACTCTTACATCGTGTAATGGAAATGGGATTCCCTCATGGCCAGAAATGATGAAGACATTATGGGAAGCTACTATGCAGAAGCCCCATCCACACCATTACTACTCCATAGTGGTGCCCGGGCCTATTACTTAGGTGTAATACCAAACCATTCAGAACTACATGGACCATGATTCCACCATATGGGATACATAGGAAACCTCCCTGAGGTTCAGACCCAACTTCCTCAATAATCCTTCCACTCAATTTCATCAAACCATCTATAGTCCATCTTGATTCTTACCCGAACCACCACATCCCAATGAGGACATGCCATCCATCTAGTTTGTTTCTACACATAAGCCCCATATGAACTATGGATGGTCCTAGCAGCACTTGGGAAGATCCAATGATAAGACCCATACAATACAACCAAGAGTAACCCTCTTAAAAAGGGAACCTAACTATGTGTAAGCCCCACATCATACCCTCTCAAACTACACAGGTTTTAATCCCAATCCTCTAAACAGGGTACGTTAGATGCCTAAATGAGGTTCAATCCTGACCAATGGTAATCCTGGGTACCCCCTCATAGAGGTTCACCCTCTCTAATCCACCTCTAGTGATGTTCAGATCATCCTTTATGGTGTGATATCTTCCCTTACGGGACACACCTACAAGATTTTACCTCACGAGGCTTTATAATACATTCAATGGTAAACCTTTGTGCCCCCTCTTAGTGGCACACCTATTGGATCCACCCTCAGTGGTGTCCAGATTAGAATTCATGGTATGACATCTTCCCTTTATGGGACACGACACTGCGGTTCTGTTCTCATTGAGTGTTATAACCCATCCATATGGTAAACCTTGGTTCCTACCTCCTAGTGACATACCTATTCATGGTGTGACATCTTCCATTTATGGGAAACACTATTCTAGGTCCACTCTCATTAGGAGTTCTAATCCATCCATCAAGTAAACCTTCAAGGTGCTCCCTCCTAGGGATATACCTCTTTGATCCGCCTCTATCAGGCATCTTGATCAACCCCTATTTATCCATATCTAGAAGACATTAAAATCACAGCCTTCCCCATGTTAAACATGGTATACCTAAGTAAAACATTGGAAAACCTGAATCTAGCATAAGATACCACACAATAGACATGAGATGCCTTAGGTTCCATGCCCTTGAGAAGCCCACCTATAAGGAGGAATATAGGTGGCCAATGTTCTAGCATCCAGACATACCATTGATGCCCAATGCGACTAATCCCCTGACCAAAGGTTGTTTTTATAACGACCCATACTTTACATACATTGTTAACACTTCAAAATTGAAGCATAATTATTACAACATATAACAAAACCACGAAAGGACCGTATAGGTATAGAGTCTTTAAAAACTTGGAAAGATAAACAAATGGTTCATAAAGCATCTACTTTGCCTCCCATTTATTTCATCATATCTAGAGTCCCTTTTTGGCATATCCTACTTAATAACCTTCTTCCTGACCTGGGGAAATAAAACATACAAAAGGGTGAGCTCAAATTCTCAGTAAGGGTAAACAAAATAAATATCAATCACATCATAAGAACATAACTTTTGGAAATCTTAACCTGCAAAAGAAATCATAATTTCATAATATGGGATAAACCATAATAGTGAAATGTAATCCCAATAATCATAACTTAAAACATGAAACTTTGTGGCATACACACATAATCATAGAGAATCATTTCTTATTAGTCAAGACTCATTGCCAAGACTATCTTAGTGGACAAAGTCCATTTCTGAACCGAGTTCACTCCTCGTTTCAGTCCTGTTTCACTGAACCGGTTTAACCTGCCATTCCAGCCATGTCTATCTCATGAGATATAAAATATTTACCCAATGCATTGGAGGGAGATATAGGTCCCACCCATCTCATAATGATACCATTCTTATGTGTGCCACAAAATCATAAACCATACATCATAGCATAACCCATGTAATAAAAATGGGAATCTTAAACATCGTGACATCATAAAACAATTCATATAAGATAAGGGAATTAATAAAAATAATTCCATCACAACATAATCAAATCAATGTAATAATAGGGATAGAAACAGAACCCTTTATTATCTTAGATGGAAAATAATTTTGTTAAAACACTTGAACTCCATTCTTGAGGAAAATATCCTTTCTACTTCAAAAACACTTTTCCTTTCTTAACATGTCATACAATTCTAAAATAAAAGAAGTTGATTAAAAATAAACTTTAAAACTTGTAAAGTAAGCTTATTGGAGATAATGTTTTAAAAATCCATTCATGCCGTATAAGTTAAAAAAATATTCTTCTCGTACTTTTGTTGGAAAAGTCAAAAAGTACCTCGTAAGAAAAACGACAAAAGATTCCTTTCATATCTTTTACTAAAATCTCACCGAAGGGTAAAATTGGATTTAAACAATTGTATGTGGGTGGAAATAATATTAAATATTGATGAAACATGGATGTGGATGATAAAATACACCCCAGTAAATAGAAAATTATAAACAATCTCAGATAAAAATGAGATTGTGATATTTCCCTTACCTTAGGTCCGATTTGCTTCGTAAGTGTCCGAACCTCCTGTATAATGATTTAAATAATGTTATTGACTTATTAAAGAATCATAATTATTGTTATGATATCATATATGGTCATATTTTTATCTTATTATTAGTAATATTTCATTACTACTTGTTATTCGGGTGTTTATTACTTTTGGTTCTTATGCATGTTTGTCGAATAAATTCTTATTCTTCTCTTTAGGTTATAGATACCTCATTTCCAGAATGGTATTAGTGTAATATATATCATATTAATTCATTCAATGCATTTATATAATCATTATTCAATGAATATCATGTATAATGAATCACATCACATCATGGAGACGGTATTCCGTATGTACGCACGAGCGATGATATCGTTCCCATGATCGTGGAATTGTATTGGAGTGTATGTATACTATTTCAGAATCAATAACACTTTACAATAATCATATATATTCCTTACTTTCACCCTTATACCCATACAAGTAAGGTGGTGGTGGAAAATAGATTACACCACGGCGTGGAGATGGTATTCCGTACGTACGCACGCATGGTGATTTCGTTTTCCGTAGGATGGATAAGAGGTGAAATAGGGTTGTTTCATATTTATATTAACATATCAGTATATAATTGATACTGATGTTATTACCTTATAATGAAACAAATAAAGAAGAGGTAGTAGAAGAAGAATGGAACTTGAAGAAAACGGTAGAAGGTATTACCTCTTTCTCGAAGTGCCTCCTTTAAACTTTCTCTTAAGGCACTAGAGTTGGTCTTTTGATAAGACCAGTACCTCTAGTAGGTTTATAAGGAAGTGGGGAAGTGAAATGGGAAGTGGTTGGACGAGCTTGAAGTCTCAAATTGGTGTGAGGAAGAGAGGGAGGAGGTGCCCTTTTATAAGGGAGGAGAGGGGCACCTTTGGAAATATAAGAAATATTAGTTTATATTAAATCCCAACCCCACTTAAAAACTTCCAAAATGACTCATATCCGAAGATTAGATGAGATAGGGTTTTAATCTCATCAACCAATAAAAGTTATACATGTTAGTAATTTATTTTAAACATTATCAACTTGATTTATCATTATTTATCAATTTAATTTTATTTGTGGTAATAATATTCTAAATTTTAAATTATTATAAATAATTACATATGTGTTGTGAATATTCCATAATTTGACACTTTATGATATTTTAGACCATATAAAATTTAATTTATAATTTTTAAATATTTTTGTGATTTTTAAACAATTTTATAATATTTTATTTTTATAAAATAAAAATAGTGTCAATTTTGACACTATTCATTTATTTGAATTTAAATAAAATATATACAGAAGATATGTTCAAACTAAAAGCTTTAATAGATTAATAAAACGTCATATGTTTCTAGAAAATTAGTGGAGCACATTAAATAGTTCATATAATATTTATTTTATTATTTTTAAAACCATTTATTTGATATTTTAATTAATAAAATAATTTCAACATCACTATTGTGTCATAATAAATGATAATTATTTAATCCCTAAAAATTCTAAATAAGTTCCTATGATGTAGATAATTGTATTAGATTTCTGGAGACTATTCATTTTCAAATTTTCATTGCGTTTATCACCAAATTAAAATTATTATACTTATAAGATTTAAGAAAGTGACATGTTGTCACATTCTTTGGTTTTAATAGTAATTAAATTATTTTCATGGACAAAAGTCCATTAAATGAATCTAATCCGACCCTTAGGTGATATGGGTCGACTTTTAGTCATCCAATAGGATTTTGGTAGGTGTTAGGGTAATTTTATAATCTTATATTTACCCTTAATTACCCGATTTACCTTTAACTATGGTAAATAAAATTTACCGTAGTTACTATTCATAATGCCCAAAAATAAAAAGTATCCTATTAACATAATTTGGACCCACTTATTCTGAATATGGAATCCATTTTTCAAAATTCAAAACACATAAGTTTCAGTAATTAATTTAAAATAAATCTCGTTGTTAAGAAAACGGGTTTTAGAAGTTAAAACATTGCCAAAGATTGAAATGTTTTTACCTATGAATTCAATGTGAAATTAATGCTAATGAAATACATTATATTAAATGGTAAAAATATATTCTATTTATACTTTAAAACCATTGAATATTATAATTTATCTATATAAATTATCTCAATGAAAAAAGTTGTTTTTAATTAAAAATTAGCGTATTTTTACTATTCATCAAAATATTAAAGTTATCAAAAAAATATCAAAAATTTATCCAAAGTAAATTTTTATACCCTGATTCAAAAGAAGAATTTTATTTTGTCAAATTTAACTTATAAACATGTCAAAAACTAGATTTAATGTGGGTGCGCCATCAAAAGGCGACAAAACTGTATTTTTTGAAAAATATTTCTTTTATAAAAAAAAAACGTATTTTTCTTTTATACCTCATTCTAGAAAATGTATAAGTTGAATTAAAATGTTATAAAATTCAAAATTCAGTTAGTACTATTCATAACGGCTAGTTTTAATAATATTATAATAGCATATCTTTGTTTAGGGAAACTCGGTATTGCGTACGACGCAAGCTATCGAGGAAGGCCGCAGTTGCATGTAAAGCAAGCCAAGCTAGTGTTGTGTGTAGTGAAAGATTACTTTGATGATTTATATAACATAAAAACAAAATATTTCTCATAAAAGTCTCGGGTGTTACATTCTACCCCCCTTAAAATGAATTTCACCCTCGAAATTCGTCACTTTGTAACAAACAGATGAGGATACCTCTCCCTCATCATATCCTCAAGCTCCCATGTAGCTTCTTCTAATTGGTGGTTCCTCCATAAAACTTTCACCAAGCGAGTGGTCTTATTTCGTAGGACTTTTTCACTACGATCCAGAATCTCTATCAGCTGTTCTTCATAAGAAAGATCTTGCTCTAGCAGTACAACATCTGAGCTGAGTACATGTGAAGGATCAGGTATATACTTTCTCAAGAGAGATACATGGAACACATCGTGAACTTGAGAGAGATTCAGTGGAAGCTCCAATCGGTAATCTACCTTTCCAACACGATCCAGTATTTCGAAAGGACCGATATATCTAGGGATCAACTTCCCCTTATTTCCAAATCTCATGACCCTCTTCCGGGGAGATATTCGTAAGAAAACTTTATCACCCACTTCAAACTCTAGGTCTTTTCTTCGGTTGTCGGCATAACTTTTCTGTCGACTCTGAGCTGCTCTTATGTGTTGTTGAATAGATCGGACCTTTTCTGCCATCTCATCAACAAGATCAGGTCCAAATAGCTTTCTTTCCCCAACTTCATCCCAGCAAGTTGGAGTCCTGCATTTCTTTCCATAGAGAGCTTCATAAAGAGCCATCTGAATACTGGAGTGAAAGTTATTATTATAAGAAAATTCCACCAAAGGTAGGTGTTGATCCCAACCACCTTTGAAATCCATAGAGAAAACTCTCAACATATCTTCTAGAGTTTGAATTGTTCTCTCAGACTGACCGTCTGTCTGAGGATGATAATCAGTGCTGAAACTCAACTCTATATCCAGAGTATGCTGAAGACTTCGCCAGAACTTCGAGGTAAATATCGGATCCCGATCAGATATAATAGAAAGTGGTACTCCATGCAATCTTACCACTTCCTTTACATATATCCTGGCAATCTGATCCAGAGAGAAATCCTCTCTAATAGAAATGAAGTGTGCAGACTTTTTAAGACGATCAACTATGACCCAGATAGAATTATTTCCTTTGGATGTTTTAGGAAGTCCTGTGACAAAGTCCATAGTGATGTTTTCCCATTTCCATTCGGGTATGGGTAATGGTTGTAACATCCCCTTAAAATTCTATCTCTCAGCTTTAACTTGCTGACAAACCAAGCATCGAGAGACATATTAAGCAACATCTCTTTTCATTCCATCCCACCAGAAGTACTCTTTCAGGTCCCTATACATCTTCGTGCTTCCAGGATGAATAGAGAATGAAGAACTGTGAGCCTCATCCAGGAGCTCTTTCTTTAATTCGGGGATGGGAGGAACACAAACCCGATTCCTGAACTTTATTATCCCATCACAATCAAGGTTGAATTCAGGAACATTTCTCACCTTCTTTTGTAACTCTACATATTCTTTCTGTGCCTCTTTAATCTTCACATGAATATATGGTTGAACATTCATTTGAGAAAGATATGATTTCCCCCTTCCATTATAATTCCAAGATCCATCCTTTGTAAATCCATAAATATTGGTTCTTTTGTGATCCTCATTATGGATAAACTGGCATGGTCTTGTCGACTTAATGCATCTGCCACCTTGTTTGCTTTCCCAGGGTGGTAATGAATTGAGCAGTCATAATCTTTAATCAGCTCCAACCATCTTCTTTGGCGCATATTTATCTCCTTTTGTGTGAAAATATACTTTAAACTTTTATGATCAGTATAAATATCACACCTTTCACCATAAAGGTAATGCCTCCAAATATTTAATGAAAAGATTACCGCAGCTAACTCCAAATCATGAGTTGGGTAATTTTGCTAATGGATTTTCAACTGTCATGAGGCATAAGCTATCACCATATCATTTTGCATAAGAATACACCCCAGCCCCTTCTTGGACGCATCACTGTAGATCACAAACCTTTCTCCACTACAAGGCAGTGTGAGCACAGGTGCACTGGATAACCTTCTTTTCAACTCCTTGAAATTATCTTCACATTCCTCCGTCCAAACAAACTTAACTCTTTTCCG
The DNA here is from genome assembly GCA_963277665.1 of Viscum album. Lineage (NCBI taxonomy): Eukaryota > Viridiplantae > Streptophyta > Magnoliopsida > Santalales > Viscaceae > Viscum > Viscum album. The sequence continues at coordinate 1,461,831,731 of OY728139.1, forward strand.
AGTCAACTTGGTGAGTGTATTAGATAATCATGAATAATCTTTCACAAAACGTCAATAATATCCAGCCAAACCAAGAAAACGTCGGATCTCAGTTACTGTTGTTGGTCTCGACCATCTTTCGATAACCTCTGTTTTTGCTGGATCCACAGATATCCCCTATTTTGAGATTATGTGACCCAAAAATGCAACTTTTTAAAACCAAAATTCACACTTGGTAAATTTGGCATAAAGATTCTCTTTTCTCAGGGTCTTCAATATAATTCTCAAGTGATCTTCATGTTCTTCCTTGCTCTTTGAATAGAAAAGAATATCGTCTATAAAGACTACCAAAAAATGATCAAGATAGTCTCTAAAGACTATATTCATCAGATCCATGAAGATAGCAGGGGCATTAGTAAGACCAAATGGCATCACTATAAATTCAGTGTCCATACCTTGTACCGAAAGTCATCTTTGGTATATCCTCACTTTTGACCCTTAATTGATGATACCCTGAACGAAGATCAATCTTGGAAAAGTATTGAGCTCTGCGTAGTTGGTCAAATAAGTCATCAATGTGTGGGAGATGATATTTGTTCTTGATAGTGATCTTGTTAAGTTCTCGATAATCAATACAGAGTCTCATTGATCCATCTTTCTTCTTAACAAATAGAACAGGTGCTCCCCAAGGTGACGCACTAGGGAGTATGAATACCTTATCAAGATTCTCTTGGAGTTGCTTCTTCAATTCCTTCAACTCAGTTGGGGACATTCTATAAGGTGTCTTTGAAATAGGCAAAGCACCCGGTATGAGTTCTATTGAAAACTCAACTTCACGATTTGGTGGAAGACCCGGCAATTCCTCCGGAAAGACATCGTAAAACTCCCGTACACTGGGAATATTCTTAATCGTGAGTTTCTCACCAACCATTTGAGATAAATAACCTTCATTTAGTGGAATCAAGACCCATAAGATGGAATAAATTTCCACTGTAAGGTTATGTTCATCCTTGCATCGATAGACGATCGTAGATTGATCTGGAATATGAAATGTGACTTCCCTTCTTTGGAAATTGATATGAGATCCATATAAAGAAAGCCAATCCATGCCAATAATCACATCAAATTCCACTATAGGAAGGATCACAAGATTTGTAGGAAGCACTTTCCCACAAACTTCAATCGGAGAAGAATTATAAACTTTTAATGCGACTGTTGTGCCATTAGGTGTTGTCACAACTAACTCAACATTTAATCGTTGAGGTAATACGGTGATACCCTTAGAAAAATATTCAGAAATAAAAGAGTGGGTGGATCCAGAATCAAATAAAACATTTGCTACTTTAGAGTGGATTGTAAGTGTACCTTTCACCACATCGTTATCGTACTCCACATCGCTGATAGAAATTGCATGTGACTTTCCTTTGTCTTTAGCCTTAAGATTTTGTTGATGTCGATCATTATCAAAAACCCTTGGATTATGGAATTTATTGGCATAATTCCCCATCTCCTTGCAATTGAAACATTGAAGTGTAGTAGGTTCATTCTGTGTGTCCCTTCCTTTTCTTGCATCATTAGACATCTTCTTCCCATCATTGCGGCATTCAAATCCCCGATGACCTTCCTTTCCACATTTGAAACATTTAATTCTTCCTTTAAGACAACTCCCTCCATGTTTCTTTCCACACTTTGAGCATAAGGAAAAGCTCATCTTCTTTTCAGTGTGCTCTTTAGATTTTCCTTTGAATTCCATTTTCCTCTTCTTATCAAACCCATATGACTGATGGGTTACTCCAATCTCCATCTCAACTTTGAGAGCACATCGAACGATTTCCTCATAGCTATTGAAGTCCCTTATGGCTAAGGCCCTTCGAAGACTTGGTTTTAAGACACTAAAGAATCGATCGATCTTACTCTCAGGTTGGATAATAATAACAGAAGCGTACCTTGAAAGTCTTGTAAAATTTGCTTCATAGGTACCAACAAATTCATCATCCTTTTGCTTTAGTTCAAGAAACTCTTTCTCTATCTTTGTTCGGAGAATACGAGGGAAGTACTTATTGAAAAATAAGTTCTTGAACTCGTCCCATTCCATGGACTCAATTTCATCCCTTTGCCTCGTATTCTTAATAAGATTCCACCATTGATCAGTATCTCCTTCCAAATGATACACTGCTAGGATGACTTTATCATGTTCAGAACATTGAAGAACTGAAAATATCTTTTCAGTAGTACTAATCCATTGTTCAGCAACTAATGGATCTGTAGACCCGCTGAAAGAAGGTGGACGCTGCCTCATGAAGGATTCAACAGAATGTTTCTCCTTCCTTTTCTTGTTTGGAAGTCCTGCATGATTCATAGCTTGAGAAAGTTGTGTGAGCATGGCTACAAGATTTTTCATTCCATCTCCCATAACGTTTGGTTTCTCAGGGGGACAATCATTGCATTGCCCGTCGCATTTCGCATTAACACGGTTCCTTCAGGTTCCATCCATTGACTAAAACCAAGAAGAATAGTGTGAGCAACACTAATTAGAATAGGAAAACCACACAATGAAGAATAAAATTTCACACTTAAGGTCTTATCCTAGGTTATTCATGGTCATTTCTAAAACAGTAATATTGTGTTCTATGCTTAGACTTATCCTTAGAGTTCTTACTAAGGCTTTCACATCCTAGTTTCCAAAGGTTGACTATACCTTTCCTCTAATACCAGCTATAAGGACCCATACTTTACATACATTGTTAATACTTCAAAATTGAAGCATACTTATTACAACATATAACAAAACCACAAAAGGACCGTATACGTATAGAGTCTTTAAAAACTGGGAAACATAAACAACTGGTTCATAAAGCATCTACTTTTCCTCCCATTTATTTCATCATATCTAGAGTCCCTTTTTGGAATATCCTACTTAATAACCGTTTTCCTGACCTCGGGAAATAAAACATACAAAAGGGTGATCTCAAATGCTCAGTAAGGGTAAACAAAAGAAATATCAATCACATCATAAGAACAAAACTTTTGAAAATCTTAACCTGCAAAAGAAATCATAATTTCATAATATGGGATAAACCATAATAGTGAAATGTAATCCCAATAATCATAACTTAAAACATGAAACTTTGTGCCATACACACATAATAATAGAGAATCATTTCTTATTAGTCAAGACTCATTGCCAAAACTATCTTAGTGGACAAAGTCCATTTCTGAACCGAGTTCACTCCTCGTTTCAGTCCTGTTTCACTGAACCAGTTTAACCTGACATTCCAGGCATGTCTATCTCATGAGATATAAAATCTTTACCCAATGCATTGGAGGGAGATATAGGTCCCACCGATCTCATAATGATACCATTCTTATGTGTGCGACAAAATCATAAACCATACATCATAGCATAACCCATGTAATAAAAATGGGAATCTTAAACATCGTGACATCATAAAAAAATTCATATAAGATAAGGGAATTCATAAAAATAATTCCATCACAACATAATCAAATAAATGTAATAATAGGGATAGAAACAGAACCCTTTATTATCTTAGATGGAAAATAATTTTGTTAAAACACTTGAACTCCATTCTTGAGGTAAATATCCAATCTACTTCAAAAACACTTTTCCTTTCTTAAGATGTCATACAATTCTAAAATAAAAGAAGTTGATTAAAAATAACCTTGAAAACTTGTAAAAGAATCTTATTGGAGATAATGTTTTAAAAATCCATTCATGCCGTATAAGTTAAAAAAACATTCTTCTCGTACTTTTGTCGGAAAAGTCAAAAAGTACCTCTTACGAAAAACGACAAAAGATTCCTTTCATATCTTTTACTAAAATCTCATCGAAGGGTAAAATTGGATTTAAAAAATTGTATGTGGGTGGATATAATATTAAATATTGATGAAACATGGATGTGGATGATAAAATACACCCCAGTAAATACCAAAGTATAAACAATCTCAGATAAAAATGAGATTGTGATATTTCCCTTACCTTAGGTCCGATTTGCTTCGTAAGTGTCCGAACCTCCTGTATAATGATTTAAATAATGGTATTGACTTATTACAGAATCATAATTATTGTTATGATATCATATATAGTCATATTCTTAGCTTCTTATTAGTAATATTTCATTACTACTTGTTATTCAGGTGTTTATTACTTTTTGTTCTTATGCGTGTTTGTCGAATAAATTATTATTCTTCTATTTAGGTTATAGATACCTCATTTACAGAATGGTATTAGTGTAATATATATCATATTCATTAATTCAATTCATTTATATAATCATTATGAAATGAATATCATGTAGAATGAATCACATCACATCGTGGAGACGATATTTCGTATGTACGCACGAGCGATGATATCATTCCCATGATCATGGAATTGTATTGAAGTGTATGTATACTATTTCAGAATCAATACCAATTTACAATAATCATATATATTCATTACTTTCACCCTTATACCCATCCATGTAAGGTGGTGGTGTAAAATAGATTACACCACGGCGTGGAGACGGTATTCCGTACGTACGCACGCGCGGTGATTTCGTTTTCCGTAGGATGGATAATAGGTGAAATAGGGTTGTTTCATATTTATAATAACATATAAGTATATAAGTGATAATGATGTTATTACCTCATAATGAAACAACTAAAGAATAGGTAGTAGAAGAAGAATGGAACTTGAAGAAAACGGTAGAAGGTATTACCTCTTTCTCGAAGTGCCTCCATTAAAATTTCTCTTAAGGCACTAGAGTTGGTCTTTTGATAAGACCAGTACCTCTAGTAGGTTTATAAGGAAGTGGGGAAGTGAAATGGGCAGGGGTTGGCTGAGATTGAAGGCTCAAATTGGTGTGAGGAAGAGAGGGAGGAGGTGCCCTTTTATAAGGGAGGAGAGGGGCACCTTTGGAAATATAAGAAATATTAGTTTATATTAAATCCCAACCCTACTTAAAAACTTCCAAAATGACTCATATATGAAGCTTAGAAGATATAGGGTTGTAATATCATCAAACAATAAAATTTAGACATGTTAGAAATTTATTTTAAACATTATCAACTTGATTTATCCTTATTTATCAATTTAATTTTATTTGTGGTAATAATATTCTAAATTTTAAATTAGTATAAAAAATTACATATGTGTTGTGAATTTTCCATAATTTGACACTTTATGAAATTGTAGACCATATAAAATTTAATTTATAATTTTTAAATATTTTTTGTGATTTTTAAACAATTTTATAATATGTTATTTTTATAAAATAACAATAGTGTCAATTTTGACACTATTCATTTATTTGAATTTAAATAAAATATATACAGAAGATATGTTCGAACTAAAAGCTTTAATAGATTAATAAAATGTCATATGTATCTAGAAAATTAGTGGAGAACATTAAATAGTTCATATAATATTTATTTTATTATTTTTAAAACCATTTATTTGATATTTTAATTAATAAAATAATTTCAACACCACTATTTTGTCATAATAAATGATAATTATTTAATCCCTAAAAATTATAAATAAATTCTTATGATATAGATAATTGTATTAAATTTCTGGATACGATTCATGTTTGATGTTTCATTAAGTTTATCACCAAATTAAAATTATTATACTTATAAGATTTAAGAAAGTGACATGTTGTCACATTCTTTGGTTTTAATAATAATTAAATTATTTTCATGGAAAAAAGTCCATTAAATGAATCTAATACGACCCTTAGGTGTTATGGATCGACTTTTAGTCATCCAATAGGATTTTGGCAGGTGTTAGGGTAATTTTATAATCTTATATTTACCCTTAATTACCCGATTTACCTTTAACTATAGTAAATAAAATTTACCGTAGTTACTATTCATAATGCCCAAAAATAAAAAGTATCCTATTAACATAATTTGGACCCACTGATTCTGAATATGGAATCCATTTTTTAAAATTCAAAACATATAAGTTGTAGTAATTAATTTAAAATAAATCCCATTATTAAGAAAACGGGTTTTAGAAGTTAAAACATTACCAAAGATTGAAATGTTTTTACCTTTAAATTCAATGTGAAATTAATGCTAATGACATACATTATATTAAATGGTAAAAATATATTCTATTTATACTTTAAAACCATTCAATATTATAATTTATCCATATAAATTATCTCAATGAAAAAAGTTGTTTTTAATTAAAAATTAGCGTATTTTTACTATTCATCAAAATATGAAAGTTATCAGAAAAATATCAAAAATTTATCCAAAGTAAATTTTTATACCCTAATTCAAAATAAGAGTTTTATTTTTTCAAATTGAACTTATAAACATGTCAAAAACTATATTTAATGTGGGTGCGCCATCAAAAGGCGGCAAAACTGTATTTTTTGAAAAATATTTCTTTTATCCAAAAAAACAGATTTTGATTTTATACCTCATTCTAGAAAATGTATAAGTTGAATTAAAATGTTATAAAATTAAAAATTCAGTTAGTACTATTCATAAAGGCTAGTTTTAATAATATTTTAATAGCATATCGTTGTTTAGGGAAACTCGGTATTGCGTACGACACAAGCTATCGAGGAAGGCCGCAGTTGCATGTAAAGCAAGCCAAGCTAGTGTTGTGTGTAGTAAAAGATTCCTTTGATGATTTATATAACATAAAAACAAAATATTTCTCATAAAAGTCTCGGGTGTAACAGTTTTCCTGCTAAGATCCCTTGAAATATCCAGATAAAAGAAGTGTAATTAACCTGTGTCCACAAAGATATGGCACCAAGAATGGGTTTTAAGAACACGTCTTAATCTATATGGATACCTATACTAGGTGAAAAATTATAAGGAGGATTCCATAGAAGGAGGAATTAACATCCCATCATACCATTTTGATAAAGGAGAAAAAATCACTGAGAAAGTGATGAATTCCTCCTGCCTAGGGAAATCAAGATTGTGGGGAAATTAATGTGATTCCATTGGATGATAACACGTGAGGTAGACGCACCTTGAAAAAATCGTTGGAAACAGGGATCCCTCTGACCAGAATAATAAGAGGGTTTGTTTGTTTCAATAACATATAAGGGGGGATTTTCTATCTTTGTTTAAAAAACATTAATTTTAGTTTGGATGACAATGAAAAAAGTGTACCTCATAAGTCTTTTAAAATTCACCTCATAAGTAAAAATATATTCATAATCCTTCTGATTTAACTCAAGATATCACTTATACATTTTTTTGAGAAAAATACAAGAGAAAATAATTATTTAAAAATATTTTTTTAAACTTATCCCATTACATGGAGTCAATTTCATCTTATTGACTAATATTGTTGACAATATTCCACTATTGATCTGCACCACCTTCTAAATAATAGACTAACAAAATGAATTTCTCATGCTCCAAACACTTGATTATATAAAATATATTTTTAAAGGTATCAATCCATTTATAAAAATCTAGTGGATCAATAATACCACTAAAATAAGGTGGAAATTACCTCATGAAGAACTCAACAGAACTTTGTTCCCTTCTTTTCTCCTTTGTAATTTCATCATGATTCAAAACTTGAGAAATTTGTGAGAGTATATAATTTTTTTTAAATCAAGATCCCATAACATTTGGTTTATAAGGAGGATAATTATTTCATTTTATATTTCACATTGAATTAACATGATTCCTTCAGGTCACAACCATTTACTAAAACAAAAATCATAGTGTAAGAAATAATAATCATAGTGGGGAACCACATAATCATAAAATAAATCACTATAGGATGTCTAAATCATGACACCTTTTTTCAATATATGAAACCTTAGGATTAACTAGGACATTCAAGGAAATTATTCAAATTCTTCATGGTTATTCATAAATAGAATTTTACTTAACCAATTAATATCCCCTAAGAGTGTAAAATTAGGTGCGCAGTAAGACCTATTATCTTATACCAGGAAATGCTAGAGTCAATCCGGGTCCACCTTTTTCAGAGTTATTAACACTAGGTAAATCTATACCAGAACCCTGTCCATTTATTGTATCTAATTTTTTTTTTAATTTCTAGGTAAACCACATAATCATTTCCTTACCAAAAAATTAGGATATTTTCCTATACTTGGGTTTATCCTAAGTGTTCTCACTAAAGTTTTTTCTTGATAGTTTCTAAATGTTTAACTAAACCCTGGCTCTATTACCAACATAGTGACCCATAATTTTCATAAATAAATATTATAATATTAAGGGAATAATATTTATATGGTAACATAAAAACTTATTCCAGTATCATTTAGGGCTAGTGCCATTTATAAGTGGGGGAGAGGACACACATGAAAGTTTTGAAAAGAATAAAGTGTACCCATGTTTTTCACATTCCACATGGATCCAAAATGGGTAATTATAAAACATTAGAGGTGATAAGGTTAAAATATTTCCATAAAATGGGTTTTAAGAAATTTTATAGGTCATTTTACCCCTTATCTTTTAAGTTTAACCACCTGGTATTCTTGTTTTAACCTTAATCACAATAACTAGTTTTTACAATTCTTATTATTCATTATGGTAAAAAATTAAGTTGATCTCATTAGATAAAATAAATAATTAGGATTAAAAAAATTTTATATATTTTGATGAATTTTATCCATAGGAGTGGAAAACTTTAATTTAAAATTAATCTTACAGACGTAATGAAAAGACAATTTTCCAAAGAGAAAATCTTCAAATGTTTAAAAATATTTTATATAAAAATTCAATATGAATTTTTTTCCAATGAAATAAATTATATTAATAAATATATAATTTAACTAATTTTATTTTAAAAACATATTAATTTTTTTTTTAATTTTTTTTAATTATTTAAATGAATAGAAAATTCTTAATGATAACCAGTATTTTTCACTCTTCACTTAAAAATTTATCTTTTTAGAAAATTATAAAAAATTCACTCTAAGATAATCTTGACATGAATATTTAAAAAATGAATTTTATTCTTTCAAATAAATTTTCTAAAATTATAAAAAATTTCCTTTTCTTTTCAAAATGTAAAAAAAATATTTTTTTTATAAAAATAGTATTTTGGAAACATATAATGACTTTTTTAAATATTAAATAATTTTTTATCAATATGTTTTATTTATATAAAAACAATATATTTAATATTTAAAAATTATTTAATCATATTCAAACTTCCAAGTTTAATGTCAAGGTTATAATGATCTTGTTTAAATAATGTTAATAATATATCGTAGTTTGTTAAAAACTCGATGTTGTGTGTAAAGAAATATATCAAAAATTATTTTTTTCTAAAAAAATCATTAAATATAGAGAAATTATTGTTATTTTTAAAAATTATCAAAATAAATAAAGGATCAAATCATAAAGGATAAAATAGTGTTGGTTGGAGTTGAATCTCATGAGGGGGGGGGGGGGTGAATTGAGTTCATACTTAATTTTTTTTAAAAATTTCCTATAAAGATCCCTCAAATATGAAACGACCCAGTTAATTAAGGATTTAGAGATATAAATGTTTAGTTGGTCAATGGGTTTCTCAAAGGGTGATTATTCTTTAGTTGAATTAGTGTAAAACACTTCTTCAACTTTTGAAACAAGTTTAATGAATTAAACACATACACACACTAACCAGAACTAACTATCAAAGTCAATGAAAAACATTTTTCTGTTTTAGAAATTAATAAGAAGTAGAAAATAGATAAAATAGAGTATCACAAAATATAACAAACAATAGAGTTAAACAAGAGGTTCCGTCTTGAGCCGAGACTTAATCCTCTCCACTTGGTGATCACGTACCACCAAGTAGTTTATATTAACAAAAAACTTGATACACTGCCTATATCGGGATTTACAACATTTTTCAAAAACATTCTAGGGTTCACACCTTCTACCATAGTTCTTCTTGAAAAAAAAAACAATACAAACTACACACGGCCACTTCCATAGTTATACATGGGAAACAAAATGTAGGTGAAGTTTGATGTGAGGATTTTCAGTATCCTCTAGTTCAAGAACAAGAGATATTGTGTGTAACAGACTGACACACACACTTCTCAAAAATGTAAAATTAAGGAACACAATAGAGGTAATATTATGAGACTGAGTTTAGAAAGCTCTATGTGTTTTCAGTTCAGCTCTTGGCTCCTTGGGGAGAATAATTTTTAGTTTGAGTATATCTTTTGATGTTTTCCTCAAAATAGAGTATCGTAACTTCAAGTTCTATCTTCTAGATATTGAGTATATTGCTTCTTGTTTTGATTGAGAGTTAATGAAGCACAGAAGGAAGCATTGAAATTATTCTCTCAAAATGATCTTTTTGAGATTCTTGAGTTCACAGTGAAAGCATCTAATGGTTCTTCTTTGTTCTCTTTGATCTAGTAAGTATGCTCTTTCTTATACATTCCTTTGCACTCTTTTTTTTATCTAGATACTTCTAGTTTCTTCCGTCAGTCTTATCTTTTATATTTGTGGTCTGAAAATAGGAATAAGTAAACCAAGTGCGATCCTCCTCGTACCTCGTACTGTCCCCAAATACGGTTTCTTGATATGTCTACAATAAACATTAATTAATGCCAGACACATTAAATTTACCAAATATGACCGTTAGAATGAAATTAATAATTTGAAAAAGTTTTGAAGGGTAATAATCGGTAGATTAGTAATGATATCCTTCACAACAGTGGGCTTCAACAGTAGTGTGCATCAGTAGTCTTCATCGGTTGCCTTCAGCGGTAGCCTTGCATCAGTGACCTTCATCGATGACCTTCTCAATGGTATCTTTCATCGGTAACCTTGCATTGGTTACCTTTGCCACGATAACCTTTTCAATGGTAGCTTTCAGTGATAACCTTGAATCGGTGACCTTTGCATCGGTGACCTTTGCATCGGTGAACATTGCATTAGTGACCTTTGCATCGGTAACCTTTTCATCAGTGACCTTTGCAACGGTGACATTTTCATCGGTGACCTTTTCATTAGTGACCTTTCCACTATAAGCTTAAACAATAGAATAGTGATATTAAAGATACATAGGTATCACTAGATAAAGATTATAAATATTAATGAAACATGATTATTCTGTAGTAGAAATATGATTATCACATAAATGAAACATTATTTGGGATTATCAAAACATATTAGTATTTTCTCAATCAGGGTTAATCACATTTGATAATATCTTCAGAGATGTGTATAACAAAAACTAAAACATGGTTATGGTGGAAAATACAAATAGTGAATATATACAAGGATTCCGATCAACTTAAAAACTTCTCCCCCTTTGGGTAACTTTGGGTAACATAAAACTTCTCCCTAAAATAGATATCATAAACATGAAAAGATTCATGCAACTTTAAACTTCTCCCCATTTGTGATTAACAAAAATAATGTAAGATAAAAGGTTACAAAAGAGGATTTTATTATGAATGAAGCAATAACACAAGAAAAAAAAGTATACAAAAGATCCCTATCAACTATGACATCCCATAGTCAATCCACATTAGATATGTCCAAGGGAGCTTTGTCTTTTGAAGCTAAAGAGGCAGGTTCTAAAGATGGAGGGATAACCCTAGGTACGGAAGTCAGTAGGGTTGGAGGAGCTGCTACAGAGGAATCAATAGACCTATATTGATTAGATCTCTGAGGAATTATAGGGGTCAAGATTCTGATGTCTTGTGCAGAAGTCATCATTGGTGCAACACTTGTAGATCCTAAAGTAGTCGAGGAAGAAGGAAATGTCGGAGGAACAATGATGGGAGTGCAGTCCACATGGAGGAAAGGAAAAATAATATTTTTGAAATCCATAATAATACTTCCTCCTTTTTCCATGGCTGTGATAAATTCATCCTTATTATCCATGAATCTCTTTAAGGTAGGAGTCAGCTCTCTAAGACTACTAACTTGATCTTTAAATGCTTGAGTGACAGGTGGGATTCTAAAGTTCTCAAATAATAGCTTAAAGTGACCATCCATCTGATGCTTAGAGTATACCATTTTTTAATAAAAATCAACTTTCTCTTTGATGGACTTCTGTTCCTGAGCAGCTTCTTGTATATAATTGCCAACAAGGTTATGAATTTCTCTGGTATTAGAAATAACCTAAGTCATAGAGTGAGTGTCTGAGGTAATAGAACCAGAGAACTTATCCACTTCTTCTCTAACAACTAACCTAAAGGATTCTAGATTAACTCGAGGAGAGGCTGAAGATGAGGCAGATGCACTCATAGGTGCCAAAGTGAAAGCCACTGTCTCCTTAAATGATTTTGTCAGCCCACTGATCAGCCTTTTCACATCATCATCCTAGACACTGACATGTGTCTCCATAGACTTCTTGAAGTACTCAAACACAGTGACCATCTGCCGAACTGAACTTTTAGCATATCTAAGATCTCTATCCACTTTCACCCTTGAAGCCATATAAGAGTCTAAATTGGTAATATATTTTTTCACAGATTCCATAGATTCTTCCATGGTTTTGACCTGATTCTGGAACTCCTTCACTTCATGTAGTAGATTTGAGTGAGATATAGAAATAACTCTCTCTAAGGTAGATACCACCAATTCCTGGTTTAGGGACACAATTCGCTCTATCTCAACAGATTTATAATCAAAATTCCTTTCCAAATATAACTTCAAAGATTACAAATCATCTTTCTTCACATAGTCTCGAGGTAAAAGTACTACTAGATGCACAATAGTAGTCTCTATAACAGAAGGAATTGAAGGACTTATGATAGGTTGATCATCATCAGAATCTCTATACTCTAAAACTAAGACCACAAATCCAGGGTCTTTTGACCAATCTTCTATCCCATGAGTAACAAAAACTAAACCTATAGCAACAAGTTCCTCCCCCTCACTTGGAGCATTTTCCTGATCAACCACATTCATCTTTGTTGTACCTCCTAGATCAACTACATCGATAAGAGATTATACCACCACTTCCTCCACATGATCTTCAACTACTTCCATTGCAATTCCACCTTCAACCGAATCAGAAAATTCTTCATCCACATTTTATACCATTTTGTATGTCCTATCAGAAGACTCAGGCTTAGACATTATTATTCACTTTCACCAGCAGCTATCTCAAAGTCATCATGACCAGATTCAGTGTCATATTCCTCCTCTGAGGTCTCTCTAATGTCTCTTAATACATTTTGATCTTCTTCTTATTCACTAGTTTCTTCTTCATCACTATCCCTCAGAACAATCTCCCTTCTAGGCAGCCTTTTTGGTGGGATAGGCTCACCAAAAGATACAATATGGGTCTGAGGAAGGTCGGGATCACTCCTTTCATCTATAGAAGAGTCCTCTCTAACATGTATAACAACAACCTCTTCTTCTTCATCTGAATATGAAGACTCCACTTCATTAGGCATTAGACCATGATTTCTTTTATCCTTAGGCCTAGTAGGATGAGTAATTAGGTTGAATTACTCATGTAGCTTAGCATCATCATTTACCCATCTTCTTTTCCAAGGGTTCCAGCCAATCTTCATAAACTTTCAAATTATCTTGGTGATGGAGAAATTGTCTCTCATAACAAATATTTATCCTTTATTTATAGAAAATAATTTTACTTTCAACATCAAGGATATCAATTTGGCATGAAATATTGCATTGGAATTAGAACTGGGCTTTGTCATATCTTCTAATTGAATGATTAAAATCCTATACAAATTTAGATTCTTTCCATGTTTCAACAGATACAAAAAAAATACATCTTGATATTTCAAGGTTGAAAAGTCCCCTCTCCTGGGACTCAACACATGCTGAAAAAATTTAAAAAGTAACCAATCTTCTCCATCCATTTCAGAAAAAATTACATTTCTAGGTATCCCATTCCCTATCAGTTTAGATAGAGATTCTTCATAACAGAATAATTCAGTAGTGGGAGGCACCACACGTGAGTATTTGTCAACTTCCCTTCATGTGGAATTCTCAAACACTCAGCCCATTCAAGAGAGGAAAAGCTTAAACTTACTCTATTTACCATTGAAGACATTCTATTCTCTTCCTCAGACTGATCAAATCTCAAAAATTCATAAAAATCCTTCACTATCTTCAGATAATAGGGTCCATTGTTGTTTGCAAATTATTTGACCCAACCTTGAGCTTCAAGTTCCTTCAGTACTAAAGACCTGCTCGACATCAGCTATTATGAGCTTAGTTCCTTCTCAACCATGATTTACCTCTTAGACAGATGCGTATTGATTAGATTTTCCACTGCATGGCTTCCACTACTTGACTCAGCTCGAGGTATTTTTGGATTTTGCACATCTCCTTCATCACTGACCAATGGTCACTTCAACCTTTCCATTTTAATATGGAGTGGTTCGAGGGTTTCAGCAGAAGGTGAGGTTCTTATGTTAGGGAGAAAAAGGTTCAGAAGAGAGTAGATGTGGATCAAAATGTGGTGTGTTCTTTATTTTTATCATTTAGGTATCGAAAACAAATCAACTAAAAGAAATAAGTAATACAGAAAATGTTTCAGATTTCTGCATAGAAAACGAATGTCTCGAAAACATCGAATATTGGTAAGGTAACAATGACGAGGTTTATTGGTGAGGTTCCAATGGTGAGGTCTATTAGTGAGGTTCCAACGATGAGGTCTATTGGTGAGGTTCTAATGGTGAGGTCTATTAGTGAGGTTCTAACGGTGAGGTCTATCGGTGAGGTTCTAACGGTGAGGTCTATCAGTGAGGTTCTAATGATGAGGTATATCAGTGAGGTTTTAACAGTAAGGTCTATTAGTTAGGTTCCTAACAGTGAGGTCTATTGGTGAGGTTTATAATGGTGAGGTCAAACAATGAGGTTCTAACAGTGAGGTCTATCGGTGAGGTTCCTAACAGTGAGGTTCCTAACTTAACAGTTTATCATACCTAACTCATGTTTGATGAAACTTTACCTCTCAGAACTCAAAGGCTTTGTGAATATATCATCCAATTGGTGTTCAGTGGCAATGAATTCAAGAATGATATCACCTCTTTGATAATGATCTCTTAATAAGTGATGTCTCACATCAATGTGATTTGTCCTAGCATGAGATACTGGATTTTTAGAGATGTTAATATCACTTGTATTATCACCCTTTATAGAGATATGTTTAAATTTATATCCATAGTCTAGTAAAGTGTGTTTCATCCACAAAATTTGAGCACAACAACTACCAACAGCTATATATTCAGCTTCTACAATAGATAATGCAACATAATTCTTTTTCTTACTACACCATGATACTAGTGGCTTGCCCAAAATGGGACATGATCCAGAGGTTCTCTTTCTATCTAACTTGCAACCATCAAAGTAAACATCTGAACAACTTATTAAATCAAATGATTATCCTCTTCCATAAAATATTCCTAAGTTTGTAGTATACTTGAGATATTTAAAAATCCTTTTAATAGAAGTTAAATGAGACTATTTGGGATTGCCTTGAAAATGAGCACACATGCATACAATAAACATAATATTAGGTCTACTAATAGTAAGATAGAGTAGACTCCCAGTCATATCTCTGTAATTGTTTTGTTCCACTGATTTACCAGTTTCATCAACATCCAATTTACAGGTGGTACTCATTGGTGTATCACTACCTTTATTACTGTCCAAAACAAAACGTTTCAAAAGATCTTTAGTATATTTACGCTTATTTAGAATTATATCATTTGTATTTAGAAAAATTTGAAATCCAAGGAAAAATTTAAGTTCCCCTATTAAACTCATTTTAAATTCATCTTGCATCATTTATGAAAAATTAGTACATAAAGAATTTTTAGAGGATCCAAAAATAATATCATGTACATAAATTTGCACTATTAAAACATCTTTGGAAATCCTTTTAATAATGAGATTAGGATCAATTATTCATTTAGTAAAACCTTTTGAAATAAGAAAAGAACTAAGTTTGTCATACCAAGCTCTTGAATCTTGTTTTAGAAAATATAAATCTTTAAAAAGTTTAAAATCATGACTTGAAAAATGGAAATTTGTAAAACTAGGGGGTTGTTCAAAAAATACATCCTCAACTATATACCCATTTAGAAATGCACTTTTGACATCCATTTGATAAATTTTGAAATTCAGATGAGCTGCATAAGCAAGTAGTATCCTAATAGATTGAAGTCTAGCTATAGGTGCGAAGGTTTCCTTATAGTATATTCCTGTTTTCTTAACTATATCCATGTGCAACTAGTCTATCCTTGTTTCTAATTATGTTTCCAAATTCATAAACTTTATTTCTAAACACCCATTTAGTGCCTATTTTCAAAGTTTAGTTAGGTCTTTCTACTAATTCACAAACTTTGTTTCTTTCAAACTGATTTAATTCCTCTTGCATAGCTATCACCCAAAATTCATCATTGATTGCATCATCAATATTTTTAGGTTTAAGATGTGAAAGAAAAGCTTGATGTTCAACCTAGTTTCTTAGTGAAGCTCTACTTTGTGTTCCTATGTTTAGATCTCCTACTACAACATCTAAAGGATGATTCTTGAGAGTTTTAATACCTATAGAAAGAGTTGAACTAGAATCCTTATTGTCGTCTATGGGTTTAGACTCACCATACACAGATTCAGGAAAATTTTCCGAACTTGTGGTTTTCACTAAGGGTTCACTGTCTTTATCATTACCAACCAAATATAATATTATTATTATGACACCACTTTAAGGGAAATAGGAAAACCTTAGTTCTCAAAGAATAAACTACTACGTTCGGAAAGAGATCCCAAAGAGATTAAACACAAGAGTAAGATTATTTGAGTTAGCCACTCTAAATAATTCCCAGTGTAGAGTACCAACCTATGTGTGTGGATCCTTACTGATAAGTTCTTCGAGGTGAGTAACCATTCTGTCCATCATCTGAATGAATCCCTCCAGGGTGATTTTTCCTTGGTTGAAGCCTCAAGTTATTAAACAATCTTGAGTTTCTATCCACACTTCTTACTCCTCGGTGGCATCAAATTGAAAATTCATTTCATATATTCTTAAAATATCCTCATTTGATGCGATGGGATTACGAACTCTTTCATTTATTTCTTACTTGGAGTGGAGTATGAGTTTCAAACACTCCCCTTCCTCTCCTTCCATACCACATTGTTCACTACTTGGATCTCCATCATCCCCATCTTATAGGACTTTTCTTTCCTTGATTCCCCCCTTCTTGGATGACCTGGTTTACATTGGTTTAGGAAAATGGGAATAGTCTTTGCGTCCCTTGGGTCTTTTCCCCTAGACCACAATGCATTTACCTATATCTCGCTTCCCTTTTTGCCCCTTCTCTCTTCTTGGGATGTGAGGACCTTCCCCTTAGAAACGGTCCAAGCTATCCACTGAGAATTGTCTGTGACTATCTTCTCCAGAATCCTCCTCCTCATGATTCAATGGTTCCACTTGCTCCACCAAGCCTTCAAAGCAGTTTTTTAATTCATCCTTTGAGCCATATTTGAGGGGCCTCAGCCTGCACAATGAATCCACCTTTCCTTTACTGGTCTCCAAACAAATATTCTTCCTCATACTCCCAGGCTTCTAAAGGAAAGATGTAATTGGAATGGGAGTGTTTGGGTCTAAATCCCCAAAGAAACTAACCCCCTATTCTCCCCCTTGTCCACAAAGAGATTCTGTTGCAGCATGAAGAAAATACTTTCACAATATTGACATTACAGCTTTCTGAGCCTCCTTAATAGCCACCGAAGCATCACTACATGGGGGTATTGACAAGGCTGGACTGGCCTTCTCATACACATGACCTATAAATTGAAGTTTCAAGATAGTATCCTACCATATTTGTCTTTGGGGGACCCCAGATCCTTGGAAATCACTCACTAGAGAGCTCGTTACAGTTTACTTTGAGCTATCCAAATCCAGCCATTGTTCTACCATGACCACCTCTAAGGAATCCCCCTTCTCTGATCCATCCACCAGCACTACTTCCACTCCACTCACCTTTACTGGGCTAATTCTCAGATCATGCCTTAGGCAGGCATGGACATCCACAACCAGCAGTTCTGGCGCCTTAGCCTTAGTAGCCTTCACTGCAACCAGATCTTCACCATCGGTCTTCCCATCCACAGCCATGCTAATCATCTCAGAAGACACCTATGAAGAATCTTTCAACACTGGTTCACCCAATCCCTCTAGACCCGAGACATTTCCAGCCTTGTCTTCAACATCAACCATCCGCTGCTGATCAGAGGCTTTGCCAGGCCTCTCTCCCAGACAAGAGGTCGTCCTATTCGAGACTCCATCATGGTAGTTTGAGGCTGAATGACCCAACTGACTGAAAAAAGTAGAAATAAGTCCATGTTTCGTAAACCATAGCTTGCTTCCATTTAAACTCCTCTCCAACCGTAATCCACACCCACTCAACTGGTGGCTTCGAGACATCCACCTCCACACATACCCGCAAATTGATCGTGGGACTCACAGTAGTAGTTCGATCATTAGAGTAGAAGAGGGTGAGTCCCTATTCATACAAAAATTGAAAGACCAACAGAGAAGAATGAACTTGCAACTATTGCATCTTCGGGGAGCCTAAGACTATGCATATATCAGATCTTCTTCTGAGGTAAAATGAATCATCGGATGGAGTTTATCCAAAATACTCACAACTGCACGATCTTTCAAGTCCCAATTTCCAAAAATGAAGTAGTCAAACTCATCAACTGAGGACCTACGATGGCTGAAACGAGCCACGAGGTTCATTTTTAGAAAACACGAGGCTTGAAGGAACTCTGGCACCGAGATTGAGAGCTGAGGATCCCCATAGTAAAGATCTAGAACCTTTGGGATTAAATAAATCTCCAGGAACATCGGGAGAAAACTGGGGTTAGAGAAACAAATACTGGGTTTCTGCTGAACCTGAGGAGGCATCATCGATCCATCCACCCCCTCCTGCCACCAGGAAGGGGTGGGGGGGGGGGGGAATCCATCATCACTCATCCGCGCTTAGGGTTCCATCTCCCCCCTTCATCGCCCCCGGTAAAAGAATAGACCCATGGATAAAGACCTGCCTTTATCATTAAGATCCAGAATTGACATATCTTCCTCATGATGTTCAACGGAGGTTTTGGGTTCATGTGGATCATTCTCATCAAATTTGACATGAACTGATTATTCCACAAATTTGGTTCTATTATTGAATACTCTATAAGCTTTAATAGAGATTGAGTAACCTAGGAAAATTCCTTCATCACTCTTAGAAGAAATTTTTTCAATATTATCCTTAGTGTTAAGGATAAATACTTTGCAAACAAAAACTCTAAAGTAATTAACCTTAGGCATTATATTATTAAAGATCTCATAAGGGGTCTTCTTAAGAACAGGTCTAATTAAAACTCTATTGATAATGTAACAAGTTGTATTAAGAACTTCAGCCCAAAAATAGATAGGTAGATTATACTCATTTAGCATAGTTGAGGCCATTTCTTGAAGTGTCCTATTTCTTCTTTCCACAACTCCATTTTTTTGAGGTGTTCTAGGAGAAGAGAAAGTGAGAATATAGTCATTTTATGAGAAAAAATGATTTAAATTCATGATTTTCAAACTCATGACCATGATCACTTCTCAAGGTCTTAATTCTAAGTCCACTAAGATTTTCTACAGACTTGGAATATTTAATGAAGTAAGAATATGTTTCACTTTTGTAAGCTAGAAAGTATACCCAAGTATATATAGAAAAACCATCTATAAGAACATAAACATAGTGATTCAAATTTAAACTTAAATCTATAGATGTTCCAAACAAATCCATGTGAAACAACTCAAGTGGTTGAGAAGTAGAAACTTCTTCTTTTTGATTTGAAAGAAAAATTGTGTTGTTTTCCTGTTTGACAAGGATTACAAACTTTGTTATGTGGGAATTCCAGTTTAGGTAAGTCTTTAACTAAACCTTTACAAGTTAGTTTCCTAAGTGAGTGCACATTGTAGTTTCCTAATATTCTGTGCCATAACCAATATTCCTTATGAAAATCATTTAAACAAGTAATATTTTTCTTAGATAAAGAATTTAAATCAACATCAAATACATTTTCATTTATAAAAGAAGTGAATATTAAATCATTTTTAGAATTAAAAAAATTGAATGAATCATTTTCAAACATAATATTAAAACCATCATCACACAACTGAGAGATACTCCGTAAATTTAACTTTAACCCATCAATGAAAAGTACTTTTAAAAATAATATAGTATTATGGTTACCAATTTGACCTAAGACAACGATCATCCCTTTAGCATTATCACCGAATGTGATATTTCCACCATCCAATTTAATTAGGCTCTTGAAGCATGAATAGTCTCTTGTAATACGTCTTGAACATCTACTATCCAAGTACCATATAGTTTTATAGGATATCTTTAAATAATTATCCTACAAAAAAGATTAAGTGCAGGGTAACTTTGGTACCCATATTTTCTTAGGTCCAGAGAGGTTAGCAAGTAAAACTTTGGGAACCCATACTTATCTCATAGGTTTCCTATAATCATCAGATATGTTTTGAGAGATTAAAACCTTTTTATGTCCTTTAGAGAATTTTTTTTCAAAAGATATTCCAGAACTTGAAAAAGTAGTGAACTGTCCATATTTTGGAAAAAAATTATTTTTGATAATCCTTCTTTGTCCTAGTTGATATCTTAGACAAGTTGTATATTTTAGAGGAATCTTTTTCCCTTGAAATTGAGTCAAGGTACTCTAACTTAAGTAAATTTATCAACATCCCTTTTTAATTTCTCATTTGATAATTTAATTTCAATATTTTATTTTAATAGTTGAGCACATTTTTCTTTTTCTATATCCAAATCAGACTTATAATCAGCATTTAAAGCAGGTTGTCTTTTCAATAATTTGTATTTATCCTACGTTAATTAAAGGTATCCTTAAGTATTACATAATATTCATATAGTTCATCCTTAGTCATATTCTCATCATTATTTGATTCACTTTCATTCCTAGAATAATATGCACTAGGTATAGGGGAATTGGGTGTTACCTCAGATGTTTCTGTCATGCAACACAGGTTTGAAAGTTTGTCCTTTTCAATATCAGAAGCGTCAGATCCACTGGAGCTATCTTTTGAATCACTCTAAGTAGATTTCATAGACTTTTTATATCCCTTTCCCTTGTCTTCATATTTCTTCTTAAATTTCATCTTGGGGAAATTATCCTTCACACGGCCTTTTCTTTTACACTCATAGCAGACTATCTCATTTGTGTTGTCATTCCATTTTCTATTCTTTTTACACTATCCATTATTATCATACATTCCTTTATAGTGTGACTTTATAAAGAAATTATTCTTATAGTATAAATTTTTGAATCTTTTGGCAAGATGTGCCATCTCATCATCACTATCAGAAGTTAAGTCTTCATTGGTGGAAGTGTCAATGGGAGTTTGAACTATTTCTTTGTCTTTTCCTTTTGAGGTAGCAATATTGAATTATACATATTTATTTCTTGGATATTCATTTACTTCTTGACTTAACTTAAGTTCTTCTTCATAAATCATAAGATATACAATTAGTTCCTTCACTAGTATCTTGCCTATGTCACAATATTCTCATATAGAAACAAAAGGTCCTCTCCATCTGTTAGGTAGGCATCGAAGCAATCTCATAATCTGATCCTTATTGTCCACTAGTTTCCCATGCATGACATTTACTATTTCATTTAACTTGATATAAATTTCATATATAAGTTCATCAAGCTTCATTTTAAAATTATCATATTTAATAGTATAGGTATTTAATCGCATTTCATTAACATTGGTTGTTCCCTCATGAGAAACATCAAAAGTATCCCAAATTTCATAAGCAGTTTTATAGGAAAATATTCTATTTAATTCTTCATCACCTAGAGAACAGTACAATTCATTCATTACTTTACAGTTATTGTTATATATAGCTTTATTCAACCGAGACCATGTGTCTCTAGCAGTAAGAGGCAATGAATTTTGTTCTTCAATTGTGTCCCAGATTTCAGGACCCATGCTCTCTAGATACATTTTCATTTTTTATTTTAACTGAGCATAGTTATTACTATTAATGAAAGGTGGTCTTTTAGTAGCATCACCCTCAACTCTGTTATCCATAGTAATTTAGAATTTTAAAGAACTGTAAATTTAGATGTAATTTTAAGATCTTTAAGATACAACTAAAATCACAATTGAAAAGAATTTGAAAACTTGCAAAATAGTCTAAATAGTTGCAATAAAAATAGATCATCTGATACCAAATGTTGGTCAGAGTGGAATCTCAAGGGGGGGGGGTGAATTGAGTTCCTACTTAACATTTCCGTTAAAAACTTTCTTATAAATATCCCCCAAATATGAAACATCCTAGTTAATTAAGGTAGTAGAGATATAAAGTTTTAGTTGGTCACTGATTTTCTCAAAGGGTGATTAGTCCTCAGTTGAATTAGTGTAAAACACTTCTTCAACTTTTAAAACAAGTTTATTGAATTAAACACATACACACACTAACCATAACTAACTATCAAAGTCAATGCAAAACAATTTTATGTTTTAGAAATTAATGGGAAGTGGAAAATAGATAAAATAGAGTATCAAAAAAATATAATACATAATAGAGTTAAACAAGAGGTTCAATCTCAAGCTGAGACTTAATCCTCTCTACTTGATGATCACCTACCACCAAGTAGTTTATATTAAAAAAAAACATGATACACAACCTTTATCAGTCTTTACAATTGTTTTCACAAATTGTACAAGGTTCACACCCTCTACCACAGTTCTTCATGGGAGAAAAAAACAATACAGACCACACACAGTCTCTTCAATAGTTATACGTGGGAAAAAAATGTAGGTGAAGTTTGATGTGAGGATTTTCAGTATCCTCTAGTTCAAGAATAGGAGATAGTTTATGTAACAGACAGACACACACACTTATCATAAATGTAAAATGAAGGAACACAATAGAGCTAATATTATGATATTGAGTTTAAAAATATCTATGTATTTGCAGTTCAGCTCCTGACTCCTTGGGATGAAGAATTTTCAGTTTGAGTCTATCTTTGGAAGTTGTCCACAAAAAAGAGTTTCATAACTCCAGGTTCTAGCTTCAAGGAATTGATTATTATACTTCTTGTAGTGATCGAGAGTTTATGAAGCACAGAAGGAGGCCTTGAAATTGTTCTCCCAAAATGTTATTTTTGAGATTCTTGAGTTCAAAGTGTAAGCATCGAATGGTTCTTCCTTGTTCTCTTTGATCTAGCAAGTAATATTTTTCTCATACATTCCTCTGCACTCTTTTTTCATCTCAGTACTTCTAGTTTCTTCCTCAGTATTCTCTTTTATATTTGAGGTCCAATAGTAGGAATAAGTAAACCACAT
This sequence comes from Viscum album, assembly GCA_963277665.1. NCBI lineage: Eukaryota > Viridiplantae > Streptophyta > Magnoliopsida > Santalales > Viscaceae > Viscum > Viscum album. The sequence goes on from OY728139.1 coordinate 1,461,855,060, forward strand.
GCAATATTCCTCGTATGTCATACTGTCCCCAGATACAGTTTCATGATATGTCTACAATCAACATTAATTAATGCCAGTCACATTAAATTTACCAAATATGACCATTAAAATGAACTTAAGAATTTGAAAAAGTATAGAAGGTTAAGCATCAGTAGACTCGTAATGGTAGCCTTCACAATAGTGGGCTTCAACAGTAGTATGCATCAGTAGCCTTCATCAGTAGCCTTCAGCGACAACCTTGAATCGGTGACCTTCATCAGAAACCTTCTCAACGGTAGCTTTCAATGGTAACCTTGCATCAATGACCTTTGAATTAGTAACCTTTTCAATGGTATCTTTCAGTGGTAACCTTGTATCGGTGACCTTTGCATCGATGACCTTTGCATCGGTGACCTTTGCATCAGTGACCTTTTTATTATTGAACTTTGCATCAGTGACCTTTGCATCAGCAAAATTTTCATCGGTAACCTTTGCATCGATGACCTTTTCATCGGTGACCTTTGCATCGGTGAACTTTGCATCAGTAACATTTTCATCAGTGACATTTGCATCGGTGACCTTTGCACTGTAATCTTAAACAATAGAACAATGAGATTAACGATACATAAGTATCACTGGATAGAGATTATAAATATTAATGAAATATGATTATTCTATAGTAGAAATATGATTATCACATAAATGAAACCTGATTTAGGATTACCAAAATAGGTGAATCCAACAAATAGTTTAGTAGTGTTGGGAGATAAGATACATATGTGATTCCCACATTACATTTGAAAACATGAAATATAACATAATATTATAGTGGGAACATGATTATTTATTCATGTATATCCTTGAAATCATTCATAAATTTATTATTGGTATCTTGGGGAAAGGAAAACATAATAAAGGGTGAGATTAGATTCTTAGTAAAGTGTACAAAAAAATAAATCATAGAATAAATAAATCATGAATAATATGACAGAGATAAAAGATAATCAAATATTCCATATAACTAATATTATATAATGGGAATATATATATGGATGTCATAACAACATAAATAATCACATGGATAACAATAAATAATTTCCTTATGATATACCGCATTATGTTATAAATCATAATCATACTATTAAAAAATCGTTCCAAGACATCATACATAAATATTTTAGGAATATGCCAAATACCCAAACTAGTTTGTCACACGAGACCTACCAATGGATTAACGAGATAAAATTATCCTTGACTATAACTTACTGAGTCCAATTCATTCATTATATAAATAAAATTACTTATAATTTAATATTTAATCAACATAGGCATTTGAATTTATAAAATAGCTTACTAAATGTTAATATTTTCTCTAATATATAAATAAAACAACATGATCATAAGTTAATAAGATAAATATGGGGGATGGTATCGTTGGAGTATATAACTATTAAAGAATAAGATTCATCAAATGATGTTGAAAAAGATTAAAACACTTTTAAAATATCACTAGAGTATTTTTTGAGGAAAATTCCATTTTAATTTTTAAATCACTTATCTAAAATAAAAAATTCCATAATATTAAGAAAAAAATTTTATTTGAGAAGAACTATGGAGACTTATCAAGGATGCTTCAAATAAAATAACAGTCATGATGGTGGGAAATTTTGTGTGTGTGGTAAATGATATAAAAATGATTCAGTTTACACCTTTGGTAAAAAGTTCCTCACTTGGAAAATTGAAATAAAATTACATTAATAATTTTTATAGAAAGTTAAACAAGGGTAAAAATGAATTTAATCTATCATTGGATAATAGAAAATTAATTTTACTACGATTTAATCTATGTGAACATCATTTTATGAATATCATGATCTACTGGGGATATAATACAATGATAACATCCACCATATTTCTCTCATTAACTTATGATCATGTTGTTCTATTTATTTATTAGAGACAATATTTACATTTTTATGCTAGTTTTTAAATAAAAATGTCTATTATGATTATTTATTAAATATTTATTCATTTTATTGATACTATTATTGAATTTGACTTAGAAAGTGATGGTCATAGATCATTTTAGACCATCAATTCATCTGTAGGTCTCATGAAAAAATAGATTAGGTATTTGGAATATTCCTTACCTATTTATGTGTGATGTTTTACCACAAGGACTTTATGGTATGATTATGATGTCCAACCTTTTGAAATTATTTATTTTTATCCTTGTGATTATTTTTATTATTATTTCATCTATAGATATATCCCCCTTTTGTGATATTTGATTTTTGTTTATCTCTTCCATATTATTCATGCTTTATTTATTTTATGATAGATTTTGTTGTACACTTTCCTTTACTGAGCATCTGAGATCACCATTTATTATGTTTTTTTCTCCATGATACTAATAAGGGATTTATGAATGATTTTACGGATATATTATGAAAAATTATAAAGTTATCACTAGAATGTTATGTTGTATTTCATCTTTTTTGAAATATAATTGGAGAATAATGTATGTATGTAGACTCTAAAGTATACTAAACTATTTTATCCTTCATTATGTGATATATTGAATCTTTTTATAATGTAGTAAAATAAATAAATACTCTGGGTTACTAGATTTAGGGTGTTTTAGTTTATAGAGACCTATCTTTTTATACATGATTCTAAGTATAATTCCTTGAAAAAAATATTACATATATAAATTTGAAGGTCCATTTTAGTTTTAGTGTATTGAAAACAAGGTTCAAAGTACAAGGTATACAAGGAATGAAAAACAAAACATAAAGTAAATTTCAACTCTCTTGTAACACATCTTTATTATCTGATCTAGATCAGGTCACTATATAGTATTTCTTGAGGAAATTTTATAAATGAAATGGGTGAGCATAAATCCCAATAAAGGATAAAAAAATGAGATAAAATCATATTTTAATAATTAAGAATAAAATATTAACATGCATATAACAACTTAAGGCATAACTTAATTAAATGAACATAATAATATGAGGCATAACATAGAAATTTAGTTGCAATATAAACATGAGACATTCTCAAACATACCACAAAAGCTCTTCACTGAGGTGTTGTGAAACATATTACCAAGGATTTTGACCAAGGTATAATAAAAAATTACCAAGGAATGCTTCCAAGGTATCAGGAAAATGTCATCTTTTAAAGATTAGTTCTTTACCCAATGCATTGTAGCGCTATCAGGATACACCCTTCATATGCCTAAACTCATGTGTACCACATCGATCAAAGATCATAAATATATATCATATTTAACCCATGAGTATGGATTATGGGATTAATAAATATATTTACCTAATAAATAATTAAATGATAAATAAAAATTAATACCTTTAAATAAAAATAGGTTTGGGTATTCATGACATGAAAATACAGCATGAACAATTGAGTGTTGAATTCAGCAGCATAACGAGTTTAAAAAATGGATGTTGAAAGGGTTTAATGAGAGATAAATTAAGTATATCATTTGTAATAAATCATATATAAAATTATGGGGTTGTTTAGAAACACATTAAAACATACAAAACTGATAATAAATATGATTAAACAAAATAAGTGCTTGAATTTAAAAGTGGAGGAAGAGAACCCTTACCTTGAGAGGATGCTTGTCATAGCTAGAGAGAGAGAGAGACCTTAAAACCTTAGAACCATATTATATATACTATTTAGATATATATTTACATAGGATTCACGATCAATGGATTTGGTTTAGAGATCAAGGAGAGAATGGGTGGGTGTTTATACCTAGGGAGGGGTATATTTAAGGGATAAAATAAGGATTTTTTTAGGATAAATGATTTTGGTTGGAATTAATTTCAACAAAATTGGTTTATAACTATTTATTAAATATTTGGTTATGTTCATGAAATAACTTAATCACCAATTTATTATTTTTATTTTTATTTATCTTACACCTTTCCCTTTTAATTTTATCCTTTTACATTATTTTAAATTTATCGTGTTAAGTTTTTTTACCTCAGTAAAGTTTTATGCATAAAAAATGAAATTTCCATTATAAACTAATTTGGAAATTATAATTATAAATATTAAATCCATTTTATTTAATTAAATTTATAAATTTTATAAAAATTAATTCTAATATGTTACACATAAACCACATAAAAATAAGTTTTAGAAGAGATAGAATCAGTGATCCAAAATAATAAGCATGTGTTTCTAAATGTAACACATTATGCATTATGTTATTCCATAAATAAATTTTTGATCAATAAGAAGTATTATGAAATTTTAATTCACAATCATATCATTATTATATCATAATATCTATGATATTTCATAAAAATGATATATATATATATATACTTTTTACCCCAAAAATAAACCTTTTTAGAAAATCCTAAGATAATTTCACCCCAACCACTATATTAACCTGAATTTTAGTTTTATAAAAATATAATATGTATCCAATGAACATGATAGAGAAAAGTACTAGACATATTCTAAAACATTCACAACATAGGTTATTACATGGTTTGGATGTTTTCATACTCCATGGGCGACCACACAACAAATTCATACATTGAGGAGTGAAATAGAGAGCACCTAAATTATAAGGGAAACATCATATGGTTACCCGAACCAAACAATGAGTTATTAGTGATACATATTTCAAACAATATACCTAAATATAAAATAATAACACTCTAATTTTTCCCATGAAAAAAACATATCAAAACTTCTTCCAGTGTGATGGCACACTTAGTAGATATAAGATGTTTATGAACTCCATCAGTCCCTTTTGTAGCTATTCATCTTCTTATTCATTATACTACTTATGGTACCCCACCATTTTATCTTCAAGATCTTCCAACTTCACCAACCATTAGCATCACAACCTTCCACTTCACTCAACTGAACAATGCTTATGTGACTCTTTTTGGTCACAAGCTCTTCCTTTGTGATATCCCCAAATAGGAATTAATGCGACTTGATTCTATAGTTCATTGAACATGTGGACCATAAAATATAATTATAAAATTTAATTTTTAATATATTTCTATTTTAATTAGTTTCAATACCATTTTATCTTCACAAACTTCCCTCTACTCGATCAAGGCTACTGCTAGCTACCCCTCTAGCGCACTAAATCAACCTCCATCTTATGGTGAAACACACACACACACACACACACACACTATATTCATTATACCAATTTTCTAGAATTAGTAAAATATTATAGATCAAATACTATAGATTTATCACATTGTTCTTATATCGGTATTCATCCTCCACATTATATTAATCTTACATGTCTTCAGATTAATATTATGTTATATATTTTTAATCTTATTTAGCCATGATGATCACCTGAAATTAGTTTTCATTATTACTTTACCAATTACTATAGAAAAAAAATGAAAAAAATTTAACATACTTCTATATTAATTTAATATTCTGATATTTTAAAATAAAGACTATGTTCGATAACATACAAGATATACAACACTGAGCTTAAACGATACATAAAATATTAATATTTAAATATAACTATTATAACATTGTCGTTGAATTAATGGGTATTAATATGATAAACCAAATTACGAAATATATATAAATTTAATAATAAATAAATATTTATTAATTAATTCTGATGAAATAATCACTTAGTTTTCATTAAAGTAATTTCATTCTTCAAAAATATGATTTCTTCAAAAATGGTTTTTATTACTTTTTGTGAGAGAATATTATAAAACATTTGTGTAAATTTTAGAATTTCTATTAATAAAAAAAATATAATTTTTAAAATTATCATTTTAAAATGATCTTAGAGTTTTTTTATTTTTCTAAGAAGATTAATATTCTAATGAATAGTGAAAATACTGATTTTTATTGAAAACTATATTTTTGATTCAAGAATTTATGAAGTTAAATTTTTTTAAAATGGTTTCAAAGTAACATTAAATATATTATATTATTAATATTCTAATTAGGTTCAGTGGATTGAATTTTATACTTCAATTTGTTATAAAAAAATTTTATACTTAAAAAGGCATTTTTATTTAAAAATTACCGTTTTTTACCATGTTTTGAATTTTAATCTTAAATTAATTTCTTCCACTTCTATAAATTTAATGTTAAAAAACTGAATACATATTTTTAATTGGGAGGTACAAATTTGGTAATTTTCTTTATTTTTATTTTTGGTTATTATTAATAATAACCATAATAAATAATTGTCACCATAGAAATGGTAAATCAGGTAATTAAGGTTGAAAATAATTTAATGAGGACTATAAAATGACCCTAATAATTTACTTTATTCTATTGGATGAGTTTAAGTTTTTCATGTACATCCGATTTTTGAAAATTTTGAAACTTGGTGCCATATTTCATTGATTTTGACCTTTATAATATCTAAGAAAAAGATAAAGTAAAAAATGTCACTTTATTTCTTTTAATATCTATAATATTTCGTGACTCAGATAAAAAACAATTAAGTTTAGTTTTGAATATTTATTTGAAATATAAATAATATTTTTTATCATGGGATTTTATTTCTAATTTTTAATGAGAAAATATTTACCTAAAATGCTTATGCAACATAGAAATAATATTTATTAAATTAAAATAAAAATGAAATAAAAGATATTAAAATTATTAAAAGTAATATAATTTGAATAAATTATTTTATTCCACTAAAATTTTAGATAAATATAAAATTTTATGTAAGATTAAAAGTATTATATTTGAATTTATTTTCTATCATATGGTTTTCAAAGTCAAATTAAATGAATAACATCAGAAAAGAAATTAATTGTTTTTCATGTTTCATAATATTTGTTAACATTTATTTATAAATTATAAAAATCATGAAATTGGAAAATTATGATAATAAATGGTCTGAAATTTCATCCCTTATTCATTTATGATTCATATCTCACCTTATAAGTAAAATCATCACCCATTATTTTTAAAAGTCATTACCACAGTTAAGGTTAAAATTTGTTAACCGAGGTGTTCAACAAAAAAATGATAAGGTTTAAAATGACATGTAAATATGTATAAATTTTATTTTATTATTATATTAAGTCTATATACATGTTGTCTTATAATACATGTCAGTTATGAACCATTTTACATGAGTTAGACCCATGTTATATTATAATATTTCATGTATTTTAAAAGTGACATTAATGATATTTTAAAATAAATTATATTTTATTAAATGATTTAAAATTTATAAAAATTTCATATTCATAAAAGTGAGTTTTATTTAGTTTTGAATATAAACCATGGTCCATTTACGGTTCACTTTTCCTTTTATATTAACTTTTTGAACCGTAAAGTGTAAAAGACATTGATATCATCGTAATTGTCAAAAGGGTGTAGGAGGGGTTAAAACAAAGAGATAAGGAATAAAAAATAACATAAATAGGTCCAAATTTTATTATATTAGAATATTTAGACCCATAATTATCATATATTTTAAATATATAGTTTTTGTGAAATTTTTCTATGAAAATTAATTTATATTAATTTAATACTTTAATTAATTCCAAGTGTACCCCTCCCCTCTCATATAAAAGGGAACATCCTCTCCTATTTTCTTAACACTTGATAATACTTTTGTATAAGACATTAACTAGAAAAAAACATTAAAATAATACATAATATCATTATATATGTCTTGGTTTAGGCAACATTCCAACATTAGAGGGATTAAGGTGTAAAGAAAGAAGATTGTCTGAAGAAGGTGCATAGATTTCAACCGAATGTTTTAGTTTTATTTCTTCTTCCACATTCATAAAATATTATTCAAAGATGATAATATAATAAAATTAGTATCTATTATATTATTTTGTGTTATTTTTTTAATTTTATTACTACTATCTATCTTCTTCTTTCATCAAATGAGAAGAAAAATGATCATTCGTATATACAGAGGACTACAGCCTCGCGAACCGATATAATTCACCTCCCATCACCACATCTAACAACTAGATATAATGATTTATCTTATGTATATATATGATATTAATTACATATTTATCATTATTTTAATATTATATGTCATCTTATTTATTTCCTTTCCATTCATTGGGAAATAATATCTCTGTTCATGCATCTGCGTGAACTACCACCTCCACGAAGTGATGTGTTTTTTTTCCATCACCACATAATATAGATGATAAATAAAAGTTTATTTAAAATATAATATAATATTTATAAAATAATTATCTCTATTTAAAGTTAAAATAACACATAACTTCTCTCCATAATAATTGTTGAAAAATAGAAGTGTTACTCTTACATATATATGACCTAACATCTCCATGATTGCAACGTTGTTTATTTTTCATAAAAAATTTTCATAGTTATTTTTAAAAATTATAATTGATATATAAAAATAATAACAATTTCATGATTATTAATCTTTATATTATTGAATAATTACCATCTTTACCATATTCAACCTACCAAAGTCATTTTGGAAATATGATCCGAATATCATCAAAACATCTGACGTGAACTTAATTGATCAAGTAAATGATTATAACATGGTAAAAGAAATATTAAACTTGAAAAAATTTAAAAATAAATTAAATAATTAAGATAAATTTATTATTTATAATGATAAGGAATGTATATGATGAGTAGGTCTCGAGGTAAGGGACACTTTACTTTACAAACCTCATTTTAAATATTTTAAAGAATTATTTGATAAATCATTATCTTCCATATCAATATTACTAAAAAAATATTTTATATGTATCTTTATGAAAAAAATGAATTATATAGTAAATTTTATGTCACTTTATTTCAAAATGTTTCAAAGGGAATATTTTTATGGAATATTTTGACTTTCTTTACAAAATACAAAAGGAATGTTCTATTTTAACATATATGACGTCAATAAATTTTACCACCACCATAAATGTTATTTTATGTTTGATTTCCTTTAAAATATTTCATTTTTTATTAATATAAAAACCATCATTACCTATATTATGGTAAATTTTATAAATGGTTTTAAATAAAATAGATATTTTGATATCTAGATTTTTTTTCTTATGAGTGAAAATAATGTTTTTATGCAAGATTTCATGTTTTATGATTATATTATGGTTCTTGGGAATTATTCATGGAAACAGGTGGTTCCATTTTAAACCAAGAATGGGTGGTTCCATTATAAACCATGTAGTTGTGGTTCAATTATAAACCATGAATGGGTGAGCCTAATATAACTCTCTAATTCATTAGGTAAAGGGTTGGATTTAATGGATTAAGTTTCTCTTAATAGTTTATCGGAATTTACTATGGAGGTTATTACATATATAAGAGTGATTTTAAGAGTGATATGAAAATGATTTATTAAGTTAACTATATTTTTTATCTATTATTTCTATGGGTTTTTATGAATATATTATTATTTCACAAGGTAAGATAATGAGAATATGTTTAAGTAAATTATTTACTAATTCTTAATGAAGAAACTAATAACTTTTTTGATTTTTTTACCATTTTCAAAATTGAAATGAAACATTTATGTGTTTTATTTTTAATTAAAGATTTATTATCAAACATTTTATGAAACAAATTAGCCAGATAGGTTGATTTTTTGAGTAATTAAATGTTTATTTTAAGCCCAAAGTTTGTTTTTGAAAAAGGAAAATTTTATGAGTGTTTAGAAAATAACCAGTTTATTTATTTTTTATGAACCTTTCATAGTTTTTTTTCTCACCCCATGTTCTGTTTTTCTCACAGGGTTTTAAGTATTAGTACATACAATCATGAAGTCAATGTAAAAATTGTTAAGATATTTCATAAAAATAAAACTTTTTATATATTAAAAGTTTTTTTAGGTGAAATGGATACTATGTTGTAGTGTCCACTTTGTGATGTAATATTTATTTTTTTAAGGTTAATGGACTAATTCTCTGAAACAAAAAAAATAAAGATCATAAAATGTAAGAGAATGAATTCTAGGTAAAAAACTCAAGATTATGTAATCTTTAAGGCATATTCATTCTAAAAACGTCATCTATAATTCAATGTTATTGCTTCCCACTTCTAAAAAATCACTATATTTGATGAATTTTTAGCATTTTATTCTATGATTTTCCTTTGGAACGAGTCATTCAAGTTATTCAAAAAAATAACTTGAAAATATTTTTCACCCCAAAGAACTAAATATTATCAAACTTGAAAATTGATTTCATCGGTAAGGACTAAAAATATCTTACTTGGGGACTACTCTAAAGTCTTTGACTAATACATTGGATACATTCCATTTATCTTCCATTTTTCATAGAAACACCACAGTCTAAAAAATTATTAGACCTAAATTTCAAAAACCCTACCAAAATTCCTAACACAAAATATTAGGAGAAATTTAAAATAAATAAACCAAGGGAAAAAAAATCTGATTCCCGATATCCAATCCCCACTGAGGTACACCTTTAAAATTTTATAGGCTATAGAATTTTTTTTCTAAAACTTATATGATTTCTCAATAATGTTTTCTTCAAAACAACCACTATGGTCACCATAAAAATTTATTAAAACACCATCAGTAATCCATGTGATTTACCACGTCCATGTAACTAATCCCGATGGTCCCTATGTTTGTGAAACTTAATTATAATATTCTATAATATAAGAGCTTTCTAGAACAATAAAATTCATACCAATAGGAACTAACTTTATATGAACTTTATTCTAAAATTAGTTGGATAATAAAAATTATATACTCCCACTAAAAATAATCCAACACCATTTGATCGCCATTAATTAATAAAACTAAGGAATGTTTTATTTAGTTTCTATCAATAATTTATTATCCTGGTGCCAATCCTTAAAAGGATCCCCCGTCACCAAGAAAATTTTAGATATATAACCATGTTATATAATAAATTATCATAAGATTCAAAATACTCATCATCAATGCCACTCCCTAAAAAAGAAACACTCTTAGGACTTTGTTATGTCCCCGTTATTTCCTAGTATCAATGTAGTTATGGTCGACATCCTTCGATTACTTTTCAAGTAAATAAGGAAATAAACTTTATTTCTAGACTAGTTTATCACCAGAAGATCCTACCCTAAATTAATTAAGAAATTACACCCAATTCATGAAACTAAACTTTAGTAATCTTATTATAGTCTCTATAATAAAGAATAATTTTCCGTATAAGATACTATGAAACTCACACAACTTCCAAATTCATCTCGACCAGACCAATAAAATTCTAGTAAAAAATAGTCTCCTTTTACAAGACATTAAATTCAATTATATTAAGTAAAAATTTAATATTAAATAAATTGTATTATGATGAACATTTTATTATTTAATATAAAAACATTTTCTATTCCTATAATTAGAATTTTATAAAATAAGCATCATTTTTTGATTAATCGTGTCCAAAGAATCTTATAGTGATTATTTGGGATTTTTCCTTAATTTTTTTTAATGAAAAGTAACAATGTTTTTTTGAAGTTAAACTTATTATATATTGAGTAATATACTATTTATACATAGAAACAAATGAATAATTATTCATATATTTATTATACATTGGTTGAATAATTTAATGGCAACAAAGTTATTTTTTAGAAAAATGTTTTTCTATGTGTACTGTATTTTAATAATTTAACTTAATCAATTATATTAATCAATTTTGATAAAATTTATTGATAAAATATTAAATAAAATAAATTATCTTTCATGTAATTTATTATACTTTTAATGGAATATGATAATGTTTATTTTTATGCTTAACAATACATTTTTTCTAAAAGTGAATTTTAGCATGTTTTGTGAAATAATATTAAAATTCATTTTTTAAACCCTTAGAGATTGAATATAATAATATATTTTCAATATTTTTAATCAAAATATAATTTTTCTAACAAGTTTCATATTATTTTTTATCATAAAAATGAGTTAACCTAGTAAAATTTTATCACCATGATAAAGGTTAAAAGGATTAAAAAGGGGGTTAAACTAAGGGATAAGGTTTCAAATACTAAAATAACATGTCCCTATTTTGATTTTTTGATAATATTATTGAAAACAATTATTCTATATTTGAACATGGGATTATGTGGTGCCACTTTCCTTTGAAAATTTCATTTAGTTTCTTTATGATTAATCATATTTACAAAAGTACCACAATCCCAGTTATCAAAGGATCTCTTCACACCCTCACTTAACCACACTCATTGAGCACCCTATCTTGAATAATACCTAAAAAAATACATCCCTAATATTTTATTTCACATCCTATAGATATTTGTGTATCAAAAATTCCAATCTAAGAAGGATTAAAGAGAGATCCAAAAGAGGATATCCAAGAATGTTGTAACTGTTTTAAAAGAGGTTTTTTTAATATTATTTTTTATTGAACCTACTTAAATATACTCAAAATATACTAACATAATGAAATTATTAATATTATCATAATGAAATGTTTTTATTTTAATGAAATGAACATTATATACCTTCCTCCCCTTTTCTTAGAAAAATGAGAACATTGTTCATGTTATTTCATTTTTCATCACCTATATACGTTGATGGTTATATAAATATATTTAATAAATAAATATGTTATTTATGATATAAAAATTATTCTAAAAAAATATAGGAATTAAGTTTTTAATATTTATAATAAATGGTCAATATAAATTTAACCACCCATAATGAAGATACTGAGAAAATTTTATTAATTTCAATCTATTTTTTGATAATATATTAAACTGTAAACAATTTGTACTAATATAAGGATAATTAATAAATATATTATAAAATTTATATAGTGGAACCATTTTATAACACCTTTAACCATGTTCAACATACCGAAGAAGCATTAGAGAAATTTACTGAACAACATCAAGTTCTTGGCATATGAAAAACTATACTATAAATGAATAGAATATGATAATAAATTGGCCATAAAAATAAATATAAATGAAAATTGTTATTAATAAATTATTTAATAAACTTTATTTGTTTATTTATGAGTATATAATGCATCTGACAAAGGAGGAGTCCAAGGTAATGTTTAATTCTATAAGCTCACTTTTTATCGAGATTTTTTGTGTTTTAATTTCCATTAAGGAAATTATGTGCTCATAGTCACCTAAATCCCATATATTATCTTCTTGTATTATTTTTTATATGTATTATTTATATTTTTCCTCTCTTTGGTACTCATATCAACTGAAAGAATGCATATAATAAAAATAGTACTTATTTTTCATTTTAGGTTGAGAATAATTTTCAACCGTATCTATATTCATTATTTTTTTTTCAAAAATGTAATTTTATAATGAAATGATTTATAATGGTAAATTTCTATAAAATTTTACTTTTATTTAAAATTTCTAAAATAAATATTCTTAATATTTTCCTAACAAGTCAATTTTGATTATATTTACAGATGTGTGAAAGGAATCTTGTATTTAAATTTTATGTATGATCAAGGTTTCCCTCCATTATGAAAATTATTTATTATTTGACTTAAATTCCATGTTTTTATAGTTTTAAAAAGTAATATCTATTACAATTATTTTATGAATATTTATTATTTATATAAAAAGAAAAGGATATTATTTTCAATGTTTTGAAATGGGATTTAATATCACTTATGTATATTTTTATCATCCTATCAAAATTTAATTAATTGTGAATGGATTAATTTTGAGATTCCATTATTGTAAATTATTTTATAGATAATGTATCAAAATTATTATTTACACATCAATAAAATATTATTTCAAGTAAAATTAAACTTTATTTTTGTGACAAAGTTACAAAATATTTAAAAATATTATTTTCAAAGTTTCACATTCATTTCCTCTCTATTTTTAAAAGATATTTAATTTAATAAAAAAACTTCATTTATAATTAATTGATTTTATATTTTAATACCATACTAGTTTATTCTTTATAATTTATTTTTCACACAATTTGTTTCCTTAGTTCACCCACTTCCAGGAAGTTATGTTCTCTATTACTATCCATAATACCTTTGACATTGTTTTTCTTATTAATTTCCATGTTCTCCAGTACCAAAAATATATTTGGTACCATTTTAACCTATTATGTTTCATTTTTCTACTGATATGCATAACTTATAATACCTAAACTTTTTTCCTTAAACCTTATAAACATAGTAATCATATCTTCCATGTTCTAGAAGGAAACATAACTAATCCAAAAACTTGATAGTATCACCATATAAAAGGTGATATTATTAAAAAACATATAGAAATAATATTCATGCATCCTTTCTCTCTAATATAGAGTCAAAATACCAATATTAAAAGTGTTATGATCTAGATACACTAAACAAAACTCAATAATAATATTTTTTCTACTTACAATACTATATTTGAAAATGAAACCTCTGGAATCAAACCTTCTTGGATGACTTACAGGTTCTAATTTTTTTTAATAAAAAACCCTTTCATCCATAATTATAGATATGGAATTGAGTCAAGACTAATGTAATAAACTCATTCTGTTAAAAATAATTTTCCTAATTGTGAATTCCTGACCTGAGTGCCACACACCCATTCCCTGAGCCGGTCAGTCACATGAACTTAGGAATGCCTCCCTCTGTGCTAGAGGCTATCGACTAGAATTAATATCAATCATGGGGAGACTATACCCAATTTATCAAAGTAGCACAATAGTGGAAATAAAGAAAAACAACCAAATGATATATCAAATAACCAAACCAAACCAGTATCTCATGATGAACAAAACATGAATACAATATCTAAAACTAAAAAGTAGATATGTCATGCCAAATATGTGTCAAGTTTCAAATGAAAAACCAAAATAAAGACACACTAACACTTCCAAGTGAGTCCCAACCCCATGCCTGGTTACCTCATCCATGCTCCATCCCAACTCATTTATCCAATATAAGGCACTTTCCCTTGTCCTGTCCTACAAAAATGAAGTCTGTTCAAGCACTGATCAGGAACCCCAAGTAAGGTGTATGTACAACTTATTAGGCCACCAATAATGATGTCTAAAATAATATCTATTAAATAATAGTGTATGATATTGTATAAATAATAAATACAAGTAGTAAAGTAAACTATTTACATATATTCAATTATTCTTTACTTAACCACATAAACCCATAGGTTCCCAAGGAAAACCAAACCATAAATACCTGCTTCGGTCTGTGACTTAATCTGAACTATACCCAATGGATATAACATATCATAATTCTATGGTTGTCAATTATCATTACAGTTTAATTCATATTACGGAAAATTAGAAGCATAGTCCAATGACAACATTTTGGGGCTAGAACTCCATGTCTAGCATCCCATGGGATTTTAAAGTAGCTATATGTGTCCCACAATCATTATTACTATAGAGTTTTGAAGAAGCAGTCCATATCCCACACATGTTTTCTAATTAGTCACACAAGTGGTATTTTACAGCACCAGTTTGTGTCCCGCACTCATTATAAATATGGGATTTTGAAGTAGTAGTCCATGTCCCACACATGTTTATCAATCAATAAAAATACCACATATGTCATATTTATCCTAGTTAATCATCATTAACTCAATCACCAACATTTCATACAATTATTTACCATTACAATTTATCACAATAAATCATGATTCAATACTTTAATCAAATTAAATAATATGTGAAATTCACCATTAAAGCATTTTTCAATATTCAAATCATATAACCCATTAACCCATCAAGTTCGATTAAACCATCTCATAATCCCCATTATCAATAAATTCATATCACATTAATTTTCCAATCACACAATCTAAATTTTCCATCAATCACACATTCAAAAAACTGAATTAATTAATTAACCAATTTATTAATATAATTACACCAATTTCATAATACCAATTACCCAAATTAAATTTTCCAAGTTCAACATATCTTATATTCACATGGAAACTCAATTAATCAATTTAATTATTCCATAAAAAATTAATCTATTAATTTATTCATTTCAAAATTCAATTTTCAAATGTGATAATTGAAATTTCATAACACATACATGTAATTGTAATTCATAACTATGGGAATTGAATTTAAGCCACCTACCTCAACATTGATTATGAGTGATCGCCAATGGAAAACCCTAATTGAAGTAGAAAGATTAATAACATGACAAAGAAAAAGTTCAATATTCGAAACCAAGATCCAAGATCAAATATAATAGATCTATTAAATCCTAGATATCGATCTACTACAAATATAAGAAAACATCCCTTTAAAGGATTAGAAAAATGACACGAGAGAGCAGGGAAAAAAATCAGGATGAGAATATTTTATCAAGAGAGGTGCAGATCTTCAATACAGGTTTCAAAACATCAATAAAAAAGGTTGAAAGGCTTTGGAATCTATTTGGGAACCCCAAAAAATGAGATAAATCATTTTGGGATGAATTGGGTTGAGTTATGGTGAAGCCTACGAGGTTTGGGAGTTTTTAATCTAATTTTTTGGGGGTTTAAAATTCTTTATGCATGGTTTCTTACTCGGGGCACTCGGTTTTTCATAATTGTACACCTAACCATGTGCCTCCTCATGGGGGGCCTCATAGTTATTACTATAAGGATGCATAATTTGAAAATCCATCCACCAATCATTTTAATCCACTCTGTTTGGGTTTGCACTATTTTCTGGCCTGGGTGAATGGTTTGGGAAAACCATGCCTCAACCGTGCACTACCCCTCTTCTTCCTAAAACAATCCAATTTCACCCAAAATCTCCCCAATATAAAATCCAGACAAGATATAGTCAAAATAGTACAAAATAGAACCTTTAAACAAGATTGATACATCTCCAAAAAGGTCGAGATCATAAAATCTCCCCACCTTATAACAACTCATCCTCGAGTTGTAGTCCCAAGCATCTCCAAGATTCTAAGGTGAAAAGTTTGGACCACTAAGCCTGTATATCTGCTTCTATTTCCCATGTTTCCTCTCAAATTTTCCCATGATTCCACAATACACAAACTACCAATATAGTATTTCCCCACAACACTTTCCCACTGTGATCCAACACACGTATCAGATGCTCTTCAAATTACGTATTAGTCTCAATCTCAACATCAACCACATCGATCACATGATAAGGGTATAGACAATATCACTGATGTTGTGAAACATAAAAAACATAATTCATGGTACTATACCTTTGTAGAACATCCAATCGGTATTACACTGTATGAATTATCTCCACAAACTCAAACGGTTAAGCAAAACTGGGCACCAAATTTCCATGTATCTGAATACTATGATGACACAATCTTGGGGACACTCAAAGGAACACATGATCACCCAGTGAATACTCAAGGGTTTGTCTAATTCTATTAGAATACAACTTATGTCTACTCTAAGTCACAGTCATACATTTTTGAATTAGCTAAATCTAATTTTACATATCCTACACAAGACTCGGTCCCAAGAACTCTGACTCACCAACCTCTATCTGACATTGAGGTGATCTTCATGACCTACAATAAAAATCTTCATATGGTTCCATCATTATAGTTACCTGATAAATATTTTTATAGGAGAACTCAACGAGCGCTAAGTGATTCTCCAAATACCCACAAAAGTCAAGAACACATGCTTATAGCATATCCTCAAGCACTAGTATATTATGTTTTGACAACCCATATATCTATGGGTGGAATGCTGTACTTAGTAGAACCTATGTACCAAGTTACTTATGAAATACCTGCCAAAAGCATGAATTAAAACATGATTCATAGTCTAAAACTATTCTTCATGGCACCCCATGAAACCACATTATTTCTTAAACACCCAAATATACCAACTGGTCCACTGAGAAGGTCTCCCATATAGGAAAGAAATGTGCTACTTTCATCAGTCGGTCCACAATAACCCAAATAAAATCATTCTTTGGAGGCATCATCGTGAGACCCAACACAAAATCCATAGTAACATCGTCCAAATTCTAATTCGAAATGGGAAAAAAATGTAGTAAATCACCTGGAAATTGATACTCAACCTTCACCTATTGATAGGTGTAGCATCGTTTCACAAACCCTATTATCTACCTTTTCATGTATGGCCACCAAAATGGACATCATATGTCATGATAAATTTTGGTAACACCTAGATGCATTACCCACTATCAGGCATGACATTCACACATCATCTCCTACTGCATATTCATAGTCACAACAACATGATACCTAACATAGATGATCTCATCATCATGTATGGTTCAATCAGAAGGTAACTCCCCACCTTCAAGGTATTTCCTCAGGGCAAAACATTTTGGGTCCTCATACTACATATCTATAACCTCGATAAAAAGTTTAGACTCTACTGAAACTTATTCAAGAGTCATCTTCTCCTTGATCTCCTGAACCAAAACATGCATCTCATCTGTTAAAGATATCATCTTCAACTAAACACTATAATCCTAATGTACATGATTTTTAGTTTTCATTCTTAAATCATCAACAACATTGTTACCCTTCCCAATAATATAGGCTAGATCAAAGTTGAATGACTGCATATACTCAACCCATATCTGTTTCTTGAGATTCAAATCTCATTGAGAAAAGATGTACGTTAAGATCTTATGCTTAGTATACATAATAAAATTTCCAACTAAGAGATAATAGCACTAACACTTAAAATCATAAACCACTGTAGCTAACTCATGGTCGTGTATATGGTAATTTGGTTCATGTGGCCTCAACTGGAATGACCCATATGCTATAACTCGATCTACCTATATCAACACTACAAAAAAGAATGATCCCATAAGTGTCACAAAAATATTGTATACTCCACACCTGGCTCGGGTAGGATCAATATTGGTGTCTTCTTCAAATGCTCCTTAGGATCCTAGAAGGAATTCTCACATGTTCCAGACCATTAAAACTTTATCCTATTCTTGGTCAAGCATGAAATAGGTTCTAAAAACTTGGAATACTCTTGGACGAATCTCTAATAATATCCTGATAAACCCAAAAATATATGGACCTAAAAAAAATTATTTGTTTGATCCCAAGAAACAAATACTTGCACCTTATCCAGGTCTACTAAAACACATTCCTTTGATACGATGTGACCTAATAAGTGTACCTGATTAATCAAAAATTGATAGTTAGATAGTTTTGAATATATCTAATTCTCTCTTAGTGTACTAAGGATGATTTCAATATATTGGGAATGATTTTCATGAGTCTTGAAGTACACCAAAATGTAATCTATAAAAAATAACAAAAACTGATTCAGGTACAAGTGGAATATTCCTTTCATTAAGGCCATAAACACTTCCGAAGCATTCGCCAGCCCAAAAAACAACACGATGAACTCATAAAGTCCATAACCGCTCTTGAAATAAGTTTGAGGTATATCAGAAGGAAAAAATATAAATTGATGATATCCCAATATCAAGTTGATCTTAGAGAAGTCACAAGCTCCCCTCAATTGGTCAAGTAGATCATCAATATATGGATGATGATACTATTTATTCATTTTAATCTGGTTTAAATTCTGGTAATCAATAAACAAGTGCAAACTCACATCAGTCTTATTTGAAAAAAAGACTAGAGAACCCCAATGTGAAATACTTAGATGGATAAACCACATATCCATCAACTCTTCCAGTTGAGTCTTAAGCTCTTGAAGCTCTGTTGGTTCTATTATGCATGGTGGAATAAAAACTGGCTCACCCCGGCATGAGCTCAATTGTAAACTTCACATCTCTCTTAGGTGGAAGCCCTGATAAGTCCTCATGAAACATGTCCTGGAACCTATCTACTGTATTTATAAAGACATTGTATTTTACACCCCCATATTCTAGAAATAGACTAGAAACTTGGGTGGTGAGATCCCCTACTTACTAATGAACTGGCCCTACATGGCCCACATGGATATCTCATTCCCCATGGTGAATATTTTTGTCACCCTCACGAGTTGTAAAAGTCACTCTCCTATGGTAATAATCAATGTGGGCTCAGTATTCTACTAACCATTACATACCTATTATTAGGTAAAATCCTAACATATCAAGGATATAATGATTCCAACTTAAATGATATCCCCCAACCTCAATAAAACACCCCTTTCACAAGCATATGTCTCTAAACCATACTCCCAATAGTGCATCTATTATCCTCACATCACTCATGAATCCACCGACAAGCTCAAACCATCCATAAGTTATAAATATAAAAAATAATGAGAGGAACTAGTATCAAATAAGGCACTAGATACTATAAAAGGTACAAGATTAGTACCTCTAACTATCGATGGTCTAGGATTGCTATCCAAAAGAGTAGGCTAAACTGCATGAAAGTTTCATGCCCTTCTTCCATGTGGTGTAGTATACGTCCCCTAAGCTACACCACCCTGCTGATACAAGTTCCCTTTCCTAGAAGAACCTCTTCCACTACCTCTACTTCCAAGACCAGTATAACTCTAGCAGCTAGACTGATACTGTGTAGAAGATATGCTTACCACACTATGATTTTTCCTTACTACTCCATCATTACCCATATTTTGTGGGTTCCTATAAAACCTCTATAATTTCCCAGCCCACTGTAATATCAACACTCAACCGATGGATGGGGGAACTATCTACGAAAAGACCCAACCTACCACACTAGTGTCAGGTCACTCAAGTAAGGTCTTATATGACTGATCCTCCCCATTGACACTCTACCTTCGACTTCCCTTGTCAAAATTTTCATAATGATACTTCCTGATCTTGGAATTCACATCTATTAACCATCCACTAAAAACCAAATGTCCTCTACCAAAGGCCTCCTTCAGGTTCCACGTAGAAATGATATCCTGATACACCACTTATAAAAACTTCTTCATCCTTAATATATTCACTTAGGACTTGATTTCACATTTAATCCCATATTGATACCACTTTTCCATGGTCACATCGTCTCTTTATAATGCTGGAACAAAGCGTTGTATATTTATATAACGACCCCCATAGTCTATAATGGTTATAATCCCCTGATTCAACCAAATAAACTCGGTTTCTCTCTCATTCATGAGAGGCTTAGGGTAAAATTTCTCCAAGAAAACATCCTAAAATTACTTCCACTCTTTATTCTATAGCTATCCATCATAAGTATTGATGTCCCAACAATGATTTTCTTGACCACATTACATAACAGTATAATTCTTGAGTTCCTAGAACAATGAATTCATGCTTAACTCCCATTATATACCAGTATATGAGTCAAATCTATGAAAATATAAGAAACAATAATCACATCACATAACAAGTTCATCAATCATGGTGAAATATCATCCAAATGTAACAATACACATCAATAACAATGATCCCATCCTGAGTACTTATATTTTACCCTCATACGTGGGTTATCTACTCCCATACATGAGATCTTAACCAATGCCTATCTCATACTATTATCCTTTCTACCCAAATAATAAAATAATGTAAAAGAAAATAAAACCCCTTTGATACAACTTTGTGACATCCTGACCCATGTTTCACACACCAGTGCCCCATGCCGGTCGGTCACATGACCTTAGGCATTCCTTTTTATACACTAGAAGTTTTCGACTAGTAGTGAGGGTATAATATTAATTATGAGTAGACTATACCCTTTTTATAAAAGTATCACAATAGATGAAATAAATAAGAATATCCAAATGATATAACTAATAACCAAACCAAACTAATATCACATGATGAACAAAACATGAATACAATATCCAAAACTAAACAATAGACATGTCATTAAAAATACATGTCAAGTATGAAATGAAAAACCAGAAATAAAACACACTAACACTACCAAGTGGGTCTCAACACCATGTACAGTTACCTCATCCATTCTTCATCTCGGTTTAATAATCTAACATGGGGATCTTACCCTTATCATTTCCTACAAACATAATGTTTATTTAGGGACTGATCAGGCAGCCCGAGTAGGGTGTGGGTACAACTCAGTAGGCCACCACCAATTTTTTTTAAAACAATATCCAATCAATAAAAATATATGTAGTTGTATAAATAATAATTACAAACAATAAATTAAATTGTTTACATATATTCAATTATTCTTAACCACATAAACCCCAGGTTACCAAGGACACCCAAAACATCAATACACGCTTCAGCCCATGATAGAGTATGAACTATACACAAGGGATATAATATATCACAATTCCATGGTTTTAATTTATCATTTCAATTAAATTTATATTATTTAAAATTGGAACCACAATATAATGTATACATTTTGGGGCTAGAACTCCATGTCTAGCATCCCGTGGGATTTTGAATAAGTAGTCTATGTCTCACATTTATTATCACCATGGGATTTTTATGAATCAATAAATTCCCCACACATGTTTTTCAATCAATCAAACAAGTGGTGTTTTGAATAAGTAGTTAGTTTCCCACACTCATTATCACTATGTGATTTTGAAGTAGTAGTCCATGTCACACACACACATTTATCAATCGATCATAATATCATATATATAACATTTATCATAGTAAAACATCATGAATCCAATCACCAAAATTTCACATCATGGTTTACCATTACAATTTATCACAAAAAATCATGATTCAATACTTTTATCACATAAAATCATATGTGCAATTCACCATTAAACCATTGTGAAATATTCCATTTATATTACCCATAAACCCATTAAGGTCAAGTCAACTATACCATAATTCCCATTGTCAATTAATTCATATCACATTAACTTACCAATTAAAAATCTCAATTTCACATAAATTCCACATTCAAAAAATTCCATTAATTAATTAACCAATTAATTAATGTAATTCCACCAATTGAATAATAAAAATTACCCAAATCAAATTTCCAAAGTTCAACTCAGCTGATATTCATGTGGAAACTCAATTAATCAATTTCACGATTCCATAAATTAATAAATAAATTAATTTATTCAATTCATGATTCAATTGTCAAATGTTCTTGTTGAAATTCCATAAAACATAAACACAATTGGAAGTCATAACTATGGGGAATTTAATTTTGACCACTTACCTCGAGATTGGTGATGAGAACTCACCAATGGAAAGCCCTAATTGAAGCCGAATGAACAAGAACATGATGAAGAACCAGACCTAGATCAAAAACCTTGATCCAAGATTAACAATATTAGATATATCAAAGCCTAGATCTTGATCCACTACCAACGGAGGAAAATATCCCTTCAAAGGATGAGGGAATGTTGAGGGAGATATGGGAGACTAATTAGGATGAGAATCTATACATGAGAGAGGTGAAGATATTCAATATAGGATTCAAAATGATAATAAAATAGGTTGGAATTCCTTGGAATCCATATGGTAACTTCCAAAAATGAGAAAAATCATTTATGGTTGAATTGGGTTGAGTTAGAAAAAACTACAAGGGGTTAGAGAATTTTTAATCTAATTTTTGGGGGCTTAAAATTATGCATGCACAATTTTCTTGCTTGGGGTGAATAGTTTCCCCTAAATGTGCACCTAACCACATGCCTCCTCCCAGGGGGATTCACGGTCACTTATATAAGGGCACACTAACCCACGTGTAAGTGAGTTTCACCACATTTAATTCTCCAAGATGCTTTAATTTTCATCACTTTGTGTCCTTCCATTCCTTCCATGCTCCGGTACACATCGTGTAATGATTACACGATGTGTAATTCTATTTTAATACTCTAGAAGCCTTATTTTTCCTCGTCTCCTCAATTTTGGACCTCATAAGTTCCCAATGATCATCTTAAAAATCCAGTGTCATGCTGCTTCACTTTTCTAGTGGTGCTTAGTTCCTTTTTGTTCCTCAATTTCCATTTTATCTTTGGTAATTCTCCAAATATCAATACTATATAAGACTTTCCAACACATTAATATCAGGCAAATATATTATATTTAATCAATTAATATTCAATGAATTCATATATAAAAATACATCAAAATATATATACAAAATAGAGTTATCAAATACCCCCACAATCAAATATTTTCTCGTACTCAGGAAACACCTCAACATCAAATCACCAAGGGTCCGCACATCAACAAGTGAATTTTCAAATTATTATGCTCATAAAAACAAGTTATAATTGAATATTATAAAAACACACAAAAACACAATAAGAAATCCAAAGATCGTGCTTCATTAAAAATATGAAATTCAAGACATTTTCCCTTGTAAGACACAGTTTTCAACTTTTCATCAACATCCTTGCCATTTATGATTTACCTCACCTTTAATTTTTTCACTCATCACTCAAGGTAACAATTTTAATAGAGTTATGATCATACCTCTAGTACATTCTCCTAACCATAGACTTGCATTGAATCTAATTTCTCCACCGTGTAAAAAAATTTCACAAATAATAATTAGGGATTTTAAATAATGATCAAATGATTTTTTGACTGATAATAGGAAGGTAAAAATGTTGAAAATCATGTAAAGAGTAGGAGGCTAAAATATAACATAAAATTCATGATATTTATAAGACAAGCTCAATGAAATGATCCTCACAAAAATGTAATTCCATTTCACACCCCCCAAAGCATAAAGTAAAGGCTCAAAAATTATGTAATCATAATGAATGATAATCCTCTCTTGTTTCTATCTTTTTTTGATTTTTATTTTAATTTTTTTGAAAGTAATTATTGGATTAAACCACACATCCACCACCTAACCACATATGATAAAAATTATCAGTCCAGAAAATGATGATTTTTGATTCTCCCAATTCAAAACCCATTTTTTTTATTTTTCGAAGGATGCTCTAGGACAAGTCTCAAATCCACCATATAACCACATATGATTTTGCGATCATCGATCTGACAATGGTGATTTTTGACCTACCTGAGAAACAACCCTTTTTTTATCTATTTTTATTCATTTTTATTTTTTTAAACATATGGGATATACATGGAATATAATGAATGTAAATATGAACCTTATGCAAAATCCCATGGAAACATCCTACAGTCTACCCTCAATATATTACATCCCATATCAACCATGACCAAATTATCCCCCACACTCATTCAATTAAATATAATAAGAAAATAAAAGAGATGAGTAGGAAGAAAAATAATGGCTTGAAATGTGGCTTAATACTAACAAGGTCATCCATGGATTCTACAGTCTAAAAGTATGATCAATGCACACATGGGTCTTAGGATAAAAGGGTTTATCAATAAAATACCTCAACCATTTAAAAAGTGAATTTTTATAGTTATAGCCTTCAAAAGATATCAATGAAAGTTTTTGTAGGTTTACATGCCCCAAGATTCACTCAAGAAATATTCTCAGAAAAATAGGAAATATCTAGTCCAAGATCCTCCGAGCATGATTCAAATTTTAAATTTATATTTTCCCAAACAGTATTAAATAGAAAGGCATAGTATAGTAGAAGTACAGGGTAGAACCCACAGAGAGCAGGGAATGCAGGGATGAAAAATCTAGACTAAAGGTTATATCACTCTAATTTGTGATTTATTTTATTAACAAAATTATTAAAATTAATTAAATGAATTAAAATAGGTGAATATAAGAGAGGGGAATCATTTTCCAGGGTCGGTTTTGCTAAATAAATTCATCTTTTCTTACAAAATTAATCATATTAAATAGGTGCTCAACCAAACAATTTAATTAATAAAATAATTGATCATTCACTATCAAACTACCATAGAATCCCAATTCTTTATGGTTAGATGAATTAAAATACTAGATTTCATTATGTTTAATTTTCCAAAAGTAGAAGAATATTTTCATTCAATTGTCATGAATAAAAAATATCAATCACTTTGGGGTTCATTAAATATTGAAATATATGGTCAATGATTCAATGATGAATAAAGTGTATATACAGGAACAACATGATACTATGAAAAAAAGCATCTTAACATGAAATTTCAAGTCAGACAATGATAGTAACCACCCTCTTTGTCTGATTTCTCTCCCCCTATATGTTTTAGCCAACCATCATCGGGAGGTCACTAATGATGAATAAACCACCACCCATAATGAAGAGATTAGAAAAAAGAGAACAAGAATGAAATGTGGAAAATAAATATATTGGAATTAAAATTGTAAAGCATTCAATTATTACATGAAAGAAAGAAATGGAAAAAAATTTAAAACCTATCTATGAAGAAATCTGGGTCTGAACCCTACGAAAGCCTCCCAGTAGTTGATCCTTTACATGGTTGATATAATTCTATTATCCCTCTTTGGATCCCATATATATAGGCCTTGATGTCATCAATAGGGTTCTATTGAGTCAAATACATGTTTAATGGCCATATCAGGTAGTCAAAGATATAATATATAGTATGAAGATATATTAGAAATCAGTGTTATTTTTTCTATGTAGGGATATTACAGGGTGAGTAATATGTTTACATGTCATGTAATCCTTGGAAATATTTTCTTCTTCTCAGCAAATGTAATATTTTCACAACTTGGACATTTACATGTTGTATATTAACTTCACACAACGTGTAACTTCAACTTCCATCACCAGAACCCCTGTGTCATCCTACTTCTTTAGTTTTGTGTCTTTCATGTATTCCTTGAATATCCTCAAAAATACGGCATCGCACCAGAAGTGAAGAAAAGTGGCGTGAAGTTATTTTCTGTTCTTTAATTCTCCCTTTTTCATTGGTATTTATCCAAATGTCAATCCTATATAAGAATACACAAAACATTGATGTAAAGTACATATATTATATTGAATAAATTATTATCCAATGGAAACACATATAAAAATACATCAATATATGTATACAAAATAGATATATAAAATACCCCCACACTCAAATCAATACTCATCCTCGAGAAAAACCTCAACTTTGAAATACCAAGGATCCATACATCGAGAATGGAATTTTCAATATATTATGCTCATAAAAAAATTATAAATAAATATTGTAAAATCACAAAACATCCCCAATAAATAATCCAAAAATAATTCTTCATTTATAATGTTCAATTCACAAAAATATTCCCTTTTCACACACAGTTTTCATCTTTTCATCAACATTCCATTCATGATTTACTTCACCATTTAAATTTTCCACTCATCACTCAAGGTACAAATTTAATGCAGTTATGAAAATATCTCAATTACATGTTCCAAACCATAGGCTTTCATTGAATATACTTTATCCACCGTGTAAAGGAAAATATCATAATTAATCATGAGATATTTGAAATAAGGATCAAATGGCTCTGGCTGAAAGTAGGAAGGTAAAAATGTTGAAAATAAAGTAAGGATCAAGGAGGAGGTTAAAATCTAACTTATAATTCATGATATTCAAAATAAAATCTCAATGAAATGATCCTCACAAAAATGTAATTCCATATCACACACCCCCAAAGTATATAGTAAAGACTCATAAACAATGTAATACTAATGAAAGATAATCCTCTCTTATTGCAATATTTTTTTTCTTTTTTTATTCGAAAGTCATGATTGGAATAAACCTCACGTCCACCACCTAACCACATATGATAAAACTCATTGGTCCAGAAAATGGTGATTTTTGACTCCCCCAATTCAAAACCCATTTTTTAATTTTTCTTCGAAGTCTTCCCTAGGATATGTCTCACATCCACCATCTAACCACATGATTTTGAGATCATCAGTCTAATAATGGTGATTTTTGACTTACCTGTGAAACAACCCATTTTATTTTTTAATTAATTTTTTTACAATAATAGGAATATACAGTGGAATATAATGAATATAAATATGAACCTTACCCAAAATCCCTTAGAAACACCTTTCAGTCCCCCCTTAAGATATCACATCCCATGTCCACCATAAACGACCCTCCCCCATACTTATTCAATTGAATATCATGAAAAATAAAGAGTAGGTTTGGAATGGAAATAATGGCTTATAATGTGGCTTAATCTTTACAATATCATACATGGTTTCTGTAGGCTTATGAAGGATCAATGAGAAGGTGGGTCTCAGGATAAAAGGGCTCATAAAAAATGCCTAAATCATTTCAAAATTGAACTTTTTAAGTCATAGATTTGACAAGATATCAATGAAAGTTCTAGTCGGTTTACTTGATCAAAGATTCACTTAATAAACATGCTTATAAACGTAAGAAATATTTGGTAGAAAATCTTATCAGGACTAGGAATAAAAAAAATCCAATCTGTTCATGGCATGAAAATCAATAATCAGTTTACTCAATGTAGGATTCTAGGAATAAGTATCATGAAAGGAAATTATATCACCAATAATTTTCAAGAAATTAAAAATTAAAGTAATCAAGTGAATTTTAAAATTTTTATTTATATTTTTAATTTATGGGAATCATATTTAAAATTTTCCAACACATCAAGATATTTATTATTGATTCTGAAATATCTTTGATTAGTGAGTACAAGAAAAAAAATTCAAGCATTTTTATTTGTTAATCTAATTCAATCTATTTCATGCAAAAATTAAATTCATTCATTTTTTTCAAATCATGTGATAAGAAAACTATGGGTACAAAGATATAAAAGAGTATAAAGAGAAATCCTTTACCTTTGATGCTTCCGAATGAGTCTCTTAGGTCCTGTCTGGCTAGGTTCATGATGTGTAATTAGATTACATGATGTATAACACTCATGTTTTCATCTTCTTCAATCACTTCTTGCTTCTTCCTTCTAGGGAACTAAAATGTAAAAATCAATATTGAAAGTATGGTCCATTGAAAATTTAAATTATTTTAATCAAATAGGAAAAGAGGACAACCATAAGAATATTTATTTAAATAAATAAAATAAAATAAATCTATGTCCTAGAATAAAATTTTAAAATACGGGTTGCCTCCCGATAAATGCTCATTTTTTTGGTCATTTAGGTAGACCTTTTAACTTTGTTAGCTGATTAAAACATGGTAAAATGCTAACCATCTTGGATTTGACAACATATGAAGTTATTGTTCCTATAGGGTGGTATTTTTCTTCATACTCTTTTGGTTTATCATGACTAGTGGTGGGAAGCAATTTGAGGATAGATGTAATGAAAATAATAGAAAATCAAAATCTTACCAAAATGTGTAGTTCATATATACCACCACTTTTTCTTATTTATTTTACTTATTCTAAGATTCTGTAATGACTTGTTGAATTGACGTATTAGTTTTCTCCTCTTCATCTTGAAATTGTAGGAGAGAGTACCATTCTTATTCCGTATCAATAATGTCTGTGAGGTTGACACATGTTTTCATAATGTCCTCTTCCTTTACTATTTATTCTTCCTCTAACTTTATAGATTGTACTACTTTGACCTCTGTCTCCTTTTCCTCCTCGAGCATCCATTAAAAAATTTCCCTCAAATTTCCTTCCTCTTCTCCATGTAGTTGTAAAAGTAATTTTTTTTCCTCTTGGTCCTTTTGTATATATAGAAGGGAAGACTCAGGTTCTGATACTTCTTCTAAATATAGAGGTTCATCTATTTTAATGTCTCCAAAATACTCTAGGTAATGTTATTTGTTCTCTTACTCTAAATTTTCTTCCTTTTTCATTTCCACAATATTGAATTCATGAACCTTTTGATATTTTTCATCATCAAACCAATCAATACCTATATTAGATTTTAGTGGTAAGTTTCATAATAGGGAATTTAGATTTGAAATAACCTGAGAAAGGCGAGTAATCAAATATCATTGTTCATTGAGTTGGGATTCATGATCATCCACCCATTTATCCAATAATAAAATTAATTGCGTGGGAAATATGGATAGTCTACTATAAGAATTATTCTCTTGAGGATGTTTGAAGGAATGATATTCTTGAATGTAATGATCATGAGGTTGTTTTACATCAATAACATAGACTTCCTCAAATTATTGACATGAATCATCTTTAAACCGACTTATATCTGCATTATATACCATTGGTAGGAGAAAATTAAAATTATTAATGATTTTGTAAAGCTGAGTAGTCAATTCTACCTGCTCACCGAGTTTGACCTCATTATAGTCCATCATCTTATCCATCACTTCAATTCATTGGGATAGAAATATAGTATTTATTTATTCTTTATGTTCTCTTGATTTTTTTTTGGAAATAGGTGTTGAAATGTGTGTACTTATCAGCCTAATAATTGACTTGGTAGATTTGATAGTCGATAGATCCTATATTGAGAAGATAGTAGGCATCATTCCACTATTGGGTTGGAATTTATCGTACTGATGAGAATATTAACCATTCTGATAGTTGTCTTATTGTGTGAACCCTTTTAAATTTGGTGCTTCCTATGTGGTTAGATACTTCAGATATTAAATTTATTCTAATGGTGGTGCAGTATAATATTGGTTCATCTGAAAACTCATATTGTACACCATAAAACACTACAAAAATATTAATATATGATAAAAAATGTCTACAAAACTAATTAATTAAAATAAACTCAGCAAATAGAAATCTGATTCGAAAAGAAATTGACATAAATAATTGGCCTCAAGTCATCTACAATACTACGCTGCTCCCTAGAAATGGTGCCATAATTTGAAATGGTTGAATGGTGTCATTAATTCCTCTAGGCTGGAGTAAAATTAGAAATTTATTTTATCCTGAACCTTTCTAACTATAAAGGTGTAGTATAGAAGAAGTGTGGGGTCGAACCCACAGAGATTAGGGAACACAACAATGACAACTCTAGACTAAAGGTTAGGTCACTCCAATTTCTGATTGATTTTATTAAACTAATCGTGAAATTGAAATAAATAAATAAAAGTGAGGGGAATCAGTTTCTAGGGGTGGGTTTACTAAATATATTCTTCTTTTCTTGCGAAAATAATCATGTTAAATAGCTGTTCAAAAAAATACTTTATTGGTAGAATAAATAGTCAATCCATAACAAACTACCCTAGAATCCCAATTCATAATATCCAGATGAATCAAAATACTAGTATACATTAATTTTAGATTACAAAAAGTAGAATAATAATTCCATTCAATGTTCAAAAATGAATCATCTCAATCTTGTTTGGCTTAATTCATTATAGAAAAAAAAATTTCAATTATTCAATGATAAATGAAATAGGTGTGTAATCACAATAAGATACTATCGCATAAAATCATATTTATAAGTAAAGGTAAATAGAACTGTGGTTTTATGCACCCCCTTTAACAGATTTTACTCTCCACTAGGGGGTTTAGCCAATCATCATTAGGTGGTCATTGATGATGAATAAACCAATACCCATATTAAATAGATTATAAAATAATAAACAAGAAATGAAATTATGAAAGGAAATAGATTGGAATTAAAATAAAAAGATTCTTACGATTACATCAAATAAAGAAAAGAAGTGCATAAACAAAAACCTATCTATGGAGACATTTAAGTTGAAACCCTACGACGACCTCCGGGTAGTCGATCCTCAAGCATTGAATGTGATCCTTGAGTGAAGCCTTGGAATCTACATTTATAGGCTCCATTATTAGTAAATTTCATAATGTAATGGTCTGTGTGGGTCCCATGTTGAATATTTATTAAACAAAATAAATATTCAATGAATATGGGTGAAAAATTATCATATGGGAAATTCCACCATGTGTATCTGAGTTTCACCACGTGTAATTCCCTTTCTGAAAAATTACACCACATATAACTAAGTTTCACCACATGTAATTGTCTAGGATGATTTAATTTTCTTCACTTCGTATCCTTACATTCCTTACATGTTTCAGTACACATCGTGTAATGATTACATGATGTTTAATTCCATTTTATTGGTTTGGAAGCCTTGTTTTACCTCGGTTCCTCAAATTTTGACCTCAGAAATGCTCCATGATCATCATCAAAAGCCAATGTCATGCCGTTTCACTTTACTTTCATTGAAAAGTGCCTTTTTGTTCCTCAATTCCCATGTTTTCCTTGGTATTTCTCAAAATATTAATACTGTATAAGAATTTAAAAAACATTAATATCAGAAAAATATATTATATTTAATAAATTAATATTCAATTAAATTATATATAAAACACATCAAAATATTTATACAAAATATAGCTATCACACACAGTTTCATAAACAGTTGGACAACCGTGCAAATCGCCTTTGTCCGGGCTCGCATGATTTTCTGGCCTAGGTGCACAATTTGTGAAAACCATGTGCCAACCATTCATTTTCCCTCTTCTTCCCAAAATTCTCTAATTTCAACCAACAACTCCCCAAGGTAAAGCCCTAACAATATATACTCAATTTCATTCAAAAATTCTATAATTTCACCCCAAATGATACCTTCTATGGTAACACCTACTAGAAAACTCAATGTTCTTTCCTATCCCATCTTATCCATTCTCTGATTAACATCAACTCCAGTGCTCTAAATGTATTCAGTAGTATCTTAAAGAGTTCAACACCACATGAAATAGGTTTTTTTAAAATTTTAAAAACTAATATATTGATATTATAAAAAATATCTAAAAAAAATTGATATATTGAGATCCCTATTGTTTGGAAGATGACACCTTCTGCCCATATCAGATAATACTTTAAGAACAAAAATATTGATTATGTATCCTTAAATATATAACCCATCATGGAACCTTAATAAATCATATAGAATTGAGAACACTTTAACTATATCCACTGCACCAATCAAAAAATTAGTATTTATAGAATACATTCTATAATAAATGAACATGACAAAACAAAGCACACAATATATTCTAGACCAAAAAAAATAGAATTATGGGGTTCTGAAATATTTCTACTCCATGGGAGAACAAATTAAAACTTCATACATTAATAATAGAAATAGAGAATAATTGAGTTAAAAGGGAACCATCTTCTAGAAACCTTATTCATATTTTAATTTTGAATAATTCAATCCTACCCATGAAAAACAACTATCAAACATAATTCCACTATAATGAAACATGTGGTAGACTTAAGAACTTTATAGACTCCATCAGTCTACCTAGTATCCCTTTATATTCTAGTTTATTTTCTACATTTTGGACATCTTACCTATTACGAATTAATACCTTCTAGCTTCATCAACCTCTAATGTCATAACCTTTAGCTCAAATCAAACAAAAAATGCTTCCACAACTTATTTTATCTACAAGATCTTTTGTTGAGAAGTGTCTTAATGGAAACTAACACCACCTGTTTCTAAAGTTAACTAAAAACATTACCCACAACCATTATTTATAGTGGTTCCTATACAATATATTGTAGGTTCTATTGGTTACACCACCGTTCAATATTTACGGAAATACTTGAACTTGATTAGGGTTACTGTCATATGTTCTACCAATAGACCGACTCAACCTTTTTCTTCCAATGAATAGTGAATGCTCTATATTCATCCTTTAACTTTTCCCAAATTTTATAATATAATAGAACAAAATTGTAGACTTTTTCTAGCATTCATATGCATCTAACATGTAATATTAATATTATGTATCATCAGATTAATCTTAAGTAAAATTTCTTTAATCTTACATAGCCTTCATTGTAACTTGAAATTAGTTTTGAGTATGACTTCACCACTTCCTCTAGATACACATGTTTAATCTAAAACATCATCATAAGTCACATATTTGAGAATTTGATATTTTTACTACCTTCTTACAGAAAATCCCTCATACTAATGAATTTTATTCAACTGGTTCTACAAGTATCCTTTTTAAAGTATCATTTTTTAAATTATAATACCTAACCAAATAAATCTTAAAACTAAAAACCCAATATAGGTTATTTTAGATTATGAATATTAAGAACATTTATTTAAAAATTTCAACTTATTAAACATCACAAGTTGAAAAAAGTAAGCAACATGTCTTGAAACTACTATACCCCCACCATAAAGTAAGGATGAGGTGTGATCCACTGAAAAGAAATGGTATATATATTAATTATATAGTAAAACATTAATGTGATATAAAATAATAATAGATTTATGATTCTATTTTTATATTTTGATTGATCAATAAAAATCTATCACCACATTAGTCCCACTTCATGTGCTATAGAAGGAGAATCATGTAAATAAAAGGAAAAAATATTAGTTAATAATCTAATGAATTTATTTGAATCTTTTTCAAGTTTTACACAACTAACAATTTATCTAAATTAAAGAAATATTAAAAAATATTGACCACATAATTTTTTTTACATTTTTATATTATTTAATAAAAATAATCATAATCCTTTATAATTTAATAGCAAGTGTTTTCTTAAATTTTTAAGTGTTTATAACAATATGGGTGCATTAGTGGTGTAGTTTTTTTGAGTTTTACCATAGGGATACTTTAGAAAAGAAAAAGTATAAATTGATAAAATCAAGTAAATGAAATAAATAAATATATAAATTGACTCTATAAAGTAAACTATTATTAATAATTCAAGAATAATATATCAGGTTATTCAAAGTGATCAAGAAAAAGAATCAACATCATAGAATCCACACTGTGATGAGTCACATACCCCAAATTTTGAGGCAACCAATTCCACCAAAAGTCCTGAATTTCCTATGGTAATATTTTTTTTATAAAAGTACATTATATTTTTCAATCAAATAAATATTTATACCATTATTTTACTAACACATTAAAGGGTGTAATTGATTGTGATATATATATATATCAGCACCAACTCATCACCTTATTGTGAGAGGAATAATATACAATTTCCAAGAAAATATTTTGTATATTAAATTATATTTAAAACATCATGTTAGAGTAGGGATTCATGTATCTGATGATATGATCACTGATCTATATATTCGCCTTAAGGATCTTGACATTAACACGATTTAAATTATTGTTGGAAATTTCATAGTATGCACGTTTAATCTTATATAGGAACATAATGATAAAGAGAGGAGTCATCGATAATTTATTTTATATGTAAAAACTTTTATAATCGGCAAGGGTCCTGCCGTCTTCCAGTTGCTTCCCGACAAATATCAGGCGTTGCTGTTCCGTGGGAATCCCCTCCTTGTCTTGGATCTTCGCTTTGACGTTGTCGATGGTGTCCGAGCTCTCCACCTCCAACGTGATCGTCTTCCCCGTTAGGGTTTTGACGAAAATCTGGATGCCCCTGCGAAGACGGAGGACCAGATGGAGAGTCGACTCTTTCTGAATGTTGTAATTAGCTAGCGTACGATGATCCTCATGTAATTTATATATAAAAAACTTCTAGAGGAAAATAAAATTTTAAGAAGATCGCACCAAGTAGCCATAATGTTTGGAAGAAAAATAATGGATGATAAAATTTTCGTAAAAACATCAAATTCAAGGGTAAAACTAGACACTATAAATGTATAAATTTGTTTTTTTCAATTTTTTTACATTATTTATTCCAGTTTAGTGTTTTGGACTCATTAGGTGATCAATGAAATTAATTGGTATAGTCTAGAGAGATATTTTTTTGGATCCATTACATGGATATCCAAATAATTTACCTCACATCATTTCCCTTATCAATTTATAATACAATGTATTCAATATTTTATAAAATAAAATTGAAATTATATGTTTTATATTACATTTTAATACTAACTTTTTTATGATATCGTGGTTTTTATTTATAAAAAATATGGTATGAGGATAGTTAGAGTACACAATAAACCTATGTATTTTTACAATTAGGTTGTATAAAGGTATAAATAATATGACTTCACAATAAAAACATATAACATAAAAATTTATATATATTTCTTAATGTTTATATAGTGTTTCAATAAATTTATCACATCGTTTGTGATTATTATATTTTTAAATTTATGAAAGATATATTAATCCATCAATAAACTAGCATCCCCAAAGTAGTATTTCTGAGAGTAATTATAACTTCATTTATAATATTTTCCAAACATATGTATATTTATATTTTTTTAGTACTACCATGAGTATCAAAAGTCTACATATTCAAATGATGAAATGGATATTTTTATGAATTGGTGGGCAACATATATATTGTTAGTTATTTATAGACATCAAGAAGTGATGTTTCTCTATAATATTTATATATATTTTTTCAAACATCATGAAGAGGGTGTTTCTCTATTACTTATTTTTTAAAAATTTATCATGAAATGTCATTATTTGTTAAATTTGATTTTACTTGATACGATTAAAATCTTGTTAGATGATCTATAATTATGAATTCGTTACAAAAATTTAAGGGATTTTTTTTATAAAAAAGGGTACACCAATTATGTTTATTTATGATTATCAAAAACTAGAGATTAGTTAAATAAAACCCCAAGGAAAAGAATAAAATAGATTCTTTTTATATAAACACAGTTCATTACAATGGAAATTATCATCAATAATTTTAACATCCTGAGTTTTTTAAGGGAAACACTATGTTTGATATCGTACATTATACGCCACATCGAGCTTAAGAGAACAACTAAATAATATTTTAATGTTATCATTAAAACCTAGTTGTTAGAATAGTGATAATGAATAATATTAATTGAAATATGAAAATATGGTTTACATGTATATATATATATAATTAATTATTTTGGTGAGAAATTAATTATAAATTAATATAAAATACTCTTTAAAATAAAAGGAAATGTTTTTATGAAAAGCTATTTAATTGTGAAAAAGTGTATTTTATAATAATAAGTTAATAAAAAACTATTTTTAAATTATATTAATTAAATATATACGATATATATTTAATATAATGTTTTAAATTCATATTAAGTGTTTTCTGGTCATGATGTAAAATCTAATTCTATTTTATACATAAAAATAATATTTTTCAAAAAAGGCAGTTTTATCGCCTTTTGATGGTAAACCCATTTTAAATTTAATTTTTGATAATTTTATAAGTTATATTAAAAAAAATAAACTTATTATTTTAAATTTTATTTTAAAAATTTACTTTGGTTGAATTTGTTGTATTTTTTTGGTAAGACTCATTTTTTTAATGACTAATGAAAAAATAATGCATTTTAATTGAAACTTTCCTTTTCACCAAATTTACCTAGAGCATTAAATTATGATTTTAATGGTTTTAAATTATAATTAAATCAATTTTTTATTATTTAATCCAATTTAGGTCATTAGAATCAATTTCACATTGAAATTGGATTTAAATTCTTTGTGATCTTTTGAAAACTCATTTTCTCGATCCGTCAAAGAGATTAATTTTAAATTACGTTCTATGAATCATGTCTTTTGAATTATAAAAAATGGATTTCATATTTAGGGTTAAAATGTTTTTAATAGGTTTCCTTTTATTTTTAGGCATTATGAATAGTAACTTTAGAAAATATTTTTATTACCATGGTTTTGGGTAAATCAGGTAATTAAAGTTAAAAAATATTATATATAATATAAAATTTCCTTAACACTTGTCCTAATTTTTTTAATGAGTTACTATTGACCCAAACACTCTTTGGGATGATTTTATGTCCACTTGGATCCACTTGGATTACTTTTCTATATTTAAATAATTTTATTTTAAATAAAAGACGAAGACAACATACTCATGTATTAATAAATATAAAATTTTAATATATAGTTATTTAGAAGTTATATTAGTCTCTAAATAGTATTTATAAAGATAAAAGTTTACCTAAATCATGGTAGTTTATTTATAATTTTAAAAAATAAATAATTAAATTAAATGGTTTCACAATGATGAATCAGTTTTTGTTTAATTAATTGAAGAATCAGATAAATGATATTAATTTTTTTAAAATAAATATAATTTGAGTGAATTAATGTCAACCGTGAATATTAAGAATTAATTTTACATGTTAGTGATTATTTAGGGAGTTTTGTTCGTACTTATCTTTCTTTTATGATTTTGTTAACAAGTCAACTAATGATTAGTATCAAAATTGATACTATTGATATTTTAAAATAAATAAGATTGTATTAAATGATATAAAATTCATAAAAATAAAACATTAGACCAAATAATTGGTATAATTTTTAAAATTTCATCAATGACTCATTAATTGGTCTTTTTTAATTTTATAGTAATCATATTAAACCATAATGTGTAAATTCCATGATATTACAGTAAGAATTAATAAGGGTTAAAAAAAATTATAAGGATTAAAAAATAGTCAAAACGTATCAAATTTTCATTGGATTTATATAATTATAATCTAAATCATTATATATTTGAAATATATTTGTTTGGGACCATTTATAATATAAAATTAATTTATATTAATTTAATACTTTGAAAAATTCCAAGAGTGCCCCTCCGCTCTCCTATAAAAGGGAACTCATTATTATCTATTCTTTACAGCTCAAAACCTATTTTGTTGACCCAATATCTACCTTAATACCTTCATATAATCCCTACCCACATTCTAGACACCTTAGTTTAGGAATAATACTCACCTGATAGGTGTTAATGTGTTAATCAATGGAGGGCATCTAAAGAAAAGGTATCTTTTTTAATTATGTGTTTCTATTTTATTTCTTCTTCCACTTTCTTCAAATATTTTTCAATCATGATAAAATAATAACTATAGTATACTCAATATTCTTATATTTTATTATTTTTATAACATTACCCATATCCAACTCCAATTCCATCAAATGGGAAAAGAATTAATCGTTCGTGGTACATGTGAACTATCACCTCCACAAATGAATATAATTTGTTTTCCATTACCATATATAAAAATTAATTATAATTATGGAAATAAAGTTTATATATTAAATTAATTACATATGTATCATTATAAGATAATAATATATCAATTAATTTCTTATTTTCTATTCACATAAAAATGATAATTTCATTCATGTTTACGTGTGAACTATCACCCCCAGGAAGCGATGTGATTTTTTTTTCTTCACCACATCAAATGGATGATATATATAAGTATATTTAAATTATTGATATGATATTAATGATATTTTTATCATTACATAAATCTAAAATTATAATTACTTTATTTCCATAATGATCATTGAAAAATGGAAACGTTACTCATTCGTTTGTACATCCTGGCGTCTCCATGATTATATCGTTGTTCATTTTTCATAACCATACATAAATGGTTTAATTTATAGGTATAATTGACGTATAAAGGTGATTATTATTCTATTAATATTATTCTGGACATTATGGACTTATGGCCACTTTGACTATTGACATCATACCAAATTCATTTTGGACTCAAGTGCCGAATAATGACAAAAAGTCCAACATGAACTTAAATAACTAAGTAATTTATATAACAGTATAATATGAGAGATAAATGAAAAAATAAAAATTTAAAAAGGTTCTAAATAAAGTATATAATTAACATAAGTTTATTAGTGAGGGAGATAAATATTGTATGTGATGGGTCAGACTCAAGGTAAGTGACTTTCTTTTAAAACGCACTTTTAAAGTTACTCATTCAAATATTTTTGAAAAATACAGAGATAATATTTTTTAACTTATATGGAATGAACTAATTTTCAAACTTTCATGTCTATTTAATATTTTTATTCTTCATTTACAATTTTACAATTGTATTTTCAAATAACGTGTTGTCATTTTTGTGTTTGTTGCTTTGTAAAAATGAAATGTGATTTTAAAGTGAGAATATTTTTTACGCATGATTTATGTATTGTGATTATGTTTTTATTCATGTAAATTGTTTATGTATATATGTGGTTCCATGATAAAAAGAGGTCAGGTGAGTCTGTTATATCTTTCTAATGCATTGGGTAATGAGAAGGAGATAAATTATAAGGTTTCTCCTAAGAGATTAATGGAATATACTGTAGTGGGTATTCCAAATTAAACCATGAAGGTTACTTCATATGTAGCCATGAAAGCTAATATAAGAGTGAAATTTAATTTATTCCATAATTTACCTTTATTATTTATTTTTTCTATGGACTTTTATAGTAATATTATTATTTCATGAGGTAAGGTAAATATCTTATGATTTACGGGTGAAAAGTATATCTTTGTGAAAATGTTTTCATGGGTTTAAAGTATTCATGGGCTAAAAATTTATTTTCTTCTTTTATGTCCCTTACTAATATTTTTTCCCTTATCATTTTTAAAATATTTTTCGTAGGTTTTAATATTTTTATGGTAAAAGGATATGTCATGATGAAATTATTGAAGATGTGTCTTGAGAAAAAGTCATCTTTTATTTTAAAAGGATTTCCTTTAGTGGAAAAAATGGATACTGCGTATAAGGATCCTATTTTAATGTATAGGGTTGATTTTAAAGAGTTTTTTCTAATTATATAAAGCTATAAACATAAAATATCCTCAATGTGAAAGAAATTAAATTCTTTACTAAAACTCAAGATTATGTAATGTTTAAGGCCACGTCCTTATAGTTGGTATAAAAGGATGGATTAGACAACTTTGTAGATTTGGATGTCTTATTAAGAGTTAGAGATATCATAATGGGTTTGTAATTTTAATTTTTATCATAAGTTTCATGTCTTATAAACTATCTTTATGCTTTAAGTTATGAAATTTTATGATGATTAGTGGTATTTTTGGAGAGATTTATTTTTTAGGTAATTATGTGTTATTTCTTTTTGGGATGAAAAATGAAAGGTATGAGATACAATTTGAGGTTAAAACATGTTAATGTTATTTTTTATAACATTAAAATATTTTGGGAATGTTATAATAATTATATAGTTTTAGAAAAAAGATAACACGTAGGATGGGTGACAACCCGTCGCGTCCAACAAGGCCGTAGGAATCGAAACCACAACCGAAGTGTGATAAGGCTGAATCTCCTACCACATGCATACATGAGGTCCAAGTTAGTATAAAATTTTCTATTTAGTTAAATGATTTTATTGATTAATAATAATTTTATTTTGGGAACATATGTTTTATTGAATGGATAACCATGGGATTTGGAAATGATTTAGGGATTAAGTGATAAATGTTATTTAAGAATATTTTCACTATTTTTGGAATCCTATATAATCATGGTAAATAGAATTATATGGTATATTATTTGAGAAATAATTTTTGAATTATATTTTGGAAGAATATATGATTTAATTGTATACTTATGGTGATTCAAGTGTTTTTGGAAATGGTTAGCGTATCATGAAGATTAATGTGGAAATTAATTTTTTTTATACGAATTCAAGTGCGATTGATGTAATTTAGAGATAATTATTAAAATTTATTTTGGAATAACATGCAATAAAGCATTCTTGATTTTTTAGTTTAATATTGGTTGTAATTATTTTTAAAAATTTTAACCACGATTATTTATCAAATGTTTTTTATTAAACTTTGGGTATTACTATTGAATTTTGGAGATTGAGGTAGTTTTTCATCATATAAGGTTTATTATTTTTGAGGAATTATCTTATCATGTACTAATAATTTTGGCATTGGTTAATGTCTAAATTAATTATAAATAGATAGTTAATATATTTTAGATTATTTGATTCTCTAGAAGTTGATTCTAGTGCTTCAAGCATGAAAAAATAATCTTGAATACTCATCGTTTGTATAAAAAGATGAGTTTGAAATTGAAATTGATTAAAAGATGAAACTATACTTTTCAATAAAGTATATTTACATATGTTCTCATTCTAGGTGGTAAAATAATTCCTCAACTCTGTAAAAAAGATCTGAAACAAAAAATTTATTATTATACTTTTCTTACTAAGAAATCAATTACCTTTTAACCAATCATAGACTTATGGTTTTGTGGTTGTTAAATTTCTACTAATAATGTTTTCTAGCAATCTCCATCAGAACATGATTGTTAGTTTCTCTTATATATCCATGTTTTCTTACATGGAACCATAATATGTGTTATCTCAGGTGATCTTTGTACTTCCCTTTATTTTAAAGTGGAAGTTTCATTTATCCTTTTTATGATGTGTGATTTGAAGAAAGATATTTTGAAAGTCAAACCTATTGTTTTCATTCCCGAGTTCAAATTATGGGGAATAAATTTAATAAATAGGGGGTTTGGAATGTTATATATTGAAGTTTTGAAAAGAATCACTATATTCGGTAGCATACACGATACTTCACATCGAGCTTAAGCAAACAACTAAATAATATTTAAATGTTACCATTAAAACCTAGACATTAGAATAGAAGGAATGAAAAAAATTAACTGAATTATGAAAATATGTTTTAAACATGTATATATAATTAATTATTTGTGTAAAATTAATTATAAATGAATGTAAAATCCTTTTTAAAATAAAAGGAAATGTCTTTCTGAAAAACTATTTAAATGCGAAAAAGTGTGTTTTATACTAATAAGTTTATAAATCACTCTTGTTGAATTATATTAATTAAATAAATATTAAATATATTTAATTTAGTTTTTTAAATTCATATTATTTATCTTATAGACATTATATAAAAACAAATTCAATTTTATGCACAAAAAGAGTATTTTTCAAAGAAGGTAGTTTTACCACCTTTTGGTGGAGAACCCATTTTAAATTTAGTTTTTTAAAAATTTATAAGTTATATTTGAAAGAAATAAAATTATTATTTTAAAATTTATTATCAAATTTTTCTTTTTTTAATTTTTGGTATTTGTTTGATAAGATTCATTTTTTGATGAATTGTTAAAAAAATAATACATTTTAATAGAACATTGTTTTTTCATCAAATTTATTTATAGTGTTAAAATATGTTTTTGAATGGTTTTAATGAATAATTAAATCGTTTTTTATAATTTAATCCAATTTAGGTTATTTCAATCAATTTCATAATAAAATTGGATATAAAAACTTGGTGAATTTTTGAATATTTTTCTTTAAAAACCCGTTTTCTTGATCCATCAAGGAGATTAATTTTAAATTAATTTCTGTACATTACGTGTTTGGAATTTAAAAAAATGGATTTCATATTTTGAATCATAGGATCCAAATTTATTAAATATATCCATTTTGTTTTTAGACATTATGAATAGTAACTTTCATAATTATTTTTATTGCCATGATTAAGGGTAAATCAGGTAATTAAAGTTAAAAATAATATTATAAATTTTATAAAATTACCTTAACACTTGTATTAATTTTATTTTATGGGTTATTTTCAACCCAAATATTAGTTGGGATGATTTTATGTCCACTTGGTGCCACTTGGATGTCTTTTTTCCCTATATATATTTTATTTTAACAAAGACAAAGATGACATACTCATGTATTAATAAATATAATATTTTTAATATATAGTTATTTATAAGATATATTTGAATATAAATATTCTTTAAAAATATTAAATGTTTCCCTACATCATGGTAATTTATTTATAATTTTATGAAAGAAATAATTAAATTAAATGGTTACATAATGATGACACAATTATTCTATAATTAATGGAAGAATCAAATAAATGATATAAAAAAAATTAAAATAAATATAATTTTAGTGAATTAATATCATAAAATAATTTTATGGAATTATTTTAAATTTTATTGATGATTTAAAGGAGTATTTTTCAAAATTATATTGGTTTTATGATATTTTAAAAAGTCAACTAGTTAATAGTGTCAAAATTGACACTATTGATATTTTTTTTAAAAAAATATTTTACAAAATTATATAAAATTATTAAAAATAAAAAAATTCAACCAAATAATTTGGAAAAGTCCTAAAAAATTTTCAATGACTCATTCATTTGTTTTTTTGTGCATTTTATAGTAATAATATTAATCCACGATGTTTAAATTACATGATATTATGGTAGGAATTAAAAAGGGTTAAATAAAAATGATTAGGATTAAAAAATAACCAATACTTATATAATTTTAATTGGATATAGGTAATTAGACCCAAAATAATAATATA
This sequence comes from Viscum album, assembly GCA_963277665.1. Taxonomy (NCBI): domain Eukaryota; kingdom Viridiplantae; phylum Streptophyta; class Magnoliopsida; order Santalales; family Viscaceae; genus Viscum; species Viscum album. The sequence goes on from OY728139.1 coordinate 1,461,898,838, forward strand.
TTAAAAATAAATCAGTTGGGGACCATTTAGAGCAGAAAATTAATTTATATTAATTTAATACTTTGAGGAATTCCAAGAGTGCCCCTCCCCTCTCCTATTAAAGGGAAACCATTCTTCTCTATTCTACACACCTAAAAACATATTTGGTTCATCTAATATCTACTATAATACCATAATATAATCCATAAAAACATTCTATATTTCTTATTTTAGGCATAAAACTCACATTATATGTTTTAAGTTATTAATCAATGGAGGTTGTCTGAAGGAAATGTATAATTTTTAATTAAGTGTTTCTATTTTATTTCTTCTTCCATTTCCTTAAAATATTATTCAAACATGATAAAATAATAAATCAAGTATTCTAAATATACTTATATTTTATTATGTTTTTAATATTACCCATATCCACCTCCAATTCCATCAAATAGAAAAAAAATTAATCGTTCGTGCGTACGTATGAACTATCACCTCCACAGACTGATATAATTTTTTTTTACATTACCGTCTCTAAATACTAGTTATAATGATGAAATTAAAGTTTATATATGACATTAATGACATATTTAACATTATAAGATAATAATATATCAATTAATTTCTTATTTTCCATGCACATAAAAATGATAACTTCGTTCGTGCGTATATGTGAACTATCAACTCCACGAAGCGATGCGATTTTTTTTCTTCACCACGTAACATGGATGGTATATAAAAGTATATTTAAAATTTTAATATGATATTAATTATATTATGACCATTCTTGAATGTTAAAATTATAATTAACTTTTTTCATAATGATCATTAAAAAATGTAAACATTATTCATGTGTATATATGGCTTACCGTCTCCATGATTATAACGTTGTTCATTTTTTAGAACCATACAGAAATGGTTTAATTTAAAAGTATAATTTATGTATAAATTTTGTTATGATTTCATAAATATTATTATGGAAATGATTTAATTATGACCAGTTTAACCATTGACATTATACCCAATTGATTTTGGACTCATCTACAGAATATCGATAAAACATCCAACATGAACACAAATAATTAAGTAATTTTTATAACATGATAATAATTTTAATAAAAGGAATAATAAAAATAAAAATTTTTTTAAATAAATTAAATAATTAATATAAGTCAATTATTCAGAAATATTAAGATTGAATGTGGCATGTCCGACTCAAGGTAAGATACCTTCTTTTAAAAATAACTTTTAAAGTTACTCTATCAACTAGTTTTACAAAATCCAAAAAATATGTTTTTTAACATATACGACATGAAATAATTTTCATTATTTTATGTCAATTTAATATTTTTTTGCTTCATTTACAAGTTTATAATTTTATTTTCAAAAAATGTGTTTTCATTTTTTAGCGTGCATCTTTGTAAAAATAAAAATTGGTTTCAAAGTATAAAAGTTATTATTCTTTTATGCATGATTTATGTGTTGTGGTTATGTTTTGGTTATTTGGAATTATTTATATATATGGTTCATTTTATGAGAAACCAAGAGTGGTGGAACCCATTATTTCTCGCTAATGCATTGGGTAATGATACAAAGTTATATGGTATGGTTTCTCATAAAATATTAAAGGAATATACTGTAGTGGGTATTCCAAATGTAATAATGAAATTTATTCCCTATGTTGCCGTGAAAGATATTATAATAGTGAAATGAAATTGATACCACAATTTACCTTTATGATTTATTTTTTATATTGTGTTTTACCGGAATATTATTATTTCATTAGGTAAGTTAAAGAGCTCATGTTTTATGGGTAAAAATTATATCTTTGTGAAAATGTTTTCATGGGTTTAAAGAATTCATAGACTAACAATTTATTTCTTTATTTTATTTCCTTTACTGGGATTTTTTATTCTTATCCCACATATTAAAATGTTTTTCATAGGTATTAAGATTTGTAAGGACAAAAGATATTTCATGATGAAATTATTTATGATATGTCTTGGAAATAAATAAAGTTTTATTTTAAAAGGGATTCCATAGGTGAAAAAATGGATAATAGTTATAATAATCCTCTTGTAATATATGGTTTTACATTGTAAGAGTTTTTCCTAATTCTCTAAATATCTAACCTTAAAAGATCCTCAATGTGAAGGAACGTAAATTCTTTTCTTAAACTCAACATTATGTAGTGTTTAAGGTTATGTCCTTATGATAATAATTATTATAATAAAAATATTTTATATATAAAAATGAAATCAAATTTCTTGGTGTGGTGGTTGGATTTAACTACAGGATAATTGTTAAAAATATGATACCAAAATGATTAGTTGGGAGACTCCCAAATATTTTTATATATAATGATTTCTAAAAAATATTTTATTTATAATTATTAATGTTACTTTTCTATGATAGAGGGTGCATGTTTTCAACATAAAAATTAGATATATTTTAGTTCAAAATATGTGACCAATAGTAAAACCTGAGATAAAATGATCATATTATCAGGATATTTTTGGAAAATGATCAATTATTTAATTTTAAAATATAGTATGTAACTGTACATCATTCCAAAAAATTGCATGTATGGAAAAAATTAACATGCATGTTTCCAATTTAAGAATGATATTTATTTTAGTTTAAAGCGTGAATCACATAGTTAAAACCAAGAATCCACATTCATATATTCATAATATTTTAGAATAATGATAAATGGTTTATTTTTGAAATATAAGAATTAATTTTAAATAAAGTTGATATGTGGTGTGACAGGTATAGCTAAAAGTGTATGTTTTCAATTTAAAAGGTAGATTTAAATTTAAAATATGTGTCACATAGTCAACATGATAATGATTGGTCATTTATTTTTGACATATAGAAAATAATTGCATGTCAATATGATAGGAAATGTGATCCATAAAACTGAAAGTGCATGTTTTCAATTTAAATATTATATTTTGGTTAAAGACATATGTCACATAGTTAAAATGGATAAAAACAGTTAGATTGCCATGAAAGGTTAAGAAAAAAAATCAATGATTCATTTTTGATATATAGTAACCAGTCACATATCAATATGACATGTGGTGTGGATAACTTGAATTAAATTGTATGTTTTCAATTTGAAAATGATATATATTTTAGTTCAAAATGCACATTAGAAACTAAAAATTGAGTAAAAACATTTGGAATTCCATTATACCTTAAGAAATATATCCGTGATTAATTTGTGACATATATGAATTATTTTAATATCTATTTGATGCATGATGTTGTGGGTATGAGAAAAAGTGCATGATTTCAAATTAAAAGTGATATTTTAGTTAAAAATTCTCATTACACAGTAAAAAATATGAAATAAAACTCAAATTTGTATGATAATTTAGGAAATGATCAATGATTATTTTATGAAATTTAGGATTTAACCTAAAAATAATTTAGCATGTAGTATGAATGATATGATTGAAAATTTTGTGTTTTCAAATTGAAAGTGATATTTTATTTCAAAACATGTTTTACATAGTCAAAACATTGAAAAAATATTTTTATTGATGTGACAATTTAGTAAAACAATCATGAATTATATTTCACATGTTTAAATTAATAATACATAATTTTAACATGTGGTCTAGCCCAGTATGATTGAATATATCTGTTTTCAATTTAAAAATGATATATATTTGAATTCAAAACATGCATGAAAACTTAAAAACAAAATAAGCACACCCTTACTTTAATAATACTTTATGAAAATGATTAATTATACATTTTTGACATGTATGAGTTAATTTAACATCAATATGACAAGCAGTGTGGATGATATGATTGAAACTGTATGTTTTAAATTTTAAAGTGATATTTTAGTTCAAAATGAGCATTACATAGTCAAAATAAGAAAACATGCAAGGACTTTAATGATACTTTATGAATATTATTAATCAATAATTATTTTACATGTAAGTGTTAAACGAATAAAAATATAATATATGATAAGGCTAATATTTTTGAAAATTCATGTTTTCAATTTAAAAGTAAAACTTTAGTTCATATTTTGTTTCAAAAAGTAAAAAATAGGAAAACCAAATCAAGTTGACATGATACATTAGGAAAATGATATATAATTAATTTTAAGAAGTAGGAATTGAACAAAAATTAATCTAACCCATTTTGTGACGGGTATGACTGAAATTTCATGTTTTCAATTCAAAAATGATATATATTTTAGTGGAAAACAAGAATCGAATACTAAAAACTAAGAAAATGCACTCATATTATTGTGATAATTTGGAAAAAAGTGATCCACCATTAATTTTTATTTATATAAATTAACTACACATGAATATGATGCTTGGTGTTTCCAATATTATTATACGTACATTTTTAATTTAAATGAAAAATTTTAGTTTAAAATGTTCATTAGATACTCAAAATAGAGAAAAAATGTGAAAATTATTGTGGTAGTTTAAAAATAATGATCTATAATTATTTTTTGACATTAATGAATTAACCAATGTCAATTTAAAATTATTCACGACTTATATGATGATAAGTGTGTGTTTTCAATTTAAAAGTGATATTTTTTTGTTCAAAACACGCCTTACATAGTAAAAACCAATCAAGAACACTAATTTTTCTTTGATACATTCAGAATATAAAACATTATTTAGTTATGACTTGTAGGAATGAACTTATCACCATTCTAACACATAGTGTGGTCGATATACTTGAAAGTGTTTGTTTTCAATTTAAAAATGGTATATATTTTAGTTCAAAATATGTATCATATAATCAAAACCATGAAAATATGATTATATTTTCTGGATACGTTAAGGAAATTATTAGTGATTAATTTGGGACTTGTATGAGTTAATCACATAGAAATATGAAATTCGGTGTGTCTAGTATAACTAGAAGTATATGTTTTATAAATTTAATTCCAGATTTCGTTTAAAAATATATTTCACACAGTAAAATAAAGTTTAATATGATTATATTATTGGGACACTTTATAAATTTTTTCACTTATTGGTTTTTGACATTTTGGAATTAACTACACATCAATCCAACATACAATGTGCTCTGTATGACTAAAAGAGAATGTTTTCAATTCAAAAGAGATATTCAGGTTCAAAACACATGTCACATAGTCAAAATAATGAAAATTAATACAGATTGATGAGATAGTTTATGAAAATTATTTGTCATTAATTCATATAGTATAAAAATTAACTACACCCTAATTTAATATACAAGTTATCTAGTATAATTGAATGTACTTATTCTCAATTTAATAGAGTCATTTTATTTCATAATAAGCATTAAATACTCAAAATTGATAAATTCCCATTGATTTCTTAAATAAATTAATAAAACACATTTTAATCAATTTGTTATGTGTTGGAAAACCCCATGAAAATTTGATATACAATGTGGATTAAATATATTATGGTGAATTTTTTCATTTTAAAAGTGAAATTTTAGTTCAAAACATGTTACATACTAAAAAAACTCTTCGATTGTAGTAAGTCATTATTAAAAGAATTGACGATTCATTTGTGACATATAGTAATTAACCACATATCAATATGATAGGTAGTGTAACTAATATGACTGAAAGTGTGTGTTTTTAATTTAGAAGTGGAATTTTAGTTAAAAACACACATCACTTAGTAAAAAAATGAAACATGATTGGATTTTCGTGGTAATAATGTGAAATAATTAATTCTTTAATTATGAAATGTAATAATTAACCATACATCAATATAACATGAAATCTGAAAAATATGAATGAATATTGTTTTTTAAAATAAAAGTGATATTTTTATTTAAAACGTGCATTAAAAAGTAAAAAATAATTAAATTTTCTTGGATTACTATGAGATTTTTGGAAAATGGTAATTTATTCATTTGATACATGTAGAAATTTACTGCACGTTAGTTTCATACATCTTGTTTCCAATTTGACTGAAAGTGTGTGTTTTAAATTTAGATATATGATTTTATTCTTAGGTTCCCATCACATAGTCAAAACCAAGAAAAACACTGAAATTTTCATGATAATTTAGGAAAATTATTAATTATTAATTATTAATTTTTAATAATTAAAATCATATCAATCCAAGACATGGTATATCCCGTATTATTGAAATAATATGTTTTCAATTTAAAACTTAGTTCTGAGTCTAAAAATGTTTCACAAACTCCAAAATAAGGAAATGAATTTGGATTTTACTAATACATTAAAAAAATTATTGAAAATTAATTTGTGAAATATATGAATTAATAACATGTCATTATGAAATATGGTGCAACCATTATAATTTAAAGTATGTATTTTTTAGATTAAAAGTGATATTTTAGATCAATACACACATCATATACTCATAATGGAGAAAAATTTCTCAGAGTGTCATATTTAATCGATAATATGTTTTCTTTATGAATTATGTTATCATTTTTATTTATACCACATGTTTTATCATTTCTGATGTATATTTTCTTTTGGTTTTATTTATGTATTACTATATTATATTTATGATTTATTTGTTTCTCTATATAGTATTACTAAAATAAGAATTTTTTTATTACAGTTACACACTTATATAGGTGGAAAATTTTATCCATGAAGAAGGTATCTCTAAAACCTTATGATTTTTAAAAGTATACTATGTTTGATAGCGTATTCAACATGGAATACTGAGTTTAAACGAACCATATTATAATATTTATGTACTATTATATAAACATGACCAATTAAACCAAGCTATTAAATTGGTATGAGTGAATAGTTTTAACTTATTAATGAAATAAACCTAAAATTTTTATATAAATTTATTTATTAATTGTTAATAAGAGCTCAATTTTTAAAAAAGATATTTTATTTTACAAAAAATATGTTTTCTTCAAAAAAGATTTTTTTTTGAAAAAATACTATAATTAATTTATAATTTTTTTTAGAAATTTTATTTTATAAAATGATTATCATTTTTTAAATCAGTATATAAAAATTTAATTAGAGTGAAATTTTGGGATTTTTTTTGGAAAATATAACTTTTCTAGTGATTAATGAAAAATACCGATTTTTGTAAAAATTTAATCTCATTAAAATAAATTAAAAAATTTAAAATTAACATTATTATTTTTATTTTATTTAAAATTTACTTAATTATTATTTAGTTATATTTAATACAATTAATTATATTTAAATAATCTTTATTCTGAATTGAATTATAATTTTATTCTTAGGCTTTAAAATCATTTTTCTGAAAACTATTTTAAATTTCATAATTTTTATCCATTTTAATTAATAAAAAAACCATAAAGAAGAATTAATTTAAAAACATTTATATATTTAAACATTCCTTTATGAATTTAAATTCATCTAATCAAGATTTATAGTCATATAGTTAATGTAAACTCATATTTTCCTTGAAAAATGCATTTTTTTGGAAAACCTATTTTTCATCACTCTCATGAGTTTTATATTAAATTAAATTCTAAAAATTATATTAATTGAAATTTATTAATCCAAATAATTTATAGTATATTATATTTTAAACTTAATTTTTGGTCATAAATAATAGTAAAAATAGTAAAACAAAACTAGTTACCATGGTAAAATATTAAAATTGTAAAGATGAGTAACCTTAGAGGTAAAGGGAAAATATGTTAAAAACATGTTTATTTTTATTGGTAGAGGTTTTTATAGGACTTATCACTCCTCTAATAATTTATTTGTAAATTGTTGAGCCACTTGGTGTGGGAGTGACTTCTTATTATTGAATAATTTTGGCTATTTACAAAAATTCCACTCCTCCTCAATTTGAAAAGAGAACCCCCTACCCCCACTTATTAAAAACTTTAAAAAAAATTTGTCTTGAAAACCCCCAAAAAAATATCTCCCCAACATCCTCATCAAAATTATATAACTTATTTTCTTCTAAAAATACCAACCTTTGGGTCCTTAATAAGAGACCCAAAGGAGGTTCTTCTAAGCGATGATAATCATCTTCACCGAGGTCCTATTTTTAATTATTCTTTTTCACCATAAATTCTATCATAAAAATTAAAATATAATAAAAAAACTATATTATATATACTTATATTTTATTATGTTTATGTAATAAAATTTATCCATCTTCTCTTACATGAAATGGTAAATGAAATCATCGTTCATGTGTACGACATATTACCGCCTCACGAAATGATATAATTTGTTTTCCATCATTTCCTCTCATCGTTATTTGTGGTGATTTATTTAATATTTATAATGTATTAATCAAATATTAATCATTCTTTAAATATAATATATCATATAATTTATTACATTACCATATATGGGAAAATGATAACGCCGTTCGTGTGTATGATGGACTACCACCTCACGAAGCAATGTGATCCATTTTTATTACTGCATCACATGGATGGTATATGTTAGTGAATTTAAATAAATAATATTATATCTATTATATTATTATCTTTCTATAGATATAAAATAAAACATAACTAATTTTCATCATGATCATTTAGAAATGGAAATGTTACAAATGCGTACATACGGCCTACTGTCTCCATGATTGTAACATAGTTAATTATTCATAACCATAATTCATATTTATTTTTAAAAGTATAATTTATTTATAAAATTGATAAATATTTCATTATTATTATTATAGGTATGAGGGAGGAAGGGTGTCATCTAGTGCATACGGATGCTGCTACAATGGTAAATGAAGTTCAGCAGGAGGCTGCGGTTGATGCCCAGCAGGGTGAACATATGCTTGTTGAGGAAGAGGATGGGATCCAATCGGAGCATGAGGTTCTTGTTCAGGATGATGTTAATGCTGAATTTGATCGTGCTGTAGTGGATTCGGCTTGTATGAAGGGTAAGATGAAGATCCTTGATGAAGATGGGTTTCAATTGGTGACGTCTAAGAAGTTGAGGGCTGCTCCAGCCCAGGTAGCTACGGTGGGAGCGCGGCTGGATGGTGCTGTGATGGTGGATAGTGGTATTGTAGGAGAGGATGTGGTCCAGCAGATTAACCATTATGATTTATTATTGAAGGGTGATGCTGATATTGGGAAAGAGGACATTATGGAGAGCTCAACTCTGCATGTTGCTGATATGGAGGCTGCTCCAAAGGATACTTTGAGTGCTGAGCCAAAATCTCCAAAGCCAGTAATTAATTTCTTTTCTATGTTAGAGTCGATTAATACTTCAGAGTTTGATATGATCAATCTGGAGGGGCTTAAGAAGGCAGGATGTAGTAATAATCGGGATAGCTCTTTGACGCCTGCTGCTGATAAGGGGATGGAGATCCCAGTGGTAGTGGAATCCACTGCTTATAATGCTGTTTGCTCTTCTTCTGAGATGCAGGTGGTCCAGGATACACAAGAGGTTCGGCCGGTGCATGATGAGTATCATGCTGCTGCGGATCACAAGGAAGACAATTGCACTGATGTTGGCCCGCATGGGGAAGCTTCAACTGAGGAGCTGACTATGGCAATGGATGCTGGACAGCAGTGTGGGCGTGGTCGCCTCCCGGCCAGTCGGGGGGGATCTAGGGGTCGCGGTCGTCCTCGAAAAAGGTGACCTTCTGTTTGCTCAGTTTGTTCTTTTGGGCGTGGTCTGTTTGGACTGTAGCTTTTCCCCCTGTTTGTTTGTTTGCTGCAACTTTTATTTTTCTTTGAATAAATTTTGGGGTCATGGGTCTTATGCCCATGATCGAGACTTCTTATTATAGGTATGAGGGAACAATGACCACTTTGACCACGGTCAACACACCGATGTCGTTTTTCAAATTATGAACTGAGCATCCTTAAAACACATGACATGAATATAACTGATTAAGTAATTAAATACATAATTAAAATAAATGTATTAAATGATTCAAGTATAAGGGAATAAACCTAAAAATTTTATTAATAAAAAAATATTTTATATAAATTTATTATATATGAGATAGAAGATATACACCATAATGTCTGGACTCGAGGTAAGGGTTTTGTCTAAAAAAAAAATCCTTCTTTGAGACACATGTTCCTTTATGCACATAATTTATTTTAAATGATATATATAATATCCATTTAAATATTATATCATGAATAATTTATAATAATTGATATTTTAAGTTAAAAATCATTTACTTAATTCATGGGAGTTATGATTTAAAAGTTACCAAAGCCGTAAGGGTTTATGTTTCAATCTTATTTTAATTGGGATAATTTATGCTTGAATATATGATGTAGTAATTTTTTTTATCATTATATAATAAAAACCTTTAATTTTTTTATCCTATGTTAATTCATGAAATTTTCAAGTACTAATACCAGTTTCCGCTCTTTAGTACATAAGATAATTTAGAATTGTTTGAATAAAACTAACATCATTTCACTCTTCGGTCCAAAATCCTTTTTCTTCCAGATACTTGTTTTATAATTTTTCTTTCAATAATATATATTTTTTAATTATAAAAAATAATTTACTAAGGAATATTTATCCATTTTTTACTTTTTTACTACATGGTTTTAATGTAATTTTTTAATCATTTTCTGAATGAGGTACTTTTAACCTTTTTACAATAGTGTGAATGAATTGTGTTTTATGTAATGTAAAGAATTACCAAACAACATGACCAATAAATTATTTTAATATTAATTTATAAGTATATTTTTTATTTTTAAATATATATTTTTTATAATAATTTTGAATTTTTTATATTTTTAAGAAGTGATTCTAAATTGAAAAGGGTATATTCATAAAATATTCATTGTTATATTTTAAAGACATTTTCATCAATAAAGACCAAAGTTGATCTTATGGATTAATTCTAAATTATTTATATATATCTCTGTAACATATAGACATATCCTATTCTAACTTACTTTGATGGGGTAATACATTCCTTATGTTCATCACTCAAGTTCCTTTGTTATAAAATTTCCTTTGGTTATGATATGAGACAAGATTATAAAACCCATTTATTTACATGGGTAATTATTATGTTTATTCCTTATGATTGATTTCATTTTTAAAACATGTAATCATGAACATGTTATGATGGGTGTTCCCACACAACACTTTAATGCATTGGGTAAATCTTTAGTCAGATGAGGAATCTTGTATGGGACTAGGGAGTAAACCTAATTCATTATAGAACTTTTTACACCAAGTGATATTGTCTAAGAAGTTTGACTTGACTCATGTTTATGTCATGTTATATGTTTCTACCATATTTATTATATTACCATGATCTTGTGATACCATGTTATTTATGTTATGCTTCCACGTGATTTCATATAAGTCTTCTATTTTATGATATATGTTATACCTTTGAATCACATGTCATGTATCTTTATCATGTTTATTCCCTTACTATGATTTTTTATCTCACCCATTTCATTATTTATTCCCATGTTTATCCAATGGATTTTTATAATCTCAAAAATATTTTTGAGTTCATTAATTAAAATAAAATAAAGAAGTTTTATTTTTGTCTCACTTTGATGTATTATAAACTAAGTATTCCAAAGATAAAAGGTAACAAAATCTATGGGTTTTAATTAATGGATGTTTTTATTAAAAGAATAATATAATAATATGTGTAAAAGTCTTGGGTTATTATATTTTCTATCAGAGAAAGGTATATATTTCTTGGTTATTTGAGAAATAATAATTTATTGATAACCCTATGGATAAGTATAAGGTAAAATCTAAGTATAAAAAAATATCATGGAATTTTGGTGAATTATAAAGTGACTAGTTCCATGCAATTATATCCTTTTCTAGGCACTATAAGTGGATGTGGAACTGGTTCTATTGTACCTAGGTGTAACAACTTTGAAAATGAAGAATTGAACTAGAATCAATAATCACCTGGTGCATGATTATAGGCCTGGTTGCGCACTTGGTTTAAAACTATTGGGGGATACTCTTTGGAAATATATAAACTTCTTATAAACTATTATTAATGCCATGAACAAATTTTTAGGCTATAAAACATAATAGCAAACATTACCATGGAAAACCAATATTGGAACATATAGACTCATATGTGCTGATATATATATTATTTATATGTTATTCCTTCTATGTATATAAGTTTCCATTTTTTTTTCATGTTATTTCATTCTCATATTTTTTATTTTATTCTTTTTAGTCAATAGTGATAAATAAGAGAAATCATTCCAAAAACCAATGTGATGGATGATGTAATTATTTCCCCTATGTTATGCCTAACCTAATTAGAATAGAAGTCAGACATATTTTGATCATGTCAAATGAGATATCTTGAATCCAAATTAAAAAATTAAACATATTTGAATTTACAACACATAAAATAAGATAAATATAATGTCTCATGTAATATCAAGTGTGAAAGATGAAGAAGAAAATAAGATTAAATTTATTACATTTAAAAAATGTGGGAAGAGGCTCTATGTAAAATTACTTAATGGAACTCGAATATTATTTATGTGTGGGAAATGAGGATATAGAGAAAATAATTTCCGATGAAAAATAAAGAGTCTAGTTAATATGACATAGGAAAATAAAGTTCAAATTAAGGAACCTCTAATAGTTTAATGTCATAGTTTTGGGGAACTTTAACATTATAATTTTCAATTATTTAATACATGGATTAATTCTTAAGGGCATGTGATTTAAGTATAATGATTGTTGTGTTTAGAAATTTGAACTCAAGAATCATGTTGTTGAAGTATTTTACCAATGGTATTCTAGTTATAAAAATCATGAAACTTCTATTGATTTTTATAATTGTTCTTATTTATGGATTTGAAAGAATGTGTTGTATGGTTATTTAAGGGTAAGGTGATATTTTATAGAAAAACACATAATCGAGGAAAACATAATCTTTAGTATTTTATTTTTGTGGATTTAACTATAGTCAATTAAGAGTATTTGATATTGTGGAAAAAAATAAGTTGTATAGAATAATTTAGTGGTTAAAAACTAATTTTCTGATTAATATTATTTTTAAGATATTAATCACATTTTTGGTAAAATTATAGGAATTATATAAATATGTTTTTAGAAGAATAAAAACCTTCAAGCTGGGTGAAAACCCATCACATCTGGAAAGGTCATAGTGTTTGAACACATAACTAAAAGGTGATAAGGGTGAATCACCTACCATTAGCCTATGTGATATACTGCTTACTATCAAGTTGTTTTCATTTAAATTATTTTGTGGATAAATATTATGTTTATTTTGGGAAATATATTATAGTATCAAATATTATTTAATTTTTTGGATTTTAGGTGATTAATGATATTTTGGGAAATGTTTTATTGGGTTGAGATATATACAACATTTTGCTTTAATGTAAAGTATTATTTGGGAAGATTGCTATTATGTGTTTAGAGATGTATGTTGAAGGGTATGAGATAATCTTTGAGGTTAAAACATTATTTTATATTGAGGTTACTAAGGTTATTTTGGATATAGGGATATTTATTTAACGAATGATCTATGTTAAAATTTTGGTTTAATATTTAATTTTGGAGATTAATATATTCATCTTCATTTTGGTTATTATCTTACTTTTTTCTAACCATTGTGGTTTTGATAAAGATAGAAGGAATATATAGTTACTCTTTTATAGATCTTATGATCCATAAAATGTTTATTATAGTGCTTCAGGAAAAAATATTAATAATGAATATTTGTTCTTTCGTGTAAGAGGTGAAGTGGAAAATGATTGAAGCACAACCAAAGGACAAAATTATGTTTTTGAAATAAAAATATATCAAGTACGTATATCATCTAGTGTTATCTATCTTAATAATAAAATAATCTATCAAATATATAAAAAGGATATTGAAACAAAAAATTTATCCAATTACCTTTATATATGAGGAATCAATAGTCTTTTATTTTACTATATATTTATGGTTTTTTGGTCATTAACTTTATCTTGAGCATTAAATTTCTTGTAATCAATGATCTCTATCACTCTCTATAACTATATAAGATTTTCTTTCAGGTCCATATTTTCAATTCCCAATAATGTTATACTTATTTTAAACCTAGTTATTTTTTATTCTAGATGACTTCAATAATTCACATTCCCTCTTTTAAGAGAATGTTTTATTAACCATTTTTGTGATGTGGGTTTTCCAAAAAGAAATTGTTGAATGTCAAAACCTTGATTACTGAGCACAAGTACCTATTTCATGGATGAAATTATTTAATATGGTTATAATTTAACAACTCTATATTTTAAAATAATAGTAAGTTCAATAGTGTATTCAACACACAACACTGAGTTTAAACAAACTGTGTTATAATATTAAAATATTATTATATAAACATGACCGATTTAACCTCGTCATAAAATTAGTGAGTGTGAATAATATTAACTAATTTATGAAATATAAATAAAATTTATATATAAATTTATTGATATATTCTTAATCATCACACATGTTTTAGTAAAGATATTTTATTTTACAAAAATATATTTCCTTCAAAATTGATTTTTATTGCTTTTTTCACAAGAAAATATTACAATTAATTTATAAAACTTTAAGAAATATTGTTTTATATAAATAACCTAAATTTTTAAATCTTAATATAAAAATATACTTAGGGTGAAATTTTGGGTCTTTTTGGAAAATATTGATTTTTGAGTGAATAGTGAAAAATAACGATTTTTGTAAGACTATCATTTATTTTTTATTAAATTACTGAGTTAAAAAGTAAAATTATTATTTTAGTTTTATTTAAAATTTAAATAAATTTTCTTTAGTTTTATTTAATCTAATTAATTTCATTTGAATCATCTTTATAATATATTTTACTATATTTTTATTCTTAGGCTTAAAAACACATTTGTCTGAAAACTGTTTTAAAGAGAAAAATGTTTATCCATTTTAATTAATTAATATAAACATTAAATATGAATGATTTAAATGAAATATATATATTATAAATATGAATTTATTAATTTTAATTTAAATATTTAAGATTACTAGTCATAGAGTTAATGTAAAATCATCTTTTCCTTGAAAAGTACATTTTTCGGAAAACTAATATTTCATTACACTTATGGGTTTTAATTTAAATAAAATTCTTCCACTTATTTAAATTTAATTTGATAAAATTTATTAAATATTTTTAATCAAAATAATTTATATTATATAAAAAGGTGAACTTAATTTTTCGTCACAATGAATAGTAAAAGCTGTAAATAAAATGGTAAAAGTGATTAACCTTAGTGGTAAATAAGATAACATATTTAAATTATTTTTATTTTAATGTTGGATTCATGGATCAACATTATCACTCCCACACTCCTTTTTTTGTCATTTTTTATGCACTTTGATTTAGACTAGACTTCTCATTATTGAATAGTTTTCCGTATTTAAAAAAATGCCAATCTTCCTTAATTACAAAAGGGCACCCCTACCATCACATATTCACACCTATCAATCCATTTGGATCAACCAATGTTATTTCCTATTACCCAATTTTAGGAATTTATCATCTCTCTTTTCATTTTTCCCTTTATTTAAGTGCGTTTTGGGACTTCCAAGGATGAAGAATCTTTGCTAGGTGTTTTGGGTTTTTCGGTCTCGAAACTCCCAATAGTTCCATATCCGATGACGCGTGGACATTCTTTCCAAAGGTAGGCGCTCGCCAGATGGTCTGACCAGTGACTCTTAAGAACTCACATTGGTAGAGAGGATGTAAATTCGGGCTCATCACACCCTGTTGGGGGGAATTATTTCTTGTTCCGGGACTCTCTTATAGATTTAAGACGTATTCATATGTTCGCGAATATTTGGTTTATACCCAAACATAGTATCCACATATTTAACCCTCATGGGCAATGGTCAACTGGACGCAGGGGGTCCCGAATCATTTATGGTTGAGGTTTACCATCCCTCGTTGGATTAATGACCCCGTGGAGTTGGAACTCATTGAGGCGGCACTAGGAGTGGCGCGGTGAACTGATGTGAAGATAGTCGGATCGACCAGTTGTTGGGCTTGAACCTCATGGAGGCTTCCTATGTACCCTTCCTAGGGGACAAGGATCAAAGTCCACATAGTTCTAAATGGGAGCGTCGGAGAACCGACATGAAGGTCGACCCGGGGGTCCGTTGTTGATCGGGCTTGAACCTCATGGAGGCTTCCTACGTATCCCTGTGGTAGGGAATCAAAGTCCTCGTAGTTCGCATTGGCTTGGGACTTACACTCAGAGGCAGCCCAGAATGATGGATTGGGGCTTACACTCTGAGGACACCCAGGGTGATGGATTGAGGCTTACACTCTGAGGAGGCCTAGGGCGAAGGATTGGGGCTTACACTCTGAGAAGGCCCATAAGAGGATGTCATGGTCGATGCTTACTCTAAGCCTACATGAGTCATGCTCGGTGTGAGAAACAAGAGGCAGCAGGGATCAGAGGATCACGTCGCGAAAGGTGCATCCGTGAGAAGTGGAGTGGGACTTATGCATGAGGGCGGCCTATAAAGTCAGGGCTTACTCTGGGATGGACGCCCATGGTGACTTTCTCATGTCTGGCCATGAGGGCATCCCAACCCATTGGTGGGTTGAGGAATATAACGGGGGCTAATGCCTATGTGAAAGTGCACAAGAGGGATAACACGAATGACGTTGGAATCAATCCAAACAAAGGGAGATGAAAAGTTTGAATTACATGCCTGACATTTGGAACACAATGAGGGTGGAATGGTGATGGAGGATAACCATTGACCATGTTTGAAACACAGCATTCACATCACGTTAACCTAAAATGGGGATGAACAAATGAGGGTCGACTGCTGACCGTGTTCGAAACACATGACCTATCTCGAAGTGTTGTCTAATGTCTTCCAGGGCGTTGGCCTAGGACCATAGGTGAGCCGATGCGTCATAAGGCCAGGCCGTTAGGGGGTCCCTTCAGACATGGAAGTATATGAAGATCCAAATTAAGGACATGAAAAGCGTGAGGTGGAGTGATGGAATGTTTGAATGGATTCCAGCACTCTTGCAGTTATGCCACTGTAAACATAGCATAAGGCATCTCTTGCATGGAGCAAGAGGCATCCAATTATTGAATGATAAGGAATGATACAGTTTATAGTCATGTAAAGAAGATGGTTTCCATATAGTTTAACATCATATGGATAGGAAGAGGGCCATACAGTTTAACGTCATGCGGTCAGGATGAGGGCCATATAGTTTAACGTCATGTGGTCAGGACGAATAGGTAAGAGATACATAGAAATGGTTGGTGTGGGAATTACGCAAGGGAGGACCTTTCTGGATGAACCTAGAAAAAGGATCTAGGCAATGGGGTTATATGAGAGTCATGAGGAATATCTTGACTCATGGAATTTATAGGAAGGATGTTGGAGCGGCACAAGGGTGAAATAGAAAATATTGTTGACTCGGCTCGAAAAGTTCATGGTGCGACTCTCCATTCTTCATGGGGGTTAGTGACAGTAGTGACTAGCGAGTGCATGGGGTTTTCTGTATGGGGCTGGCCATGAAGGAGCTGGTCGTGAGGTGCCATTCGTGAGGTGCCAGCTGCGAGGGACTGGCCATGGAGGAGATATCCCTGAAGGACTGGCCGCGATGGAGCCACATGTGGTTCTTGGTTTAGTTGTCTGCGAAGGGTGTCCGTGGAGGAGATGGCCGTGGAGGAGATGAACGTCCACAAAGGATGCTCTTTGCGAAGGATGGCCGTGAATGAGGCTGTCTGCGAAGGATGGCCTTCCTCAAAGGATGGACATCCGCGAAGGATTCTGTCCGCGAAGGAAGGCCATTTGCGAAGGATGGCCATCCGTGAATGGTGTCTACAAAGGGGCTGGCTCCCATCCTGCATCGCACCCACAGAGGGGTTTATGCCTCTATTTCGCGAACAACACTGGTCCACAGAGTAGATGGCCATCCGTGAAGAAGATGGACATCCACGAAGGAGATGGCCACTAAGGGCTGGCCGCAGAGGAGTAGTCCGCAAGTGGTGCGCGGACTGGTTTCTCCTCTACGCAGAAGAGTTCATCCGCGGACGATATGCGGTCCGCGGATGGTCGCGGTATTTTACCTCTGGGAGAAATTTCTCCAGCATCTTCCCATGGGTTTTTACCTGTCCTTCATTCCTCTTCTCTTTGGTTCCCCTCGGTGACTATTTATAGAGTCACGAAGGAGGCTGTATCGATGGGACCATGGAACATTCTGTGGAAGCCCATGAATGAATCCTCACCTGCGGATGACTTAGTCAACTGGGGATTTTTGGAACCGATTTTTGGAACCGAGATCCGTGGAATTGCTCCGCGGTTTTGCACCTCTCCACTTCTATCCTTTTAACGATAGTAGTCCATGGAGGGGGCAGCTCACGGCAGTGGACCGGCCTGACGTTCGTCCCACTTCACGGCCACGGAGGGGCTTCAGCCTCCATTTCGCGAATGACGGCACGCGCGGAATGGGCCGGTTGGCGCGGTTCGCGGTGATGGATCAGCCTGGATTCACCGACGGTCTTCCTAGTTCGCGACCGAGTAGGCTCCCCACCCCCATTTCATGAACGACAGAGTCCACGGGAGGGTGGTTCGCTAAACCAGCCGCAGACTGTTGCTGGGTGCCGGTACGTGGACCAGTTTGGTCCTTTTCCAAGTCTTGGGGTAATTGGATTTCCCCCTTTCAGAATTTTCAGGACCCTACACTAGGGAAAATGACATAATTTTCAGGGATGTATTTTTTTTTGAAATTAATGGATTCTGGGTAAAATTGTGAAATATTATTAAGAGGATTTACTTTGCGGTCCAGGTTAACAAGTGGTATTTTTATAATTGTTTCTAAAGAATCAGTCAACTTGGGGAGTTCACATCGTGAAAGGGTTACCTGACATGAATATGTTTTCAGGATAATTTCATGACCTGGTTCAAAGCATGCAATGTTTACATATCATGAGACTATATCACATAATGAAAAGTTTTATCTTTAATTTTATAACCAAAGAAAAACCTTTTTCGATGTATATGGATTTCTTAGTTTTCACGTCACGAACCTAAGATTCATGTAGTGTAATATTCGTGGCCTATTTGTTTTTTATTGTTGGTACGATTTTATTTTAATTCTACTAAATACTTCTCTCTCAATACATAGGAGGTCACCTAAGTTATTTTTATGCATCTCTACCCCTTTGGGATCATTTAATTCATTGATTGATCTTTATTGTGGTTTCACTACATCTCTTCGAGTAAGTGATATTTATGCTTCTTCATTGTTGTTAGCTGAAGGGAAATTATTGCACTATGTTTTTAGATTTATTGGTCTTATGGTGTGGATTATTTTGGTCCATTAAAGATTCATTGTAAGATCTTCCTCTAAAGGCTGACCTTTATTTTGGTTGTGCTGTGGCGTGTGAGTTTCTTGAGGTTAATGTTGTGTATCTTCTTCACCAACTGCTTTACTTGTTGTATTGATTATGAGATATAAGGATAGATTATATGGCCTTTTTTATTATCTACTAATTATTCCATGTTGGTGGATCCCATTTTAGATTTGTGAGACCTCAGTTTGAGGTAGGTGGTTCCATATCTAGCATATATTGGATGAACTGTATTTCTATAGTTTTATAAATTATTTTATAAATGAATTAGAACAATTAATTTTTTTTTATCGAAATGGGTTTTGTAGAAAAGAAATATTTCCCCATATTTTGGTAAAATAAAAGTTATTTTAAAATTGTTATGAAATTTATTTATAAAATAGTTCTCAAATCATGGTTTTGATTATATGGTTTAGAAAATGAATCACATAGGAAGACTTGGGTACTTAGGCGGAAAGTGTCATAATATGCCTCATATGTTGGTATTTTCGGGGGTTCCTTCATGGGGTTATCCTCTTGTCCCTAGGACTATTAGTCTAGGGACTTGATATACCTATTGGGAGGTTTACTTGGAATGTTGTTTCTCTTTTCTCAAAATTTGATGCATATATCTAGAGACTTGATGTGCGAAATTTTCTATGTTTGGGAATGAGTATCCTAGCTAGCATGACCTATTTTGATTCTTGACGTGATGTTACTTGTGTTTTAGTTTAGACTGATTTTTATTTTATATGATATGTGATATATTATTTTATTTTACTTCTTTGATATATGTCAAATTATTTGAAATTGTTATAACTAGATTATTTCGAAATATGTAAAAAGAGGAAATGTTTTTCAATTCTTTTGATATAAAAACTATTTTACTGAGTATCAAGCATTTTTTCTTTAAAGTTGATAAATTTTTGGATTTTTTATAGAGACGTGATATGGAATACTTAGGTGGGATCCTACTAAGCCTATTTAGATCACACCCTGTACACCCCTTCAGTGGTGCTCATACCTTATTATTTCATTCAATGTAGAGAAAGGCAAGGTGATATAGTAAGGATTTGATGTTTTTGTCAGCTGTGTATAGGTATATGGTGGTGATAATGTGGGAGTTTTCAAATACTATCACTTGAAGTAGCTATTTTATCTTTATATTTCCTTCTCTATTGGAATTGAATATTGAAGATTGTTTAGATACTTCTGAGTTGTATCACTTATGCTATTTCCTTTTTGATATGAAATATATTTCTTGTTCTACTCTTACATTTTTTCTTCATATTATATATATATATATATATATCATGTTTTATGCTTTAAGTTGGAAAAAATCATTCCCTTTGGTTGTTGTTGATGTTGAGATTCTAGTTGCCAGCCCATGGGGATCAAGAATACCATTCAGGTTTTTGGTGGTTCCGGTAGGATATTGGTATGAGAGGTTATCTAGGCTAGGTATATCATAGTTTGGTATCATAGTTTGGTTTTCATGGTTTTAGGATGTTGGTATACTCAAGATTGGATAGTTGAGACTTGAGAGGTAGGTTACAACGAGTGAATTTCCATCTCGTACTATGACAAGACTCAATTTACAATGGGATGTTGGGATGTGTGCCTCCTATTATGAGGTTTTTTTTATCACAATATTCATTTTTTATTACGGTTTTCTAGTTTTAATATATATTATATTATTATCTGGTTATTTGTTTTGTTTTGATGTGTAATAGTATGACTCCAAGATATCTTCAATAGGTTCCTCCTGAGGGTGAAATAGATGATACTCAAGGGAATATTCCTCTAGATTAGAATATTATAGAGGTTATCATGCATGCAGCTCATTCTGTAGAACAAAATTTATTGAATGTACATAACATAATTTTTGAGCTACATCCAAAAGATGGAGGTAATATGGATTGATCACTAGAGTTCCTACATGAGAATCCAATTTTCTTTAGAGGTATGAATTAAACTCAAGAGGCGAAGGACTGGTTGAACAATATTGATCAAATATTTGAATTCCACAAAACACATGAGAATATCAAGGTGAAGTGTGAAATGTTCAGACTTAAGGGTCCCAGAAAGTGATTGTGGGATCCAATGGTGTATTAATATTGACACATGGGATTAGAATAGAAAGGGATTCAAGACCCACTTCTTTTAGAAGTTTTTTCCTGAGTCTATGATGATGGAAAGGTCTCTAGAGTTCCTATCCTTGAAGCAGAGTGAGTGTTTAGTTTCAACATACACCAATCGGTTCACAGAGCTGGTTTGTTTTTCTCCAAAGGTAGTAAATAATGTCCACTTAAAGGACCAGAAGAACCTACAAATTTTATGATAATATATCAGATCACTAGTATTTATACTAAATATTTTAAACTATGTAGAGATAGTAAACATGGAAACGATCATGGAGATGGATATGGAAAGCAATGTTGGTTATTATTTCCCTTCTCTTCCACCCATTGGTAGATTCAATGGTGTATAAGGGAGTAAGAATAAGTGACAAGATCATTACCGGAGTGGTGGGGGTGGTACTCAACAATGGTACTCCTATACATCTTCTATTGTAGCCAGTAGTGTACCCCATGACTTTTGATTAGTGTCACTACTAGAAAAATGGCCTTTAATAGTGTTAGAAATGGACTTTATTAGTGATAATGAAACGAACGATGTTAAAATTCTAAGAATTTTATCAGTGCTAATAAAATCACATATAAATGTAAAATTTATCAGATCTTTAGAAAGAGTTGATAGAAAACACATTTATCAGTGCTTCTTAAAGAATATATGAAAGATTTCTTTATATGTTTTGTATAAGCACTGATAAAAATCCATACTATAGTATGCTGTAAAAGCACACTACAACACCACTACAGTGTTCTGTTACAGCACACCACAACACCAGAAGCACCAGAAACACACCAGATATATCAACAAAAACAAGTCCCAATAAAGAATTTAAATGAAATGAAATTTACAAAAACAATACTAGAAAAAAAATATTATAGACATTTAAAATATTGTTCTATACAATTACATATATACAAATTATTACATACATTCAAAAAAAATCCTGACTATCAATGTTACCACGATTTACATTGACATTATTTTTCGAACTGCTAACATTGCATGGGAGGATTTGAACATACCACATCAACTTGAAGAAAATAATACACCTATATAAGAAAACAATTATTATGTGAGTAATACTAAGAAAGAATATATTAAACATAAATATCAAACAATACATTAATTACATGGACAATAATTTTACTGTTAAAACTTCAAGATTACCTCTATAATTGAGCATAGACAATATCGTTTCTCTCTCTAAAAAAGGAAGTGGATGTAACTTGAAATAAATTGATAAATTCACCACTTCATGGGTGAAAATATTTTGATGGAGAAGAAGCATGAAAGTTTTATAGATCACCCCAACTTGAATAAAAGGATCCACCTATATAAGAAAAAAATTATTATATGTGTAATAATAAAAAAAATGAATTAAGAATAAATATAAAACAATATATTAATTCTATGGAGAATGATTTTAATGTGTAAACATCAAGATTACCTATTTTATTGAGAAAAGGAAACATCATTTATATTCTTGCAAAGGAATTATAGGCAACTTAAAATAATGTTATAATTGCACCACTGCATGGGTGAAAATATTTTAAGGGAGGGGAGCATGAAAGTTAAACATACCACACCAAACCAAACAAAATAATACACCTATATAAGAAATCAATTATTATGTGAGTAATAATAAAAATAAATAAATTAAACATAGATATGAAACAATTAATTAACTCTATGGAAAATGATTTTACTATGCAAACATCAAGATTACCTTTGTGATTGAGCAGAGCTATCATCGTTTCTCTTACTATAAATGAAGTGGAGGTAACATGAAAGAAAGTGATAAATGAACCACTACATGGGTGAAAATATTTTAAGGGATAAGAAGAAAGAAAGTTGGATATAACATCCAAACTCCAACAAAATTATCCACGTGTATAAGAAAAAAATCATTATGCAAGAAATGCTAAAAATAAATTAATTAAAAATAAATATGAAACAATACATTAATTCTATGGACAATGATTTTATTTCAAAAACACCAATATTTTCTAACATAACCTAGTAAATTTACCCAGTTACCCATGATTCCCTTTTATTTGCGACCAATCAAGTTTCACATTCACAAGTCACTAAAACAAAACATTTACAAACACAAGTTAAGCCAAACAATATACACATAGTGTGCCACTATTTGCACACCCAAACCACATTTAAAAACATACTCACACTAAATAATTCCACAAACATTTCTCACACCTATTATGTATGTTAATAATTCCTTTAAATGTTTTTCTAAAATAACCCCTAGAGGCACCACAAGGCTTTACATAAAAAACACACCCATGTTCACATGAAAATTACACTTTTAAAATCAGATGCACCCCATAACCATATATAACATAATTTGAAACACTTATATAATTTAATAAATATATTAACTAATTTATAGAACACTTTCAATCAACAAAACCAGAGTTTACACCAATTCATAATAAATTCCATAACAAGTTCATTTTTAATTTTTTTTACACAACCTAAAATCATTTTCAAAACATGTCATCAATCATTTAAAAAAATTTACAATTCAAATTAAAAAAATGGTACAACATTTTCAACATAGAATAGTATATCAATTTCATTTAGTAACTTACTTAAAAACCTATCCAAATTTATGCACTATTGAAAAAATGATTTGTACCTTTTAAGAAATCCGTAAAACTCTTGCACGGAACACCACACTAAAACATACACACACAATATAGCCATTTTCTATTACAAAACGCAAAACCAACACAAAGCACACCAAACCCTTTAAAAAGAAATTTTTCATCACTCACACCATTTAATAAACCATTTCCACATCTCAAAATTTATTTCTAAAACAAATTATTCTTTATTTAAACACTTCCTAAATCATACTCAAAATCACACAACAAGACTAACAGGCATAAAATGATTCATTTCCCATAAAAAATCCCTTTTCAACACATGTGCACCTTAAGAACCAAAAAAAAATAATATTTTACACTACTCAAAAAATTAATTGAATACTTCCCCTAATTTTTCACAAAAAGGATTATATAAATTCATAAAATATTATCCTTAAAAAATTTATTTTCAACAGAAATTCATGTCCAAGCATTTCCAAAACATGTTCCCACCCCCAAAATAAACTATATAGCATGAGACAATTAATCAAGAGAGAAAATTAAATTATTTAAAATTGTTAGGGCATGGAATAACCTACCTTGGGTGGATAAATTTCCAGAAAGTGATCCAAAATTCCACCCACATCACAACTGCAATCAAAAATAGGATGTCAGATGAGATGTTCATGCAACTGGAGCGCCGAAAACAATCGAGTGGTGTGATTCGAGCTTCAATTCACTAAGGAAGAGTGCCGACAGCTAGTGAATTTCATAGAAATCTCTTGATATCGTAAAGACTTGGAAAATGGTTAGGGTTTTTAAAATAGATTAGGACACTTTTATTAGTGTTTAAAAATAAGCACTGATAATTAAACCTTTTATCAGTGCTTATAACATAAGTGATGATAAAAGCAATATTTATCATTTTCTAAAAAAGTGCATAGAAACAAATATTTATCAGTGCTAAAATTAGAGTGCTAATAAATCTTCATTTTATCAGTACTTTATTTAGCACTGAAAAATCCTCATCTTTATCAATGCTCTTTCCGCACAAATAAAGATTATTTCATCAACGCTTATTAACGAATCACTGTTAAAGGATTTATAATTATAAATATAAATAAAAAATTTGTAAAAAATTATAAATAATTAATAAATATATATAAATATTAATATAGTAAATATATTCATTTTTAAATATATTTATTACAATTTTATAATTATTTATTTCTTATTACAAAAATATTTTTAAAAAATATTATTTATATCATTATATATATTTATATAATTATATATATATTTAATAAATATATATAAATATGAATATAGTAAATATATTCATTATTTAATTAAATTTTTTATAAAGTTAATAATGATTTAAATATACATAATTATTAATTTATAATTATATAAATACTCTTAAAAAATATTTATTTATTTATCATTATAAATATATAATTATATAAATATTGTGATTGTACATTTATAAATATATTTGTTTATAAATATTTTTTTACAAATATTTTTAACACAATTAATGATTATCTCATTTTAAGTGCATGAATCTATGTTAATATTGAGAGAAATTGAATAAATTAAGAATATGAACACTTTAACAGTACTGAAAAAATGGATAAGTATAGTGTCTATGCATTGTATATAAAAATGCATTAATTACTTATATATAAAATCAATATAACACACATTTGATCTATGTTAAATTAAAAAATCAAATGACATTCAATTATATATCGAGTACTATGAAATTATAGTCAATATTTTTAATTCATATTAATTTTTAATTATAAACCATTATTCCATAAACATATAACTATTTAATAACATTAATATATACATTATTATTTTATGGTTGGTCTGGATTTTGGTTTATTTCTGGTTCTCTGGGGGTCGACGTTGACTTGGTGCGGTGCGATGTTCTTCAGCGGGTTTGATGGGTTCTCTTATTTGTCTTCCTGGTTATGGTGTTTTGATTGTTACTAGTTTATGGGGATTGAAGACGTCTTGGTGCGATGTTTACTGCGGTTCCGGCAGTCTCCGATGGTCTCTGACATCTGATGTGTTGGTTGTAGGTGATGTCGATGCAGTGACATATGGTGATGAAAATAGTGGTAAATCATGATATGGATGTCTAGAACTATATTGGGTGTTGGATATGATTGAATTTTGAAATGTGAAATGGAGTGGTTCCCGCGTGGTATGTAGGTTTCCGCTCATCCATAAAGTGGTATTTTAAAATCAAATAAAAATGAATTTTCATTCAGTATAATCAATCAATTCATTTTTTTCAATAATTGTTTAATTAGTAAAATTCTAAATATTTTTTTAATAAACACATGTTTTATTTTTCATTTATTAAATTATTTCATTTTATTTATATAAATATTAATCAGCACTAAAAATAAATCCTTGATAAAGGATACCCTGTATCAGTGCTAAAAATAAAGCATTGATAAATGATAACCTTTATCAGCGTTAAAAATAATTCATTGATAAAGAATGCCATTATCAGTTCTAAAAATAAAGTGCTGATAAATATTTTCTTTATTAGTGATTTACCAGTACTATTAAAGGCGTTTTTAGTAGTGTGTGTCAAGGTTGTATACACTTGGTGTTCTTGTTCCACACCTTTGAGTATTTGTAATAGTTATCGACACTATGGTCATCTGTAGTGTTCCTATTAGGCTATGTATACGACTCATTATGGTCAAGGATCATTGGCTCTAAAGGATATTTCAAAATAGTCAAATGCTTCAAATACTACACAACTCTAGCCCCATGCCTCAGGAGTGAATCATATTAACACAATGGATGAGTTTATTGTGAAGGTAGATACTGGTCTAGCAATAGTGATAGGTACCATCCTTATTGAATCTTCAGTAGAAACTTGTTTGTTTGATATAGGTTCCACCCACTTGTTTAAATCTTCTCATTATGTAGATATTCTAAAACTACCAATGGAAATAATTTCTTTTATTATGGAGTTAGTGATACCTCTTGAAAAGAGGAAAGATCATGGTTTTTAGTATCCTTTTTTTGCTATCAATAGATGATGTAGAGATAGTTTGGGATTTCCTAGTTCTCGATTTGGATCTACTTAACATCATCATCAAGAAGGACTGACTTATTTCTCATCATAATGAGGTTTATTGTTATCGTTATATTGTCTAATTTATTATGGTCATTATGATCTCTTAGGTGTTTTAGGGAGAATGGGATCCGAGGTCAGGTTGGGAGGGGCCTTCCCACCCAGAGCACAACAATTTGTTTTCTACTAAAATATTTTAGTTTTATTACATTTCTTCTATAGTTGATCCTCCTACTATTGTTTGGTATTTTACTAACGTTCTCCGAGATGATTTCTCTGGTCTTCCTCTATAGAGGGTGTCATAGTTTACAATTTATATGTTCTTAGGTGAACAAACTATTTTGATACCCTATTATCATATAGAACTATAGAGGCTAAAAGAGATTAATATTTAGTTGTATGATCTAATAGAAAAAGGTTTTGTTCACCCTATAAATTTTCCTTGGGCATCCCCTGTGGTATTTTCCAATAAGGTAGATGTTTCCCTTTGATTTTGTGTAAACTATTTGTAGTTTAATTGGGTAAAGGTTAAGATTAAGTATCCTTTTCCTTGTGTGGATGATTTCTTGACCAATTAAATGGGGAAAAGTAGTTTTTTAAGATCAATATCTTATTGAGTTATCATCAACACAGAGTTTGAATGTCTGATATACTAAAGTCATTTTTTATAAGGAGGTATGGCTATTAAAATTTTTTTTTGATGCCATTTGGTCTAACTAACACTCATTTTGTTTTAATGGATTTTATGAACCACATATTCCATGAGTATCTTGAGCCTTTTTTGGTAGTGGTCATGGATGATATTTTGTTTTATTTGAGATCGAGTGTGACAGTGAGAACCATTTGAGTTTGGTTTCTGAAATCCTGAGGAGTCTCCATTTTTATGGAAATCTTTGAATATGATATTTTAAGATACAAGAAGTGAGGGTTTTAGGGCATGATTTTTATCATGTATTATCAGTTGATACTGAGAAGGTGAAGACTGTCTTTTCATGGTAAGAGACACAAAATGTCTTTGAGATTGATATATTCCTTTGTCTTGTTAGATACTACTAACTATTCATCAAGGATTTCTCAAAGTTGGAATAAAATTTCATTGATCTTACTAGGAAAGGGGTGAAATTCATCTGGGATAAAAAGTTTTAGTCTTCTTTTGACAAAATGAAATTATGTCTAACATCAGCTCCAATTCTAATCTTACCTAAGACCGATTGGGGTTATGTGTTTTTTATGATGATTATGGTTCTTTTTTAGGTTTCATGCTTTTGTATAATGATAATATGTGGATTAAAACTCTATATAGATTGAAATATATGAGAAGAATTACCCAGTGATGATTTTTAGTTTTTCATAATTATGCATGCACTTGAATGTTGTTGCACTTTTTTGGGAGGGGTTCATGGCCTTTTCTGACCATAATAGTTTGGGATATATCTATTATTAAAAATACTTGAATCTTAGATAAAGTAAGTGAGTGAAATACCTTTACACTCTTGGATTCAACATTACATACATCATGGGAAAGTGGAATGTCATCAAATATTCTTTTAGAATGAAAGTAACATCATAGGAAGTTTGATAATCGAAGGAGTGGAACCTTAAGGGAATCTTCAATGAATTGAACATGGATTATCAAGAGGACGATTTAGGTACAATTCTAACCAGTGTTTAGTTATCATCATCTCTCCTTTAGTTTAATATGTATGTTCAGTAATAGGGTGATGAATTTAAAGGAATTTAAATACCAAATATGGTGGGGAGATTGTTTCGGGTTGTCTCTCTCTTTAGATGGTGTTCTCCATTTTGTTGATCAATTTTTCATCCAAGAATCTATGGGGAGCTCAATTTTGTTTGACTATAATAATTATTCATGCTATATTCATCTGGTCACTATGAAGATTTATTATGAAATGAGATGGTGATTCTGGTGGCCAAGTATGAAGTATGACATCACAGATTATGTGTCCCACTATTACACCTACCAATAGATAAAGGTAGAGAATTTTAAACCTTCCTATTTTCTTTAGACTCTTCCTTTACCTATTTGGAAATCGGATGACGTGTCCATGGAATTTTTTGTTAGATTAAAAAATATTTTACAAGGGGGAAATTCTATCTGGGTGGTGATTGATTGGTTGATGATGTTGGCTCAATTTATTGCAATCAGGGACACTACTAAAGTTGAATAACTAGGTAATCTATTTGTGAAAGAAGTTGTGATGTTACATGGGGTTACCTCCACCATTTTTTAGATTGATATCCTAGGTTTACCTCAAAATTATATAATAATACATAGGATGTGATAGGGGATCATGTTAGTTTTATTTCAACTTACCATCCGTAGAAAGATGAACAAAAATATAATGCTATTCAGATCTTAAGGGATATGCTCTATGCCTATGTGTTGAATTTTGGTAAATCATTGGATATCCATTTGGGACTAGTTGAGTTTTGTTATAACAATATTTACCAGTCATTGATCAAAATGGATCTTTTTAAGGATTTGTATGGTCTCCCTTTCATGTCACATTTTTGTTGGGTAGAGGTGGGAGCGGCCTCTCTTATAGGACTGATACTCATTTAAGAGATGTCAGTGATGATTTAGGATATACATTGGTGTTCGGTAATAGCTCAATGTGGGTTGAAATCATATAAGTATCGTCAGTAGAGTCCTTATAATTTTTCCATTAGTGACCATGTATTCATTAAATTTTCTCCTTGGTTGGGTTACCATCGACATAGAATATAGGAAATGTTGGCTTTGATATATGTTGGATCACATTAGGTCACTGATCATCTTGGGAATGTTTCTTATTGGTTGGAATTTCAAGTTCAGTTGGTAGGTATTCATGATTTTTTTCCTCATATCGCATCTTATAGAAGTACCATTTTGACCTCTCTCATGTTTTGAGTTGGAAAGAGATCAAGTTGGAACCAAAATTTTCTATTTTAGAGAAAATAGTAGAGATCGTTGACTCTTAGGTAAAAGTCTATCATGGGAAGTTGATTTTGTTGGTCATAGTATTATGGAGTCACAAACCAGATTCTCACAGGACTTAAGAGTGTGAGTCTTTGATGAGGGAGCAGTGACCTCACCTATTTCCAGACACAATTATTCTATATGACTTCCCAAGGATATAAAGTCTTATGGTGGGGAGTTTGTAATATCTTGTTACCCACTTTCAGGTATTTCTCATCTCATTTTCACTTACCTCATTATTTCAGTGTGTTTTTGGACTTATGAGTATGGATTTCCTTTTTTAGGGAAATGATATAAATTTCATGGTTGTGTGTTTATTGGAAGTAATGGATTATGGGTATAAATGTGACAAATGAATAATATGATGTACTTTTGGGTATGGGTTGACTAGGGGTGGGGGTATAACTATTTCTATAAAATCTAACTGCCAGAAAATTTCATGTCATGAAAGGGTTAAATTATGTGGATCTATTTTTGGGTGGATGATGTGAACTTGTATCGAGTGTGAAACATTTACACATCATGAGACTGCTTCACTTCAGGAAAATTTCAATCATTTTTTTAATCAAGGTTATTTTTTTCACCTTGTATGGATTTCATGGAATTTATGTCATAAACATGGGATTCATGTCATGTAATGTTCATAGATTGTATTTTTTTAAGAATTTCATAGTTGATTTTATTTTCATTAAACCAAAACCTTCTCTCTCAATACTTAGTATCTCTCTTAGGCGATTTTGGGTATCTCTGCACCTTCCAGATCCTTTTTTCTAATAGTTGATCTTTGTTGTGGTTATGCTGTGTCTCTGAGTAATTGATCTTTCTACTTATTTATTGTTGTTGGTTGTAATAGTTTCATTGAACTATGTTTTTAAATCTTTTAGTCTTATGGTGTTAATTCTATTGATCCTTTTAAGATCTATTTTCTAATTTTCCTCTGGAGGATAACCTTTGTGTTGGTCGTGGTGTGTTATTTGAGTTTCTTGTGGTACATTCTATGTATCTTCTTCACTTATTATTTTTATATTTAATTGATAATGATATATAAGGACTGATTATAGGGAATCTATTTTTGTCTTTGTGATCCTCCATGTTGGTTGATATCATTGTGGGCTTGTGAGAACCGAGTTTGAGGTAGGTGGTTATATCTCTATAATATGCTGGACAAAATTTATTGCTATGGTTTTATAAATTAGTTTATAAATGAATTGGCATGATTTATTTATGTGTGTGGAAATTTTTTTTTTAGAAAATATGGTTTCCCCTTTGATTTGGAAAAAGAAAATTTATTTTAAAATCATTTTGAAATGGATTTATGAAATGGTTTTCAAAGCATGGTTTTGATGAAATGGTTTGGATATCTTACCTTAAGTATGACTCATCACATACACTCTTTATCTTCCTCCTCTTTAAAAAACCTATTTAGGTTTTCACTAAATCTTTCCTAAGAGGGTTTTTAGTAAAAAAGATTCTTCTAGGATATGTTAAATGATGTAAGAAAAATATTTGGGTAGGGATTTTCCAAACCAAAAAATTTGTTAGGTGTGAATATATTGAATATGATATTCCCTTTTATAAGTGAGGGGTGTGGCAGACATGTAAATTTTCAAGGTTTTAAAATTATTTCACATAACTTTCTTGAAAAAATGGATCCAAAATAGCTCATATTAAAAAATGGTAAGTTTAAGTTCAAAATATATCCAACCAATGTGGTTTTGTTATGTGTTTATGTCATTTTAATCCTTTTCTTTATATATTAACCCCTGGTAGACCAATTTTTTCCTTTACTATAATAATTAAATTTTATGGTTTTTAATATTCATTATGACAAAAAAATAAGTCAACCTTATTAACTAATATTAATTATGATAATTACAAATATGTAATAAATTTTTTCAAATTAAATTATCTGAATTATCATAATTTAATTTAAAAATAAACCCATAAAACGGGTCAAAAATAGTTTTGTCAAGAAAATATATTTTCAAGAACTAAATTATCTTATATTAACTCTATGACTAGAAATCATAATTATATTAATTTTTATTTATATAAATTGATATATAATATCTAAATTTAATTTGAATATTCCTTTTTAGGGGTTGTTTTAATTCATTATAATGATTAATCTTTATGAACTTAATAAAAGATTTTTAAAAACCTTGTTTTTAAGCATAAAAATAAACTTACACAAAAATCATAAAAATTTCTTATTAAAATATAATTAATTATATTATTATTAATAAAATGATTCATATGAAACTTTAATAACAAATTAATAATTGAATAATAATTTTGAAATTAAATTATTTAATGCAATGAAATGATAGTATTTGAAAAAATCAGTAATCATCACTATTCACTAAGAGATCAATCATTTAAGAAAAATCCCAAAATTTTACTCAAAGTTAATTTTGATATGCTGATTTAAAAAAATGTTATCCTTTTTATAAAATAAAATTTCTAAATTTTCTAGAATTAACTATAATATTTACTCACAAAAAATAATAAAATATCATTTTTGAAGAAAACATATTTTTTAGAAGAATAAAATAACTTTATTAAAAAAAATTGAGTTATTATTTACTAATAATATATCAATAAATTTTTATTTAGTATGAAATTTATGTATATATTTCATAAATAAATTAATCCTATTCATACCTACTAATATAATAGATAGGTTATAATGGTCATATTTAAATAATCATGGTTTGTTTAAGATCGGTGTTGTGTGTCATATAATCTATCAAAAAAAGTTTTATTTTTCAAAAAATCAGTGTGTTACACTCTTACCCCCTTAAGTAACTGGTCCCTAAAAGTTTTGTATTATATAATAAGGTGAAAACAGGCGAGGGTACCTCTTCTCGGTGGTTTCATCTGGTTCCCAGGTTGACTATTCGTTTTTATAGTTTCACGATAGTAATTAGATTAAGTGAGTTGTATTGTTTCTTAGAAATTTATCTCCTTGATCCATGATCTTCATCGGATGCTACTCATAAGAGTGATTAATTTTCAGCTATACCACCCATGAATTCAGAATTTGTGAGGGATCAGGTATGTACTTCCCCAATAGGGATACACAGATTACATCCTGCACTTGAGAAAGGGTTGATAAGAGTTCTAGTCAATAACCCATAGCTCTGATATGATCGATAATATCAAAAGGACTGATACACCAATGGATTAGATTTCTATTCTACCAAAATCTCATGAATCTATTCCATGGATATATGTATAGAAACAATTTATCCCTAAACTCAAAATCTAGGTATTATCAATGATTTTAATCATTGATATTCTGCTGACTTTGAGTAGTTTTAATGTGTTTCTAAATAGTGTTGAGCTTCTATACCATTTCCTCAACCATTTTATCCCTCAACACTTTGTGTTCACCAACTTCAACCCCACACGTAGTTGTTCTACATCTCTTCTCATAAAGATCTTCTTAAGTGGTCATTTGTATGATTGAGTGGAAACTATTATCATACAAGAATTAAACCATAGGAAGATGTTGATCCAATCCCCCTTTAAAGTCCATCAATAATTCTCTCAACATATCATTCAATGTCTGGATAGTCTTCTCATACTAGACATCAGTTTTGGGTGATAAGACGTAATTAATTTCAACTTAGTATTTATATAATTGAAGTGCCCATTTTTGTTATATTAATTCATACATTTTATTGAGTATAAAAACCTATTTTCATAATATAAATGTTTTTTTATGGACCAACTGTTTTATTTCAATGTTCATGGCGATTTTTCTGGAGTTTATAGTAGAAACAACACATTGGTAAATATTAGAGAAAAAATGGGAAATATTATGTGTGTAATTTATAAAAACATGCAATGTATATTTTCATAGGACATAAATAAGCTATCCTAAGTACATTCTCAGGTCACAGATCATACTTTACATGCCATGTAATTAATTATACACATCATGTATTCCCTTATATAGGCATTTTTAGATGAAATAAAGGTTATATTCCATGAATTGTGGAACCACATGACACATACTTATACTAATAGACCGTCGATGCACAAAATTTGATGGGAGACACAGTTGGCCACCTATTGATAGAGAAAACCCAGAAATAGATGGTTGAAGAAAGTACACACCATGTATTTTTTAGTACACACCATGTAGTTAAAAAATCTATAAAAATAGAGGCAACACTATGAATTCGGGGTTGGCTATTCTAGGGGGAGGCGTTGCCAATCTTCTAACTCGATCCCTTCTGAAAGAAAATAGGAGTCTTTACTTTGTTTTTCTTTCTATTTTAGTGTAATTAATAAATTATCCCCACTTCCTCACACACCCATTGTAGGTATTGAGTTTCTATTCAATAATCACACTATGAACATGTTAACAAGAAGCTAATTTCTTTTTGTTGGGGTTATAATAAGATTATGGGTGTTTTTAATTGAAATTAAAATATGCTTTCTCTTATTATGATTTTTTTCTTTATAATCCCATTAATGATTAAATCCCTAATTTTACCACTTGTGTCATATCAGGTCAAGAATGAAAAAACTAGGAATAAAATGGTCTTCAATAGGTGATCCCATGACCATTGTGTGAACTTGATTCCACTGATTTTTGGGGTATTGATTTAAAATGTTTTTAATTAATTAATAAAAAGACAAAGGAATTTATTTCTAAAAGGCATAGTTAATTGTTGCTGGAATAAGAAAAAATAACACAATAAAATCCCCATAGAAAGCTATTATATAAATAATTTTGAATACTAAAGAAAAATTTTTATAACTAACATTTATATAATTGTA
The DNA here is from genome assembly GCA_963277665.1 of Viscum album. Taxonomy (NCBI): domain Eukaryota; kingdom Viridiplantae; phylum Streptophyta; class Magnoliopsida; order Santalales; family Viscaceae; genus Viscum; species Viscum album. The sequence goes on from OY728139.1 coordinate 1,461,933,768, forward strand.
GCCACAATATAGTTATTTTCTAGGTCTTCTTCCACATTTTTTGAATTTAATTATTTTTGAAAATTGTTTCACTTAATTTGTTTCTTCCCATTCAATCATTTTTTTAGATAATACTATGATTCCCACCAAATTAAAACTAAAATTTATTTTATGATCTTTCCCTATAGGATCGACCCAGATTTCCACTATCTACTAAGTTAGTTCATTTACAGAACTAATTTGGAATGTCTTGTGATGGGTGTGCTAAATTTTGGCACCATTTATAGGGATATTGAAGGAAATTAGTAGCATGGATTCTATTTTGTGGTTTATTTCATCATATTTTTCTTTATCATTTATCATTATTTTCTTATAAACCTTAATCTTATATTCGCACAGAATATTTGTTCAACTAGAGGTTGTTATACATAACATAGAGGAGAGTTATATCTGTATGATCTAGTGATGTCATAATCTTACCCATAAGAATACTATCCATATATGGGTGATGAGTTACAATATGAGGACTACTCATGTACATCCTTCTCCCCACCCATTTCTTATCATCTGAAACCATCATCGGGTAAAATTTAAAATTTATTATTTCTAATGGAAAACTTAACCAAACACTAGTTGGAATAAACCAAAATTTTGGAGAAAACTTGGAAATTTGGTAGAGCTTCTTTCAAAGATAATTACTAATATGGGTAATCTGATTGAGTGTGAAGTTGAGTGTAATTATTTTGTATCAACTAAGGTAGTATATAATGATATAAAATCAAATTATTTTTAATCAAATAATCCTATGAATTATTTTTCAAATACTGAAATTTAATATGAGACTACATCAAATCATGATAATAATGAACTTGATCAATTATCTGTAATTACACCCTTATTTGATTTCTTACCATCTTTAGAGGATTCCTATGATTTTTTTAGTTATTTAGTATCTTGAAGCAGGAATCGAAAGAGGTGGAGGAAGAAAAATACTTTACAAATAGAAAAGTACATAATTAACATATGATAGCCATATAGTAAGGTTACTCAAAGGCATCATCTACACCACATGAAGGTCAAGAAAATTTGATTCAAGATGAGAGAATTTGGAACATGTGGTGGTTTTCACAGTGCAAGACACATCCTCCTTGGATTATGGGTAGGTTCACTTACTCAAGTCAATATAAAGACCTAAAATAAAGACAATTTTTTTGGGAGGCAACCTGGACACCGTCCTTATTTATCTTCTTCTTATCCTCAAAAAATACATGGCGTGTACTTCTCCTTCACATTCCTTGTAAAATCTTTTTTTATTCTTTTGAAGTAATATTTAAATATGAATAAAATGAGGTTAAATAGAATGTGGATCAATATACATAGTCTATACCTTTCTATTTATTGTATATTATAATAGAACTTTGTTTATAAATAAAAACTAATAAAGTCAATAAATACAAATGAATCCTGTATCGATGGAAATTTCATTGGAAGGTATGAGAGCCATCACTAGTTCAAATCTCTGCACCCTCCTTCAGTGCACGATTCAATTTTTTTGACCCCTGTGTCTTATTAAACAATTTTTGTGATGTTTTATAAATAATAAAATCATTTAAAAATAGAGGAAAACTGATGGTGGGGATGAATCAGCTGGCAGGGTCATAACCCATGGTCTAAAAGACTTGAGTTTGAGTCATTATAGCCAAATCAATTCCATTATTTTACTTAAATAAAATCACAAATCATGTATTTATTTAGATGGTGTGAGTTGTATATATTTTTTATGCAAATAAATTAAACATATTTTAATTATAATAATTCACCTAAGGTTGATGTGGTTTTATTGGTAGAATAATAACCCAAATTCTAATAAACCCAAGTTAAAATTTGGCTAATCTCCTAACATCCTCCCAATATTCAGATAATTAAAACCACACACTGTTCATTCTTCCTTTCACTATGTTGTGTTTAAACTATTTATAAAATATCATGATATAATTAAAATATCATGACTATAAACTTCACTTGAGTGGTTGAGGGTGCTCACCTAGGTCGAACTTGTCACTAGTTCAAATCTCACCCCGAAAACCAGAATGAAGTCTTCGGTTCTCTTTTTTCCATTTTCAAAACACATGACATGTATGTTTTGGATAAACTATGTGTATAGGTTTATTTTTGTATATATATACTTATAATTGTAAATAATAATTAATAAAAAGTTAATAATAATAGACACATATTATATATATATATATATATATTAAAAAATGATTCTTACATGGAGCTTGTCTATAAACTACATGTCATTTATCATTTATTTGTAATTTGAGAGGCCAAACTTAGGTAGTACCCATTTAGATCCCCCCTCTTCTCATGTATTTTCATGGAATATAGCAACGAACCACCATCAATCCCTAAAATCAAGGAATTTTACCTTCAAATATCATTTCTATTTTTCTTCTTGATCTAGTTATGTGATTATACACTTGAAATTTCATTGATTTTATGAATTTTTTAGAGATTTAGGGTTTCGGGTGGCATTTGGCTGAAACACAGCACTTACACATGCACAAATGAAGAACACATGTCGTGTACAACATGTACATGAACAAATTCTAATAATCACAAAATTTTAAAACACCCAACATGTGAATTTGGTACAAACAATGTAACCTTGCCTCTGCCTTAATGAGTCATGTCACTGATCACACACAGCCACACATGTCGTGTTTATTCATTACACACCATGTACTGTATCCATTTTAAAGAGGTCGTGTCCTGGGGTTTATACAGACTGGCTTTCCATGCAAAGATACTTGGATATCCTCCCCATGTCCACAAACATGACTAAGATTCATATTTATAAACACACAATGTTTTCATACCCAACATGTTTTGTAGTTGTAGAAGCTTGAACAACTTGTGTCAAAATATATGCATTGATTGGATTCCCATGTGAAGCCACATGGTGTGTGTGTTGGCACATGCTATATAGTTTGGTATCCAACACACTTAGCAAAGGCCATGTCAAAACTATAAATAAACCATCTACCCAGGTACACACACAAAACATGTTCATTATATATATATTGTATAACCTATAACAATCAATCACCAAACCACTTTTCATGTGTGTCCAAATAACATAAGTTACTATCCACAAGAATAATTCATGCCATGTAATCTCTACATACACGCCAAGGGAGAAGAATTCCATTAACTATCTTGATAAGGAGTATCCCACTACATTTAGGGTTTATGTGGAGACACCGGGGGTGTATTTTGTGAAAAACATATAGTTTTTATTTCCACCTTTCTTTCTAGTTCTACTACCACTGCATCCGGATGACTCATCTTACACAACATCCCCAGGTCACACTGTTTCCCTAGCACCCAAACCCATAGCTCTCACAGTACCATTACCATAGACCTCATCCTTTGATCCCCACAATAGTAGTTTCGACAACACCTATACCATCCACCATGACATCAGAGAATTCCACTCTAGTAGCTGGTGCACTAATAGATACCACATCAGCAGCTACACAAGCAAAACTACACCCATACCTCATATTTGATGAGCATGACCCTGATAGTGACTGGAAGAAACATTTCTCCCATCGTATGATATATCTAAGTAATCGGTTCCATGAAATTAGTTTCCTATAGTGAATAGGACTCTAGGATGACACTGAGAAGCTACTGGGCACAAACATCTGCTTTTCATTTCTCATGTCAGCACTTCTACATTCATATATTTATTCTTGGAGTTTTATATGATATTTGAGTTTTATGGAACAACCTATTGAGATACACCGAGCGACATAGTATCTACAATCAAATTCAGGCTAGGTGGTAGATTTTTTGTGTTGACGATGGTAGAGTTCATCTGAAGGAGTGGATTATACCTACATCTAGCTACCCTAGACCATATTTCGAACTTCACCCACCGAAACTGCTTTGACTTACCCTCTATGTGGTGGGATATTTATGGACCCAATGTCTGGTATGTTCCCACCGCATAAGAACATCCCAATCACCCCCCTTTTCTTCATCCATCACTATTTTAGTTCCATACTTCTTCCTCACTGTGAGGATTTGGGTGTTGTGTCCGGATGAGACATGGAGCTTCTTACTTGCTTAGTATGGAATGATTACCTCAATCTCCCCAACTTTACTACATACCATTTCGACTCCATGTTCACTGGATATTAGGGTAACCTGAATGGAGGTTTCTATGCCACCAGATTAGCAAAAAAATTAGGCATTTTAAGACCTCTCTCCCTCATGATCGCTTTGGTTATCTTCATCAAATAGACTACATCCTGCTTATTTTTCTAAGACTGGTCTAGAAGTTGGAGAAAAAAATACATCCCCATGAAGGATCACCCGAAACCCACTGTGTCGAGAGTGGACCCACCTGCCACTACAGGTGATGCTGACTGGATACCTTCTCCACCACTGAACCTTTCTTCTCCACCCCACCCCACTTCTTCTATTGACCCCTCATCAACCACCACCCCACCTCTATCTTCACCTCAAATTCTCCACTAGACCATTCCAACTTCGATGCCATAAACTGTCACCTTGATACATTGGATGAGTTCTCTGATCAACTGGAGGGTATGATGGGTGTCCTTCTATGACAAGTGAGTTCAATATTTCTAATGGAACCTACTACTTAGAAAAAACCCTCAAATGTCAGCCCTAGACAAAACCTATGAGGTTATTTCCTTCCATGGTTTGGGTAGAACTTACACTATTGGGGACCAAGCCTTTTCAACCATTCCCACATAGTTGGACATGAGCCACCTCATATCAACATTTTCTCCAACTACCCTCTCCCTTTATAATGCTCTATACTCGACTGTTTCCTCCCCTAAGGCTACCCAGTGATTTATCTTACACATTATATTTCATTATATCTATATTGTTTTTTAAATGGGATGATTTAAATGTCTTCATACTACTTTTTCCATTTAATCAATATCCATAGGTACTCTAGAATGTCATGGACATGTACATTTGACTTCTTTCCACTTTTTATGCTTACAATGAGATGAGTATTATTTTTTCATTTATTTTCATTAAATTTATTTTGACTAATTCTCCTAATACTCTCCCTCGACCTGGTCTAATTATTTGGTTAAAAATATTCTTCTCATACTAGGTGTTACACTCGGTGGACTATGTGCAATATTAAGTGTGAGGTAGAGTCTATCAACTAAAGTAGTGTTTTCCCTTTAAATAATGTAAGATAAACCCTTAATTAGATGAAATATATTAAAATATGGAATTCTTTTTATTAATTTTAATTATAAAGAATAAATACATATGTGGGAAGTCATAAAAATTTAAAAATTTATTTTAATTTTAATTTATTTTAAAATGATTGTTGATATAGTTTAATTTTTTATATTAATTATTCGAAATTTTCATTTATTATATGGATCATTTATATTCATATGGTGACCTAATTTACCCATTTGTATCCTAATTCTCAAGAGATATTATAAAACCATTTTCATATTATTTCTTATACCATATTTTAATATAAATTATTGGTATATGCATAACTACTAGAAATTGAAACTTTTTCTTTTCAATACAAGAAAATTTTGAATCACATTAAAATGGATGAAGAATTTGATTGATATTTTCATCCCCTTTTGAATTTGAAACCCACACAAAATTTTATCTATATGGAATGCATAGAAACCATGAACAACCTTGATAAGAAGCTACATTACATTCCAATTTATCCTACCTACCCAAATTCTTTGATTATACACCGTGATTTTTCATTTGAGATTTAAAGAGAGAGTTTGGTTATTCATGGTATATTCTGGTGAGAAAAACTGAAATTTAGCGCAAGGGAACTTATCTATTTTTAGTGTTGGAAAAATGATTTTGAAACCATCATTCCTTGTATTCTTAAGTGGTACTTCTCTAAAAAATTGAGAAATTAAAAAGATGACCAAATTCATTCATTACACTCGTAGATGTTTTATGAACCCCTATTGGAAAGGGAAGATAATGGTTATGTCAACCTTTGTGATATTTTTATTGTGATGTGATGAATTTTTATCAATCTTTTTCATTGAGTATTATGATCTATTCTTTAATAATTTATCCTCCTTTTCAAACATTTGAGATTATTTTCAATTCATTACCTACCTTCCGTTAGCATTAGAATCATAAGAACCTTATTGAAAGTCCTCATGATTTCTGTGATTTAATTTATATGTGGAGATTTAGATCACTATCAAGATTATGGATAAAGTGAATATACTTGATATTGAGTATAGATTCAAATAAATTATCTTGAGTGATGAGTGTATCATTTTAATGGTGAGATAAATCATCAAGTGGTATGAATATTTCTAAAAGTTTGAAAATTTTAAATAAAATAGGATGAAAGTATTTAATTAAATTATATATGAAGTATGATTAAAATATATTTTCAATTAAAATACGTTTTTTACTTTTTTAAAATCCACTTCAATGACTTTAATATTTATAAATATAATTAATTTAATGATTTAATTTTAAAGTTTGAATTATTTTAATTTGATCTTACAATTTTTCTTGAGGGAAGTAAAATGACTATGTGTGGGGGTGATTGATGTACCCAATTTTTACATACTAATTATTACATTTTATTGAGTATAAAAACACGTTTTCACCTAATACACATTATTTTTTGGACAATTGTTTTTCAATGTTCAGGGTGATTTTCATTTGTTTCTAGTGGAATGAAAAAATAGGGATAAATTATATAAACAATGGAAGATACACAATGTGTAATTTATAAACACACACCTTGTACATTTGCATGAGACATGACTCAACCAACCTGAGTACACATCCATGTCATAGAATCAGACTTCACATGACTTGTAGATAATTATAAAAGTTGTGTAAACCCTTATAGAAGTGGTTGGTAGATTATAAAGAGGTTATATTCCACTTATGGTAAGAACACATGTCGTGTACTTCCACCGAACGGCCACCGATGCCTAAAATTTAATGGGCAACATGGTTGGCCACCTACTAGTGGAGAAAATCATGAAATGGACAGTTGACCAGAGTACATGACATGTAATTTTTGGTACATGCTGTGTAGTTAATAATTATTTATATAGAGTGGAAACCCTCCTAATTCAGGGACAACTATTCCAGGGGAGGTACTTTTTCTCTGCTAACTCGATCTCTTTCTGAAGGCATTAAGAGTCTTAAATTTATTTTTCTTTCTATTTTAGTGTAATTCATATCTTATCCCCTCTTCCCCTCATACCCACGATTGGGATTAAGTATCTAATCAATATACACACTGATACCATAGTCATAAGAGTATAATTTCTTTATGATGGTGTTATAATATGTTTAGTGGTGTGTTGTAATTGATATTTGGATGTGTTTTCTCTTATAATGATTTTTATTTTATTATCCCTTTAGTTATTAAATCCCCAATTTTACCAGTTTTTTCATTTCAAACTAGGAATGAAACAGTTATAAAAAATAAATGGGATTCAATAGGTTAACCCATGACAATTTAGAGAACCCATTGACACTTATTTTTGGGGTATTTATTTACCATGTTTTCAGTAATTAATTGCTATACGAAGAAATTTATTTATAAATGGAATAGTTATTTGTTATCTGACTAAGAAATAATAAACAAATTGAATTATCATGGTAAAATATTTCATAAATAATTTTTAATACTAAATAATTACTTATATAACTAAACATAATCAAATTTAAACCCTAAAAATCATGTTTTCAAGGCCTTCTTCTCCCTTTTTTGACTTTTATTATTTTTTCAAATCTTTTAACTTAATTTTCTTATTACTATTAAATAATTTGAATAGATAATTGAATGATTATCATTGAATTATGAATATAATTTATTCTATGATGTTTTCCTATGTAATCAAACTTGACTTCCATTAACTAGCCAGTTAGCTAGTTTAGGGAACTAATTTGGCATGTCTTGCGAAAGACGTGGAAGTATGTGAGAAATTATTCCAGAATTTGGAGGTAAATATCTAATATTGATTAGATATAATTGATAATGGTGTTCCATTCTTCCTCACTAATTCTCTAATGTATATCTTAGGGATTTTATTGAGTGAAATGTCCAATTTAAATGTAATGAAGTAAGCAGTCTTTGTAAGACAATCCACAACAACCCATATGGAATTATTTTCACTTGGTGTCCTTGGAAGACCCGTGAAAGAATACATAGAGAAGTTCTCCCATATATATGTATGTGTGGTTAATTTTTTCATCATCCCCTTATACATTTTCCTTTTAGTCTTCACTTTCAAACATATCAAACACTTTGATGTATGTTCTGTGATCTCCTTCTTTATATTGTCCCACCAATAGTGCTCTCAGAGATCTCGCTACATCATCATACTCCCTGGATGGACGGAAAATTTCAATATACACGAATCATTCAGTAAATATATCTTTATCTCATCATTTAATGGAACACATAGTTATAACCAAAATCTTACAAGTCCTTCTTTATTAATTTTTAACTTATAGGATTTCCCATTTCTTATTGCTTCCACCTTTTTCTAAATTTTCACATAATCTCTTAAAGTATCGTTTATCTTATCCAAAAGGGAAGGTTGAGAAATCATTTCAAAAAGGAATTATGATTCTTATTCTTTTATGATTCTTCTTTCTATACTTTTCATGTTTAAGAAGATTGGATCCTTATCAATTATCATTAGGGATACAGTTTCTAGATCCTTTATACTTAGAGAATCTACCACTTTACTTTAATTCTTAGGATAGTAATGGATTGGGATATCATAGACCTTGATTTTCTCTAACCATATTTTCTAGTGTATATTAATATCCTTCTACGTGAATATATATATTTAGGCTCTTATGATTTGTATATATTTTATTTTTCACCCCATAAAGATAATGTCACCATATTTTTAATCCAAATATCACTACATACAACTATAGATCATGTGTTGTATAGTTCTATTTTAGAGAATTCAACTTCCTCAAGGAATAACGATCACATTATCATTATACATTAGTTCATATCAAAAAACCTTATTTGATGCATTGATATATACCACAAAAATTTCCCTAATTGAGTTAAGTATGAGGACTTGTACATGGATAAACCATTTTTTCAACTCATTAATCTATCTTCACATTCACAATTACAGAAAAACTTTACCTCATTCTGAGTCATCTTGGTTAGTGATTTTGAAAACTATGAGAAGTTTCTCCCAATTTTCAGTAATATTCAGCTAGTCCAAGGAGACCATGGATCTCCATTACAGATGCTGGTTTAGGCCACTCCTCAATTAACATTATCTATTAAGGGTCCATAAATATCTATTTTTAGTGATAAAATTCCTCAATAAGGGTACTTAATTTATCCATAACTCACATATAATATAATTATCATATAGATTCTCCATTCACAACAACTTTATAAAAGTATTCAAAATTTTCTCATGCTCCTCCTTGAATTGAGAGTATATCTTAATATCATATATAAATACTATCACATAATTTTGAGTTAATATCTAAAGAATCTAATCAATAAGTCTATAAATATTTCTAGAGAATTAGTGAGTTTGAAAGAAATCACTATTAACTCATAGTTTCCATAATTTGTTTGAAATAAATTTTTAGAAATATATTATTTCTTCACACTTAATTGGAGATCTACCAACTGAATATCCAAATTATAAAAATACTAGGCCCCATATATTTGATCGAATAAGCCATGTATCCATGAAATGGGATACTTATTATTTATCATGATTTTTTAGTTCATTATAATCAATACATAAGTTCATTGACCCATGTTTCATCTTGATAAAGAGGATCTACACACCCCATAGTGACACACTTGGTCATATAAAACTCTTTCCCAGATTCTCTTATAACTATTTTTTCAGTTCTTTCAAAACAATTATGGCCATTTTGTAAGGATCCATGGATATGTTCAGAGATCCTGGTATAATTTTGATTGAGAACTCAACCTCTTGGTCAAGAGGAAGACAATTTAACTCTTTGAGGAATGCATCAGTATAATCCCACACAGTTTCATGTATTCAATCATAATTCTCACCTTTTTATAAATCAGATAGACTATATATGGTTGCTTATAATGTAAAGGTTCTAGTAGAGATTCATCCTCAACCTTACACTTATAAAAAATCAAAGGATTAATTGGGATGTGAAGAGTGATGTCCCTACCTTGACAGTTGATGTTGTCTTTATATGAGAAAAACCAATCCATTACCAATATATATTTAAACTCTAAAAAATTAAGCATGATGATATTTTATAGAAGATTCAGTCCATAAAAATTGACAATGGAGGAGTTATATACTTGGGATGAAATAATATCTCTATTTACTATTCTCATAGATAGATCAACCCCCATGTTTTGAGGAATTTTTTGAATAGTTCTTCTAAACTATAAAGATATTAAAGAATTCATATAACTAGAATTAAATAGTATTTTGAATATTATTTAATGAATAACTAGCATACCTATCACTATATCAATGTCGTGATCCACCTTAGATATAGTGATTAAATATGCTCTACCTTGTTCTCTTGGCCTTGGAGATTGTTTTCATTAATTGTCTTCAACAAACCTTTGCTTAGGGAATTTTATTTCACAATGCATCTATTCCATGCAGTGATACACTACACCATATGTTGAGTATTGATCCAAAACTTTTTTTCTTATTAAGCATTGGTGTGTTTCTTTATTTCCCATTGTCACTAATTATCCTGATATCCCTCTTTTGCACATTTGAAACATATTTTTGTTCCCTTGATATAGCTTCAAGGATGATTATTCCCACACTATTGACTATTGGGATGTTGAGTTTTTTTACCTCCATGGTATTTATCCATTGATACTCTTGAAGAAAAATCCATTATACTATTTTTATCTCAAGGAACATGAGACCACTGAGAGTATCCATTCTCTATCTTCACCATTAGGGGAAAGTGAACAATATATTTATAAATATCAAAGTCCCAAATTTCTAATGTTTTTAGACCAATATTTAACCCAAAAAAGAAACGGTCTACCTTACTTTTGGTGTTGATGAATAATTTGGGTGTGTACCATGAAAACCTTGTAACGTTTTCCTCATGTAACCTGATTTAATCATCTTATTTTTTCATTAGTCTAAGGAAATACATTTCTATTTTAAGATACATAGTTCAGGGGGAAATATTTATTGAAAAATATTTTGTTGAAGACTTCCCATTCCATGGAAATAATATCCTATTTGGAATTCAGTTCTTGATTAGTGTCCACCACTAATCATCTTATCCTTCAATGTGATAAATGAAAAGACCAAATTTATATTACTCTAAGTATTATAGTATAGAGAATATATTCTCAATAGAGTCCATCAATTATTCCATGATGAGGGGATGAAAAGACCCACTAAAGTTAGGAGTCCTTTGTTGAATAAAAGACTCGATGACAACTTCCTAGTTATTAGGAGGATTCAATTCTTCATGATTCATGTTATTATTCATAACATAATCTATTTGATCTAGAAATTACATGAATTTATCAAATCCCACTTTTATAAGGATATAAATATCATTGGGTAAATCCTCACATTACCTATCACATTGGTTTTTGGAAAGATTTCCCATATTTCCCTCCATTAACTAAAACGTACATAAAAATAACAAGATGAGAATACATTAACATACAAAAGAAAAACATATAAACTAAGAGGGAATACCTTTTTGGTCATCTCAGCCTGAATACCTTCGATTTTTTTAATTTATTTTTGGATAATACCCCATTTATGGGTTGAGGTGGAACCCTTACATGACCTGTAGGCCTAGAGGAATAATTCCCATTACGTGACTCAAAGGACCAAGTCACAATGCTGAATACATGACGTAAATTACAAAGACCCGATAAAACAATAATTTAACCACACTAACATTTACTTCATTGAACACATCTAGATCCCCACCTCATATAGAAAATGATCTAGCATTGCTACATGAATACCTACATTATGGCTGGTACCGATTACAATTTTTATACCCTCTAATACTTCCAATCCGATTAGATATTTTCTGGTGGATTCTACTTTATCTAAATCCTCATCTAGTCCAGATCCTATTTGATCTTCCTAGGTATCCTCATGGTCCATTGTAGCTCGAAGGCCGGGTGGCCCGAAGGCCCTATGGACCAAAGGCCTTTGGTGGCCCGAAGGCCTTTGGTGGACTGAAGGCCCTGATACCCATAGTTATAACTAGTGGCTCGAACACCCAAATCATATGAATATATTTGGTTTCTATAATAACAAAAAATAAATGATATAGTAACATGTATACTCACCATTCTTTGATTTGATCCTAGTTATTACAGATGAAAAGAAAGAGCCTCTACCACTTAGGTACATTTTCATTGGAAAGGAATAAATTATAAATCATAAGTGTATCATGACTTATGAGTCTCTAGGTTTCAATATTGGTTATCAATGGTAATATTTCCTAACAGTTTTTCTAGCCGAACATTTTTTCAATTCCTTCATAATGGTTCATAAATAGTTTGTGAATTTCTAAAACATATCACTCCGAAGTGTCAAACTAGGTACATAAGAAATCCTCTTTTCAATACACTAGGAGATGATCAAGTCAAAGCCCCAATGTTCTCTTTTTAGAGATATTACCCCTTAGTACAATGGGTCCAGATCCACATCAACTTATAGTATCCATACAAGGATGAAATTTCATAGAAACCAATATCTCTATGTATTACCAAAATTTCTTAATATATTCATATAATTTGTATTATACCTAGGGTTATCGCTAAATTACTCTAGTACAAATCCACAAAAAATACTATGCCTTTATCTAATATCAAAAATAGAAACCCAATCCCTTTAAAAATAATATTACATGATTTTTAATTATAAATTTCCAATATATAAAACCTAAATATCATGAGGCATAGTGTATTTCGAATACTAGGATCATAATACATCAAAAGAAAACTAAAACATGAAATCCCTATTTTATTCTTCATAATGATATCGTAAATCTATTTGACCTCCCAAAACTATATAGGATAACATAGGGAATACTTAATAGAAATGGGTGATCTAAAAATCACAATAATGGAATAAACAAGATAAAGAAACATAACATGTGATTTAAATGTATAACATTATATCATAAAAGATAATTTTCATGGGTAATCATTTTGAATAATTACAAAATGGAAATGGTATCATAATGTCATAGAAATATAGGAAATGTTCCATTAGTAGAGAAAATAAAATAAACATGATTTAAGGATAACTACCTAGACAATATCACATGGTGGAAAAATTCCCATAATATATTAGGTTTACTCCCTAATCTCTGACATAGAATATCATGAGAAAAAAGATTTTCCCAATGCATCACAATGATATCTGGGTGCACCCATCATAAAATGTACATTGTTATGTGTTATAAAAAATTAAATAAATATTAAGTAGTAGACATAAAAATTACCCACGGAATGAAATGGGATTAATTTGATAAAGTAACCTATAGAATCTATTACCCTGTCAAAATATTAGATAATAAGATAGGTGTATATGTGGGAAACATATATTTAAAATTTAGGATAATTCAATAAAATTAAAGAGAGAGAGAAAGCGAGTTAAAGATAAAATGATCAAAACCCAAAGAAAAGGGTGGTTTAAAGAGAACCCTGACCTTGAGTATAACTCATCATGTATGTTCTTCATCCTCCTCTTTATCATACAAACATGTTAGGTTCACACCAACATACTTCCTAAGAGGATTGTTTTAGTCAAACTAATGATTTTAGGGTGTGGGAAGGGAATTACCAAAAGGATTTGGGATAATCTTTGCTGAACCAAAAGGATTTTTATGTGTGAATAAAAGTTATGATGATGTTCCTTTTTAGAAAATTTTTAGGCTATTATAACCCTTATCTTTATATATTAACCCTAGATAAACTTGTTCTAACCTTAAAAGTTGTAATTAATTTTTTCTGTTTTACTATTAATTATGATAAAAAATTAAGTTGAACTTATTACCTAATAATAATTTTTATTATTAAAAACATGGAATCAAATTTATCAAAATAAATTTTTATAATTGGAATAATTTAATTTAAAAATAAACATGAATAACATGTTGAAATATGGGCTTTCAAGAAAATGCATTTTTGAAGTAGTAAATGATCTTATATTAACACTATGACTGAAAATCTTCATTATATGAATTTAAATTTATTTAAATTGATATATAATATTTAAATTTAATTTAAATAATTACTTATTAGGGGTCATTATATTAAGTTAAAATAGATAAACTTAACTCACATAAAATCATTTTTCATAAAATCTTTTTTTAAGCATAAAAATAAACTGATACCAAAATGAAGAAAATAATTTTTTGAAATGAAATTAATTAAATTATCATAAATAAAATGGTTAATATTTAAATTTAATATAAAATTAAAAATATAATGGTAATTTTAAATTACTTTATTAATTGAAAAATTGATATTATTTGAAAAATTGGTAATTTTCACTATTCACTTAAAAAACCACCGTTTCCAAAAAATTTAAAATTTTTTACTTTAAGTTAATTTGGATATGATTATTTAAAAAATGATAATTTTTATTAAAATACCATTTATAAATATTCTAGAAAATAATTATAATATTCTATCATAGAAAAAAAAATAAAAAATCTATTTTAAAGAATTTTTTTTAAAGAATAAAACGACTTTACTAAACCATTGTGTGATTATTTACTAATAATTTTAAAATACATTTATATTTAGTATAAAAGTTATGTATATCTAAAACAGTTAATCCTATTCATACATGTCAATTTAATTACTAGGTCATAATAATCATATTTAAACAATCATGGTTCATTTAGGATTGGTAGTGCATTTCATATATGCAATTGAAGATAGTTTTATTTTTTAAAACCTTGGGTGTTACAAAAGGATATAGTGAAAGAATAGAAGAAGTTTATACTATTTTTATTGATATTTATGATACCCTATTTTAATTCCATGCCACTTAAAATACTTCTAATCCAATCATTATTATATTCAATAATGATTCCAAGAATGTCGTTAAAAAAGAACCCTTCAGAATCTACCCTTTTGTAATCATCCTCAAAACCCTACCTTATCCCTATGAGTAATTTTTCAAAAATAATTAGTAGATAGGTGAATAGAAATATACACATCACTGATGTATGATCCTTCCTTGAGGATTATATTCATCCTTCCCATAATTTGTTTCTTCTTAATGCAGTCATGAAGGAAAGATGTATTCCTATCACAATGCCTAAGCAATAGAGTTCGATATATATCCCTTGTATTTTTCTATAATTACAATAGATTTTTAGATATAAATATCTTTCTACTCATCAATAGATTACATAAATTTTAATTTTAACACTATTAAAGTCTGGTGTCCAACTAAATGATATCCATTTTAAGATTCTCTAAAATATTATACTGATTGGATTAGTTACTACCCCAGAAAAGAAGTTCCCCCTTGTTCTTATTTAGTTTTCTATATAAGTAAATCCATACATGTCCTTGAATTTGGATGTTCCAATATTATTTAATAACATCCATGATATCATTATCACAAGCCCATAATTTGGAATAAGAGAGGCCTCCACTAGATCCATGGTCAGATTTGATCTGAAGCAGCATAAGAGGGTGCTCATAGAGTATCTTTGCATACGAGTGATCACCGAGAGAGGGATTTTATAAATCCATTATATATTATCCCTGAACCAATCCATCCTAATCTATGTGAATCTATTACCTATTTTATTTTTGTACCACATGAAATTGTCTTTAGTAAACCCCAGATGCATAAGATAGCTTTGTGATAAACATATGTTATTTTCAACAATCAGTTTTCTTAATAAATAATTCCTCATTTATTTTTTTATTTATTAGATAAAATTTTATATTATTCTCTCACAATTCATGCTAAGGATCTTAGGTTGAAATATGATAGGATATTCTAGTAGTTTTCTCTCTGCCTTAGTTCACATTTATGTAAAATCATAGATAAGTAAAAGATGAAACATTGAAGCCTAACATTGATCTTGATGTGATATATGGATAAATTAATAAAATATAATTACAAGTGAAATTTAAAGAATATTCATATGTTATTATTATTGGGATACCCAATCATGAAATTTCAAATTCCATTTTTAAGTAAAGTCACTAAATAAAAAAAACTACATGTTTAGGCTAAAGCAGTGATATCAATGAAATATAGGACTAAGGAAATTTATTAATAGAAAACTCAAATTTATCTAGGTATCAAATTCCAATGTAATTTAAAATTATTAAAGAGATCACTGAGAGGAGAAAAAGGGTTCTTTGGAACCAAGAATCTAGCTATAGGAAGATGATCTATAGGCCCTGAAATAGAATTCGATCTGGATCTAATGTTTATTCATTCATAGAGAGAGACAAAAATATATTTATTAAATAGATTTCACTCTATAGACTTATAAAAAAATAAACTAATAATATATAAGAAGTAATTATTTAAATATAAGTAATACTAATTTAAATATTCATAGTTAAATAAAAAAGTTTTATTTTAAAACATTATTTTTATTATATATTATATGTTTTTATTTAAATATTAAATTTATCATATTTAGAGTGTTAAATTTAAGGAAATTAAATATATATATATATATATAAATGAATAAAAATTAATGTGTTGAATGTTAATAATGATAATTTCATTTAATAGTAAGAATCCTGTATTTAAAAAAACATTTTCTATATGCTCTATATTTATATAAATTAATATGATCATTGTTAAAGAATTATTTTAATTATATATATTTTTATAAATAAAAACACAAAATTTAATATCCATATAATGATTTTTACTTGGTAATTAATATGATTAAATTAATTTATATACTTAAAAACATATTTTTGGAAAAATTGTTCTTTATGTGTTTTACCTTTATAAATAAAAATTATTATTTTTTGTATCAAATTAATAAATTTAATATAATAAAATAAATAACATATTTTAAATCATAATTTCAATATTGGGTAATAAGAATAATGTTTTTTATTCCCAAATAATGGTTATCAAGGTATAAAGTAAGTTCTCATGGTAAAAAGGTAAAATGAGGGGAAATGGTTAAATTCATGGGTAAAGCCCAAAAATATAACAAAAAATTATCTATAATTTTTAGATGAGGTCATTTAAGACCTATACCTATCCTATATCCATTATTGTTTCACTATGGTTCTGATATCCATGATAAATTACTTTCGTTGTTCGTTGAGAAATGAGTATTTGTTAAAATTCCATCCAAACTATCTTATAAAAGGATCCCCCTCTCTGCACTAAAACCCAAAAATTCCCTCCGGTTTACTCTTCAATATCTACCCAAATTCTCTTCCTAAAATTATTGTTCTTTATTTATAAATCTATGGTAATAATAAGGAGTACTAAATTCCTCATTTGCACGATCCTCTTCCTGAGAAGATTCAAGTCACCAACGTTTCAGTTATCCTCTCCTTGATCATTATTCTTTAACTTCATTATAAAACTATTCTTAAATAATTTTTATCACATTAATAATTTTTTTGAAACCATCTGGATTCTATAAAAGTGATATTATTATAATACAATAACATATACATAATCATTCAGTTATAATAAAGCGTTCATGTTTAGGTTGATTTTACAACCTCAAAAAACTATGTAATAATGATTACATCATCAATGACTAATATATCCTAAATATATATAATTTTATTTAATAATGATTGATTCAATTTTATTTCCTAATTATTTAGTGGTAATATTCCAAAGTATATTCACTATATAATTCAATTTATTTATTAATTCAACAATCACTTAAAAAGAGTTTTTTGAGCATTCCATGGAAAAAATAACAATAAGTTCCATTAAATTACTACGCGACAGAAAAAATATATCAAACAATACCTTAATCCATGTTTTTTATTTTTTTAAAATATAATTTTTGGTTAAGTGGGAACTATAAAAAACCAAACACTACCACAAATACCCCAACAAACATGAAATTCAAAATTAAAAATAAAAAATAAAAAAATCATAATTCATAATTCAAATTATAAATATCATCACCCCCTTGGGCCATGTCCAACATCGTGTCATATACATTGACACAAATCAAACCCATCATCACACCAGTTTGCTGGGGAGAAATGATCACCGAAATCCATCGTTATCTTCATGATCATTAAAACACCATCATATCAATCGAAAAAACACACAAAGCACAAACTAAGCACAAATGAACTTCAAAACCCTCATTAATGAACTATAAGAAGAATCATCAGAAAGGATATAAAAAAAAATTGAACCGTATCACTATAATATACCCAACCATTTCACTTTCATGAAATCACCAAGAACTAAACCGACCTAGAGAAAGCACCAAAAAATCGGAAACAAATGATCATCAATGGAGATATCAACACTACCTTGGAGATTTTATTTTTCTATCATCATAGGGAAAATTCACACAAATATTTGAAAGAGAAAAATACCATATCAGAGTGCCTCCAGGAATGTCGCCGGTCACTCAAACAACACCTCCCAAAGCCTCCTGAACTAACACACCAGACCAACTCGGACGAGAGCATTGTACCTTGAATCCATGGTAGAGTTGATCAGAATAAGGTCACGATAGCAATCAAAACATTTCACTAATATCATACCAAACTAAAAATGATTCCAGTGATCATGAAAAGAACCAATAAACACAAAATTGCAATGCCGATGAGTTAAAAACACCATCACCAATTGATGTCATCAACATTGTGGATGAAAAAAATCACCAAAATAGAACCTAAAAAATTAATAAGAGCATAAGATAAACAAAAAAAGGGCCTCAATAGAAATCCATGACCACGAACCACCAGAACATCCCAAACCTCCATGAATAATGGTGAACAAGACCATAAATGGGGTCCAAAATCACTGATCTGGTCGGCAGAGCACTCATGGTTCATGAATGACGGCTTGAAAGTAGGATTAAAAATCCCATAGAAAGAAATATAATCAAGGATATTCCTCAATAGGATAGCTAAGTAATTAGTGAGTGGGAGTCCATAAGAAGATCAACTCACCATCGAAGAAGTATGCTAGAAACCCTAGGAGAGGGCGATGCCAAGAGAAACCCTATGAGGAGAACCAAGGTTGGATGAATCAAAAGGCCTGAAGAATACCACCTCACCATTGAATAAGTGTGATGGAAACCCTAGGAGGAGGAAAGGCCTCGGGAGACCCCATGAAAATAACTAAGGGAAGGGAGAGTAGAAAGTCTGGGGAAGATCACCTCGCCATCATAGAAGTGAACCGACAACACAAGGATAGGGCGATACTAAGGGAGAGATAGATTTGATGGTAGTAGGGGGACATAAAAAATATATCAAACACATATAATAACTATTTATGATTTTTTATTTGATTCTTTCATGAACAAGGAGTAAAAAAAAAACCACCAAGATGAAGCATGAATGGAAAAATTGAACAGTTAACACCCATATATTAATAATAACATCAAAAAATTAGTATGCATATAATAAGGAATTATAAATGAATAGTATAAAGAATAATAAATATCTATAAGGTTATTATTCATATTAATAATAAAAATAAATTTATTATAATGGTAGTTAGAGTACATTGAATGGAGTGGAAGTTTGAGGAAAGAGTTTTTTTATCTCAATTTATATTCTTTAAGGCATGTTTTATAGTATTAATCTATTTTCATTTTTATCGTGTATATAATAACTATTAGAAATATTTAATTATGGTTATTTATTTATTTATGATATTTAAATTTCCATTTGAGGTTCCATATTTTCACTTTTAATTTCACTATTAATAACCAAAATTGTAAGGGTTTTTCATTTCTTGAACTCCTGTCATTAGATCATGCACTATCTTCTTTGAATATGTTCTTATAAGACTAGTTTTAGTACAACATAAAATTGTATTATATTATTTCTAATATTTTTTTTTATTTTTTTTTATTTTTCATGAAATAATTTTCAAATTATTCTTACATTATAAATTATGATATATGTAATGGTATCTTTTCCAATTTCACTTTGAAATTGAGATTGTTTATGAATAAATTTCCATTAGATAAAATTTTATATTTTATCTCTATAAAACCCCACATATTTTCTTATATTATGGGTTTTTCAATGTTTACATGTATTATTTAACATTTCATTACTATTTAGTTCAAAACTCAACCAAAATATTTACTATATGTGGAGCTGATCCTATTTGATTATCTTGTTCATAAATATTTCTCCTCTATGTCAATATTTACAATACATTTTTATAGATTTAATTATCTTTACTTATGTGATTTATTAAGCTTATTTTAATATAAATTTTACATCCTTTTAAAATGTATGAATGAAATTCATTTTTAATGTTTTTTCAAGGTATCAATTTCTCACCATTTTTATATATTTTCTTTATAAAGATTAAATTCCATGTTTTCATGGTTTTCCAATGTAATTTTTATTCTAATTATTTTATAAATTATCTCCATTTAATAACAAAATATATCAAAAAATAAATGATATTTAGTCATAATTTTTAATGAATTTTTCTAATTATCTTAAAATTTTCATTCATCTATGTCAACATCCATTAATGTATCTTAAGATTTTCCTAGGATATTCTCATATGATACCGTGCACCTTATTTCCTTAGATTTAATAAGTGCATTTCTTATGTAAGAATTCATCAAACTAATTTTTATCTCAGGGTTAAAATAATATATAATGAAATTATGAATGTTTTTATGTTCCTGAAAAACATATATGTATGATTTTTAATTATATGAAACGTAATCCCAAAATTATTTAGCCCTTAAATATATTTGGTGTAGAATTATATCTCCTGAGATGATATGTTAGTGGCTGGTAAGTCTATGTAATCCTCTATGTGACTTTATCCACTATGTTATGATGGTATTGGTACTAATCCTTGTCAAAACAAATGGTTTTCTATTGTTGATTTATACAACATTAATATGATATTAAATTTTTACAAGTTATTTTTTCATGGTTTATGAATATAGATTCATGTTTTCACACTCCTATGAATTTTTTATTATGTTATAAGAAAAATTTCTTATCATGTTTCATGACTTAAATATTATTTTTTATGGTGTATGATTTCATTATGTTTTGTCCATGTACCATGATTTTATTCTAATACCCACATGTTTATCTTATGATCACTTTAAATATTTGATTTAGATCTCTTATATTAACTCATAATGACAATTTAATCTTCACCTTCTTATGTTTCTATTCCCCAGAAAATGAAATAGAGTATTATGAATAATATATCTTGTAGGGTATCATGTGAGAATATCATTAATGTGATCTGCTCAATTTTTTTTTCTAAAATAAGAAGGTTTTGTATCTATTTTTCAAATACACTAAATAAATTTGATTTAGGGTATGTTTTATTATGATAAATAATGAATATTCATGTAGAATACTAGAATATGTATGTATGTTAAGGTAGGTTCATCTTAGAATTTCCTTTTCTATATCCTCATTTTTTGAGGTATCTCTCAAAGTTTTATACATATGAATTGTAACTAAATTTATCCTTATTTAATCAAACATGATGTGTTATCCCATCACTGTTTCTATCACGATATTCAACTATAAATTATGTAGCTTATAATTGTATGTTAATAAATGAGTCCTGAAAATCATTAGTTCTACTCCTGTTATAAAAGTATTAAACATGATCTATATACCTGTTTCCAATAGTTCTATTATGTGTAATCATATAATTACATTATCTTAGATATCAAGTGAACACGTGACATATATTTTTTCAATCCTTTATATGGATAGCCTTGTAACACCCTAAGATTTTATATACATTTCCTTGGAAAGAAACTTGATGTATTCGATACCTTCCTTTACTCACAACCCCGAGCATACATAAAAATTTTCTATAGTATAACATTATAAACAAGCCATTATATTATAGGGTATGAATAATATTTAACAAATTATTAAATATATATATATAAATATTTTCCCAAATTCAAATGTATAGATGAATTCCTATAAAATAATCATTATTTTTCAATAAAATCATTTAATGATTAAAAGACCTATTTTTTAATGAAATGTATTTTTATACATGTTATGTGTTATTATATAGAAAAATTATATTGATGACTATTTAAAATTAATTTTAATTAAAATTGTTATTAATGTATGGAAAAATATCCATACATTAGTTATGTAATTATTATGAAGGGAAAAACTATTTAATGGTAGAGAGTGTTATTCATCATAAAATAGTTTTTATGCACGTAATGTATTTTAATCATAATAAATTAAATACATAATTGTTTATTGATGTTTTTAATTAAATTTGTATATTATATATTCACTAAAATATTTTAACAATAATTTTAATATTTTTACTAGGGAAGAAATGAAAGTAAATTCAGTTTCATGTTTAAAAATGCAGTTATATAAAAATAGGTTTTTGTTGTATTTTGAAAGCCTATTTTAAAACTAATCTATTAAAATTATAAAATAAAAAAAAAATTTAAAATGGATTCCATATTTGGAATCGTCATGCCCAAATTTTTTAGTGATTATAATTTTATATGTTTTCATAATGGATAATGAAAATAGTAAAAATAATTACAATGGTTAACATTAAAACAGATTTACTAAGGGGATCTGACCAAGATATAAGGGTAATATTTCCATATAAATTTATATAATTCTTATTTTTTAGAGATATTTCTACCCTATATTATCTTACATTTTAATTCATGTCCATTTTAACATCATTATATTTGATAGAGACATTAATTATATTTAATTATTTTAAGTAATTACAAATGTGTCCTCACCCTGAGTTTTAAAAGGGATCCTACCATCCACTCTTATTGAAATATTTTAATCCTTATATCAAATAAGATACCTAAAAAACCATCATATATTACTTAATTTAATTTTTGAGCCCCTTTTTCTTCTTATAAGACCAATCTTTTAAGGCTTAAGGTGAAATCCAAAGTAGGTCTCTCGAAGAAGACGTATAAATCATAATTAAGATCTTTAAATTTTATTTCATATTCAACCTTATATAAACCTATTTTATCTATTATAACTTGATGAATAAAATAAAATAAATAAACCTACATGTTTTTATAATGATGTAATTGTAAGATTTGGTTTCCTAGAACCAAGTGGTTGTACTTTGATTACATGTATATTTAATGTATTTAAATATTTAACATATTATTACATATTGTTCATTGTTCTGTATGACTATAATGTAATAATGTCCTAGAGTATTTGTTTCACTGATAAGGTCATGTCAGATCTCCTCTATGATAAGAACCTTGAAATTATATAACTATATTCTTAAATATAGTTCTACGATTGGGTGACCTAATATTATGTGACACATAACATGCAAACTGTCAGGTGCGAGTATTCGTAAGTAGATGAAACTTCCTCTCATGATGTTTGCAGTTGGTAATCTTAAAGATAAGAGATTATGCGAACAGACCTACCAGTAATAATTCTGCATGGTTTGGTGTCATCGAATATTTATATCTGCGAGCATGTGTAATGATCCTTAGACTTTAAGATTATCATTAATACGTGTAACAACTTGGGCATCTTTATTTACTGACAAAAACTATTAGGTAGCCAGTTGGCTGGAAGTAGGGTATATTGGGCGTGTCACAAGTTACATGATATTAATGGATAAGTCGAGGAAGGATTTGTCCCTTCCATTTATGGAAGTTGATATCTCAGACCTTTGATTGAAATAGAACCGTCACATGAAATTCCATGGACATGGTGTAACGATGAGTTTATTTCAGATAGTAAAAGAAAGATGTATCAAGTATAAAGGTTGATGACACTATCCTGAAACCTTCTTGATGAGATATTGAGATAAAGGGATTATATTTCCCTGTGATCATTTGTATGTGGATTTCATTGTTGTGAGTTTATGTTCTTTATCTTGAGTTCCTTGACCCATTGATAGATAGTACTCTTGGACTTTAGGCAAGCCCCCTAATGCCAATGTGAAAGAATCCTAGAGGGTCACCCACTAAGTGTTTTTGGTGGTCTCAGTTAAATTCTATTTGAATTTAATTAATGAAATAAAATTTTATTCTCAAGAACGTGGAATAATTTTATTCAAGTTAATATGATCTCATAAATTAAATAAAATATATTTATTTATTTTATTGAATATTTAATAAATATTTATTTACTAGTTTGTAAATAAAATATTTATTTAAGAGAATAATTTATTTATTTATTTATTTAGGAGTTCAATAAATGGAAGTGTAGTTCGAGCAGACCAAGGACGGTCTGGTAGTAAAATAATTATTTGCAAGGCGGTAAATAAATATAAGATGGTACAAGTTAAAATAATAATGATGATGCTATTATTTTGTAACGTGGAATTTTATTCATAATTTTGTTTTGCACAAGTTGGCGCACCATAAATAATGACGCGGTTTATTATTATGATCATGAGTTTTCCCTATGTTCATGAATGTATTTAATTTCTATTATAGAATTAAATATTGTAATTGAAATTCCATGAATATAAATAGACAAGTATGTATATTGTTCCATATCAAACACACCACACGCTTGGTGAATTGAGAATTGTTGAGAAAAACAATTTCTCTCACGAATCCTCTTCCCGCCCTCTTAATAACAAGATACGTTCTTCAAGGATGGAGAACAAGCGATGAAGAATGACTGACACAAGACACTCTCTTCACCATGCTAGAACCCGTAGAATGAGTGGTGTCGATTGGAGGCCATCAGAGCATGTGTGGACCATCGCTAGAGGGATTCTAGTTTGGATCCTCACAAGTGCAATGAGATAATCCAGAAGGGTCATTCTGAACGATCAACATCATCAATGAAGAAAATAACGAAGATCTAGGTATTAGTTTCTTTATTAAATTAATTAAATTAATTATAAACATGATGTGAAAGATCCTATCTAATGGTTTCAGGCCTATTTTCTTATTATCTAAATATTTGATTCTATTCCATGGAGACTTAAGTTCATCATCGTATTGATCCCGTAATAATCATTGATCATGGTAAAAATTAAATTTGGGTGCCGGCCCAACTGTGCTTCCGTTGTGCCTAGAACCTACAAGTTGTATCAAAGGGAGGTTCCAATCATAGTTTATAATTATTTAAATATTTTTTTGATGATTTACGCATTTAATAATTTAGTTGTTTCAATTCAAGTTAATCATTCTGCAAATCTAAATCTTGAGATACGTTCCTCCTCTTTCGTTTCTCATGCACCTTCGAGAAACAATAATTTATTCTAATTTTGATTAAAATATAATAGAGGATCTCATACAGAGTTGCTAAATCCTCTTTGATGTACAAAACCTGAACACATGGCGTGTATTTGGTATTACACGTCATGTAGTCAAGATTCAATGAATCAAACCAGTTCGCTAAACCACGTCATGTGTTGGATTGTTTATAATTCTTAAATGACTCCGTGTGTTGACCAGGAACAGGTGGCACACAGTTTTCAGATTACACGCTGTGTAGTCCACTAGACATGGCGTGTATTCTCTTTGGGTTAGGGTTGGACTGTGTACCCCATACACGGATTGCCCGGCTGGAAACCGTGTAATGTGGATACTACACGGTGTGTGGACCACTAAACACACCGTGTACTTCGAATATTTCTAAAGTAAATCTACATTCCATATTCCTGGGAATGTACTTTGGATGGACGATGAACAATAGTACACGTTGTGTAATCCGAACTACACGTTGTGTACTGATCCAAATTATGGAGATTTATTAAAATTTATTATTATTTTATACAAAACCTTGTCATGTGTATCATAGTGTGGGCATAAATCTAAGGCACAACACATGATAGGTGATTTATATATGTGTGTTTAATTTAACATCTTTGTAATGTTAATTTCTACTCATTGGGTAGTTATGAACAAGAATTCACCGGGTTTCCTCCAAGGTACAAGTTAGATACAAAGATAATTTTAAATGAATTTATTTATTTAAAATTATGATGGATGAGAATCTCAAGGAAATTCAGAAAAGGGTTTAAGATAAAAGGATTGATTAATTAAGGATGATAATTAATGGATTTGAGCGTGATTTATCTTAAATAATAATGATTAAATAATTAAATGATGGTTTTTATTTTTGTGTAAATATCATTGCATGTATGGATGATCATAACATAGACCAATACCTTTGTATGTGGATGGTTTCTTTTAATTAATTTATTTAAATTATTTTTTTGGCCTACGAGCCTTCTCCTCATTAATATGTTGGGCATGTGTGCACAATGTTTCTTTTATGTAAAACCCCTTTTTTACCCCTCACCTGC
This sequence comes from Viscum album, assembly GCA_963277665.1. Taxonomy (NCBI): domain Eukaryota; kingdom Viridiplantae; phylum Streptophyta; class Magnoliopsida; order Santalales; family Viscaceae; genus Viscum; species Viscum album. Next base: position 1,461,960,278 of record OY728139.1, read on the forward strand.
ATGTGAGTTAAAAAAAGACATATATAATAGATGGAACTCCCAAGATAGTGGAGGTGGTTCAAGCTGGAGCCGAGACAAAACCAATTTCAAGATATATAGAGGTGGATATGTGGAAAGCTATAAACATGAACCCAAAAGGTTCAAGATGTTTCTCATCTAGGTTAGGGTTAGCTTATCAAATGCTAGATAAAATAACCATTAAAAAAGATCATGATCATGCCCTTTATTTTATTTCTGTCAATTACATGGTTTATCATTATGGATGTGTTGTCATAATTAATTAATTAATTAATTAAACAAGCATGCAAGATATAACTAAAATAAAAAAAATACTTATGCATAAATATTATCAATACATTGTTAATCACTTAAGTAAGTTGCACTTAATATTAACAAGCATTTGATAATTATAATAATATATTCATTCCTAAGAGATAAAAATCCCTCAAATAAAATATTAAGTCAGACAAAGCCTTCTGTCACTTTATTAAGGGAACAACTCAATAAAACTATGTGTTTGACCATCCCTTGTTGAGACACATACTTTTATACAGGAATCCCTTATGAATGGTTTTGGGTTGACTAAACTATATTAAATCAATAGGAGTAGCCCTTGCTAGACTTGGTGTTGTATTGGAGCCAAGAGTTTTATAAATCCAAAAGTTCTAATTTCAGGATTGAGGAGTCAACTCAACAAGTCAAGGAACTGCAATCCCGCAGTTGAAAAAAACTACCTACCTAAATACCTTCATATATCTTGACCAACCCTTTTTGTGGTTATGTGAAGGGGAATATGGATCCTTGCCACTAGAATGTCATGGAAACTGGACATTCTGAGTTCAATGGTGAGGGTCATTGGGACTTTATACAATAGTGGGATACTTAATAAAAATTTATTATTTCTCATAAAATGTAATTCAGAAAGTACTAATGATCATCTCTTTTAATTGCAGAATAAAAATGAAAATCTCATCAACTGCACTATCCCTGCAATCAATTATGGATAAAGACAACATACTCACCAACAGTAACTTCCAAGAATGTTTTAGACACCTTTGGGTTATCCTACGCCATGAATAGAAGTCTTATGTGCAAGAGTCAGAATTACCTAATATGCCTTCCAAAGAGGTGAGTGATGAGGATTTTCTGGTCAATGAGATACATAGGAATGATGTGGTTTAAGTTAAATGTTTGGTGCTATCATCAATGTCTAGTGAGATCATTAAGTCTCATGAAAACATAGATGATTATATCATGCTAGAGCACCTATATAGTATTTACAAGGAGTGTAAAAGATAGGAAAAGTTTGAGATCTCTAATGCCCTCTTTCAGAGTAATCTTATTGAAGGTGCCTCAGATGGGCCACATGTAGTCAGGCTCATTGGATACATTATGCGCTTGGAGGTTCTAGGGTTTAAACTCCTCGAAGAACTGGTCATCGATCTCATTCTATCATCACTCCCTTAGAGCTTCTCTAACTTTGTTGTCAATTTCAATATGAAAAACATTGAGAAGTATCTATCTGATCTTCTTATCCTCATTCGCCAAGTGGAAACAGATCAGAAGCGTGGAAAGCCTTTTTTCCTTATGGTGAATAATTGGAAAGGGAAGGTGAATAGATTTAAGCCCAAAGATTCTTCACAACCTTCTATGAAAAGGAAGATTAAAGGGGAGTCAAAGGAATATGAGGTAGTTTGTTTCCCATGTGGAAAGAAGGTCCACTAGAGGAAGAAATGCACCCATTATAAGAAGCAAGGGGAATAATTAGGTGTGTTTGTTATCAAATGATATCTACCTATTTCTACATATTGGGGATTTGATATAACTTGTGGTTCCCACATATATATCCAAATACTGGAACCACATACATTCATGAAGATTGACTGAGGGGAGGTACATCTACGAGCAGGCACTGGAGCCAGAATTTCTGCTGTAGTTGTCGGGGACTACCACCTCACATTGCCAACTAGGATGATCATGGTGTTAATGGGTTGTTATTATGTGCCTTATGTTACTAAAAACATTATTTCTGTATCCAGATTAGATAAAAATGGATTTATTTTCAAGTTTGGAAATGAATGTTGCTTCTTTTACAAAGATAGAATTTGTTTTGGTAAGGAACATTTAAACAACGGTCTTTATATGTTTGATTACACAAACCAAGAAATGGAAATCGATAAAAAAGATGATTCACATGACTCATACCACACCCAACTTTGGCATCCCCGGTTAGGTCATGTAAATGAGAAACACTTGAAAAAGATAAATCAAGATGGATATTTAGATTCTTTCAAACTAAAACCACTTGGCGTATATCATGAATTTTTACAAGGGAAAATGACTAAAGCCCCATTTAATGGGAAATGTGAAAGGAAAAAAACATCTTGAATTGGTTCATGATGATGTGTGTGGATAATTTCTAATTGATGCAAGGGGAGGGTACTCATACATCATAACTTTTACTGATGATTTTTGTAGATATGGATATATCTACTTAATGAGGTATTAGTCAGATTCTTTTGATAAGTTCAAATAATAAAAGAATGAAATTGAGAACCAGATTGTTAAAAAGGTTAAGAAACTCTGCTCAGGATGAGGAGGAGAACACCTTAATCCAGAACTCATTGATTACTTATGGGATTTTGGGATCCTATCCCAACTCACTCCTCCATACACACCCCTATGTAATTTTCTAAGCTAAAGGAGGAACCACACCCTATTTAACATGGTGAGATCAATGATGAGTCATGTGAGTTATCCATTATCATTTTGGGGATACGCGTTACAGACAACTACACACATACTAAACCAAGTAACAACTAAATCGATAAATAGTATTCCATATGAGTTTTTGAGTGGAAGAAAATGCATGTTATCAAATTCACATGTGTGGGGTAGTGAAGCATTTGTTAAGGCCTCTTTAGGTTACAAAATCGTACCCTGAGGAACAAAGTGCATCTTTATAGGATACCCCAAGGAAACAAGGGGATATTACCTATACAACCCCTCAGAAAAAATGGTTATAGTGGAAAGACATTCCATATTCCTTGTGAGGGAGCACATCTCAAAAAGAGATAGTGGGAGAGAGAGAGAGTGACTTTGATGAAGTCGAGGCTCAAGGTACACAAGAGTTGGTATAGGAACAGATTCCAAAAAGCCCCGTGGAAGAAGAATCAGTTCTAGAGAAACAAGTATTATGTAGGAGTATAAGAGAGGTTAGAGAAAAGGAACAGTATGGTTTCATAGTTACTGAGGATAGTGACTCATTACTAGTTGATAATAATGATCCTCTAACCTAAAAGTAAGTAGTAAGTGGAACAAACGTCACCAAGTGGAAAGAAGCCCTAAATTCTAAAATGGATTCCATGTATCAAAACCAAGTCTTGATTTTGGTAGATCCTCCAGTTGATGTAAATTCTGTTGGTTGCAAATGTGTATTCAAGAAGTAAATAGACATGGAAGGACAAGTCAGTACCTATAAGGCATGACTGGCTGCAAAAGTGTTTAAACAACGTTAATGAATTGACTAAAATTAAACCTTTTCACCAATTGCAATGATGAAATCCATCAGAATTCTACTTGACATTACAGCTTACCATGAATATGAGATTTGGAAAATAGATGTCAGAATAACCTTCCTTAACAAGAAACTTCAGGATGATGTCTACATGACACAACCTAAAGGGTTTGTGACTCGAAAGGATGCCAATAAGTTATGCAAGTTGCAGAAATCCATTTATGGATTAAAGAAAGAATCCAGGTCATGGAACATTCATTTTGATGAAGCCATAACAAAATTTGGTTTTATCAAGAATGAATGTGAGCCTTGTGTATAAAAAAGGTTTAGTGGGAGTGAAGTCATTTTCCTAATAGTATATTTTCATGAAATATTACTTATTAGAAATGAGATACTAGTCTTACAGTCTGTTAAGGTATGGTTGAATCAATGCTTCTCCATGAAGGACTTGGGCAAAGCATCATATATTCTAGGGATCAAGATTCATCATGATAGATCCAAGAGATTGTTAAGCCTAAGTCAAGGTACATACATTGATAAGATACCAAAGATATTCAGTATGGAACTATCCAAGAGAGGATTGTTTCTATCATCACATTACATTCATCATTCCAAAAAAATGTGTCCTCACACACATGAGGAAAGAAAGATAATGGAAAGGTGTAACATCCTAGGAAAATAAAGAATATGACATTTTAATATTTAGTAATATTTTTGTATTAAATAATAATTTTATTTTAAAGTGGATTTTATATTCCAGGGCGTACTTGACACAAAACAATGGGTTTCTATGAATTCTTTTGTTGCACACAATGTTGAGTCATACTGAAAAATAATAATATATTATTATTTTAAATGGTAGTTAACACCTAGATATTTTATTGGTGGGAATAGACAGAACTAACGAAATTATGAATATACATGTTTTTTAAATGTTTTTACATTTACCCAATAAATTTTAGATGCTTAAAATAAGAAAGAATATGATTTTAAGCATAAATACTCTAATATTCATTAAAAGGTCGATTTACAACCTTTTGATGGAGAACCCTCCTTAAATGAAGTTTTGGTTACTTTCATTTGTTCTATTTGAAAAAATAAAATTTCTCTTTAGAATCGAGACATCAAAATTTACTTTGGATGAAATTTTGGTATTTTTCTGATAAAATTCATTTTTAATGAATATTGAAAAATACTATATTTTAATTCAAAACTACCTTTTAATGTAATTTATTTATAATTTTAGATTATATTTTTAATGGTTTTTAAAGTGTAATTATAGTATGTTTTTTCAATTTAATCCAATGTTTGACATTAGAAGTAATTTCACTTCGAAATTGGATATAAATAAGTATCAATCTTTTGATAGTTATTATTTCTTAAAAACACGCATTTTGTTTTGACAGAAAGAATTAATTTTAAATTAATTTCTGCCACTTATGTGTTTTGAATTTGGAAAAATGGATTCCATATTTGGAATCAGTAGGTTCAAATTGTGTAAATAGGTAACTTTTATTTTTAGACATTATGCATATTTACATTGTAATTTTTTTTACCATGGTTAAAGGCTAAATATGGTAAATAAGGGTAATAAAATATTATAATAATAATATAAACTTTCCCTAGAATGTGTCCTAATACTATTATTTGATACATTTCTGACCCTGGGAATCCTTGGGTTGATTTTGGGACCCCATGGAGCCACTTTGGAGTGACAATGACACTTTATTTTAATTAACATAAAGTAAATGCAAAAACGACTTAAACAAATATCTTTTAGTAAATAAATTTTTAAAGGGGGTTATATAAGTTATCTATTAAACTATAAATATTCATTTAAATATAAAAATATTTCCTAAACCAAGATATTTTTTATAATTTTTATACATCAAATAAATAAAATTATTTATGACACAATAATGATGCAGTGTTTACCTCATTGATGAATAGAATTAAATAAATAAGAATATAAATATTAAAACAATATCCAAAACCTATCCAATTCTTATTTTATATTTTATTTTTAATATTATTCATCTTATCTTTGATTTTAATGAGTTTTCGACCTTTTGAAACCAAAGATAAGTTTATAATAAAATAATATTTTCAAACTTTCCTAAAGAGACCCCCCTTAAAAAAGACACTATATATAACTCATTACAGACACCTCTCAAGCCCCTTAACTCGTCCAAACTCTACCAAAATAATCTCCACACATCTGTATCCTACTTTTAGAAGCCTTACCTTAGTCAGAAGGCACTTCAAGTAAACCTTTTGGTTCAAACAAAGGAAGATACCTAATTTAAAGGTAACGTCTTTTTTGAAGTTCTTTTCTATTATTTTACTTATCCAAACCCATAAACTCTCTTTATTCATTTATTTTATAACAAAACCAGTATCCTCAATATATTAGGCTGTTTCTATGAGAAGGATTCAAACTACACTTACACACACCTCCATCTAATGGATACGAACATACTGTTTCTGTGGATGACAAACTACTGCCTCATGAAATGATGATTGTTCAAATATATCCAACCGCCTCTCCTGGTGTCCATTATAATGGAACTGTATCTATATATGACATATATTTTGTTTATTTGTTTCTTTATTCTACAGTATTTTTCATTTATATCATACCTTTATGGTTTCCATAATGGGTAAACAAGATAATTTCATTTGAGGAAGTGCGGACTACTGCCCCTTCAAAGTGATATGACTTGTTCATGCCTTATGTGGGATGTATAAAGGATATAGTTAATGAAATTATATATTATATTATACCTAAATTATAATATAACTATTCAGAATTATGTTTTAATTACATTAAAATATTAAATATAAATGAAAGTAGCGTGCATGCGTACGTATGACTTACCATCTCCATGAACGGTGCATTTCATTTCTTATCTCCAAATGTCATGTAATGTTATAAATACATAAAAATACTGGATATATATGATATATATGATATCTAAATCATGAATATAATTCTATATATAATGGAATTTTTACCACATTGACAATTTATAATTACAACAAGTTCATTTTTAACTCAGTTCCGAAAAATGACAAAATGTCCGATATGAACTCAAATAGTTAACTAATTTTTATAGCAAGTTAATAAGTGATATAAAAGGAATAATAAACTTGAAAAAGGTTCTTAAGAATGTAAAAACTAACTTTAGATTATTATTCACTAGATTAAATAATTAATGGGTCAATTCGGACACGAGGTAAGGGGTTTCTTATCTCACTTTTAATTCCATGAGATTTCCATTGTTCGCCACTTATTTATTGCATGTGGTGTATTGTGTACTTACATTTGATATATATTATCATGATTATATTTATATTCATGGTATTATATGATTCATTTTGTGGTTATTAACTTTTGTTCATACTACTTGTTTGATTACAATGTGGTAAGAGGTTTTCATCTCACTTTTTATTCACGTGAGATTCATGCTATATTTGCCACTATTTACTTTTGTGTGGTGTATTTACTTCCCATGTTTGTATTATTTGGGTAATATAATTTAATTTATGGGTATTTAAATATTCATTATATTATCCTTATTTCATGGGGTGTATGTTTCATAAGATACCAAATTGGTAAGGGAACCTTTCACCCTCCTCTTTTTGAAAGACTTATTTTTGTTATGTCTTTTAATTGACATATTATTATGTTGGATATGTTCTTAAATATCTTTATTACTATAAATTTTTTTATCAAAGTGATGAGATACCCTTTTATCTCTCATAAAACCATTTTCTTAATTTTAAAGTGACGCTATTAGGCTGTCGAATTTTTGTAAGGGAATTTCCTTACCCAATTTCAATTCTTTGGGTTAAACTTATACTTGTTGATTATGTCGTGCTATGAATATGTGTGAATGACCTATGATTGTTTTACACTGAATATATAATAATATTGAGTGTATTTATATTTTTCACACATAATTATGTAATTTATTTATCCTTAATCTAAGGATACCATCTTTATAAGAGATTTCGTCTCAAATTACATTCCATTGAGACTTTATTATTGTTATGCACCGATTCACTTTTATATGGTGTATATACTATCATTTGGAATATTATACCATGAATTCCTTTATTCTCATGATATTATAATGTTATTATTGAATTTTATTCCTCAATTATTTGTATTCAAGCATATCTCAATTGGTTAAGAACTTTTTAACTAAAATATTGTTTTAAATATTTATTCTTATAAATATTTATAATAAATGTCCATGTTTTCAAAATGGTTTTAAGGATTTATTTATATGGATATTAATGTTTTAAATGTAAATATATTTAAAATATTCAATGTGTTATGGGACAATTTTATTTAAAAATATCTTTATTAAATGTATTAAATGGTTTCGAAAATGGTTTTGATAAAGCATTGATTACGTCAATATCTTGAAATGATATATTGTGATTGCAATGTGGAAATGTTTTCCTTCCGTCATGCCTATTTTATGTATTATTATTTATAATGGTACTTATAAATTTGATGTGTGGTTACGTGATAAACCAAATGATGGGTGGTTCCATGATAAAACAGGACAGGTGGTTACTTTATAACCTCCAATGCATTGGATATGGAAGTTATCCATATAGATATTCCATTTATTGATATGTGTGTAAGTTGACTGTATAGTTATTCAATTTAGGTATGTTTATGTCCCATGTTACCTATAAATGTTATGTGTGAATTCTATGGGTTTTATGGTAATATTTTGGTTACAAAAGGGTAAGCAATGATCTTTTATTCAGAGAAGAGTATTTACTACTTCATAATGGTGAAATGTATTACTTATGATAAAGTATTCATGGTTTACTTGTTGTTTTGAAAAAATAATAGTTTTCCTTCTTTGTCTATCCATTAATGAGATTTTTTCTCATCCCATGTTTTTGAAATGTTTTCCACAGGACATGAAGTGGAATAAGGACAAGGACGTGATCAAGGAAAATTCATGATATATAAAACATGGAACTGGACATGTTTCTTTTTAAAAGTTTAAATTTTATGAAAAAATGGATACTGATTAGTAGTGTCTACATGAAATATTCATGATGATATATAATAGTTATGTCTTAATTCTCTGAAACTCTAAACCTAAAAAGATCCTCAATGTGAATTATTGATTTAACTCAAGAGTATGAAATGTTTAAGGCCGAGTCCTTATAGTTGGTATCAGAGGTTAGTTTAGATAACTATAGAGGTTAGGGTGTTATTTAAGAATAAGTGACATAACCATAATGGTTATCATATTATAACGATTCATATTTAGTTTATAGGTGATAAATGGTTATTACATTTTGTGGTGCAAAATGAAAGGTATTAGATAACCTTTGAGGATAAATTATGTTATGGTTATTTTTGAAGAATCTTTCCCTTTTTTTTGGAATGTTATGAATTTGTAAAGTTTTTGAAAAAGGACAACACACAGACCATTTGACAACCCATCACGTCGAACAAAGCTGAAGAAATCGAACCCACAACCAAAGTTCAACTAAGATTTATCGCCTACCACTGGACTACGTGAAGTCACTGGTTAGTATGACTAATTATTTTCTGTTAAATGATTTTATCAATCAAGAATAATTTTATTTGGTATCATTTGTTTTATCAAATGGACATCCTTAGTATAGGAAAATGATTTGGTGATTAAGTGATAAAGGTTATTTCGGAAGACATTCTCTTTTTTGGGAACACTATATGCTTAAGGAAAATAGAATACTATGGGATTTAATTTGTGGAGTAATGGTTGAAATATTATTTTGGAAGAATATTTTTTTTATTGTAGACATAAGGTGATTTGGTTATTTTTTGGAAATGATTAACCTATTATAGAGAATATGTGATTAGGTTAATTACACTTTGGTATGAGACTTTTAGAGTAGTCGATGTTTTTGGTGACAAATATTAAGATTTACTGTGGAAGACAATGTGATTTAAATTTTTTTGAGTTTTGGGTTTCAATATTAGTTTTAATTATTTTGAATAATTTTAAGGGAAATTGTATATTGAATTGTCTTTCATGAACTTTGGGTACTTTTTTTTGGATTTGGGAGACTAAGAGTAGTGTTTCTTTTTATAAAGGATTATCCTTTTAAGGGATTATCTGATCTCGTACTAACCAATTTTGATTTTGGTTAATGTATAAAGATAGGGTAAATATATGGTTCATATTTTGTGGATAATGTTATTCTCCAGAAGTTGGTTTTAGTGATTTTAATGTGTCTAAGTCCACTTGAATACTCATCGTTTTGAGAAAAGAAGAGTTTGTGGTAGAAATTTAGTAAAGGTTGAAAGTCTACATGAAAAGTAAGTATGTGTCCATATATTCTTAGTTAGGATCATAAATAAATTCCTCAACTTTATGAAAAGGAACTTAAAACAAAAACATTGTTCATTTACTTTTCCCATTGGGAAACCAATGACCGTTTAACCCATTACAAATTTTTGGTTTTCTTATTGTTAGCTTTATCCTAATCATGTTTTCTATCACTATACATCAGAACATGACACCTATTTTCTCTTCCATATCCATGTTTTCATGGAATCCTAGAATGGGTTATTTCGGGTGACCTTTTTACACATTTTTATTTCTTTTAATGTGACAGTTTTATTTACTCTTTTACGGATGTGGGACATTCAATGAAGTTTCAAACCCCAATTTTAAAATTGTGAGGACGCAATTTCCAAAAGGGGGGAAGAATGTAACATCCCAGTAAAATAAATAATATGACATTTTCATATTTATTAATATTTTTAAATTGAAAATTAATTTTATGGGCAGTTATATTCAAGGGCGTACTTGAAAAGAAACAGTGGTTTTCTCTGAAGTCTTATGTCGCACACAATGTTGAGTCATACTGAAAAATAATAATATATTATTATTTTAAATGGTAGTTAACGCCTAGCCATTTTATTGGTTGGAATGGATATAACTAACTAAAATTTGAATATACATGTTTTTTAAATGTTTTTACATTTACCCAATGAATTTTAGAGGCTTAAAATAAGAAATAATCCTATATTAAGCATAAATACTCTAATATTCATTAAAAGATCATTTTACCACCTTTTTATGGTAAAACCACATTAAATCTAGTTTTGGTCACTTTTATATGTTATATTTGACAAAATAAAATTCTTCTTTAGAATCGGAACATCAAAATTTACTTTGGATGTAATTTTGGCATTTTTCTGATAAAATTCATTTTTAATGAATAGTGAAAAATACTATATTTTAATTCAAAACCAACTTTTAATATTATTTATTTATAAGGTTAGATTATATTTTTAATTGGTTTTAAGGTTTAATTATATTTTTTTATTATTTAATTCAATTTTTTTTCATTGTAAGTAATTTTACTTTGAAATTGGTCATAAATATGTGTCAATCTTTTGATAGTTATTATTTCTTAAAAACACGCTTTTTGTTTTGACAGCGGGAACTAATTTAAAAATAATTTCTGCCGCTTATGTGTTCTGAATTTATAAAAATAGATTCCATACTTGAAATCATGGGTTCAAAATTTTATAAATAGGTAACTTTTACTTTTAGACATTATGAATGTTTACTTCAGTAAAAATTTTATTTACCATGGTTAAAGGGTAAATTTGGTAAATAAGGGTAATAAAATATTGTTATAATAATATAAAACTACCCTAACATGTGTCCTGATCCTATTGGTTGATACATTTCTGACCATGGGCATCCTCGGGTCTATTTTGGGACCCCATGGATCTACTTGAGAGTGATAATGACACTTTATTTTAATTAACTTAATGGCAAAAATGGCATAAACAAATATCTTTTAGTAAATCAATTTTCAAATGGGGTTATATAAGTTATATATTCAACTATAAATATTAATTTGGAATCTAAAAGTATTTCGTATATCTTGATATTTTTTATAATTTTTAGACATCAAATAAATAAAATTAATTTTGACATAATAATGACGCAGTGTTTACCTCATTAATTAATGATTTAAATAAATAAGATTATAAATATTAAATAAATATCCAAAACCTGTACAATTCTTATTGGATGATTTTATTTTTAATATTAGTCATATTATATTCAACTTTAATGAGTTTTGGACTTTTTTTACATGGAAGATAAGTTCATAATAAAATAATATTTTCAAACTTTCCTTAAGAGACCCTCCTCTGCCTTATAAGAGGACACCACTTGAAACTCATTAAACACACCTATCAAGTCCATTTCCTCGTCCAACATCTTACTAAATAATCTCCCCACATCAATCTACTCTTTCTAGAAGCCTTACCATAGGCATAATTCACTTCAAGTAAACCTTTTGGTTCAAACGAAAGGGAGATACCCGATTTAAAGGTAACATCTTCTTTTAAGTTATTTTATTTTATTTTAATTTTACAACCCCCTAAACTCTTTTTATTCATTTATTTTTTTAAAACACCAATATCCTCAATATACTATGTTTTCTTTATGAGAAGGATTCTAACTGCACATACACACACCTCCATTTAATGGATACAAACATACTGTTTGTGTGGACAATGAACTACTGCCTCACGAAACGATGATTGTTCAAATATCTCAAACCAACTCTCATGGTGGCTATTATGATGGAACTTTATTTATATATGATATATATTATGTTTATTTTTTTCTTTATGATTTAGTATTTTTCATTTATATCACAACTTTATGGTTTCCATAATGGGTAAATGCGATAATTTCATTTGAGGAAGTGCAGACTACCACCCCTTCAAAGTGACATGACTTGCTCATGCCTTATGTGGGATGTATAAAGGATGGAGTTAATAAAATTATATATGATATTATACTGGAATTATAATATACCTATGTATAATTTTGTTTTCATTATATTAAAATACAAAATATAAATGAAAGTAGCATTCATGCGTATGTATGGCTTACCGTCTCCATGAACGATGCATTTTATTTCTTATCTCCAAATAATATGTAATGTTATTAATATATAAATATAATGGATATATATGATATATATGATATATAAATCAAAAATATAATTCTAAAGATAATATAATTTTGACCACATGGACAATTTATAATTATAAGAAGTTCATTTTTTAACTCAAGTTCCGAACATCGACAAAATGTTTGATATGAACTCAAATAATTAACTAATTATTATAGCAACGTAATAAGTGATATAAAAGGAATAATAAAATTGAAAAGGTTCTTATGAAAGTATAAATTAACTTTAACTTATTATTTAGGAGATTAAAGAATGAATGGGTCAAGTCGTACATGAGGTAAGGGGTTCCTTATCTCACTTTTAATTCCGTGAGATTTCCATTGTTCGCCAGTTTTTTATTGCTTGTGATGTATTGTGTACAGAAATTTTATATATATTTTGATGATTATATTTATAATCATGGTATTATATGTTTCGTTTTGTGGTTATTAACTTTTGTTCATACGACTCATTTGATTACAATGTGGTAAGAAGTTTTCATCTCACTTTTTATTCCCGTGAGATTAATGCTATATTTGACACTATTTCCTTTTATGTGGTGTATATACTACCCATTTTTTATTATCTGGGTAATATAATTTAATTTATGGGTATTTACATCTTCATTTTATGATACTTCTTTTATTGGGTGTATGTTTCGTAAGATACCAAATCGGTAAGGGAACCTTTCACCCTCTTCTTTTTAAAAGACTTCTTTTTATTATGTCTTTAAATTTACATCTTATTATGTTGGATATGTTATTCACTATAATTATTGCTGTAAATTGTATATCCAAGTGATTAGATACCATTTTTTCTCTCATCAACTCATTTTAGGAATTTTAAAGTGACGTCGTTAGGCTGTATAATTTCTGTAAGGGAATATCTTAACCCAATTTCAATTCTATGGGATAAACTTATACTTGTTGATTATATCATGCTATGAATATGTGGGAATGACCTATTATTGTTTTATACTAAATATCCAATTATATTTATTTTATTTATATTTTTCACACATAATTATGTAATTGATTTATCCTTAATCTAATGATACCATCTGTATAATGGATTTCGTCTCAAATTACATTCCATTGAGGATTCAATGTTGTTTTTCACCAATTCACTTTTATATGGTGTATATACTATCCTTTGGAATAGTATATCATGAATCCATTTATTCTCATGATTTTATAATGTTTTGATATAATTTTATTTCTCAATTATTTGTATTCAAACATATCTCATTTGGTTAAGAACTCTTTGAGTAAAATATTGTTTTAAAGATTTATTTTTCTAAATATTTCCCATTAATGTCCATATATTCAAAATGGTTTTAAGGATTTATTTATATGGATATTAATGTTTTAAATGTTAATACCTTTAAAAGGTTCAAAGTGGTATGGGACACTTTGATTCAAAAATATCTTTATTAAATGTTTTAAATGGTTTCAAAAATGGTTTTGGAAAATAATTGATTATGCCAATATCTTGAAATGACATATTGTGATTGCAATGTGGAAATGTTATCTTTCCTTCATACTTGTTTTATATATTATAATTTATAATGGTACTTGGACATTTTGCGGGTGGTTTCATGATAAACCAAATAATGGGTGGTGCCCTGATAAACCAGGATGGGTTGTTACGTTATAACCTCCTATTAATTGGGTACGGACGTCAGCCATAGGGCTATTCCATTTAGTGATATGTGTGGAAGTAGACCGTATGGTTATTCCATTTCAGTATAACTATGTCCCAAGTTACCTATATATGTTATGTGTTCTTTCTATGGATTTTATGGTAATCCTTTGGTTCCAAAAGGGTAAACAATGATATTTTATTTAGAGAAGAGTATTTACTACTTCATAAAGGTGAAAAGTATTGCTTATGATAAAGTATTCAGGATTTACTTGTTGTTTTGAAAAACTAATAGCTTTCCTTCTTTGTGTATCCCTTAGATTTTTTCTCATCTAATGTTTTTGAAAGGGTTTTCACAGGAAATGAAGTGGAATAGGGACAAGGATGTGATCAATGAAAATTAATGATGTCTAAAACATGGAACTGGACATGTTTCTTTTTAAGAGATTATATTTTATGAAAAAAATGGATACTGAGTAGTAGTGCCTACTTGTAATATTCGAGATAATATGTAATATTTATGGCCTAATTCTATAAAACTCTAAACCTGTAAAGATCCTCAATGCGAATTCTTGATTTAACATAAGATTATGAAATGTTTAAGGCTAGGTCCTTATACAAGGACTCCATACGCATCTTCAATTGGGTTAGTCATGTATGCCCTGCTATGTACTAGGTTGGATGTTGCCTACGCATTAAGTGTGGTAGGAAGATATCAAGCTAACCTAGGTGACCAACATTGCATGGAAGTCAAGACTATCCTAAAGTATCTGAGGCATACTAAGGATATGTTCTTGGTTTATGGGGGAGATGAGGAAAAAGTTATCATAGGATATGAAGATTCTAGTTTCCAGACTGATCAAGATGACATGAATTCTCAAACATGATACATCTTTTATTTGAATAGAGGTATAGTGAGCTGGAAGAGCTCCAAGAAGAGTGTGGTTGTAGATTCTATAGCAGAGTCCATGTATATCTCAGCTTCTGAGATAGCTAAAGAAGAATTTTGGATGCGAAGCTTTATCCATGAGTTGGATGTGATACCTAGCAGTAAAGATCCTATCACACTATACTATGACAATACTACAGCGGTGGATCTCGCCAACGAGTCAAGGTCATATCAGTGGATGAAGCATATACTTCAGAAGTATCATCTCTTGAGGGATTTTTCTCAGAGAGATGAAGTTGAAGTGAGCAATATTTCCACAGAAGACAATGTGATAGACCCCTTGACTAAATCCTTGACTCAGTAGAAACATGATCACCATGTGAGGTCTAGTAGACTAAAATTCATAGGCAGTTGACTCTAGTACAAGTAGGATTTAGTAAGAGTTGGTGTCCTAGAACCAAATGGTTGTAATTTGATATATGGATATTTAATTTATTTTAATATTAAACATATTATTACATATTGTTCATTGTTTTGCATGACTATTATGTAATAATGACCTAGAGCATTTGTTGTATCGATAAGGTCATGGTAGTTCCACGATACGATGAGAACCTTGAAATGCTATAAAATATTATTAAATATAGTTATACGGTTGTACGACATACTATGATGGGACACATAGCATGAGGACCGTCAGGTGTGAGTACTCGTAAGCAGATGTCACTTCCTCTCATGAAGTTCGCACTTGGTAATCTCCAAGACAAGATATTTTTAGAACAAACCCGCCAGTAGGAATTCTTCATGTTTTGGTTTCATTAGATATTTCTTTATGTGAGCCTGTGTAATGATTGTTAGACATTAATATTATCATTAATATGTGTCATGACTTTCACAAATTGATTTATTGATGAAAATCGTCATGCATATAGTTGGTAGGAAATTGGGTACATTGGGTGCATCATGAGTGACATGATATTAATGGATAAGTTGAGGAAGGATTTGTCCCTTCCATTTATCGAAGTTGATATCTCAGCCCTTTTATTGAAATAGAACCATCAAACAAAATTCCATGGACATGGTATAACAATGAGTTTATTTCAGGTAGTCAAATAAAAACGTATCAAGTATAAAGGTTGACAACACTATCATAAAACCTGCTTGATGAGATATTGAGACAAAGGCACTATATTATAGAGTGAGCATTCATATGTGGATTTCATTTTTGTGACTTTACATTCTTTCTTTTGGGATCCTTGACCTATTTCTAGACAGTACTCTTGGACTTAAGTTAATCCCACCTAATGCTAATAAGAATGAATCCTAGAGGGTCACACACTATGTGTTTTTGGTGGTCTGAGTTAAATTCTATTTGAATTTAAATAATTAAATAAATAACATTCTCAAGATCTTGGAATAATTTTATTCAAGTTAAGATGATTGCATAAATTAATCAAAATGTATTTATTTATTTTATTGAAATTTTAATAAATATTTATTTACTAGTTTGTAAATAAAATATATATCTAAGAAAATAAATTATTTATTTATTTATTCGGGTGCTCAATAAATGGATGTTGAGTTTGAGTAGACCAACATTGGTCTGGTAGTAAAATTATTTTTTGCAATATGGTAAATAATTATTAGTTGGTACATGTTAAAATAATAATGTCGCTGCTATTATTTTTTGACACAAAAGTTTATTCATAATTCCATTTTGCGTAAGTTGGAACAACATAAATAATGATGTGGTGTTATTATTATGAGCATGTGTTTTCTCTATGTTCATGAATGTATTTAATTTCTATTATGCAATTAAATATTATAACTAAAGTTCCATGCATATAAATAGACAAGTACATCTATTTTGCCATAGTAAACACATCGCACGCTTGGTGAATTGAGAATTATTGACCAAAACAATTTCTCTCTCGAAACCTCTTCCCACCCCACTCAAGTAAGAGAGACATTCTTCAAGGAAGATGAATAAGAGATCAAGAACAAACTATAAAAGACAATCGCTTCACCACACTAGCACCCGGAGAACTAGTGGTGTCGATCGGAGGCCATCTATGAATGTGTGGATCACCGTTAGAGGGATTCTAGTTTGGATCCTCACAAGTGAAACGAGATAATCCAGAAGGTTCATTTTGAATGATCAACATCATCAAAGAATAAAATACCAGAGATCCAATTATTCTTTTCTTTATGAAATCAATTAAATTAAATATAAACATTATGTGCAAGATCCTCTCTAATGGTTTCATGACTCTTTATTTTTTATCTAAATCATTGATTCTATTCCATAGAGACTGACTATAAGGACCCAGCCTTAAACATTACTTAATAATGAGTTAAGTTAAGAATTCACATTGAGGATATTTTCCGGTTTAGAGAATTAGTTAATTAGGTCATAATATAAGCAAAACAACTTTAATATTACATGTAGACACTTCTACTCAGTATCCATTTTTTTATAAAATAACAACTCTTTGAAAAAATATCCATGTTTAGTTCCATGTTTTTGATAATATGACTTTTCCTTGATCCCATCCTTGACCCTATTCTACTTTATGTCCTGTGAAAAACATTTCAAAAACCTGGGACGAGCATTAAAAGCTAAGTAAGGGATACACAAAGAAGGAAAACTGTTATTTTTTCAAAACAACATGTAAACCATGAATATCTTATCATAAATAGTACTTTTCACCTTTATAAAGTAGTAAATAATATTCACTGAATAAAATATCATTGCTTACCATTTTGTAACCAAAAGATTACCATAAAACCCATAGAAAGAACACATAACATATAAAAGTAACTTGGGATATAAACACACTTAAATGGAATAACCATACGGTCTACTTTCACACATATCACTAAATAGAATATCCATACAAAAAACTTCTATACCCAATTCATTGGAGGTTATGAAGTAACCACCCATCCCAGTTTATCACCGCCCCACCCATCATTTGGTTTATCACGTAACCATCCATCAAATTTCCAAGTACCATTATAAAATCATAACACATAAAATATTACAAATATAAATATTTCACTAATAAAATTTCGTTTACAATAAAAATAAATCATTTCAAGATATTGAAATAATAAATCGATTTCAAAAACCATTTTCTATACCAAAACACCCAAAAAACAAAATAAGGGGTTTCTTTTTCATTTTAAAAGTATTATGGCTTATAGAGGAATCCAACTAAAGATTACGGCGACATAAAGGTAATTGTCAACAAAAACATTAAAAAATTACTTTTTTCATTTAGTAAAATTCTTCATAGAAAAAATATTCCCTTTGCATTAAATGAAAATCAAAAGGGTTTTATTATATACCGTATAAAAGAAAGTTGTGTATAAATCAAAGTATGAATGAATGAAAAGAGATTGAGATGAAGTACCTTACAAAGATCATTTTGAAAATAAAATAGATCAATTATGTGTATTCACTATAAGTGAAAATAAATCAAATATAAATAGAAGATAGGATATAAAAATTCATTTCTCACATAATCAAAGAACGACATAAACACGAAAGATAATATCAACCCAAATAATGGAAATTGGGTTAAGAAGTTCCCTTACCTCATGTCTGACTTGACCCATTCGTTCATTAATTTCTTTAATAATAAACTTAAGTTAACTTATACTTGCTTAAGAACATTTTTGAAGTTTATTATTCCATTTATATCACTTATTACCATTATATAACATTTAGTTGATTATTTTAGTTCATGTCAGACATTTTGTCGATGTTCAGAACATGAGTTAAAAATGAGTTTGTTATAATTATAAATTGTCCACGTGGTCAAAATTACATTATCCCCAGAATTATATTCATGATTTAGATATCTTATATATCCTATGTATCCAGTATATAAATGTATTTGTAATAGTACATAACATTTGGAGGTAAGAAATGAAATGCAGTGTTCGTGGAGACAGTAAGTCGTACGTACACATGAACACTACTTTCATTTCTATTTCACATTTAATGGATTGAAAAATTAATTATACATAGGTATAGTATAATTAGATTATAATATAATATATAATTTTATTAACTCCATCCTATATACGTCCCATATATGGAATGAACGAGTCATATCACTTTGAGGGGGCAGTAGTCCGTACTTCCTCAAATGAAATTATCGTATTTACCTACTATGGAAACCATAAAGGTATTCTATAAATGAAAAATACATAATACTAGAAAGAATTTAAATATAATATATATCACATATTAATATATCACCATCTTAATGGACACTATGAGAGGCGGTAGGAGAAGATTGAACAATCATCGTTTTGTGAGGCAGTAGTTCGCCATCCATAGAAATGATATGTTCTTTACCCATTAGATGGAGGTGTGTGTAAGTGTAGTTATAATTATTCTCATAACAACAACCTAGTATATTGAGGATACTGGAAGTTCTATAAAATAATGGAATAAAAAGATTTTTCGTGGTTGGAGAAGGAAAATAAAACCAAAGAACTTAAGAGAAGACGTTACCTTTATATTGGGTAACTCCCATTGGTTTGAGCAAAAAAAATTTCTTGAAGTGCCTTCTACCAAAGGTAAGGATTATATGTGGAATAGGAGGATATTGAGATCTTATTTGGGCAAAGGTTCGATGATCCAATATGTTTTATAGGTGTGAGTAATGAGTTATAGGTTAGGGCTTCTTATAAGGGGGATGAGGGGCTCTTTAGGAAAGCATGAAAATATTATTTTATTATATAATGATTTTCTGTTTCTAAATTTCAAAAACTAATTAAAGTCCAATATAAGATGAATAATGTTCGAAATAAAATCGTCCAATAAGAATTGGACAGATTTTTTATATTGTTTTAATATTTATAATCTTATTTAGTTAAATTATTCATTAATGAGGCAAACAGTGCATCCTTATTGTGTCATAAATAATTTTATTTATTCGATGTATAAAAATTGAAAAAAAACTACCATGATGTAGGAAATATTTTTATCTTTCAAATGAATATTTATAGTCGAAGTGATAACTTATATAACTCCATTTACAAGTTGAATTACTAAAATATATATGTTTATGTCATTTTTGCCTATACTTTAAATTAATTAATATAAAGTGTCATTATCACTAATAAGTGGCTCCATGGGATCCATAAATCAACCCAAGGATGCCCATGGTCGTAAATGTATCAAACAATAGGATTATGACGCATGTTATGGTAAATTAATATTATTATAATGTTATTTTTACCTTGAATTACCTTATTTAACTTTAACTGTGATAAATTACAGTCAAAGGTTACTATTCACCAAAAATTATTTTCATCTTATTGAACCAAATTTTACTTAATAGTAAAAACCATGTATTTAAGACTTTCAAAATTCAATTCACAGAAGCGGTAAAATTTTATTTAAATGAAAAAGTCATCTTTTTAACTACTACTCGGTGTTTTCATTATTCACCAACAATTGAAGGTTTTCAGAAAAAATACCAAGAATTCAGCCTAAGCTATATTTGATATTCTTAATTCAAGAATGATGTCTATTTTTTGAAATTCAAAACATAGAGGTTGGATTAATTAATTTAAAATTAATTCCAGTTGTCAAAACAAAAAGCGTGTTTTAAGAAATAATAACTTTCCAAATATTGACACTTGTTTATGTGCAATTTCAAAGTTAAATTACTTCCAATAACCAAAATTGGATTAAATTGTAAAAGTATAATCTAACTACACATTAAAACCAAATAAAAAGTTAATATTACCATGTAAATAAATTATATTAAAAGGCAGTTTTAAATTTAAATACAATATTTTTTAATAATTCATTAAAAAAGGAATTTTATTAAAAAAATACCAAAAAAATACCAAAAGTAAATTTTGATATCCCTAATCTAAAGAAGAATATTATTTTTTCGAAAAAAACATAAAAGTGACCCAAACTATATTTAAATAGGGTTCTCTATTAAAAGGTGATAAATCGACATTTTAAAGAATATTCAAGTATTTATGCTTAAAATTAGATTCATTCACACTTTAGCCTCTAACTTTTATTGGATAAATGTAAAAAAAATTAAAAAACATGTATAATCATATTGTAGTTAGTTCTATTTTTTCCTGCCAATACAATAACTAGGCGTTAACAACCATTTAAAATAATATTATATTATTATATTTCAGTATGACTCAGCATTGTGTGTAACATTAGAGTTCAAAGAAACCCGTTGTTGCATATCAGGGATGCCATCGAAAATAGTACCCCCTTTAAAGTAAAATTAATATTTAATTTACACATATTAAAAAATATGAAAATTTATTATTCTTTATTTACCTGGGATGTCACATCCTCCCCCTACTTTTGAAATTGCATCCTCACAATTCTTTTCATTTATAAAATAAATGGGGGTGTTTATCTCTCATAGAATTTTCAGATTCCCACATTTTCTCTTCAAACACATGGTTTTTCTACAAAACCTTTACCTGATGAATTACTTTATTCCACAACACTTTCTCTCTACGGTCGATAATTTGGACTGGTTGTTTATCATAAGAGAGATTCTCTTCTAATTGAACTACCTCATGGCTCAAAACATGATATGGATCTGGAATATACTTTCTCAACATTGAAACATGAAAAACATTGTGTACCTGGAATAAAATTGAAGGTAAATACACTCTGTAAGAAAATGATCCAACTTTCTCCAGGATCTCATAAGGTCCAATGAACCTTAGACTCAACTTTCCCTTATTTCCAAAACGCATCATAGTTTTCCATGGAGAAACTTTGAGAAAGACATGGTCACCTACCATAAAAGAATGATCCTTCCTCCAGTTATCCGCATAACTTTTCTTCCCGCTCCGAGATATTCTCATGTTCTTCTTAATCAACTGAACCCTTTCTGCCATCTCTTCTACCAATTCTGGTTCCAACATCTTCCTTTCACCTACTTCATCCCAAAAAGTCGGAGTTCGACACCGCTTCCCATACAATGCCTCAAATGGATCCATCAGTATACAGGAATGAAAACTGTAATTATAAGAAAAATCAAACAAAGAAATATGTTGGTCCCAACTACCTAGATAATCTATTAAACCAGCACGTAACATATCCTCTATGGTCTGAATTGGTCATTCTGATTGCCCATATGATTGAGGATGAAAAGCTGTACTGAAATTTAATTCAGTACCCAATGACTTCTGAAGGCCATCCCAAAAGTTAGAAGTAAACCTGGGATCACGATTAGATACAATAGAGAGGGGAACTCCATGCAACCCGACTATCTCTTTTATATACAACCGAGAAATTTTATCTAGAGAAAAAGTATCTTGAATTGGAAGTAAAGGAGCAGATTTAGTTAATCGATAAAAAATAACCTAGATCACATTATTACCTAGAGATATATTTGGTAACCCCACAACTATGTCCATGGACATATTTTCCCATTTCCACTCTAGCATCGGTAAAGACTGAAGCATCCATTTCAGTAAATACCACTCTGCTTTAATCTGTTGACAAGTCAAACACTTCACAGTAAAGTCAGCAATATCTCGTTTCATTCCATCCCCCAGTAATACTTCTAAAGATCTTTGTACATAGTACTTCCAGGACGAACTCAAACTGAATAACTATGAGCTTCACATAACAACTCATTCATCAAAAGATAATCACAAAGAACACATAATATATTTCCAAACCTAAAAACACAATCATTATCAATGTTAAATTCCGGAAAGTTAGCCTTTTAAACCAACTCTACCTTTTTCTATATCTCACCGTCTTCCTTCTGTGGTTTCTTAATTCTGTCTGATAGACATTATTTCACTGAACCCTGAAACAAAAAAGAGGAATTTCCTACACCAAACACTTATATGAAAAAGTTCATCAAGTCATTAATCAAAGGATATTTTTCCAAACGTAGTATTACTTTTTCAACTCAAAGTATCAGCCACCTTATTTTCCTTTCCCAGCTGGTAATGGATTGTGCAATAATAATCCTTGATTAATTATAACCATATCCTATGTCTCATGTTCAATTATTTCTGAGTGAATATATATTTCATACTTTTGTGATTAGTATATATTTCACACTTTACTCCATACAAATGATACATCCAAATTTTTAAAGAAAAAAAAACAGTAGATAATTCCAAATAATGTGTAGGGTAATTTAACTCATGATGTTTCAACTGACGTGAAGAATAAGAAATTACCTGATCATTTTTCATAAGGACACAACTACGTCATTTCAACGAAGCATCACTATAGATAACAAACCCACCATATCTAGAAGGAAAATCCAAAACAGGATAATTCACCAATCTTCATTTCAATTCCTGAAAATAATCATCACATTATTTTGTCCAAATTAACTTAACACCTTTTCATGTTAACTTAGTCATTGTGCTAGATAACCGTGAAACTTTTCCAAAAAACATTTATTATTGACCTATTAAACCATGAAAACTACGAATCTCAGTTATATTTGTGGGTCTTTTCCATTCTTCAATAACTCTTGTTTTATAAGGATCAACAGTTATGCCATTTTTTGAAGCAATGTGACCAAGGAATGAAATTTTTTGTAACCAAAACTCACACTTGCGGAATTTTCCATACAGTTTATTTTTCTTTAAGGTTTGAAAGAAAACCCTTAAATGAATTTCATGCTCCTATTTAATTTTATAATAAACCAAAATATCATCAATGAAAACAACCATAAACTTATCCAAGAACTCACGGAAAATTCTGTTCATAAGATCCATGAATATAGTAGGTGCATTCGTTAAACTAAGAGGCATAACTACAAATTCATAATCACCATATCTAGTATGGAACATGGTCTTCGGAATTTCTTCTTCCTTTACTTTCAACTGATAGTACCCCAACCTCAAGTCAATCATTGAAAAATACTATGCTCCCTTGATTTGATCAAACAAATCATTGATATATGGCAAATTATAATTTTTTATAATAGTGATGTTATTCAATGATTTATAATCAATGAAAAGTCTCATTGAACCATATTTATTTTTAAAAAACAATAAATGAGCATCCCATGATGATGTGCTAGGTTGAAGGAAACCTTTATCTAATAACTCCTGCAATTGCTTCTTTAACTCTAAAAGTTCAATTTGAGCCATTCGATAAGGGGGTTTTGAAATTGGATTGGCATTAGGAACTAAGTCAACAGTAAATTCAACTTCCTGATAAGGTATTATACCAGGAAAATCATCAGAAAAAACATCAAGATAACCATTTACCACTAGAACATCATTAATCTGAACCGTTCCTTTGTTTTCAATAATATGTTCAAGGTAACATTCATTTCAATCTAATAATAGTTTCTCAGCTTCCTGATATGTTATCAAAAGTAAGGATTTATTCTTGTACAAAAACTGAAAAAATTTATGAAATGAAAACTCTTTATCTCTATATTTAATCTTATCATGATAAATGGAAAGCCAATCCATTCCCAAAATAACATTAAACTCTACTAGAGGAAAAAGTATAAGGTTTGCAGGTAGATTCTTTCCGCACAAAAGGACATGAAGGTTCTTATAATTTCTTTTGGCCTAAAATTTTTCCCCTGGTGTTTTTACCATAAGTTCAAGATTCATATCTTGAGATAGAATTTCCAATTTACTAGAAAAATTCTTATAAATGAATAAATGTGTAGACCCTGAATCAAACAACACATTGGCATAATTTGAAAAAACAAATAGTGTACCTGATACTACTTCATTTGATGACGCAACATCTTCTGAATTAGTTGCAAAGGATATCACCACCCCTTTATTCTTATAGTCCGACTTCTTTCCCTTAGTTGAGTTCTTTATTGGACACTTATTTGCATAATTTCCCATTTCATTGCACTTAAAACATCTTACCGGTAGATTTTCATTGCTGGCTTAATCATCTTCTTTATAGTTACGAGTAATATGACAAAACTTACCACACCGAAATTACATTCAAAACATTGATAAAAATTCACTAGGATGGTTTTTACCACACTTATCACAATATGGATATTTAATTTTCTTACCTCCAGACCACTTTGATGAATTCTTTCCCTTTTCCTGCCAACTGGACCTCTTACTTTGTTTACTCTCTTGGAACACCTGATCATCATAAAACTCAATTTCTACCTTCTTGGCACATCTAAATGTTTTTCATAGATTTTGAATTCATGAGAGGATAATTCTCTTCGATATCGTGATTTCAGTCTTGAGTAAAATTGATTTATCTTAATATCAAGATCTCGGAAAAAATTTGGAGTGAACTTTACCAGTCGAGTGAATTTTTCTTCATAAGTAGGCACTGAGTCATCCTCCTACATCAATTACAAGAATTTGTTTTCCATCCTAAGATGAACCACCTTAGGAAGATATTTATCAAGAAACACACCTTTGAATTTATCCCAATCAAGAGCATCAATATCCTCACTATCTCTGATATTTTTCACCATCGACCACCACTGATCAGCTACAACTTCAAAATGGTAAACAATGAGACTAACCTTTTGATGTTCTTAACACCCCAGGACATGAAAAATATTTTCCAGTTCTTTAACCCACCCTTCAGTTAGCACAGGGTCAGATGATCCTCTGAATGATGGGGTATGTTGCCTCATGAATTGCTCCACTACTGACAAGTTCCTCTAGGGTTCTTCTGGATGATCTCATGCATGGATACCACCACCATTTATAGCATTATCCAATTTTTCCATCACTATAACAAATTGTTCAGTTCTGATTTCGACCATCTCAGGTTGCTGATTTCGATGGTTGTCTTCTTCCTAATGTCGTCCCATTATAGCTACCCTATTTACTCTACGGAAAACCATTCGTAACACAAATATATCATATTCAAAGTATCCTAGAAATCTATAAATTCTATATCATTTCAATATTAACATAAATTAATTTATGGATATTAATTTGACTATATCCTAACTTTTAAATTTGTCTAAACCAACCTCTGGTACCAACTACAAGGACCCAACTTTAAACATTACTTAATCTTGAGTTAAGTCAACAATTCACATTAAGGATATTTTTAGGTTTAGAGCTTTATAGAATTAGGTCATAATATATACAAAACAACTTGAATAATACATGTAGACATATCTACTCAGTATCTATTTTTTTATTAAATAAAAACTCTTTGAAAAAAGAGTCATGTCTAGTTCCATGTTTTAGACATCATTAATTTTCCTTGATCCCATCCTTGACCCTATTCTACTTTATATCTTGTGAAAAACATTTCAAAAACTTGGGATGAGCACAAAAATCTCAGTAAGGGATACACAAAGAAGGAAAACTGTTAGTTTTTCAAAACAATAAGTAAACCATGAATACCATATCATAAGTAATAATTTTCACCATTATGAAGTAATAAATACTCTCCACTGAATAAAAGATCATTGTATACCATTTTGTAACCAAAATATTACCATAAAACCCATAGAAAGAACAAATAACATATAAAGGTGTAACATCCCCAAATGATAAAGGGTTAAATGACTAAATGATATGACTCATGTCAACAAGGTTCACCTTCCTTTTCGGGAGCCTGTCTGATTAGAACTTCATAGTTAAGCGTGCTTGGCCTAGAGTAGTGATCAAGATGGGTGACCTCCTGGGAAGTTTCCCAGGGTGTGTGTGATTGAGGACAAAACACACTGGAAAGGACATGTGTTGGCCTGTGGGGACTGTCATTAGTCAGATGACCCGTTCGGGCACGTGGGTGGACCCTAGGGTGGGCCCCAAGTGTCTGCGGGGGCAACTGGGGGTACCTGGTGGGCCAGGACCCGAAGGCCATGTTAAGGCGGGGTGGCTGTGCTGTCACCGGGGCCCAGTTGTCACATTTGGTATCAGAGGAGGAACCCAGCCTTAAGTGTGGTGCACTGCCTGTGTTGAGATGTAGGGCCCACAACGAGGGCGTTGTGCCCTAAAGGGGGGGGGGGGGTGATTGTAACATCCCCAAATGATAAAGGGTTAAATGACTAAATGATATGACTCATGTCAACAAGGTGCACCTTCCTTTTCGGGAGCCTGTCTGATTAGAACTTCATAGTTAAGCGTGCTTGGCCTGGAGTAGTGATCAAGATGGGTGACCTCCTGGGAAGTTTCCTAGGGTGTGTGTGATTGAGGACAAAACACTCTGGAAATGATATGTGTTGGCCTGTGGGGACTCTCATTAGTCAGATGACCCGTTCGGGCATGTGGGTGGACCCTAGGGTGGGCCCCAAGTGTCTGCGGGGGCAACTAGGGGTACCTGGTGGGCCAGGACCCGAAGGCCATGTTAAGGCGGGGTGGCTGTGCTGTCACCGGGGCCCAGTTGTCACATTTGGTATCAGAGGAGGAACCCAGCCTTAAGTGCGGTGCACTGCCTGGGTTGAGATGTAGGGCCCACAACGAGGGCGTTGTGCCCTAAAGGGGGGGTGATTGTAACATCCCCAAATGATAAAGGGTTAAATGACTAAATGATATGGCTCATGTCAATAAGGTGCACCTTCCTTTTCGGGAGCCTGTCTGATTAGAACTTCATAGTTAAGCGTGCTTGGCCTGGAGTAGTGATCAAGATGGGTGACCTCCTGGGAAGTTTCCCAGGGTGTGTGTGATTGAGGACAAAACACACTGGAAAGGACATGTGTTGGCCTGTGGGGACTGTCATTAGTCAGATGACCCGTTCAGGCACGTGGGTGGACCCTAGGGTGGGCCCCAAGTGTCTGCGGGGGCAACTGGGGGTACCTGGTGGGCCAGGACCCAAAGAACATGTTAAGGCGGGGTGGCTGTGCTGTCACCGGGGCCCAGTTGTCACATTTGGTATCAGAGGAGGAACCCAGCCTTAAGTGCGGTGCACTGCCTGTGTTGAGATGTAGGGCCCACAACGAGGGCGTTGTGCCCTAAAGGGGGGGTGATTGTAACATCCCCAAATGATAAAGGGTTAAATGACTAAATGATATGACTCATGTCAACAAGGTGCACCTTCCTTTTCGGGAGCCTGTCTGATTAGAACTTCATAGTTAAGCGTGCTTGGCCTGGAGTAGTGATCAAGATGGGTGACCTCCTTGGAAGTTTCCCAGGGTGTGTGTGATTGAGGACAAAACACACTGGAAATGACATGTGTTGGCCTGTGGGGACTGTCATTAGTCAGATGACCCGTTCGGGCACGTGGGTGGACCCTAGGGTGGGCCCCAAGTGTCTGCGGGGGCAACTGGGGGTACCTGGTGGGCCAGGACCCGAAGGCCATGTTAAGGCGGGGTGGCTGTGCTGTCACCGGGGCCCAGTTGTCACATTTGGTATCAGAGGAGGAACCCAGCCTTAAGTGCGGTGCACTGCCTGGGTTGAGATGTAGGGCCCACAATGAGGGCGTTGTGCCCTAAAGGGGGGGGGGGGGGGGGTGATTGTAACATCTCCAAATGATAAAGGGTTAAATGACTAAATGATATGACTCATGTTAACAAGGTGCACCTTCCTTTTCGGGAGCCTGTCTGATTAGAACTTCATAGTTAAGCGTGCTTGGCCTGGAGTAGTGATCAAGATGGGTGACCTCCTGGGAAGTTTCTCAGGGTGTGTGTGATTGAGGACAAAACACAATGGAAATGACATGTGTTGGCCTGTGGGGACTGTCATTAGTCAGATGACCCGTTCGGGCACGTGGGTGGACCCTAGGGTGGGCCCCAAGTGTTTGCGGTGGCAACTGGGGGTACCTGGTGGGCCAGGACCCGAAGGCCATGTTAAGGCGGGGTGGCTGTGCTGTCACCGGGGCCCAGTTGTCACATTTGGTATCAGAGGGGGAACCCAGCCTTAAGTGCAGTGCACTGCCTGGGTTGAGATGTAGGGCCCACAACAAGGGCGTTGTGCCCTAAAGGGGGGGGGGGGGGGTGATGGTAACATTCCCAAATGATAAAGGGTTAAATGACTAAATGATATGATTCATGTCAACAAGGTGCACCTTCCTTTTCGGGAGCCTGTCTGATTAGAACTTCATAGTTAAGCGTGCTTGGCCTGAAGTAGTGATCAAGATGGGTGACCTCCTGGGAAGTTTCCCAGGGTGTGTGTGATTGAGGACAAAACACACTGGAAAGGACATGTGTTGGCCTGTGGGGACTGTCATTAGTCCGATGACCCGTTCGGGCACGTGGGTGGACCCTAAGGTGGGCCCCAAGTGTCTGCGGGGGCAACTAGGGGTACCTGGTGGGCTAGGACCCGAAGGCCATGTTAAGGCGGGGTGGCTGTGCCACCATTGATAAATTTTCAAAGTTCTATACCTTTCGTTAGTTCAAATGGTGGGGAGACCCACATTGGGCCTCGCACGAATGCCTCTAGAGTGAATCAGTGCTAGACTCTTCTTTAATGGAGGGGAGTTTGCTCGAACCTCTCCATGTCGTTTTTCCAGTCTTGTTTCGAGATTCAGTGACTTCCTAATGGTGGGGAGCCCCTCGGGCCTCCCCATGTTGATCTTTTTCTTCTGTTTTTAAATACGGTTTGGTGATAAGTGATAAGTATGTTCCGTGGACGTGGTCTGACTTTGTCTATTGATTCCAACCGAACGGTGCAGTTTTTGTTTAATAATGTTTGAGTTGTTTCGTCTGATGAGGTTAGTTTTCACGGGTGCGAGAGTCATTTTCCTTGATTAGTCAACTGGAGGTGTTTTAACCCTTTAGGGTGGCTGACACATATGAGAAAGTCTTTTTACTCATTTCTTGAAGTCGCCATTAAGTCACTCTCTCTGAGCAAGATTTTTCTTTGCCTCTCTTTGCTTGATGGTTGTGGGGATCCCCTTTGAATCTAAAGGGAGAGTAGTTTTATGCTGTGGGGTTTTGTTCTGGTTGTGGCTTTCCGGGGACGGAAAGCTTTA
The DNA here is from genome assembly GCA_963277665.1 of Viscum album. Lineage (NCBI taxonomy): Eukaryota > Viridiplantae > Streptophyta > Magnoliopsida > Santalales > Viscaceae > Viscum > Viscum album. The sequence continues at coordinate 1,461,990,209 of OY728139.1, forward strand.
TGGTGGGGAGAATTGTCACACCCGTCGTTTCAAATTTATTTATTTTATTAATTTTCCTTGCGTCGGGTAGTTCGGGTCGAGGCCCGACATAAAATTTCTAAGTTATTATTTAAAAACGTGGGTTTTGACCTTGACTGCATCCTGTGCGCCACGGTCGAAGCCGTGTGGTCTCGCTTGGGTCGTCGCGCGACCCCGCCTGGTCACTGCATGCCTTGCCGATGTTCAATTAACGAAATAAGATGAATTAAGAATGGTCTTGATAATAATAATATTATTAATATCATTTGAAAATATTATTATTATAATATTATTATTATTCAGGTTTAACATCACCGGACACACGGGCAGGGCACGGTTCTGAGACCGCGCGGTCCGCCTGACTTTCAAAATGAGTTAAAAACATAACCGGATAATGAAATAATAATGAATAATGAGTTTTAAATAAAATGAAAATGAAATAGAAATAAGAAGTGTAATGAAAATTTAAGGAATTATTTTAATGATAATAATAATAATATTGTTTGAAGATATTATTATTATTGTTGTTAAGGATACCTTTTTTTATTAAGATATTATTATTTTTATCATCGTCGTTTTATTAAAATTTTATGGGCCGTGCGGGGTAACTGCGCGGTTGCCCGATTCTTTAAATAAATAAATAAATATATATATATATATATTAATGATAATAAGAATGGTAATTTTTTTTATTGTTTTCATTAATATTTTAATTTGGTTATAATTGATAATTAAGTTATGATTATGATAAAATTATTAACATGTTATCAATAATAATAATATTATTTTTCATTTTATTATTATTATTTTTTTAGGTTCTATTTCACATATATATTTATTCTTTTTTTTATTATTTTATTTTCTCCTCTTTTCTTCTCTTTTATTTCTTTTCCCTGTAATTTTCCTCCCCTTCTCTCCCGTCGCACCCCCTGTGCGTCGCGCCGACCCCCCTGCACCGAACTCCTACCTCGCTGCATCATCCGCTGAACCATCGCTCACTGCTCCGTCTGGCAACGCACCACCTCACCGGCTCACTTTCCCCCCTTCTCCCCGTTTTGCGCCGCACCCCTCCTCCCTCTCTGTCTGTGCGCCGCCTCCCTCTCCTCCTTTCCGGCGGACTCCCCCTCTCAGCCCGGTCGAAGCGCGACCCCCACCCCCTCCAGCGGACCTCTTCGCATCCGCCTCCATTGCGCAAAGACCTCCGGCGAACGGCCCTTTCCGGCTGGCCTTCCCCGGCACGGTGCAGCCCGACGGCTCCCCTCCCCTGGCCAACCGACCTTCCTCACGTCGGTCGCAACCCCACCCGGCTACCCGCTCACCCGCACCTCCGCTCACCCGCACCTCCGCTCACCCGCACCTCCACTCGAGCCGCCTGTAAACCCCTTCCGACCATCCCTTCGGCGACCGCAACCTCTCAAACCCTTACAGCGGCCTTCTGCTCCTTTCGCCACAAGTGTGGACCACCCGGGGTAATCCCTTCATCCTCTTTGCTAGTATTTTAGTCCTTCTAAATTGGGGATTTGGTGTTTCCAGTTTTTAGGGTGTGAATTAGGGTCTTAATTTTGCATATTCATGTTCAATTTTATGATTTTTGGTTCGCACTAGGTTCGTTGAGGTGAAAATGACATGCAATTGTGGTTGCACACAAATTTTGGAGGTTTCGCCAATAGAGGTAGGTGGTTCCATGTCTTTACATCTTTTAGATAATTTAGTTTGTTTGTTTAATTAATTTAATATGTTCTATGATTTAATTGCATAATGCGATCCATGTTTATAATGTTCTGGCATGCTCGTCTGATGAGATTGGATTTCCGAAATAGTAGGCTCTTGTTGTTTATATGTGTGTTGTCATATAAATGATTGGTTGTTCTTTAAAAGTTGTACGAAATGTATTTTAAAAAATTGTTTGACATGCATGCGTCATGAAAATTTCACTTTCTTTAGAAATGATCATGTTTTCTTCATTTTGAACTTATTGGGGTAAGTCCAAAAATTGTTTAATCAATTTTTTATATGGTGCAAATGTTGTTTTAGAATATTTGAGTGCGAAATTGATTTTAAACTGGTCTTTGCACGTAAAAATATGGGTTGTTTTGGTGAAATGTTTTCAAGTTGGGTTCTAGGTGATGTTTGGTTGGTGAGAACTTAGTTTTTATGGGTAATTGAGTTGTGTATGTCTAAATGTGGGTTTTTAATGTGTAGCGAATCATTTTAAGAGGTGCAGATGGTTCAGATAATTGCGTAGTTGGTGTGAAACTAGTTTTAAGGACAATCTATTAAGAAAGTGGTTTGAACGACTCCCTTCTTTGTAATTGGGTGTGTTTATTTGTGTCAGCCCTTGTTGTGTTATTAAAATAATTCTTCCTAAGTTGTGAAAATTGTTTATGTTCTTGTTTGAGTGTTTTTTTTCAAATGGGGTTTTTGCGAAATGATTAGGTAATGACAAATATATTTTTGGAAAGGTATTTTTGGCGTGCGTGAGTTTTTGAAATGTTGTTTGGGTGTGAAAATAGTGACTTGTGTGTAATGTCTGGTTTGGTCTGTGATATGGGAAAAACAATATACCATGTGAATGTGAAACTTGATTGAGCACAATGGAAAACCTCAGGTATCTAGGTGGGAGGACTAGAACTAGTGCGCTAATGATCCGGATGGGTATCGTCCCTGTCTCACTTAGCTGGATTGACGATTGCAACACTAACTAAACATATGATTTCTGAGGGTCGTGGCCTTCTAAGCCACGTTTTCTGAGGGTTGTGGTCTTCTAAGACACATTTCTGAGGGTCGTGGTTTCTAAGCCACGTTTCACTGAGACACGAGGTTCTAGGGTCCCACTCGAGCTAGATGAACCTTAGGGGGTTTACCTATAGTGCTCTACCATCTATGACGTGGTTCCTTCCGTCGGAATATAGAGGGCCACCTGGGTGTGAGTATGTGTGTGTGTGTGTGTGAGTGTGTGTGTGTGTGTGTGTGAGTATGGGTGTGCGTGTGTGTGAGTATGTGTGTGTGTTCCCATATTGAACTTTTCTCCTCTTTAAATTCGTGTTTGTTAAATGAGTTCTTTTTAGTGTTTTTTTCTTTTAGAATTTAGCTTGTAAATGTTTTCTTTAAAAGCATTTTTTTAAATTAAAATTTTGAATAAACACATTAAATTGTCTTTTTGATGTTGTGGCATGGAACCTTTTTACTGGGTGACGTCCTATTGGGCTTTTGGCTCACACCCTACATACACCTTTGGGTGTATGTAGACTTTGTTTCTTGTGTATTACAGGTTGTGACTTCGTGCTCAGTGATGGTGGTTGGTCGTTCGTGGTCTTCTCGTGAAGGTTGACGTTTGTGACGTGTGGATGTCGCACCTCTCCTGTTGCTTAGAGGTTTGAGTTTGAGTTGAGTTTCTTTTGTTGTCGTTTTTTTTGGACTTTGGTTCATGTTGTAATCCTTTAAAGTTGTTTTTAGTGTAACGGTATGTTTGGTGGTCAGTTTATAGTTTTATTTTATTCAAATTATAAGAGGTTTTGTGTTTATTATTTCGGGTAAATCGTTCCCACATGCTAGTTTTGATATCAGGGCACTTGTGCCAGCCCGTGGGGATCGGGAACGCCCTTCTGGCCTTTCCGCGGACCGGACCGGGCGCCGGGTCGGATGGCGAACCGGCCTGGTTCGTGACAAAAGGTAACTTGGGACATAAACATAATTAAATGGAATAACCATATGGTCTACTTCCACACATATCATGAAATGGAATAGTCATACGGATGAATTCCATACCCAATGAATTAGAGGTTATAACATAACCACCCATCCTAGTTTATCACATAACCACCCATCATATAGTTTATCACATAACCACCCATCAAATTTCCAAGTACCATTATAAAATCATAACACATAAAATATTGGAAATATAAATATTTTACTAATAACATTTAATTTGTAATAAAAATAAATCATTTAAATATATTGAAATAATAAATCAATTTCAAAAACCATTTTCAATTCCAAAACACCAAAAAAAAATTATAAGGGGTTTCTTTTTCATTCTAAAAATTTTAAGTCTTATAAAGGAATCTAAATAACGATTACAGTGGAGGAGAGGTCATTCTCACCGAAAATGTTAAAAAAATTACTTTTTTCGCTTAGTAAAATCCTTCATATAAAATATATTCCCTTTGAATGAAATTAAAATTCAAATAGTTTTATAATATACCTTATAAAATAAATTCATGTATAAATCAAATTATGTCCCACGTATGACATGAACAAGTCATATAACTTTGAGGGGGTGGTAGTCCACACATCCTCAAATGAAATTATCATATTTAACCACTATGGAAACCATAAAGATATTATATAAATGAAGAATAATGAATCCTATAAACAATATAAATATAATATATATCACATATAAAAATATTTCCATCTTAACGACCACCATTAGAGGCAGTAGGATAAGATTCAACAATCAACGTTTCGTGAGGCAGTAGTTCGCTGTCCACATAAATTGTATGTTCTTTAACCATTATATGGAGGTGTATGTAAGTTTAGTTATAATAATTCTAATAAAAATAACCTATTATACCGAGGATACTGGTGTTGATATGAAATAAATGAATAAAAAGAGTTTAGGGGGTTGGATAATGGAAAAAGAACAAAAGAACTTAAGAGAAGACGTTACCTTTAAATCGTGTAATTACCTTTGGTTTGAACCAAAATAATTTTTTGAAGTGTATTCTGCCTAAGGTAAGGATTCTAGGTGGAATAGAGGGATCTTGAGAGATCATTTGGGCAGATTTTGGACAATTAAAAGGGTTTTAGAGGTGTGAGTAATGAGTTATAGGTGAGGGCTTGTTATAAGGGGGAGGAGGGGCTCTTTAGAGAAGCTTGAAAATATTATTTTATTATATAATGTTTTTTGTTTATGAATGTCCAAAACTCATTAAAGTAGAAGATAAGATTACATATCTTAGAAATAAAATCATACAATAAGAATTTAACAGGGTTTTGATATTTTTTTAATCATTATAATTTTATTTAATTAAATCATTCATTAATGAGGTAAACACTTTATCATTGTTGTGTCATAAATAATTTTATTAATTTGATGTCTAAAAATTATAAAAAAAACCATGATTTAGGAAACCTTTTTATCTTTAAAATAAATATTTATAGTCTAAGAGATAACTTATATAACACCATGTAGTAATTAACTTGCTAAAAGATATTGTTTTAGGTCAATTTTGTCTTCACTTTAAATTAATTAATGTAAAGTGTCATTATCACTCTTATGTGGATCCATGAGGTTTCAAAATAGACCCAATTATTCCCATGGTCATAAATTTATCATCCAATAGTATTAGGAAAAATTTTAGGATAAATTAATAATATTATAATAGTATTTTTACCTTGAATTACCCTATTTACCTTTAACCGCGGTAAATAAAAGTCAAAGGATACTATTCACCAAAAATTATTTCATTCTTATTGAACAAAATTTTACTTACTAATAATAACAATGTATGTAGGATTTTAAAAATTAAATTCCCAGATGAAGTAAAAGTTCATTTAAATGAAAAAATCAGCTTTTTAGCTACTACTGAGTGTTTTCACTACTCATCAAAAATTTGAGGTTTTATGAAAAATACCAAAAATTCAGCGTGAGCTATATTTGATATTATAGATTCAAAAATTATGTCTATTTTACAAAATTCAAAACATAGAAGTTGGATTAATTAATTTAAAATTAATTCCTGTTGTCAAAACAAAAAGTGTGTTTTTAAGAAATAATAACTATCAAAAGATTGGCACTTGTTTCTATCCAATTTCTAAGTGAAATTACTTCCAATGACCAACATTGGATCTAATGGTAAAAATATAATCTAATTAAAATTTTAAATTAATTAAAAATATAATATAACCATATAAAAAAAATTAGATTAAAAGGCATTTTTGAATTAAAATATAGTATTTTTCACTATTCATTAAAAAATGAATTTTATCAAAAAAATTCCAAAAATTAACCCAATGTAAATTTTGATGTCCCGAATCTAAGGAAGAATTTTATTTTGTAAAATATAACATATAAAAGTGACCAAAACTAGATTTAAGGAGGGTTCTCCATTAAAAGGTGATAAATCGACCTTTTAATGAATATTAGAGTATTTTTGCTTAAAATTAGATTCATTCAAATTTTAAGTCTCTTACTTTTATTTGATAAATGTAAAAAAATTTAACAAACATGTATAATAATATTATAGTTAGTATTATTTATTACCACCAATACAACGACTTGGCATTAACTACCATTTAAAATAATATTATATGATTATTTTTTAGTATGACTAAACATTGTGTGTAACATTAGACCTCAAAGAAACTCATTGCTACGTATCAGGCAGGCCATCGAACATAACATCACCTTTAAAGTAAAATTAATATTTAATTTAAAAAATTTAATAAATATGATAATGTATTATTCTTTATTTACTTGGAATGTAACACTGATGTTCATTGTCATATTGATCCTGGAATAATCATTGATCATGGTAAAAATTAAAGTTGGGTGTCAGCCCAACCGTGCTTCCATTGCACCTGGAACCTAAAGTAACAACCATTTTCCACCACCTTTCTGTCAAATATAAAATAAATGTTTTTCTCGTGCGTACGTTCAGACTACCGCCTCTGTGCATCAATATTATTAATTCTCCAACTCCCATCATATTTATGGTTATAATGATAGATATAAAAGTATATATTCTATTTATCATAAAATAATTATTATATATAATTTATCATTCTTTCCTTCTTTTCATTATAAATGAAAACAATGTTCACATGAAAGTACGAATTACCCTCTCTATGAACAATGTAATTCATTGTTTATCCTTATATATTATAGACATTTATAAATATGTATATAATGTATATATATGATATTTAAATAATTATTAACTCTATGTATATAATACAAAATTTATCAATATGAAAGGACCATAATAATCGAATAGAAAGATTCTTGAAAAAAACATTTTTTAGTCAAAATAGTGATTTTAATGAATAAATATTAATGAATAGATAATAAGATATTATATTTTATCCATGTATAGTATTATAAAATTGAATGTGTTTATATTATATATGATTAATAAATTTAAATTTATTATAAAAAATTTATTATACCAGGGTTAGAGAGATTACAAAGTAAATCCAACTTGAGGTAAGGGTTTCTCATATCACTTTTGTTTCTATGAGATATTTGTGATATTAAACACTTCTTACTTTCACATGGTGTATATATTGTTCCTTTGATATGATATATCTTGAATCAAATTTTACTCATGGTATTTAATTTTTTATTTTATTTTATTAATTTCTTTGGGTTATGATTTAAGATTTATTAAAGTGGTAAGGGTTTAACATTATAATTTCATTTTAATTTCGATTTTATGATTAAATACTTGATAATGAAATTATACAATATATCTATAAAAAATATTATGTGTTTTATTGTGACTTTTGTTCTTGATATTTGATTTTTTCTTTCATTTTCTTCTCCCTAAATACTCAAAATATTGATAGAATTTGTTTAATGAAAATCGACATTGTTTTTATTTTTTATCTAGAATATTTTTATTTAATTTCAAAATTTTATTTAAAATATTTTCATGAATGATTTTACTATTATCAAATGATCTATTAAATACATTTGTAACAATTTTTTAATTATTTTAATTTTTTTTAAAAAAGGACCTTCTTGTTATTTTCTAAATGAGGTACATTTTACTAAAGGTGTAAACAAAATTATTGTTTTAATGTATATCACATGAATATATTTTCCCATCTCCATGAATAATATTTGATTTAAATATTATTTTACAATATTCTATGGTTATTTTTATTTTTTTCCTAATAATATGGAATTTTTTATATTTTAAATTACTGATTTCAAAATGAAAATGGGATTTAATTAAAGAATTATTACTACAATATTTTAAATGCATCGTATTCTCTGAAATAATCCATTTGTGATACCTATCCTCCTCTAATGGCCCAAAGGCCTTCATTTTTATTGATTTTGATAATCCACATTTCAAGGGATGAGGTGGAACCCTACAATGCACGTAGGCGAAAGATTACATGCCCATTGGCCATAGAGGAACCATTGCCCGTAGGCACAAACATTACATACAACCCAGACTAACAACTTGGAACTGCTCCTCCCCAGCATCTTCATCATGAAATTAGCTCTTCACCTCCGCATGGCTATTCGGCTAGGCATTCCCGTGCATGCACAGGCTTATCCTGATGGCAGGTGCCATACCCTCTCATTCTTGCAATCCGTGTAGCTTATGCTGTGGTGAAAGATCCTTTGCTCATCCTCCTTGTAGAGCTTGTTCCTTGTAGTTTGGCCTGGTTTGTATCTGTAGGTGGCCCGAAGGCCATTAAGATGGCCCATTTATGATACCTATGATTCAATGGAGATATGTACCAATGATACAAAATTTATTCATTTTATGGATGATTTATATTTATGATGATGAGAAATTGATGAAACTTGTTTTATTTTCTATGGGTTAAGTTGTGGTGTAATGATTTTTTTTCATGATCTTATAGAATACATATGAATATATTATGATTCTGTGATAAATGGGTAAATTATAGACCTCTAAATAATTGAGTAAATATTAATGTCTTATAATCTTAAAGGGTACATATGATTTTATCCCATGCCCCAAATAAGTTATAAGGGATGATATCCCTAGACTAATATATATACATGGTTAGTTAGATGAATCCTAACATGGGATGAATGTCTTCGTGGATAGTTTTAATATGCAATTTATATGATTATGATTGTTCCATACTTTATGTCACTCTATTATGACATGATAGTATATGAATGTCACAAATATCATGGATCATGTTCTTTGATTCCTTTAAGATTTATGTCATATGAACAACCAATATTTATTCCCTAACTCATAATTATGTTCTATGAATTTCTAAGTATGGTTTTCAAATGTTAAGATTATGTTCTCATAAACTAATTCTCATGTTATACATAGATAATATTTGATATCTCCATTATTCCACCTTACTAAGTATCTGATCTCACCCTTTACTATGTTTCAATTTTTCAAAATATTAAGAAATGTTTTATGTATGATATTTCATAGAATGGTGATAATTGTAAAGAACATGGTGGAATGTGATGTAGATTTTTTATTCCCTAGTATATTATATATCTATTTTTCCAAATAAACTAAACCTATATGGTTTTGGCATGGACCATAATGATATTTAATAAAAATTAATATAATAAAATATTTATGTTTGTAATTTTTGGGTCTCATCAGTTGGTATTAGAGAAAGATTAAGTTATTTTTATAAAATTGGATAAGAAAAATTTTGTGAGAATACTTATGATAATCTTAAGTACATGATAACATCCTAAGTTATGGTAAAGAAATATTTCTGAATTTTCTAGAAAATAAATCTATATATAGTTACTAGAAGGTGGATTTTTCGGTGTCATAGATACCCTAAGGTTTAATAACATTGAATGGGGAAGATTGGGAACTAAGTAGATTACCACGGGTACGTGATGTGTGAGATTAAAAAATCACACCCCTAGCTATACACTTCTAGGGGATATTATTGGGTTAATTTACATTTTCTTTATGAACTATTATAAATGATTCGAGTAGATAATGAACATGGAAACCCTAGGTTAAAACATGGGTTTCATAGATTTAAGAGAAGGTGTCATGATTTAGACATCATTTGAATTATTTTTCATGAATGATCATGACGATTAGAAATGATTGGTTGTTATGAAAACCATTTTATATTTAGTAAGGGATTGCCTATATAATGATAAAGTTGAGGTGGTTATAGGTATGATCAAATATTTATGTACCTTATTCGAGCTTGGTTATATGAATTTTGGTATATCATGAAATTATCATGTAATTTTAATTCATATCATTAATTATTTGATGTTAAAATATAATTAAAAACACTTAATGGTATGATGAAGTCATCCTAATTATGTGATTCTTCTTAGATTAATATTTTTAGTAATGTGATTCCTACAAATATCATTTTTCTTCCTCTTGTTGAATTTGATATAATTTTGGATATGGAATGGATTACTTTATATAAATCCAAAACCAATTTAAAAGGAAGGAAAGTCACATTTCAAATTCTAAACCATCCTACGATTGTATATCGATGTGAGGATAAATTTGAACATACAAGGGAAATTACATCCATTGTATGGGTCTTGATTCCTATTAAATCTAGGTTTTTATCCTAGATGGTTCTAGTGAAACTCAATATTGAAGATATTACTATTATATTAGAGTTTATTAGTATATTTTAGAATAGTTTCATAGTATTCCTCAAATTCATGATGTTTAGTTTTCAATATAAATCATATGTGGTGAAACATTTATTTGGAAGACTCCATATGGAATTACCATGATAGTATTTTTGGAAATGAAGAAGAAACTCTAGAATAAAATTGATATGATATTCATTTGTCCAATTTCACCATCATTAGGTGAACCTTTTATTAGGAAGAATTATGGATCAATTCAAATATACATTGATTATAAAGAACTTAACAAGCTCACAATCATTAATAAGTATCCACCACTTCATATTGATTACTTGTCCAATCAATTATTAGGATATTAGTTTTCTTCCATGATTGATCTTCAATATATATACAATCAATTGAGGGTGAAAAGTGAATATATACCCTAGAAAACCTTTTATATGAGTTATGGAAAATATAAGTTTACTCAGATTATATTTGGTCTCACAAATTCCCCCATTATATTCATGGATTTAATGAATTGATTCTATATAAATTAGAATGATTAGTTTGTGGTGGTATTTATAAGTGATACTATTATATATTTTAAGAGAAAATAAGAGCACGAAGATCACTTGGGAATTGTAATGAAGAACCTAAGGAAAGATAAAATATTTTAAAAATTTAACAACTATGAATTGTGGATATAGAAAGTTTCATTATTGTATTATATAATCTCAAGTGAGGGTATATTAGTGGATCCTTATTGAATGAAAGTTATTTAACATTATCCTAGAATAACCAATTTTAATGATATCCATAGATTTCTTAGATTTTATGGATATTATTGGCACTTTTTGAAGAGTTTTTCATGGACATCTAATACACACACCAAGTTAACTTAGAAGGGGGTAATGTTTATTTGGACTGATGGATTTGAAGAAAATTTTATGAAATTTAAGAGAATATTAGTTAGGGAACATGTTCTCAAACTAACCTACAAATGAAAAGGGTTTCTTATTTATAATTATGTATCAAATATGGGAATGATATGGTTTCTTAATAAAATTAATATAGTGAGAGTTTATGCCTCATGCTAATTTATGGTTTACAAGAAAATTTAACAACGCCTTATTATGAGTAATCTATGGAAATATTTTCATCAAATATGTTGAGTAATTATCATTATAGATAAAAGGTGTGGAATATATTTTGAAAAGAATTATAAAGTATATATTCACCTAAAAATAGTTGAATACGATCCAAATAATATGGTTGGAGTTTATTAAAGAATATGAATGCTCAATATATTTCCACCTTAGGAAATAAAACATGGTGGTCGATGTTTTGAGTCAAAAGGATCATGCTATCATATTTATGATGAGGATCATAAATGGTCCAATATTTATATATTTTTAAAGGATTTATTTTAAATAATTAATGAAGGGGAGAAAAAATATCTTTCCCAAATGAGTATTTGACCATATTCGATGTGAATATTAAAGAGGGACATATAGAATATGTAGAACCACAAAATAAGGTGGGAAATGTTTGTCATTTTAACCTTGATTATGATGGAAGGATAAGGTTTATTATTTTTTGTCCCATCAATACCAGACATGAAGTAGGATCCATTGGAATAATCTTATAAATCATCATTATCTTTTCACCCATGAATTATGAAGATTTATAAAGATATGAATGAGGATTTCTTGCATGAAATTGTGAATATAGATATTCCAAAGTATATAAATCAATTCATGTTATGTCAGAAATGCGATGCTTAATGATATTAGTCTAATGTAATGTTACAAAAATAACCTTTAACATAATCATAGTAGGAAAACATCACTGTTTATTTCATCCTCGGACTTAACAAAACATCTAAAGTCCATAATGCTATTTGGGTTCTAGTAAATATCCTGATGAGGTAAACACATTTCATTTCTATCAGATAATATTTATAAAATGATAATCTTTCTAGGGTATACATTAAAGAAGTTGTAAGGTTTCATGGAGTATGATAATCTATTATAGCTGATCGAGATATGAAGTTTACCTCAAAGTTATAAAAAAGTATTTATCAATTTATAGACATTGAATAGTACTTCAGTACTTCTTATTATCCTTAGATATATTTTCATTCTTAGAAAAAACTTAACCCTTGGAGGATATATTGAAATTTTTTTCTCAATATTTCAAAAGTGGTTGGGATTAATTCCTACCACTAGTCAAATTCTATTATAACAATAACATCTACTCATGTATTTAGATGGAACCTTATGAATCTATATACATATTTAAGTAAATAAATACATACTATTGGTATGAAGTTAGATAAATAATTCTATTTGGACACGAGATATATAAGGAAATGGTATAGAATATTAGATTCATTCTACAATGCATCAATGGAGCTCAGAAGTAATAAAAGAGTTATGAGGACAATTATCCATGCAGTCAAGAATTTGGTTTTGGTGAGAAGGTATTCCTATGAATTTACCCATGGAAGAATGTTATGAGAATTATAAATAAGGTAAATTATATCCCTTGGTATATTTTTCTATTTGAGATTATTGATCGAGTATGAATTGTATCTTATCGCTTAACACTTCCACAGAACTACTCTCATGTTCATGAAGGGTTCCATGTATCTATCCAATGGACATAAACGCCTAATTATTCACATGTACGAAACATAGAGGTTTTACCACTAAAAAATCCTATGAATAATACCCTATAAAATCTTGGATCATATAGATAATATGGTATGGAATAATACTACTCATGTAGTAAATGTTATTTAGAGGAATCAGAAATTTGAGGAATTTACATGGGAACCTACATATGTGATGAAGAATACATATCCTCATTTATTTATGTCATAGTGATGGAATTTTGAAGAATAAATAATTTTAAATTTTGTATATTGTAACACCCAAATATTATATATATATTTCTATGAAATAAACATGAAGTAATTGATACCACCTTTGTATGAAAGCTCGTGTTTAAATGAACCCGTGGTATAGTATACCATTATCACAGAGTTATTATAATGGTTTTTATTAATCAAATTAACCAAATTATGAAATATACCTAGAAAGTTTTTCCTAAGTCCAAATGTATTAATTATTTCCAATGAAATAGTCATTACATTTTTATTAGAATCATTTAATGTCTAAAATATTTATTTCTCGAGGAAATGTATTTTTCAGTATGTTATGTATCATTATCTAAATAGATTGTATTAATAACTATTAAAAAGTTATTTAATTGTAAAGTTTGTTGAATGTATGAATAAATATCTATATATTAGTTATCTAATCATAGGAATGATTATAAAAACATTTAATGGTAAAAAAATTGTTTTTCATGAAACTATTTATATATGTGTAATGTGTTTTAATAAAAATAAATTAAGTAAATAATTGTAGATTAATGGTTTCGATTAAATTTATAGTTTATATATTCATTCATTTATTTTAACATTCATTTTATATTTTTTACTTGGAATATAATTATAGTAAATGTAGTTATAAATTTAAAAAGGTATTTGTCAAAAATAGAGTTTCACTGTGTTATCTATTATTATTTTTAAATTAAAATTTAAAAAATATAGAATATTAATTTGATAAGATTTATTCTATATTTTTAATCATAATACCAAATTTTTTTAATGAGTACAATTTAATTTCTGGTCATAATGAATATTAAAAATAGTAATTTTTTCCATGGTTAAATTTAAAACGGGTATACCAGTTGGGGGGGAAATATATATTTGGGTAATATTGAAACATAAAACTGTATAAATATTATTTTCTAGAGATATATAAACCCTATATTTTCTTAAATTTTAATCCTTTTCCATTTTTAATCAGTACACTTTATAATGTAATTAATTATATTTAAATCTTTTATTAATTCAAAGTGTTTCCTTTCACTCTCTTATAAAATTGAACCTTATCGACAATATTATTCCAACATTTTGATACTTATAACTCAAAAAATTAAAAACACACCTATGTTTCTTCCCCAAATCCTAGATCCCCATGTCATCACCTAAGAAAAATCATCCAAGGCTTAAGGTTTAATCCATAGGAGGACTCTTAAAGATGTGGTATAAATCATAACTGAGATCTTTCAATTTTATTTCTTCTTTTAACATCTATAAAACTATTGCATCCTTTGTAAAATGATTAATATATTATCTTAAATATATTTCTATTTTATTATTATAATGATAAAACCAATTTTTATCTCTTTTCAATCATATGAAAAAAAGAATGTATCGCTCAAGCTTATGTGTTGACTACCACCTCCAGATAGAGATATGATTAATCTACCATCACTGCCTCACATTGATGGATATAATGGAGAATTTAATAAAGAAATATGATATAATTATAATTATTTAATTATACAATATTATTTTTTCTTTCTTTTATTCTTTTCTTCAAAAAATTAAAATAATGTTAATGCATACATTTGAGTTGTTGTCTCCATGAATAGTGTAATTAAATTTTTATCTCTAAAATTTATGGATGATTATAAATATGTATTTAATGAATATATATTATATATATATAATTATAGAAATTATATATATAATTGAACCAATATCAATATTCAAGGACCATAATAGTAGAATCAAAACATTCATGAAAAACAAACAATTTATCAACTAAAACAGAGATTTTAATAAAGAATTGTTAATTAATGGGTAATAATATGGTACAAGTAAACCATTTATGGTATTATAAATATGATTATTGGTTTTTATAGGATTAAAAAAAAATTAAATTTTTTCATAGGGGATTTTATAGAGCTTACAAAGCATATGAAACTTGAGATAAGCGTCTCCTATCTCAGTTTTGTTTCTATGAGACATATATAATATTCACTACTTGTTTCTGTCATGTGATGTGTATTATATGCATTTTATTTGATAATGTTTGAATCTATTTATATTCATGGTGTTTAATTATTAATTTTTAAGGGGTTATGTTTAAAAATTCACCAAATCATTAAGGGGTTTTTGTTATAATCTCATTTTATTGGTCTTGTTTATATATAAATTTATGATAATGAAATTACAAGATCTATCTTTAAAGAATATTTTTTCTTTTATTATCCTATAGTTATATTGTTTTTATATTTCATGTTTTCATTTCATTTTCTCTCCGAAATTACTCAAAATGTTTGAAATAATTTTTTTATTGAAAACTAACTTTTATTTTCTATTCCACCAAGAATATTTTTCTTCCAAGTACATATTTTAATTAAATGTTTTCAAGAATATTTTTAATATTACCTAATGATTCATTAAAGAAAAATTTACCTCTTTTATAATTTTAATAAAATGGATATTTTTTTCATATTTAAAATGAGGTAATTTTTACTAAAGGTGTGAACATAATCTTTGATTTAAGATATACTACACAAATGAATTTTCTTACAATAATGAATAATATTTTTTGATGATTAATTTATAATTTTACAGGGTTATTTTCAAATAAATTGTTTTTTCCTAATATTCTAGAAT
This sequence comes from Viscum album, assembly GCA_963277665.1. Classification (NCBI taxonomy): domain Eukaryota; kingdom Viridiplantae; phylum Streptophyta; class Magnoliopsida; order Santalales; family Viscaceae; genus Viscum; species Viscum album. Next base: position 1,462,006,090 of record OY728139.1, read on the forward strand.
TTTGTAAATTTAAAATAAGTGATTTTAAGATGACAAAAGAATTTTTCCTCCATAAATATTACAGTAATATTCTATATTTATTATCAAATATTCAAAAATCCATTGATGTTACTTATTATTCACTAGATATGTGATACAATGATAAAATATTTAATCATTTTGTAGATTTTTTTATGTTTATTATTTTGAGATATTAATGAAACTTTTTTTCTTTTACAAGAGATAAGGTATGATAAAATTATAAATATATCCATTATCTAGTAGCATACCTATGAATGATATATGATTTTGTGATTGGTGGGTCCAATATATCCCTCCAATAAATTGGGTAAATGTTTATATTTTATGATATAAAAGGCTATATAGAAGGTTATACAATTCCCAAAAGAGGGTACATAGCAGGTTATGCCAATACCAAAGTTGGTACATGAGTAGTTAACCCAATCCTAGAATGCGATTAATGCCTTGGTGGATATACTTGACATAAGATTTCTATGATTATGATCATTATAAAACTTTTTGTAACTATTTTATGGAATAATATTATTCCAATGTTATAATAACATGGATCATGTTCTTTTATTCCTTTAGGTTTCATTTATTATGAACTATCAGACCTTAAGCCATGACTCTTGATTATGATATATGTATTTCAGGGTATGGTTTTCCAATGTTATGATCAAGCTCACATATTGTTATGCTCATGTTATTCTTAAATGATCAATTATATCTCTATTATTTTACCATAATAGATAATATTATATCACCCTTTAATATATTTAATTTTCTCGAGGATATGAAAAAAGTTTTAAAAATTATATGTTTAAGAAGGGTTCAAGTTTTGAAGAACAAAGTAAGGGATAATATAGATATTTTATGTACCAGTTGTGTAAATATCCAAGTTTTCAAAGTAATTAAAAAAATATTTTGACTATATCTATGTCTTGGTACACTCTATTTTTTGGTTTAAGTAGTATTAAATTGACTTTTGAGATTTTTTTTGGTAACTTGAATCTTCTATGGAATTTTATAGGGGGTTACACCATGTAGGGTATCTTTTGCGGTGTAGATTGGGATTGTTGTGGTGTTGAAGAGATGATTGTTAAGTACTGTCTTAAATGAGGAATTTTTTCCACTACCTTTTTACTATAACTACACTACGGACATAGCCTATGTAATGGGATAACTAGATACTACCTTAGAGAGTGTGAGGTAGTGTCATAGTGTCCACTATGTGGGATTTGGTTGGTTTTTCTAAATATGGTACCCCTATGGTATAGATCCAGGATGTGTTGTATCCCACCTATCGGGTGGATTGGTTCTACGATGTGGTGTATTCTAATATTCAACATCCATTCCCTTGGATTATAGGATCTCGATTAGGTTCACAATTTGGTTTCTATAGGCCATTTTTTTGGGTGTGACTGCAGTGTGGATATGGGCTCTACGACATGGTCTGATGACTCTGTGGTGTGGTCCAGGGGGCTACACCGTGGTATTCTAACATCTTTTTTTTCCTATAAATGTACTAATCCACTCAAATATATTCTTTATTTCACATTTCTCTCGCCAATATTTAGTGCATGTGAGATCTCTTTGAAGGCCCTTGAAGATACTTCTGGTTTTCATTCGATCCTAACTTTACTAGATCATTTTCTAATAGAATTCCATCTTTCATGATATAATTTCCTCATTCTTGATGGATATATTCATGCTAAATTCTTTTTTTTATAATTTTCTCTCTTATTCTTAGATCCTTAATATATATGTTCTCCTTTAATCTCACTGAAACCAAATTAGGTTGTTTATGCCAGATCTAAGGGGGTCTGACAGGGGATTGATGTTGTTTCTTATGTATCTAGGATTATGAGGACCTAATCTACTGGTTTATAATGTCTATTGTCAAAGAATAATAGTATCTATATATGAAGGATCTAAATAATGAATACCTTAATGTTATCTTTCAATTCCATAGTATTTTTATAGAAATTATGTATTAGATATCAATGTGTATTTTCATTGTTAAATACCTTTTTAAAGTATTATTTCTTTAAAAATGGTTTTAGACACACTATGTGTTGATGAAATTACCTTAAAGGTGGTTTTGGTTCTAAAATATATTTTCAAGAACCTGAGTGATAAGGATTCACTATGAAAATGTTTTTTATAAAATATGATCATGGTTTTAAAATTGTTTTACAAGTATTGAACATTGGGAACCTTGAGAGCATCTGGAAATGAACATGTCACTTTAGTGTGTAACACCACTATTGGTTTTGATATCAATATTATATTATAAATTAATTGATATTGGATGGATTCACATGATGCCTAAATTAGTTATTTTTTTATTTCTAGTACATATTCCCATTGTTTAAAGATAAAATCTTATGTTTTGTCATTTATCCTTAGTTTTACACGTGATAGTATATTTCATGGATGGATTATAAAATTTTTATCTTATTGTGTATCCATTTTTGATTTTATTTATTATCACCCACTTTTTTTCATGTACTTGAAATATTATTAGTTTATTAGGATATAATTTTTTTATGAAAATCTAGTGGATGTTTTATAAAAATGTTTTATCTTATGAATATAATTTATAAAATGTATTTTTTAAATATAAAGAAAATGTCTTCATGATATTAGACTTTTTATAGATTCTTTGGTGAAATATTACTTGTTTTGTTCTCAAACCCTACTTTTTTCCTTTAGGAATTTCTAGATGTGCCTTTTACAACTCAGGTAAATGTAAAGACATTATGTAGCTTTCTAGTTTCTCTTGTTTTTCGTTACCTTTATAACGGGATGGTTTTGTGGTGATAATTGGTCCCAAAGAGACTCAACTTATGGATTGTATGGTTTTTTTCTAGGTCTATCCCACTTTTCTTTACTCTGTGTGTCTCATGGTTACATACACTTTCATCCATGTTGTACTCTATCAGGTTGTTTCCTTTCGATTATACATGGTACATGGTTACCTATTTTTCTTTTGGAGGGACGATTTGGGTTACATGTCAAGGTAACCCAAATTGGTTCGTTTCAAAATGCTATCAAATGGAAATATACAAAATTAAGTGTTATCAAACTACCTATTTTTTTATGATCTTAGTGAATATAAGTTAGGACCATTAAAATTCAGGTAGTAAGAGTGGGAGGGTTGAAGAAAATCTCTCTACCATAACCAAACCCATGTTACCATGGGTGGTTAATGATTTTTTTCCAAGCTGGAGACTTTGTGTTTGAGGTTATTTGAATTAATTGGATATAGGGTTTGTTTACATGGACCTATTCCTTTGTTATGTGTTTTATTTAATTATTATAATCCATGAATACTTTAAATTCTTGTTTTTCAAATGCATTAATATGAATTCTAGAAGTTGGACATATGAAATTGGAATTTTACTTTAGGATGATTGGTTATTATCTCATTATTATAACACAATACCTCATACAGGATCACTTACAAATATGAGAGTGGAAGATTTGAGAAACGTTTCATGGGTGAATTTACTAGTGGACCCTTATTTGATGGAATCTATGATCTTAAATATTTATCCTCTAGGCTAGATGGGTATTGGAAACTGGGGACAAGCAATGGATCATGGATTAGAATTTACTAATTATAATCCTCCCATCTTCCTTGGTGATGAACAACCATAGGATTCTAAGAGATAACTCAATAGGATTGAAAGGATCATGAATTACTTGAAAACTCTTAAGAAATCTATGGTGGTATTTTCTAAAGACATACTTGAGGGGAAAAAATCATATGGTTGAATTATTTATTGAAAGGAGTGTTGTGAAAATATCATACCTAGATCTATTTCAACAAGATATTTAATCAGTAATTTTATCTTTAAAATTTACATGTGGTGAATACCAAAGAATTTTCAACCATAGAACATGGGATGCTTATAATTTTTGAGCATTCCACACATTTTTTAGTTAGAAAACATAGAACTTAAGCTCCTTATTAATGAATACATCAAATTTTAGAGGTTTGATATGGGGTTGAGGGATGAAATTAAGTCGATTTTAATTCTCTTATGCCTTATAACCTTTGTTGATGTTTTGGTTAAAGATATTATTAATGAGATTGACATTGTAGGGAAAATGGGTTAAGTTAGATCTTCAGTTGGTGCGGTTGTTAGTTAGCATGCATCTTCAGGATAGAAAAGTAAATGCAAGGGTGCTCAGTTTTCATTCTGACCAGTTTCAGGGGCTTCATTAGGATAACATTATATTGTTTTCTATTAGTGCAGAAGGACTTACTATACTAATCCTAACTATATAGAAGTGTCCAAATATTTACATCATTTAGAAAAATATAGTCATATCTTGAATTTTTGGGAAGGATGTCCAAATGCATTATGTCTAGATCCACTCTCATGAAGGGTTCATGGGTGTGTTTTGATGCTTCCAAGGGTGGTGGGTATTACCTTCAGGCCATGGGGGTGTTCATGTAGTAAAGAGGGATCAAGGATTTGAGACAATATGTTTTTATGAATTTTAATATATTCTAGAGGAATCTAAAATAAGGATAAATAATATTATAAGTATAAAATTTATTCCTTGTTCTCTGGTGTTATATATTTTTAATACAAGTTCTACTCATTATTTTATATATTCAAGGTTAGTTGACATGTTGATCTTGCATTCAGATCTTATGCTTCTCCTGTTGGATCTTTCAATGCATTTGTGAAAGAGGTATAAACATGGTTTTAAGTGACTCAAAGGTCGAGAAACATAATCCAATTCAAAGGTGGTATGGGATTTCATAGTTCATGACAATGATATTTTTGACCAGATTGTTATTGTGGATTGGATGATTAGAATAAAGACCCAGATTGACTGTTATCATTTCCAAGTTTATCTTTTATCTCCAAATGAAGTCACTCATGTATTTCAAGGTGACTGAGATTATAAATCATGGAGATTAGGTCCTATTGTTCCTTATTCTATAGTGATCCCATTCTATTTATCAGAGAAGTTCCTTGATGATGTTGAAACTTTCTTGAGACAACCACTTCTTGTAGTGGTGTGTACGTATCATGAGGTCTATCCTGATGATTTTTTGGTAACCACTATTGATAGAGGTCAAGTAAACTATTTAATTTATACATGGAACATCTTCTATATCTATTACATATTATCATATAGTACCTTTTGAGTTGATATAACATAAATTGAAAATCATAGAACTTTTGGATAATGGATTTTTTCATCCTAGCATGTCACCTTGGGCTTTAACTATCATATTTTATAATAAGGAAGCTGGGAGACTTAGAAATTTTATTTATTATTGAAAGATAAATTTAGTTAATATTAAGAAAAAGTATCCCTTAAAGAGAATTGATGATCTATTTGATCAAATAATAGGGTCTTTTTGGTTTTCAAAGATTAACCTATGCTATGGATACCATCAGTTGAGAGTCTGAGAAAAGGACATACCCAAGACAACGTTTAAGAGAAAGTATGAAAATTTAGAGTTTCTAGTAATTCCATTTGGTATAACTAACACTCCTGCAGTGTTGATTACATAGAATAACCAGATCTTCAATTGGGTTTTTAGAATCATTGATGGTTGTGTTTATGGATTATGTTTATTTGTACTCTATGTTAGAGGAAGATTACTCAGATAATTTAGATATTATCCTTGGAATCATGGGGGAACATCATGTATATGGTTATATTTTTAAGTGTGAATTATGGATTCATGAAGTTAAGTTTACAGATAATTTCATATCTAAGAGAGGAATATTAGTATATCCTAAAAATATACATAGAGTAATGTCCTAGAAGTATCCCAAAAATGTTTTTGAGACCTAGAGTTTCTTAGTTTTTGATGGCTAATATGGGTGATTGGTTCATGAATTATCCAAACTTACATCTCCAATGATATCTTTGACTTGAAAGGGTGTTATGTTATAATGGAATGAAATGTGCTAGATATATTTTGAGGAACTGAAGGTAAAGTTTAGTTTATCTCTAGTTGTAATTCTTCTATAATTGGGTTTAGGTTTTGATGTTTTCAATGATTCTTATGGTATATTCTAATAATAATCAATTAAAGTATATTTTTACTTAGAAGGATCTAAACTTGTGATAGAGATACTGATTTGGGTATCACCAGAATTTTGATATTGATATTACATATACTCATGGGAAAGGGAATGTGGTTTCTGATGCATTGAGTAGGAACACACTAACTCAAGCTTTGATAGAATCAATAGAGGAGTGGCATCTAATGAATTTGTTCAACAATATGAGATTGAGTGGGGAGTAAGTTGGTGGGTAAGTGTTCTTAGATTCAGTAAAGGGTGAATCATCATTTGATGAGTGGGTTTGGCTAAATAAATTGTAAGACACTGATTTCCAGTACATTAGTAAAATATTAAATGGTGGGGAAGACCTCCGGTGAGTGGTTATAGAGCCCTAAGACCGATTGACCACTGATAGGGGAGGGTTGAATCATTAATTTATTTTTACAAATTTATTTTCTTATAAATTAAATCTATTGAACTTGGTAAGTATCTCGATCCACTAAATATTATCTCTTAATATCATCTCATGTGTAGTTATAATAATGGAGAGAGATCATCACACTAGATTTATAAGGCCCGATAGAAAGCCTACTCCTTAATGAAACCAGTTATTCTCCCCGGTTAAATATTTTTCATTATCAAATAAGTGAATAAAATTTATATGGATCCAATCGAGAGTCTCCCTTTTGTTTTGGATCCAACCAAAAAACTTCTTGATTTTGTAAAACCCATATGTTTTTATGAAATATTTTAAATAATTTTAATTCTTCAATAGCTTTAATTGCATGCAATCATGAGTTTAAACGAACCACGAGACGTCCTTAGTATAAAATAATCATTTTTACATAGCTGTAAATTTTAGTGGGAATAAATATAACTAACTTATGAAAATGTTTGTGGAATTCATTGGCTTCTGATTATTTATAAAAAAATATAAATCAATTATATATTTGTTTTTTTTGTATTTTGAGTGAATTACTATTAGTAAACAAAATTAATGAAATAAATATGTTATATACTTAATAAAATATTTTTTTATATTCATCCAATGAATATTTTTTTCATAGGGAATGAATAAACCCTTTTTCATGTATAAAAACCTATATTTCTTTTCAAAAGGATAATTTCCACATTTTAATGGAGAAACCCTTTTAAATTATGATTTCGAAACATTAATATTTTGTATATGACAAAATAAACATGTTTTTTGGAAGTGAAATATAAAAATTTACTTTGGATTAATTTTTTATATTTTTATGATAACTTTCATGTTTTGATGAATAGTAAAAACACACTAAATTTTAATTGAAAAAAAACATTTTTCATCAAAATAATTTATATGGTTAAAATATAATATCTAATGGTTTTAAATTATAAATAGAAAATATTATTATCATTCAATATAATTTATGTCATTATCATTAATGTTACATTGAATTCAAATGTAAATACATTTAAATCTTTTACAATGTTTTAGATTTTAATATTTGTTCTCTCTTTCTCACAATGGGATTAATTTTAAATTACTTACTGCAACTTATATGATTTAAATTTTGAAAGATTTATTCCATATTTTTAATCATTAATTCCAAATTGTGTAAATATATTACTTTTATTTTTGGGCGTTATGAATAGTAACTTTAGTAATTTTTATTAATGTGCTACAAAGGGTAAATGGGGTAATTAAGTGAAAAAAGTAATATTATGGAATTACTATAGAACATGTCCTGATATCATTTTATGAGTTTTTTTTGAACTAAATTATCTTTGGGTAGAAATAGTGTCCTTTTGAAGCTAGTTGGATGAGATTAGGACATTTAATATATGTTATTTAAAGAAAAGTTAAATATGTCTTACTCAAATTTTAATAATTATATAATTTTTAATACAAGGTTATATAGAAGATAAATAAGATTATAAATACTCATTTTAAAGATAAAATATTTTTATTTATCATGATAATTTATTTGTAATTTTTACGAAATAAATAATTACCTTAAAGACTTATACTTTAATGATGTCGAAATTATTTAATTGATGAAAAACCAATAAAATAATTATTATGAAAATGACAATGACCATTAAAATACCCAAAAACTTGAAAAAATATAATCTTTTGAGTATATCTAGACCATTAAAATCCAAGGGTCTAATTATTGACCATTTGGAGCCTTATAGAATATATCATGAAACATATAAAATTTTATTTAAAGTGATGATAAACTGGTCACATTCATGTTTTAACGAGTATATAATTTTTAATGATGGATTATATAGAAGATATATTCGATTATAAGTATTATTATGTAATCTAGTGAATTTAAAATTTTCATAGTATTTTATTTTTAATTTTTATTAAACAAATAAGGATATGATAGAATTACAAAAAACTATTATAGTAGTTATTTTATTAAGAGAAATATAAAATAAATGTTATTAAATATATTAAAATAAATATAATTTTGGATAATTAATAATTAAAATTAATTTTATAGATTAAATGTATCACTTACAAATATAATAAAATAGTTGGTTCGAGGTTAACTTATTATCTTAATATTTTTAAATATTAATGAATTGAATAGTGTCAAAATTGATACTATTGATTGTTTATAAAAATATAATTTTATTAAATTAATTAAAAGTCATAAAACATTTTTAAAAATATATAATAATTATAATATGGTCTAAAATGTTCTATGTTATTTATTTATGGTCCAATTTACATCAAATAAGAAAATATTTCTCCCTTTTAATATTGAAATATTTGTTACCCTAGTTAAATACTAAATTGAATTTCTTAGTGTTAATTAAAATGATAAGGTTTAAACTAAAAGAAAAACTTGTATAAAATTTATCAGTTGATTATATTAAAACTTTATATCTTCTAATATTTTATATTGGTATATGTTTTTTGTTTTTGGATGGGGTTATATTTTATTATAAATTAATATGATTGGAGATCCTAAAAGTGCCCCTCCACTCAATTATAAAAGGGAACCCTCCAATATCACCTATTAACTTCACATCGAGCATTTAATATTAGACATAACCTGAACACTTAGTTTCTAAACTTAACTAGTTATCTTATAGAGGTTTTGGTCTTCTTGAAATACCAACTCTAGTGTTTTAAGAGGATATTTAGATGGCGCACGTCGAATAAGAGGTAATCTCCCCTACCGATTATTTCAAACTTCTTTCTTATTCTACTTCCACTTCATGAGTTGTTTCATTATAAAGTAATAATTATATAATAAATTATAGAATGATATGTTATTATTATTATGGAACCACTATATCCCATCTTCTAACCATCCTTTGAAAAATGAAATCACCAAGCGTGCATACATACAGATTAGCATCTCTACGTCATGGTGTAGTATGTTTTTCACCACCACCTTACTTGGAAGGGTATAATTATGTAAATAGAAACTATATATGATTATTATAAAATTATATTTATTACGAAATATTATTCACCATACATTTAAATACCATTAAACAATTATAGGAATGATATCGTTTCTCATGTGTATGTACGATCTTCCGTCTCCACGATGTGATGAGATTCATTCTACACAATATTCAATAAATCTTGATTATATAAATGAATTTAATTAATAAATATGATATATATTATACTCATATAATTTTATAAATTATATAGTTGTAACCTATGAAGATGAACAAGAGCTTATCCGACAAAACATACGTTGGAAAATAGGGATGTTAACTACCGATGGAAGAGTAATAATGCTACTAAAAAAACTAATGATAATATGATCATATATGATATCATAAAAATGACTATGATTATGAAATAAGTCAATGAAATTATTTTAATCATTATAAAGGAGTTTCATATACATATAAAGGAAATCAGATATGAGGTAATGGACAATTTCACAATCTCATTATTATCCAAGATTTTTTGTACGTAACTATTTATTGAAGTATATTTGTAATCCAAATACATGTTTCATAATTATTTAATAATATTTCTATTATTATAATTTTTTTAAATACAAATTTTCCCATTGGTTAATTTTTATTAAATGGTATGAAAGAAATCTTTTGTTGTTTTTTGATATGAGGTACTTTTTGACTTATCTGAAAAAATTACAAGGATAGTGTTTTCTGTTAACATATAAGGCATGAAGGGTTTTTATGTTTTCATAACACCATATTTCCATGAATATTCATTTACAATATTTAATGGTTATTTTCAAAGAAATTATTTTCATTTAAAATTGTGTGTCATTTTGAGAAAACAATTTGTTTAAAGAAGAAAGTATATTTTCCTCAAGAATTTATTTTATGTGTTCAATCAAAATTATTTTCAATCTAAGATGGGATTTTTTAATGTGATTATGTTTCAAGTATAATATCCCTATTATTATTATGGTTGTATCATGTTTTTCATAGAATTCTATTTTTGAAATCCATTTTTTACATGGACTATGTTATAATGGATTGATGTTTAAGAAACCCATTTTATTCCTTCAGTTGTTCTTTGATTTATGTTTTTATGGAACATGTAAGATTGATTTAATTATGATATGGTTGGTACCTATATATCTCTCCAATGAATTTAGTAAATATTTATATCTCATGAGATATACATGGATGAAATGGGAAATGATATCAGTTCAGTAGTACAAGGATGTGACAAGGAGTGAACTCTGTTCAGTAATGGACTTTGTCCACTATGATGATCTTTGAAATGAGCCTTGAATAATGAAAAAATTATTTTTTAATCTTATGTGCATGCCACAAAAGTTCCTTTATTTTTTATGACTTTTGTTATTACATTCATTTATTCTTATGAACTTTTATGATTTATCCCATGACTTGATATCATGATCTTTCATATATAGGACAATATTTTCAAATGTTATGTTCTTATGTCTTATGATTTAGATAGGATTGATATCTCCCTTGTTTTCCCTTACTTAGAATTCGATCTCAACCTTTTATATGTTCCTTTTTCCCCAAGTCACGAAGAAGGGTATTAAGTAAGATATGTCAAAAATGGTTTTAGTTGTGAAGAAATAAGTGGGAGACAATGAAGATGTCTTATAAACCAGTTGTTTATGTTTCCTAGTCTCTATAGGCACTATACCTATACAGTCCTGGTATGGATTTGTTATATTTTTTAATGAATATTCTTTAATTTTAAAGTAATATATATATCTATAATGTATGGTTCGTTATAGTTGGTATTAGAGGAAAGGTATAGTTAACCTTTGGAGACTAGGATGAAAAAAAATTTGTAACAAACTCTAATGATATATTAAAGTATAGGTTATTATCCTAGTGTTTTATAAATGATATTGAATAACCTAGGATAAAACCTAAAATGTTATATACAGAAATTATATTATTAATTATGTGGTTTTCCTTTATGATTAATATTACTAATACTATGTTTCTTTTTTTTAGTTAACGGATGGAACCCAGAGGAAACGTGTAAATGATTAATGTGATTGACAATACAATGATTTTACTCCTGAGAAATGAAATTTTATGGGATATGGAATGAAAAATCTTGTTTCTATTATCACACAACATTATCATGATATGAATCAAGAAGAACTTCCAAATGAGCACAATAGGAAAAAACATTCTATTAAGTTTTTCACGAGGTGGTGTTCACCTTCTTTTAGTGGGTCTTCTGATCCATTAGTGACTGAAAAATGGATCAATAAAAATAAAACAATATTTTAAGTTCTTCAATGTTCAAAACATGATAAAATAATCTTAGCAGTCTATCGTTTGGAAGGTGAAGCTGATCAATGGTGAACCTTATTATCAATACGAGGAAAAGAGATGAAATTGAATCCATATAATGAGATTATTTCAAGAACTTATTTTACAATAATTACATTTATTTTATTCTTTTCAAGAATATGGGTAATGTGTTCCTTGAGTTTAATGAAAAATAATGATGAATTACTTTTTACCTACAAAGAAAATTTTACAAGACTTCTAAGTCATGATTCTGGAATTATTATCCCACATTAGAGTAAAATTGGTTGACTATTTAGTGTCTTAAAATGAAGTCTCCAAAAGGAATTATCTATAAGGGACTTTGATATCTATGAATAAATACTTATATGTTCTCTCAAGGTTGATATTGATATTGGAGTAACCCATCAATCCTATGGGTTTGATAGGAAGAGAAAAATGTATTTCAATGAAAAATCTAAAGACCACACTGAAATGAAGATGAATTTTCCCTTTTGCTCAAATTTTGGAAAGAAACATGAATGAAATTGTCTTAAAGGGACAAGAAAATGTTTTAAGTGTGGGAGAGAAGTTAATTGGGTAGTTGAATTCCGAAGTGATGGGAAAAAGATGTATAATTATGTAAATAGAGAATATAATACACAAAATGAACCTTCTACACATAAATGTTAAAAGTGATAGAAAATTGGGGATTATGCTAATAAATGGCTTAACCTAATGGTTATTGATGATGGTCGATGTCAGAAAACTATTAAGGCCAAAGAAAAAGGAAAGTCACATGAAATCACTATCGACGATGTAGAGGATGATAATGAAGTGGTTAAAGGTACAATTACCATCCAATATAAGGCAGAAAATGTTTTATTTAGTTCTAGATCCATCCAATATTTTATTTATGAAGAATTTTTTAAGGGTATCACCACATTACCTCAACAATTAGATGCCATGTTATTTGTGACAACTCATAATGGAATAATGATCACATAAAAATTTTATAATTCTTCTATGGTTGAAGTTTGTGGGAAAGTGCTTCCTGAAAATCTTATGGTACTTTCTATAGTGGAATTTGATGTTATTCTTGGAATGGATTGCCTTTTTTCTATTTGGAGCTAAAATTAATTACCAAGGAAGAGAATTCACATTTCATATTCTAGATAAATCTATAATCATCTATGAATACAAGGATGAATATGACCTTTAAGTATAAATTTATTCCATATTATGGGTCTTGATTCCTATAAATTAAGGTTATATATCTCAAATGGTTTCGAAGACACTCACAATTAATAATATATCCATTGTATGAGAGTTTGATGATGTCCTTTCAGAAGAATATTTTGGTATTTCCCTGAATCGTGAGGCCGAGTTTTCAATAGAACTCATACGATGTGCTATTCCTATTTCATAGACACTTTATAGAATGAAACCAATTGATTGGTAGGAATTAATTAAGTAACTCAAATGTAATATTGAAAATGGATTCATATGACCTAGTGCTTCACCTTGGGGTGCACCTGTTTTATTTGTTTTGAGGAAATATAGATCATTGAGACTCTTTGATGATTATCAGGAACATAAAAAGATCACTATCAAGAAAAAATATCCTCTTCCCTGCATTGATAACTTATTTGACCAACTACACAGATCTCAATACTTTTCCAAAATTCATCTTCATTCAGGATAACATCAACTATGGGCCAAGAAAAAGGATATACCAAAGAAGGTATTTCATACAATGTATGGACATGATGAATTTATAGTGATGCCTTTTGGTCTTACTAATTCCCCCACAATATTTATAGATATATTGAATAGATTCTTTAGAGACTATCTTGATCAGTTTTGGTAGTTTTTATAGATGATCTTCTTTTCTATTCAATGATAAAGTAAGATCATGAAGATCACTTGATAATTGTACTGAAAAACCCGAGAATGGATAATATCTATGAAAAAATTACCAAGTGTGAATCTTAGCTTCGAAAATTTTAATTTTTGGGTCACATAATCTCAAGATAAGGGATATCTATGGATCCAACAAAAGACAGATGTTATTGAAAGTTGGTCGAAACCAGAAACGGTAACTGAGATTCGAGTTTTCTTGGTTTGGTTGGATATTATCGATGATTTATGAAATAATTTTCATAATTATATAATACCTTCTCCATGTTGACTTGGAAAGGATTTAAGTTAATGTGGATAGAGGAATGTAAAGAAAGTTTCAAAGAGATAAAATTAAGGTTAGCCAGTGCACCTATACTCATACTGCCTTATAGTGGAGAATATTTTTTGATTTGCAGTGATTCATCCAAGAAGGGGTTGGGTTGTGTTCTCATGAAAAATAATACCATGATAGCTTATGCCTCGTGAAAATTGAAAATTCATGAGAAAAATTACCCAACTCATGATTTGGAGTTATCTATGGAAATCTTTTCACTAAAAATATAGAGGCATTTTCGTTATGGTGAAAGGTGTGATATTTATACTGATCATAAAATTTTAAAGTTTATTTCCACACAAAATCAGATTAATATGCATCTAAGAAGATGGTTAGAGTTTATTAAAGATTATGACTGCTGAATAAATTACCACCCTAGGAAAGAGAAAAAGGTGGAAAATGTTTTGAGTGGAAAGAACCCTGATAGCCTATCCATGTTGATGATCTTAAAAGATCTAATATTTATAGATTTTCAAAAGATTGATCTTGAAATTTTAAAGTATGGGGAGAAATATTATCTTTCTCAAATTAATGTTTAACCATCAATAAAAGTAAATATTAAGGAGGTGTATAAAGAATATTTATATCTACAAAAGAAGGTGATATATGTTCCTAAATTAAACCTTGATTATGATAGAATTATGAGGTTTAGGAAAAGGGTTTTTATCCCTCCCATACCAGAATTAAAGAAGGAGCTGTTGGATGAGGCTCATAGTTATTCATTCTCTATTCATCCTGGAATCACAAAGATGTAAAAAGAAATAAAGGGGTATTTTTGGTGAGATGGAATAAAAAGATATGTTTAGGAATATGTATCTTAGTGCTTGGCTTTCCAGAAAGTTAAGGCTAAGAGATAGAAGTATAATGAAATGTTACCACCATTACCCATACCAAGATGGAAATTAAAAGACATCACTATGGACTTTGTCAGCGAACATCCCAAAATATCTTACAGCTATAATACTATAGGGGTTACAATTTATCTTCTTATGATGTCAGCACACTTCATTGATATAAGAGATGATTTCTCTCATGATAATCCTTCTAGGATATAGGTAAAGTATGTGTTAAGATTGCATGGAATAGCACTTTCCATTATATCTGATCGAGATCTGAGGTTTACCTTGAAGTTCCGGCGAAGCCTTTAGTTGCCTCTAGATACAGAGTTAAGTTTCAACACTGCATATCATCCTCAGACAGATGGTTATTCTGAGAGGACAATTCAAACTCTAGAAGATAGGTTGAGAGATTTCTTTATAGATTTCAATGGTGGTTGGGATCGACACCTACCTTTGGTGGAATTTTATTATAAAATTATATTTCACTCTAGTATTTATATGGATCCTTATGAATCTATCTATGTAAATAAGTGTAGTGCTCCAAATTGCAGGGATGATGTTGGGGAAATATATCTATTAGGACCTGTTCTTATTGATGAAATGAAAAAAAATGTCATATTTATTCAACAAAACATAAGGTCAGCTTAGAGTCGATAAAAAAGTTATGCTGACAACTGAATAAAAGACCATGAGTTTAATGTGGGTAAAAAGTTGTTTCTATAAATATATCCCTGGAATTGAGTAATGTGATTTGGAAAGAAATGAAATCTGAGCCCTAGGTTTATCAGTCCTTTTGAAATTTTAGATCACATTGGGAAGGTATCTTACTGTTTTTCACTTCCACCAAATCTGTCACAATTTCATGATGTGTTCCATGTATATCTCCTGAAAAATTACATACCCAATCCTTCACATGTACTAAACGTATAATTTATACCACTCAAGAAAGATCTTTCTTATGAAGAACAACCCATAGAGATTTTTGATTGAAGCAAAAAAGTTCAACGAAAAAAGACCACTTGCTTGGTTAATGTTTTATGGAAGAACCATTAATTTGTGGAAGCTACTTGGGAACTTGAGGATGTAATGAGGTGGAATTTTCCTCATCTCTTTGTTTCTAAATGATGAATTTTGAGGGAGAAATTCAGTTAAAGTTGGGTAGAATGTAACACATTGATGTATTTATTAAATATTTTAAACAATTTTAATTCTTCAATAGCTTGAATTGCACACAATCATAAGTTTTAATGAACCACTAGACGCCCATAGAATAAAATGAACATTTTAACCTAGCCATTATGTTATCAAGAATAAATATAATTAACTTATGAAAATGTATGGTGAATTCATTGGCTAACAAATATTTATATAAAAAATATAAATCAATTATATATTTGTATTTTTTTTATTTTTAGTGAATTACAATTAGATAATGAAATTAATAAAGTATATATGTTATATACTTAATAAAATATTTTTGATATTTATCTAATAAACATCTTTTTCATAGGGTATGAATTAACCCTATTTGATGTATAGAAACCTTTATTTTTTCAAATGGGTAATTTTCCCACTTTTAATGGAGAACCCCTTTTAAATTAATATTTTGACACATTAATAATTTTTATATGACAACGTAAACAATCATTTTGGAATTTGGATTTAAAAATTTACTTTGGATGAGTTTTTTTATATTTTTCTAATAACTTTCATGTTTTGATGAGTAGTAAAAATACTCTAAATTTTAATTGAAAACAATTTTTTTCATAAAAATAATTTATATGGTTAAATTATAATATTGAGGGGTTTAAATTATAAATATAATATATTTTTATCATTTAAATAATTTATGTAATTATCATTAATATTACATTGAATTCAGATGTAAAAACATTTAAATCTTCTAAAATGTTTTAACTTTTAAAACCCATTCTCTCATTCCAACAACGAGATTAATTTTAAGTTAATTACTGCAACTGATATGATTTGAATTTTTATAAATGGATTCCATATTTGGAATAAATAATTAAAACTTATTTAAATATATTAATTTTATTTTTAGGAATTAAGAATAGTAACTTCAGTAATTTTTATTATTGTCGTAAAAGGGTAAATCTGGTAGTTAAGGGTATAAATAATATTTTGAAATTACCCTTACACTTGTACTAATATCATTTTATGTTTGAATTTTGACCTAAATCATCCTTGGGTAGAAATGGTGTCTTTTGGAAGCCACTTGGATGAGACTAGGACATTTAATTTATTTTGTTTAAAGAAAAGTTAAATATGTCTTACTCTAATTTTAATAACTATATAATTTTTAATACAAGGCTATATCAAATATATATTTGATTATAAATACTAATTTTAAATGTAATTTTTATTTATTTATCATGATAATTTATTTATAATTTTTAGGAAATAAATATTTACTTTAAAGAATTATACTTTAATGATGCATAAATTATTTAACTGATGTGGAATCAATAAAATAATTACTTTTAAAATGATATTAACCATTAAAAGGCCCAAAAACTTGAAACAAATATTATTTTTTTGATTATATATTGACTATATCCATCTAAGGGCCAAGGTATTGGAAATTTGGAGCCTTATAAAATAGATTATGACACATATATTATTTGATTTAAAGGGATGCCAAACTTGTCACATTAATGGTTTAATAAGTAGTATATTTTTAATGATGAATTATAGAAAATACATATTCAATTATAAGTATTATTATGAAATATAGAGGAATTATCTTTTTCATAGTATTTTATTTTTAATTTTTATTAAACAAATAGGTATATTAAATAATTACACAAAATTGTTGTAGTAGTTTTTTATGAAGATAAATATCAAATAAATGAAATTATAAATATTAAAATAAATATAATTTAGGATAATTAATATTTCCAATGAATTTTATAGATAACATTGACCTCTTAGAAATATAATAAAATATTTTTTTCCAATTTAACTTGTTATCATAATTTTTTAAAAAAATTAATGACTTGAATAGAGTCAAAATTGACACTATTGATTGTTTATAAAAATAATGTTTTATTAAATTATTTAAAATAATAATTTTTAAAAAAATATATAATAATTATGATATGGTCTATGATATTATAATATAATTACTTATGGTCTAATTTACCTCAAATAAGTAAATATTTTACCCTTTTAATATTTAAATATTTGTTAACATAATTAACAATTAAATAGAATAACTAAGTGTTAATTAAAATGATAAGGTTTAAATTGATAAAAATATTTGTCTAAAATTTATTGGTAGATTATATTACAAACCTATATCATATAATCTTCTAAATTGGGACATTTTTTATGTTTTTGGATGGGATTTTATTTTATTATAAATTAGTATATTTGGAGATCCCAAAAGTGCCCCTTACCTCAATTATAAAAGGGAACCTCCTCCCTGACCACTTCACTTCACTTTGAGCCTTCATGAATGGTCATACCCTAACCATTTTTTTTCTTGAAATTTCTATTTAAATTTTAGATGTTTTTTTGCTTATTAAAATTCCAACTCTAGTGATTTAAGAGGAGATTTCAAGGGAGCACATCGAAGAAGAGGTAATATTCTCTACTAATTATTTCAAACTTTTTTCTTATTCTAATTCATATTCATGAGTTGCTTTATTATAAATTATACACTGATATGTTATTATGATTTTTCAATAACCATATCCCATCTTCTATCTATCCTATGAAAAAAATCACCACATGTGCGTATGTATGACTTATTGTATCTACGCCATGGTTTAATTTGTTTTTCACCAACACCATACTTGGATGGGTATAATTATGGAAATAATAACCATATATTATTATTATAACATTATATTTATTATGAAATAGTATACACCATCAAATTGAATATCATTAAACAATTATGGGAATGATATCGTTTTTTATGCATACGTATGACCTACCATCTCCACAATGCGATGTTATTCATTCTACATGATCTTCATTAAAGCATGGTTATATAAATGAATAGAATGAATAAATATGATATATATTATACTAATATAATTATTTAAATGATATAACTATAACATATGAATAGGAACAAGAACTTATCCAACAAAACATGTGTAAGAAAATAAGGAAGATAAAATCCGATGGATGAGTAAAAATGTTACTAACAAACGGACGATAATATGATCATATATGATATCATAAAAAATGAATAGGATTATGAAATATTTTAATGAAATTATTTATATCATTATATAGGATGTTTAGATACATACAAAGTAAATTGGACCTGAGGTAAGAGATAATTTCACAATATCATTATTATCTAAGAATGTTTATACATAACTATTTACTAGAGTATATTTATCATCCACAACCATTTTTACTAATTATGTAATATTATTTATATTATTATACAATTTTTTAAAGTCAATTATACCCATTATTGAATTGTTATTAAATGTCATAAAAGTAATCTTTTTTCATTTTTCGATAAGAGGTACTTTTGACTTATCAAACAAAAGTATAAGAAGAATGTTTTATTTTAACTTATATGACATGATGGGTTTTTATGTTTTCATAACACAATATTTCCATGAAGATTACTTTACAAGATTTCAAGGTTATTTTCAAAGACATTATTACCTTTTGAAATTGTGTGGCATTTTGATAAAATAATATTTTTAAATGAGAAAGGATATTTTCCTCAAGAATTAATTTCAAGTGTTCAATAAAAATTATTTCCCATATAAGATGGAGTTATTTAATGGGGTTATTTTTAAATTATATTATCCCTATTATTATTATGGTTGCATTATGTTTTTTATAGAATTATATTTAAGAAATAAATATTTTACATGGATTATGTTATGATGAAATGATTTTTAAGAAACCCATTTTATTACTTGGGTTATGCTATGATTTATGTTTTTGTGGAACACATAAGAATGATTTCATTATGATATTATTGGAACTTATATATCCCTCTAATGCATTGGGTAAATATTTTTATCTCATGAGATAGACATAACTGAAAAGATAAATGATCTCGGTTCAGTAGTACAGTTCTAGAATCAAGAGTGAACTCGGTTCAATAATGGACTTTTTCTATGGTCTTGGAAATGAGTGTTGACTAATATGAAATGATTTTCTATGATTATGTGTATGAAAAAATATTATTTCTTATGTTATGACTTTTGGGTTTACGTTCATTGATTCTTATGAAATTCTATGATTTATCCCATGGAATGATATCACGATCTTTCATATATAGGATAATATTCTAAAATATTTTGTTCTTATATATTATGATTATGATATGATTGATATCTCTCTTGTTTATCCTTACTGAGTATTTCAGCTCACCCTTTTTTATGTTTCTTTTCCCTGGACATGAAGAAGGACATTATGTAAGATATGTCAAAAATGGGTCCTAGTTATGACGAAATAAGTGAGAGACAATGAAGATGTCTTGTGAACCAGTTATTTATGTTTCCCAGTTTCTAAAGACACTATAACTATATGGTCCTGTCATGGATTTGCTATATTCTTTAATGAATATTACTTGATTTTGAATTAATATCTATTTATATAAATCATGGGTCATTATAGATTCAAATTCAACCGAGAGGGACTTGTTCTCCTTGCTCTAACCATAAGACTTCACCTGGTCCCATCACTAATCAAAATACTTCACCTACTCCCAACACTAACCATAAGACCAAAATTATATTCAAGGCTTAATCCATTTTATGATGATTATATAATATATCTCTATGAGATTGTATAATATAACCTGTTTATGTAATAATCAAGTATATTCAATAGCCTCTATTCAAGTTTATTGTCCTTTCTCAATTATTTGATCACCTATGATGACCAGTTGCCTCATTATGACTATGATCTGGATTATTCTTCCCTATGCTGAAGTCTCAGCCTCACTAAATGTGTGCAAGATGTGTACACTGTGTTCTTTAATATTTTATTCAAGATATAACTTTAATTATATCAAATAAATTCTACTTCATTAATGGGTTCAATGGAACTCAAAACCCTAGAATATTTTTTTTATTGCCTTATAAATTTTTGTTCTATTATTTACTTATTACAATAAAAGTTCCATGATTCCTTATATCTAATAATGGTTCTGATATTTACTCAATATAAATCATTAAAGATTATAAATTCCAAAGTGTGTTTAGATTTAGTTCTAAAATAATTATTCATTTGAATGCAATTTTATATGAATGCTTTCATGATGGTGCATGCATTTTCTATCCCATTATCTATTTATTCACACACAAATTTTCCACACACACTGATGTTTCACAAGGAATTTTGTGCTCTAACCTGAATAGGTGTTGGCTGCATTTTTGTGTTCTTATTCTTCATGAACACAATGTTAGTGTACACTATCTCACGTTTGTCTCAGACTTATTTATGAAACACATGAAATATTATTTACACAATCCTTTGTGAAAACATTGATCTACTAAAACTTTTCACAAACCAATGAGACAATTTCTTCATAATCTTAAGATGGTTTGTAGAACTAGTTCTTTATGGGAGTCTTGAGTGTGTAGTTCACATGTCAAGAGGGAAATGGGATATTCCCTTCCTCACATAGGTATAAATCCTCACAAAATAAGTCCTTGTGAAATAATGTTTTTCATTTCTCCCTTTCTAGTAGAAACTAGAGATTCTAAAAATATCTAACACCCTCAGTCGAGGATTCTTATCTTTTTATAGGTAATGATCACCACCTAATTACACCCCCATAGGTCTTATTTCTAATCCACTTCCAAGACTCATTCAATGATCCAAGAATAATACCAAATCTTATAACTTCTTTAAACATTTGAATCATTCAAGGTATCAATATCACATGCCAAATTTCATGGTGTATAATCTTCAGGAATTCACAATATCCATTGTGGTGATATACTCTCCTAATATAGATATTCTTTAATGGATAATTCTTGAAAAACCAACTAAAATGTTATTTTCATTTAATATATCATATTATTTGATCTCTCTACATGCATGAAATCTGTTAGATTTCATGCAAGAATTCAGTTTGATATGAATACCTCATCCCCTTAGAATCATCGTAGAATATGGTCAATTATGATTGATGGTGGTTTTTTGGTGCTCCGATGCACTGGAGGTCTATTGAGGAGATATGAGAAATAAGACAATAACCTTATGAAAAATAGATGGATCAGATCAGTTTCATCGAGTGTCAAGTGTTTTATCTATCAATTTAATGATGAGGTAATAGTAATAATGCTCGTGTTGTACCACATCAAATCTCAGTGTAGTTATTCTCTTCTTTATAATAAATATTGTTCCCACTACACATTCGAGCCTACTCTAGGGTCGAAACTTAGATACACTACACCTCACACCCACATGGGTCGTGCCACACTGCACGTTCCATAGGACATCATGTGGGCTTGTAGACTTCTTATGTGTGCCTTCAGGTGTACGATCTATGGGCCCTATAAATGAGTCTGTGCATGGCTATGTGCCCACTACTTCTACCTATAGGGCTACCTATGGTTGGAATTCCCATGATGGTTGAATCCTTGGGTCCCCCTATGTGTAGTAGAGGGATATCCTTGGTGGATACCTTGGTTGGACTTAATTTTTATATGAGGCCTGTAATAAATACTTAGAAAAATGTTAAAATTAGAAAAAAATAAAAAGACTTCCTAAAAAAATCCAACCATACTCCTTTTATCTTCTTTTCCTAAATGTATTCTTCATTGAAAATGTAATTATATTTTTCAATGACACTATTTAATATCTTAATTACTTCATGAAATATGAAATTCATATTGTATGGACTTATATAATATTCCAAAAAAATGGAATTAACAATGTGTCCTTCAAAACACATGTTTTAGACATTTAAAATCAATACAATCAATCATGAAACATATACAAGGATAATTATACAGGCCTGACATATAATTCCTTTAGATAAATATACAAAAATTATCCAAGATTATTCACTTCTCAACATAAACTCACCAAACACATATTGACATATTATTGAAAAAAATGAGACACTGGTCCCAAAAGTGGTCTTGGTATCCTATTTGTGCATTGTTTTTTAAGGTGGTATGGTTATTATGATATCTTCATAGAATAAATAAATGGAAATCAAACACTGGTCATGTTGATCCATACACCCTAGTGATATAAATATGTATCATTCTTTAAGAAATTGGTATTGGTTGTCATAGATGAAGAGTTTGATTGTGGATTTCAAGTCACAGTGCCTTACTTTTTAGAGAATTAAGATAGAACACTAGAGACTTGATGCATTGTTACAACCTTTCCCTATTACATTATGGAAGTGAGATAATATTTCCATGGACATCATTGTTACTTTACCATGGAATTCTAGTGGGAAGAATTTTATTTTAGTGATCATTGGATAACTTATGAAATTGAATCATTTCATCCCCACCAAGGAGATGATGAAGGTATAATAGCTTGATCACTTGTATGTTTGAGAGGTTATGAGAATTCATGGGTCCCCTATACGATCAATTCTAACTAGGAAACATGTTTTACATTTATTTTTTTGGAATGTTTTGTATGAGGTGATGGGTTTAAAGTTGAAAATATGCATGATGTATCATTCAGATATGGATGGATAGAACGATAGGAATACTCAATTTATTAAGTATATGCTTCAAAAATGTATAATTGATTTTGGTGGTTCTTGAGAAAAGCATCATCCTTTGGTATAATTTTCCTAAAAAATAGTTTTCAGGCTTCGATTAAGCTGAGGGCCTTAAAATTATTATTAGGGTATCCATGTAGATATCCTTTGGGATAGGTAGATTTGGGAGAACACTCCTTGGCTGGGAAAAGTATTATTAAAAAGGTTATGGATAAAGTTCTATTGACTCAAAAGATTTTTTTCATGAAACATTTTTATCAGAAATCCTATACTAAGGATCATAATTGGCCACTAGATCTTAAGGTTGGAAATCAAGTATTTCTTCAAGTTTGACCTCATTTAGGATACCATAGATTTGGTAAGTATGGTATGTTGGAACTGGGTTTTGTTTTTCCCTGTGAGATCATTAAATAAATTAGAAAGGTTGAATAGAAATTGGAATTTTCATATATTTTTCATTGATTCACAATTTGTTTCATGTTTCCCATTTGAATAGGCATCAAATGCACCCTTCCCATGTGATTGAATGGGATGATGTTTATCTTGAGCTTGACACCACTGTGGTTGAGATACCAATTCAGATTATGGATTTCTAGGATAAGGTATTGTGAAAAAAATGATTCCTTTGGTTTTTGTATCATGGTAGTGCAAATGGTATAGACATGTAATGTGAGAGAAATAATCATTGGTGAGGTTCCATAGGTATTATCATTTATTTATTTTAGAATTTGACACTTTATGGGTATATAAACTGTTTATGATAAAGAGAATTGTGGCTTATTTTGGGTTTTGGTACAATCTCTATTTTGGATTAAGAGTTAGTACTTTGTGTTTCAAGAAAGTTTTAGGAATTTTGGAGTTTCTTTGGAATTTTATAGGGGCTGAGTCATAGAAGGTATCAACTACAGTGTGGAGTGGGATCAATGAATGTCATAAGATATGAATTCATAATAATTTTCTAGAGGTTGAATTTTGGTGAAAATTATATTTTGGAACAATTGTACCATAGAGGTAGTATGTGACATGGGGTAGTCGGTTACTACAACATACAGTGGAAGGATATGGCATAGGGTCCAAGGGGTGGGATTTAGATGATTCTACAAAATATGGTACCCCTACAGTGTGGATATAGAATTTTCTATCACCCATTTCTCAAGTGGATTGGTTCTATGGTGTGGTTTTTTAGTTATGACATAGCCTTTCACCAAGAGAATATGATATAGGTGAGATCTATGCCATAGTTTCTAGAGCCCAATTGGCCAGGGGTGACTGTGGCATGGATAGGAGCTATGTGGCATGGTCTGGCGGCTCTACACTGTAGTCCAGGAGGTTGTTCCATGGTCATATAACATCATACTTCCTATAAATTAACAAATCACCTAAAATACTTGAATTCTCACAATTCTGTCTCTCTATCCATCTCTTGAATATTTTTCTCCCAAAATATCTCTATGAAGTCCCTTCAAGCCAATATTAGTTGGGATACAACCTCAACATTGGCCTTTGACATCAATCCTCGAACACTTTGGTGCTCTACCACCTTGGACTGAACAAGTTCCCTCAACCCATACTTTTAAAAATGATATTTGAAACATGTAACATTCTAATCCTTATGCCACTATAACGGTGTTATGATTTAGTCTTTCACAAGGCCTCAAGCACACCACTCCATACACCAAAGGTCACTGGTCAGAATTGAGGGCCTGAGGTACATATGTGAACAAAATATTCCCTTATATCAGAGTAAAAAACCATATAAATAACCAAATATCATCCATGAAATAAATAAATAGAGTGATAAATAAGTAAATAAACTGAAATAGAAGCATGTGTAATAATAAATGAAATTAGATAAAATCCTTAACAACCATGTTATACATATAACACTGATCAATGATTAGGCCGATCACATATACAAGAGTACATAAATGAAACTGGAATAAGATAAAAGGCTCTAATACTAACTCCAAACTAGACAACATACACTATATCCATGACTCTATCGAGCTTCTCCATCCCGATCAGAAGAATACGCAAGATCAGATATTCTTCATAATGCAACCATAGGCCTCATCCTTATCCACCAGGAAACCTATGCTCAACCTAAAAAGAAGAAATAAAATCTGAGTGCACACCGAGGTGTACATATAGTGGTGAGAAATAATCTTAGTATTCCAACCCAATGATGAAACTATAAATTTTATATCATATATTCTTTCTCATTCAATATTATCTACCTAGAAGATCTACAATCGGAAAGATAAATCAAATAAATCAATTGAAACCATACTCGATTGCTATTTCCATGATCCCGGTCAACTGAGAACTTTTCCATCACACACACACACACATATAGGTGTATATATATTACCACACACACACACACACACACACATATATATATGTATATACCTGATTAAGGTGAAAAATAACATAATCGACAACAGTCGATCCTTGGGTCTATAATCCCAACCGTCTAGATATACTAGTAAATGGGAATTGAGTTGGATGTCATACGACTCAATCCATGTATAATTAAGTCAATATATAGGTCCATAATCATGATCAACAATAGCTTATTCATCCAATGATGGAAATTTATCTAAGCAAGTTATGTCACCAAAGGGGGATACATGTCCTAGCCCCGGGTTCACCCATACTCTCCTCCAATCACTATAAAAAATATTGTCATATAATGATGAATAATTTTGTAAATGGTCAATGATATGGATTACACACAAATCAACCCATGTAAATCTAGTATGATGTATTAATCCTTGGCCACGGTATATAGGAAATCATGACATTTCGACACAAATAATCCTTATGGGGATGAACCATAGGCAATCCATAAATGGAATTCTCTCTAGATGATAGTACATGATCGACATCCATTCATATAAACATCTCAAAAGACCCATCCCTAGGAAGTACACCTAGGATATGTAGTATTAGTGAATCCACCCAACCCTAGGGAGCATCCAAGGCCTCACTTGAGGATAGTGTAATCGTCTATCGAGTATATGCCACATAAATAGTAAGGAGTGGATTGTCCAACACCATGATCATGTAATCGATCCGGGATAATGTAATCATCACCATCAGTCCGGTATCATAATCAGTAGGTATTTCATGAACAAACATCATAATCATAGGGATTCCATGCCCAAAAATCATAGTCATAGGGTTTCCATGCTCGATTATCATAAACACAGGGAACAAATCATCAAATATTATAATCATACGGACACCATGTTCGAATATCATAATCATAGGGATGACATGATCTAGTATCATAATCATAGGGATTCTATACTAAAATATCATAATCAATAAGGATCAAAAACATGATCCTAGGAAGTACATATGAGCATCCCAAAAATAATATACTAATCAAATAAAGGTCTTAGAAGCTATATCCTAGGAAAAACATTTGGGAATTATAATAAAATAACAAACCATAAAAGGATCAGAAGATAGATCTCATGAAATATATTTAGGAATCCCAATAAAGAAAGTAACATCATGTCAAGCACATCATCTACAAACTAGGAATCACCTCTGGTAATCATCGTTGCATCAGTAGTAAACAAGTGAATTCATAAACAAAGAGTGAGGGTGATTGATTTCCTAAACCCATCACTACTTCCACAGACCCATGGGTATAAAAATTAATCATGGGTTATAAGGTAACACCCACTACCATCTATACCAAAAACCAATTAACTAGCTTAGGGTTGGTCAGACATCATAGCATCCACTGGTTCCCTCAAGTAATAACATGGTAAATACATCATACTTGGGATCCTTAGAGAAAACATATAAGAAGAGGCATCCTATATGGGACCCTCAATAACATTGTTCAGAGGAAGGGGAATCCTACAGAAGATTCCATTTGTCAAAAAATTGAAGGACTCTTGGAGTAAAAAGAAAATTCCTTGAACACTAGTATATAGAGATGGATCATGGATCACCTTAGATCAATGGTCTCACTCATAGGAGATAACTAAATTTGATTAATGGAGGTAGAACCTATGTATTTATGAAAATGCATGAAACTAATCCTAAGAGAACTCATATCGCATAAATGATAGTACCATTATGATCTATGTAAAAAATATCAAAATGGACTGGTCATGTCTCCAATTATGAATCCATGGTGCAGATATATAAAAATCCCTTGAAAGGGTAGAAAGGGAGAAGCACACGACGTGTTTACCCTGGTACATGGTGTGTACCCTCAAAGCTCCACCTAGGAATGTAATTCAACAGTACCTGGCATATAAAACCGAAGTACATGTCATGAATGTTTGGTATATGGAGTGTACACTATATGGGGTACCCGGTCGTGTACCTCACATGTCCAGTCTATTTACTTTTCTATTTGTGTACCTCTACATGGAGTGTGACCCACATGGGGTGTAGATGTGTACTCTACATTGCCATGTGCCCCTATACAGATTGTTTTTTCAGGTACTCTTGTACATGGTCAAGTCCTAATATATAGAGTGTATACCCTAATCATTGTGTGTTATTCTAAAAATTTCATCTTCCCCAAGCGATAAGAACATACAATGTGTGTTCTTGAACAACACACTTTGTGATTGGGATTTCCAAATGGGAAACCCCTTAAATTGGCTCAAAAACACCTTTTCTCTTCAAAAGGTATGGATTGACCCACTAGGGGTTAATAGAAGTGATAAAAGGTATCTAAAACATGAAAATGGTTAATATATGTGGATTTATAGAAAAACATAAAAATGACATACCTTTGAGAGGAATACATCAAAGCTTCACATCGATTCATCATCAGCTACTGCTTCATGACGATCCATCTCCTCTCGAGCTCTGTAGTGAAACATCCCTTCATCTCCCTATTTGTTTCTCTCTCCATATCCCTTTTCAAACTTGTTCATGTAAAGGGGAATACCACAATGTGTACACAAGAAGCCAAGGGGAAGAGAATAAAATAAAAGAATAAAAAGAAAAGGAAGAAAATAAATGAAGAAAAAGAAAAGAATAAAAATGAAAACAAAAAGGAAAATGGGTTCAGGCCTAGCCCCATGCCCAACATGATTTTATTCCTCGAATAGGAAATAAATATCCATTCCATATTCAATTGAAAAGATGAAGCCTCAACAAGATTATCTGTTCTAATGATATAGCCAAAAAATGTGTGCAGATAAATTAATATTTAATTAAATATATATTAAATAATAATTATTCTTTATAAATTGGAACAGTTTAGAATTACACCAAACTCTTGTTCCTAGATAAAAACCATTTTACATGACAAACATAGTGGTTAAAAAATCATCTGAGGTAATCTGCTAGGAGAAAATGAAAATTTTACCCATTACAAGCATCCAAAAGAAAAATAAAATAAAATTTCTCCTCAAATTCAATGTTTCAAAAAACAAGGGTCATTATAGTATCCCCATCATAAACCTTATCATCCTTGTGAATAATTGTTAGTAAAACTAGAATCCATTCTCTCATTTGGATAATTTATGTAACTATAGTATCTCGAATATCTAACGACTAGTCTTATAGTGTCATCTACTCTTCTATCAAGGAAGATGTTAAACTATGACCGATCTGATAATCCACACCATAGGAATACCCCTATATTTGTCTCATAAATGATCTAAAATATCAAAGGCACATAGAATATGAAAAATTTCAACTAAAAAAAGGTTCACCACCCTCAAACATCCAATGGCGTACTTCCCACCACATTGATTACCTTATATCGCTCATTGAGTTCAACCTCAATAGCCCCCTTCAACAAACCAAGAAACATATTTAAAAATACAAGACACTCAGCATAGATCCGATGTTCTCCCAACATACTCAAGATGATATTTTTATTAAACATTATCATCTCTAACTAGAAGTGAACTATGATTCTATCAGAGGTTATGTATATCTCCCTCGATCCATGCTCATATAAAGCATGACTATACTTAACTTTAAGTAACTCCTAGAACCATGTATCCCAAAAATGTGTGTTTAGGTCCACAAATGGGCCTACCGACACATGTAACACCATTTATTCTCAAATATCCTCTACCATAGAAGAAAATTACTCATTTATCATGAATCCAAGGCATCCATTCCCATAGTAAGACTAGACAATCGATTCTCATCTTGCACATGGTCACTCAATGATATATGATTTAAATAGTACCACACATAACTAACATGTAACAACATCACACAACTAATTCTCCCATAATTATTCCATCATAAGGATAAGATGATTGTGATACATGGAACATTAGTCTCATTAATCCATAATCTCCCTTAAAACTTCTCTTCAAAATTAGGCACTTCAAATGTTTCAAGATATATTCCACGACTTCCCATGAACCAATGTAGTTCTAGTCATGAGTTTATTCCCACATTCTGACTGCATTAGCAATAGTAGAAACACTACTCAATAGGTCTAGGAACCAGAATAATCCTTTCCATTGAAGCTAATATAAACAAAATCACCCAAGGTGATTTCATAGAGATAGAGGGAATCATTATGACTATATAAAAAACATGATAAATAACCATGCATCAGTCTCAGAATGAGCATAAAACCTTGATTAAATCATAAAAATGTATCCATAAACTATGGCCAACCCCTCTTGCATGTTTCCCCGAAACAAACTGAATGTTGACCTAATAGGGTCTAAATCAAAACTAATAGCCTCTAAGAATCCCATCTATCCATATAGATCAATTTTCATAACGGGGAAACTATGTCTTACCACCTAGTCCAAGGGTCAAACCTCTCCAAATAAATTAAGTATAACAATGACCTATAATGTTCAAAACTATCAACATAGCCTACATGGACTTAATCCTCTCTAATCACCATTATAAGTGACTACCCATTGGTTTACCATGATATAAAATAGAAGATATATCAAACTGGAACTCATCAGACACCTTTATATGGTAATACCCCTCTAGGTAAAATTCACTATAATCATTTAGGTGTATATTGACATCATACAAAGTGAGCCAATTAGATTACCTAAAATGAAAGTTTCAACTATTAAGGTTGACCTACAAGGTCCAAAATTATGTGAATAACATTGTCTTAATGTTCCAGGTCATAGATCACTATCATAGTCTGTTTTAGTAGACTGTCATTCCAATATGTGAAGGAAAACACTATATAAGTTTTTGTTAACACTTTAAATAACCGAACCTAAGCAACAACACCCTAAGAGGGGTTCAAAAAATAGACATCTTGTTCCCCATCCACCTACTAGGGTCACTAAAACTTCCATGGATGAGGAACAAGTCATCATCTGACCATAAAATGGTTCACTATAGATACACATAGCCTTACATCATGAGGAAATATATACAAGTTAGATCAATTCAGTATAATTACACCAAGAAAATATACGGTAAAAAACCATTTAGGTCATTATTTAAACATTAAATAATTAGCATCTAACATCAAAAAAATGACACACTACCAAGCCTATAACATGTGGACCCTAAGCATGAAACTTGATGCATAAGATGGCTCTTTCATTTTCCATTAAAGAGTAAAAATCCATAAATGGACTCTCACTAATGACCATGATCAAAAATCCGTAATAAATCATTAAATTTTCACAACTTTTGTGTCACTCAAAGAAAAAATAACACACAACTGTATCATCATAGATCAAGAACAAAAATCCCATATCCTGGGAAACCAGGACTTGTTATTGGAACACGTGTTCTCAATGAACTAGTATGATATCCATAATAGGTTCCAAAACATTGATAATACTTCTATCTACCAAAACTCAAATAGTAATGAAATAGGAAAGGAACACCTATGATACCAATTTCTAACATCTTGACCTAGATTCCACTAAACTGGTGCTCTGAGCTAATTTTCCTCAAGGCCTCAAGAATGCCTCTCAATATACCAAATGCTTCCGACTATTAGTGAGGGACTAACGTGTGTCTGTGGAGAGACTGTGACCTCATATCCGAGTAAAAACAATGAAAATAACCAGATATCATCCAAATAATAAATAAATAGAGTGAAAAGGTATTAAATAAACGAAAATTGAAGCATTTTTAACAATAAATGAAATTATATAAAATCCTGAACAACCATGTCAGACATATAACATTGAATTCCCACTAGGATGATCAAATATATAAGAGTACATTAAAGAATATGAAATAAATTATAGGTCTCTATAGCTATCTCTAATCCTGGCCATATACCCAGTTTCTAAGACACTGTCGAGCAACTCAAACCTAATCAAAATAATCCAAATGAGTGGCTCTTCTCAATCAGGAAACCCTGGGACTGAGCCCTTTTCATCATGCAACCTATTATAACACTAAAAATAAAATATAAGGTCGGAAAACACACTGAGGTTCATGTATAAGGGTGAGAAATAATCTCAATAGGACACCCTAGTGACGAACCTATAAAATATCTATCATAAGTACTTGCTCAGGAAATATGATCAGTGTATCTAAGATATAAATGTTAAGAGAAATCAAATAAATCAAGTAAAACCTTATTCGATCCCTGGGTCAATGATCCCAGTCAACTAGGAAATGTGACATCATGTATATATATTTATGGGTTTATATATTTCTTCAGAAATATATATACATATAAATACGTATGGTGAAAAACAACATAATCAATAGCATCCTATCCTTGGGCCAGTAATCCTGATAATATAGACATCTTATTGAAAGGTAATTGAGGTATATGTTGCACCACATAATCCATGTATAATTAATATAATCTCTCCATTCATAATCCTGATAAAAAATACCTACTTTGTCCAGTGATAGAAATGTATCTAAGAAGGCTACATCACCAAAGGGGGATTCTTGTCCTAACCCTAGGTTCATTCATACTCACCTCCAATCACTATAAAAAATAATTATTCATACCTGAAGGAAATATTATAAATGGTCACTAATCTACATAGTATAATGTTTGAATCCTAGGTCCCAGCCTACAAGAAATCCTGACATTACAACTCAGATAATCTTCAAGGGGATTACCCTTAAGTGATCTATTAAAGGAATTATCTCTAGATCGAAGTATATTCTTGAAATCCATTCTCATAAATGGATCAATATCCCCATCCATAGTAAGTAACTCTAGCCGATGTAGTAATGGTGTATCTACCCAACCCTAGGGAGAATCCTAGGCATCGCTCGATGAGAGCATAATCATCCATTGATTATATATCACATCAACATTGAGGATCACCATGTACAACAACATGCTAAAGTAATTGATCATGGAGAGTGTAATTATCTCCATCACTCGTGTATCATAATAAATAGGGATTCCATTATAGATATCATAATAAACAAGATTACATGATTTAATATCATAAACAAAGAGATGTCATTCCCGAATATCATAATAATAGAGACTTAATTCCTAAATATCACAATCATAGGGATTCCGTGCCCGAATATCATAATAATATGGATACAATCCAAGAATATCATAATCAATAAGGCACAAAAGATATATCCAAGAAAGTACATCTAAGAATCTCAATAATAATATAATAATCAAATAAAACTATTAGAAGCTAGATCCCAAGAAATACATCAAGGAATCCCAATTAGACAAAAAATTAAAAAAATTATTAGAATCAATATCCCATTAAATACATCCAAGAATCTAAATAAATAATTTTATATTAATTCAAGCATATAGACCAAAAACTAGGAAGCCTCTCTATGAATCATCACTGCATTGACACTAAACAAGTGAATGCATAAATATAGCATGAGGGTGGTGGAATGCCTAAACCTACCACTACCTCCACAAACCCTTGGTATTATAAATTTGGCATGGATTATAATTTGACACCCACTACCATCACTAAAAAAACCCAACATATTATCTTAGGGTCATTTGAACATTGGGGCACCCACTAGGTCTCTCATTTCATAACATACAAAAGGAGTCTTGCTTTAGATCCTTAGAGACATTATATAGTAAGAGGCATCTTACCTGAGACCCTCAATAATAATGTTTATAGGAAGAGGTATAAAAATGAGACCCTTATAATATTAAACAGGTATAGGGATCCTACAAGGGATTATCTAAGTCATCATGTGAGTGAAGATGTCCCACAGGGGACCCTCCAAATTAGTAGTAAGGTAGAGGCATCACACATTGGATCATCTAGGTCAAAAGATCAAATGACCTATTAAAATAAAAGGAAATGTCATTGAACAATAATCTAGATAAATGGATCAGGGCCTACATCATATCAAGTGTCTCACTATTCGGATATATCTAAATTCAATAATTGGAGTAAGAACCAATATATTTAGGAAAACTATAGAAATGAATCTGAGGAGTCCTTAAATCAAATCAAAGTTAGTACCTTTGTGATCTACATAGAAAAATTATCAAAATGGACTACTCATGTGTCCAATTATTACTTTGGGTTATGAAGATACGTAAAACCCTCATAAGGGATGAAAGGGAGGAGTGCATGGAGTGTTTTCACTAGTACATGGCACATAGCCTCAAAGATCCACCTGGGAATATACTTCAATCATACTTGGATTGTAAAACCTAAGTACAAAACATGTAAGCCTATTATACAAAGTGTACCCTATGTGGTACCTTCCCATGTACCTCACATGTAATAACCAAATATTTTTCTTGATTGTGTACCTCTACACAGTGTGTGATCCACACTTTGGTTAGCCATGTACTCTACATGGTCATGTTCCCTTACACGAGTTATTTGGATGGGTACTCAGCTATATGTCGAGTCCTAGTACATAGTATATATATCCCATAAATAAAATGTACTTAAAAGTTTTTCATATTTCTTGACTGGTAAAAAAACATTTCATGTGTTTCGGAACCACACACCGTGTGATTGGGATATTTGAATGGGAAACCCCTTAAACTAGACAGAAACCAATGTTCTCTCCTCAAAATGTATAGATTTTCCCACTATGGGTCCTAAGTAGTGATAAAAGGGATCTAAAATTTTAAATGGTAAATATATAATTATTTAAAGAAAAATATAATAATTACATATCTTTGTATGGAATCCACTAAAGCTTCATATTGATTTGTGATCCATTACTGCTACATGATTATTTGGTTCCTCCTGGGCTTTAAGACAATACCTCTCTTTTGATACCTCTCTCTCTATCTATCTCTCCCTATCCCTTTTCATATATCTATCACTTGATGGGTAAGACCAAAGGGTTTACACGAGAAGATAAGGGGAGGCGAAGAAAAGGAATTAAGAAAAACCAAAGGAAGAAAAATAAAAGAAAATGGAAAAGGGGCCCTGCCCTTGCCCCGATCTCTAACACGAGTTTATGGCCTACCTCAGAAATAATCACTACTATGGATTCAATGATGAATATGAAATCTCAATCCGACACTCCATTAAAAATATATAGTTGAAAGAACATGTGGGAATAAATTAATATTTAACTAAATATATATTAAATATTAATTATTCAACATAAAATAAAATAGTTTAGAATTACACCAAACTCTTATCCTTGGGTAGAAACCTTATTCCAGGATCAATAGAGTAGTCAAAAAAATTATCCATAGTTTTATTCAAGGGGAAAATGAAACATTTACCCTTTAAAAGCATTAAAAACCAAAAAATTAAATTTATGCACAAATTCATAATTCGAAAAAACACAGTTCCTTACACAACATCCTAAAGGTCATCCAGATTGAACCACCTTATAATGTTCAATGATGACCATCCATTATGCCAAGGAAACCATGTGAGAATCACAACGTCAAATGGAACTTTCAGTAAATAGTTCTATAGAATATTTGGTTTTTTCTCATTACCACATGAATGATTTTGGAACCACATCCTTCATTATTCCCACTCCCATGCCAGTGTCCAAATCATCCTCTACTTCCCAGATAAATTTTCTGAATCCTCTCATATTAATTTCTGGTAATAATTGTTTAATATTATGAATCCTCTGTCACTGAAATCAATTGTCTACTAGCACCACCACTTATTCTAAAAATTACTTGGAATATTGGGAATTTAACTACCTTCCACACCATTCAATCCTCTAGAATTTGGTTTCCACCAGTGGATTCATATGAAATCTCATCCTTCCACATTATCACACTCACTCATCACCATTGTTGCTTCTAGTAACATAAATTCAGACACCATTGGTTATGGTGAACATGTATTCATCTATTTTTGTTGGTACCCTTTGAAAAGTTTCATTCTAGAAACCAACACTTCACTAAAACAATTGTCCACATACTAAAACCTAATAATTGGAAGTGATTGTGGTGAAAACGAGTCGCTAGAGTCGTTGCTAAGTGGTTGTTCTAGTTTAATTATCTTCTAATATATGAAATTCAATTCTTTGATATTGATTATTTATCATGTTGGGGATCTTCCATAGCACAATGAATATGTTTCCTCAACCAGTCCTTTAGTAGATGAGATTTACAGTAGCCAATAGGCCATCTTGGTTGTAATACCTTTTGAACATCAAGGATAACTCTCTATTCAGGTAAAGAAACCGATTGAGCATTACTACCTCATCTAGAACTTCTAATGAATAGTTATTTAAAATTTATACTTCTCTCCCTACATCACATGCATGACTCTTAAACTACATTCCTAGTTGTACACACTCTCATGCTAGTGTTTGGATCATTCTCCAATTCCTAGGCCAATCTTATAAATCTCTTTATATTAATCTCATAAAACCTTTTCTAAACATTATGTAGCATCCATCACCAAAATTAGATATATTCTACCACCACCACTTACTCAAAAACTTCTATGTTGTATATAGAATTAATCTTCCTTCCACATAACTCAATCCTAAAAA
Source organism: Viscum album (assembly GCA_963277665.1). Lineage (NCBI taxonomy): Eukaryota > Viridiplantae > Streptophyta > Magnoliopsida > Santalales > Viscaceae > Viscum > Viscum album. The sequence continues at coordinate 1,462,042,516 of OY728139.1, forward strand.
ATGTGGTTTCCACTAGTGTATTCTTCTAGAATTTCAACCGTTTACATTTTGACACTTGGTTACTACCATTTATCGTTTTACTGACCTAAATCCGAACAACCCTAGTGAAGGTGAACAGTTTTTATCGAGTTTTTTAGGTTCCCCTTCTGAAAGTATCATTTGGTAAAACACACTTAACCAGAAAATAATTCCCACATAGAATTCCAATAATCTCCCACCTGAAAATTGTTTTAAAAGGCTAATACTAACAAACACATTCACACATATTATAAAAAATAATATATATAATATATAATATATATAAAAATATTATATAAAACATATATATATATATACATATTTTAAATGTAATAAACATGCACATATAGCTATATATATATATATTTACTTAACATATACATATAAATATGTGTGTGTGCATGTAAAAATAATATATATATATATATATATATATATATATATATATATATATGTCTGTGTGTGTGTATTAAATTGAAATTGAAATTTTAAATTTAATAGTAAAATTGGAATTGAAATTAGAATTGAAATTAAAAATAAAAATAAAAATAAAAATGTAATTGATTTTGTTTATTAAAATTAAAACTAACATTAAAAATGAAACAAGAAATGAAAACATAAAATCAAAATTAATGGTGAAATTTAAATTGAAATAAATAATAAGAATAAATTATATATACAGTAAATATAATAGAATTGTTTTCATTAGATATATATATATATCCACCAAATTTTATAAAAATAAAAGATAATTTATATAATTAAATTTACATTTACATATAAATACAATCCCATAAAGACATAAAAAATATACATACAATGGAAAAAAAATTAAGATCAAATAAAAAATGAAGATCAATAATGGATGAAATACTTACCTATGATTTAATGATGATTTTGTGAAAATAACAGAGATAGATGATATATTAAAGTACTTTGAGAATAATATTCTCATGATTTGGATTAATATTCATCAATTTTATTAGTACAATAGTATACACACTGTTAGAAGAATGATTGTAAAGGGTTTAAAGGATATCTCCTTTCCCTAATGGGTTTTATTTGATAAAAATAATATAGTCATGTGATGTGGGATAAAAACCCAACATACTAAGGACTATCGATGGACATTAATAAGAGAACCTTGTAAATCCATTTATTTATTTTGAAGATACATGTGTATTGTCTCAAGGGTGATGAAACACTATGCCAGAATTAGTTATATTATGAGCTACCCATTCTTAGAACTTATAAAAAGTTCAAAGAAAGATTAAATTTATTATCTATTATTTAGTGATAATAAATACATGTCTTTATCAGTTCTAAATACGTTTTGAGAAAATCCAAATTTCAGAGTTATTTTTCATATAACATCACAAAAGGGTCAACCAATTTAATAGAAGGCTCCCCTTCCTTTTCCCTTTTTTATACTCCATGTAAGGCTCTACAATGAATAGTTAAATAATCTTTGTGTTTCTCTATCTTTATCATTAAATCAACATAATAACCATGTTATGTAATTTGAATTTATTTATTAATGTGTATGATGTTTTTTATGAAATAATTCACTTTTGTGGGTTATTTCATATTTTAGGATAGTTTGTTAGATATATATATGTATGTATATATTTTTATATGTATAAATGTATATATAGATTTGGATTTACACACACACACATTTGGATTTGTTTATATATACATGTGTGTGTGTGTATTTACACACACACATAAATAAATATATTCATCCAGATTTACACACACACATTATAATATATATATATGTGTGTGTGGACACATGTGTTTTATAATATGTGTGTGTGTGCATGTGTGATGATATATTTATATATATGTTTATAATTTAATAATATATTTTTAGATATGCATTGCATATCTATGTTTATAGATAATACTTATGTATATATATATTTATATATGTGTTTTATCGTCTAAAATGGGAATATATGTTTTACAAAATATATATGTATATATATTGATAGTGTTAATATATATATATATATATATATTATTTATATAATATTTGTGTATATGTTACATAAATAAGTATATAACTATATATTAATCTATGGGTTGAAGGCCTTAATATTTTTTATTTTCTAGATAAACCCTCCTTTTAACTGGGTTAAGAGGGAAACCTTATATCACCAACATGCTTAGGGGGCAAAGGCCTTGAAGAATACAAGAATTGAAGCCCTATAGGCATATACATCTTGAAAGGTAACTCATAACCCTACACCAATTTAAATTCTTGTATTTACACACAAACACACACATAGATATACATATATCCAGATTTGTACATATGAAATACTTATATACATATATTTATATATATTATGTAGTGTAAATAGATATATATGTTTTACACAGTATATATATGTGTGGGTGTGTGTATATATATATATTATGTGTTTTCATTGTGTTAATGTTTATATATTATTTGTATAATATTTGTGTCTATGTTATATATGTGTGTATATAACTATATTATTGGACTTAAACCTGTGCTTGGTGTTGGATGTTTTTTCACTTGTTGTAGCAAAGAATATAACTGTACCGAAGTGTGCAGACTAACAGATATCTAGGAAAATATCTAGAAGATATCCATTACATAATTAGTGGGAGGATCTGATTGTTGATTTTCAATGTTTCCAAACAGAAAGAGTTTACAGAAGTAAGTTATGAATTTCATCACTCAATATATAGTGAGCGGTCATTTTTGGATTCTAAAGAATGAATGAAATAAAATTATTCTAGTGCATAATTGTTCTCACTAAAATGAAGTTTTTCATGTTTTTGTGTTATGGGGAAGTAGTGTGTGAGAATGAAGAAGAGGTAGTGTGACTTGGATGAGGAGTGACCAAACCCCCAACCATGTAAAGGCAGTTTTTCTAGAATGGAGTAACAACATAAAAATAATTTTTAACCCACCAAACTAGTGATTATTAGTGAATTATAGTATTTTTAAAAACAATTTTATTTATGCTGGTGAACTAAGTAAAAATACCAATGTCCCATCGATTTTTAGTTTCCAAAGTATTTGTTTACTCCTCTATGAGGTTAAGAGGAGAAATTAATCAAGTGAAAGGTTGAGCAAAATTCCTATAAACGTGTGAATAAGATCCTACAATAAAGGTAACTGGACTACCATCGAAATTTTAAATTTATCTATCACCCCTATTCATTCCCCCTATATAAGTGTATCTAGTTTAACATATATATTTCTCTTAGGCCTGAAAGACTTTAATTTTTTTATTATCTAGATAAATCATATTTTCAAATGGGCTGAGAGGTAACCCTTACTTGACCTGTCGGACTGGAGTTACAAATTATATTAATAAAACTTGTCCTTAAGGACAATAAGAATATAAGCCTTGAAATATAACCCATAAAACATACACTGGAATAAACCTTCCCAACCATCACACCATTTACCACCATCACATCTCCCTAAACTCATGTATATGGTTCTCCATCACCACCCCACATAGAAGAAATAACTTGTTGTAGGCTTATCCACTCCAAGATAAAACATTCACATACAACCATCTCCACTTTGACCATCCTTTAACCATATTTCAGACCATCATACTTAAAAATCATATCATATAAATCACATGGGTCACCATGTGTCACCTGAAGGCCATGTGGCCTAAATACCAAGAAGCATGTCTTAAAATCACAATTTGGATGAAAAATACCACTACTATAGTACCCCAATATACAACCTATTATTGTACCCACACTACTATGATGCTGAAATACTGCTACAATAAAACAAAAAACCCTTTTCTAACAAATTTTTATCTCAAGTCTTGATGAAGGATTACAAGGTGATTACCACTAAGAGAAATCCCAAAAACATATATTATTAAATATTGTGTTTCTTATATATGTATATATAAATATTTTTGCAATGTATTCTTATGTATAAATATATAACATATAACATATATTTTCATTTATATTTTTCTATGTATATATATAATTTTATATTATGTTTATAGTATATATATATTTATGCATTTTATACATCTAAAATTATTAATATCCTTCTTGTATTCGTGTATTTATTTGTAGTAGTATGAAACATCTATTAAGGGAATAGAAGAAATTTGGGAAATAGATATACATCCTAACCTTGAGATTATATAGTCTTTAGAACAATAATATTTACCACAATAATCTAATTAAATGACCTAGAATAAAAAATATACAGTTTTTTCAAATCCAACCAACACACAAAGTAACTAGAGTTTGCTATTTTATAAAAAAAATATCATTTAAATTTTATTTATCATTAATCAAGATAAAGGTATAACCTTTCATATCATTCAAGAGTGCTAATTACTATGAAAAAGTTATTTTCTTATTGTGATTTTTACAATGAAAAAAATGAAAAATTTAGTGTTGATTCATTGTAAGATGATCCTTTCCTTGGGAAGTCACAAAAATTTCATTTTGGTTCTAGAGGAGATGATGGTTTTCAGGTCATAGGTGATCATAGAGACAAAATTTGGCTAATTAATAAAAATATTATGCATTTTAATTTATTTATGTAAATTTTTATGTAGATAATGTCTTCTATACCCCAATATTACACTCACCCTATTGAAACAAATTAGAAATCTTGATGGAGAGTGATAAATTATGACCAATTATAAATAATAAGAACAAGTTTGTCATCCGATGATGGTTTTAACAAAATTAGTTAAAGATATGATAAAAGGTAAAAAAATTATAGGTTGTATAAAATTACCATGATCAAAATATTTACCCTAATAGAAAAATATTTTTTAGTTATATTAGTGTCAATACTATATTTAATGTGTCAATTTATATGGAAATTTTTCATAGTGTCATATATGTACTAAATGATATTTTATGGGAGTACATTTTAGTAATATACCTTCAAACATTTTATTATATTTCCATTAATACAAGTCTTGAAATTTGGATCGCCTTTTTATTTTTAAGAGAAAATTTATTAAATAATATTTTAAAATATATTTTGTTTTGAAAGTTATAGTAAATTCCCATAGATATTTTAGAATAATACTTACCACTTGGTATTTGAGACATGTTAATGGAATATCCATCATCTCCCTCCAATACTATATCTAAACTTTATCTTCCTAGAAGCTTAGAATTCTTTCACATCCTAATATGAGGAAGGTATTTTTAGGGTAAATTGTAAATAATTTTAATTTATTTAACATGATATGTCAATTTAATCAATCTTTATATATATTAATTTATAATAATAGTAAAAAGTTCTGAACATATTCAATGAGTATCAACACCATAATACTTGTACCATATATCAAGGAAAAGACATATTGCACTAGAAAAATATTTTTTATTTTCCTAGAATTAATAATACAACATTACATATAAATATTGATTAGTGTATCTGTGTTAAGATTCAAATTTATCAATGAAATCCCCAAGTACTTTAATATCATGTTAGGTATTACAGAAAGAGTCCCTTGTTAATATGTAGGGTTAAATTATAGATAAAAATAATCAAAAAATTGGGATATAAGTGTGAAATAATTTAAAATTATTATGAATTTATATTTTAATAGATAAAAAATATAATGTTTTTCTTCATCTGATTGAGGCACAAGATGAATCATCAACTAGAGATGAAAAAGAACCGCTTTTGATAATTTTTTATAATCTAGAGTAATATGTATGGATTAGAGGGATAGGTTTTTGAGTTTCATTGACATAATACTTTATAAAAATACAAATATAAAACTATACTAACTTGGGATATAAAGAGTTAAAAAGAAATGTTGTGAAAAAAAAATTATGTATTTTTTTTGAAAAAAAATTCATTACTCATAAGATGATGAGATAAAAATAATCTATGAACTAACCACCACAACTAACATAACTGGAACAAGTATTGATTATTTATTTGTTTTTAAATCATTTATGGTAAATATATTTAAGAATTATATCTATTGAATTCCATGCACCAAATAATTTCTCTAGATATGGTGTACAATATTCAAGTTGATCCCATTCAGAAAACACTATTAACTATCAATTATATGATAATATGGATTCTTGTAGCTCAGGATCCAAGAGTTGACGTACCTATTCCCATTGATGATGTTGGTGTTAGAATGGTCAGACAAGCTATTGGAACATTAATATCATGAATAATCACTCATATCAATTCACCCAATAATAAATGGGTTTTTTCATGTCTATCTTATATTATATTTAATAACTTTTATTAAAAATATAAATTTAATAAATTACTAATATGCAATCATAGAGAGAGAAATACTGTTTTTTTCCATGGATGTAAAAGGGATAATCTACTACATTATAGATTCTAACTAAAGACCCTAATTTTTCTCCACCTCCAACCATTACATAGATAACCACTATAAAGGCCCTAGAAAATTAATATTTTAAAAGGGGAATTATTTGAAATGATCCTAGGCCTACAGTGGAATCCGGTGGGCTGGGGATTTTAAAATTTTCATTGGAGGATCGACAGTACTTGTTGACGTCGACAATCTGAGCCCCAAAGAGGTCTGAGGATCTCACGTAAATTGTAACGAGCACAAAATTAAAATGAAAATGTACCCATTTCAAATATGAATCCGCGGTCGACTTAAACTAGTCAATGGAGATTGTCGCTTGAAGGATTCAAAGTAAAAACCCTCTAGATCATCGACACACACTAGTCTACGATGCTTTCAACGTCCCAATGATCACCACTTCGAGATCTCTTTAATGCTTAAGAAAGAACTTGATACAAACTATTGGCTCAATGGATTCTCTCTCTAGGAAGTGGGAGGAGAGAGAGGATCTCAATTTTTTATTCCATGAATTAATGAATAGTGAATTTACCAACATAAGAGAGAGCCTCCTCCTATATCTATTGTGGAACTGAGAATTACTCAGTTGGGTTCCCCGACCATCGTTTATTTCAACCTCCACTAAATAAATAATTTTGATGAACTAAACTCTGCCAATATTATTAATTACTTTATCACATACATGTAATATATATAAATTATCTCATGTGATAAAACCCAAGCCATTTAACTCGACTCGTTGTCTGGCTTAATATTAAACGAACCTTGAATATTAAAATAATTTTTGTTCGATTAATATTTTTCTCGTATTTACTAAACTTGTAAATACATTAAATAAATTCAATCCCAAATATTCATAACTTAAATATTAATTAATTTATTTAAATATTTTTGTGATCGATAACTTGGACAATTCTTAGACCCATGGAAGGGCCCACTATGTCCATATACCTATTCGTTTGAATAGGACAGATTACTGAATACGCTATTGTGTGTGCCCCTCTAGGCCCTTATCTCAGTAGTAGGGAATACAATCCATAGACTAAGAGAGGAGTCTAGTAACCCATCATAGCCCAGAAAGAGATAAGTATTTTAATATCAACAACAAACATCCTATTAACATTGACTGTGTACTATATTCTCTTTTTCATTAAATATATCATAAATCAGTATGAACACTTGTGTCATATTCATTTTTCTTGCATTATTATTTGTTGATCTAACCAGATGGATTTACCTTTGTACTACTTTGTCCAAAGACTTATGAAGGCAGCTCAATCCTGATCAATCAGGCCTAAGATATACAACTTTTTTAACTTGGAAGTGAAAAATACTTTCTTGACCATTCAACCAATGTCATACCACCAACGATGCATACACCATAAGATACCTCACCAAGGTTTCGATACCATGGTTCTCTCCTTGCATGAATGTACGCAATCAAATGGAATAAATTGGCAATGATATCAAGTCAGGAGACAAATACACATGTCCGTATATAAGAACCACCAATGACACCTAAAACATGTGGCATTCTTATTGGTGGGTCTGTCCTCATGATATCACTTCTAGATATCACCATGTGCAAACTTTATGAGAAGAAGTCTCAATGATTATGAGCCCCCAACACCTAATAGTCAGAGGTATACTATGTCCAGTCAGTTAGATGTATCTATAGTATAAAACATATATTTATTATTAATTTCATAGTATCTTGAGGTTCTAATTATATCCTGGGATCTACTATAACCTCTCAACACAACAATTAATGTTTGAGAATTACTATTATAATAGTGGACACTGATAAATCTACACTATAATGGTAAGATGACATCATGTATAACCAACTATATACATGACATGGAAATCAAAAGTTCGGCATAGTTGGGTATAGGGAACCCACTATTTAAACACTCCCACTTCCACTAGAGACAACTCTCTAACCAAACTTGTTAGCTACTCATATGATGAATATCATGGTTTTGCTGAGTAATGGATTTAACTACTGGGCCTGCCACATTTTTTCCATGTGGCATATATGCTATATGCGACCTCATCTTCTTGAGTAATACTTCTCAAGATAAGGTATCCCCGAGTATATCACTTTTTTCCATTTTCATAACTTGAAAGCATGGCTAGAAATAATATCAAAATTAACATTATGAAAATACTTTTCTCACTAGGTGCGATTCTAAAAACTGGACCAAATTGTTGCGATTAATAACTACTTCTTAGCTTCTTTAGATGCTACAACATACTCAATATTTGTAGATATGAAAACCACTAGTTTTTATGATCTTGACTCGCTCATAACCTATTCATAACTGCAATACTAGATGAATTTGATCTATGGATTACTAGTTTGTGTCCCCAAAAAACATGTATACCTTATTATCTATATACCAGGTACATTTCATTTATACTTGCCGAAGTACAAGATGATGGTTCTGACTGCATCACTTGCAGTGCTCCTTGATATAATTGATATTTGCCTACAATAAAGTATATCTTAAAAATATCCATTATAGTATATAACATGACATATGGGATTGATCCATCACAGAAGCATATGGTATCAATTCACAACAGTAATCTCTTCCCATTCTACGAACATGTTAACCCGAAGAGATTAATCCATGTGACATTGGAAACAATTATGAACTTGAATTGTTACAACTTTTTTTTTTCAATACAATGTCACTGTATGTGCGATTGACTAGGTCTAAGACAACATTAGATCTACCTCAGTAGATCCTGTTCCCTAAAACATAGGTTTCTACTTTAAATAAATCATTGGAGTATTACTTTTATCCTTATCTTATCTTACTGTAAGATCAAGATTTGTTTTCCATATGTTTCCAAACATATATTGCTTGGGAAAAAATTGGAGGTCCCACTAACCTTTGGTAGAAACAAGGAAAAGATTCATTTATAATGAATTCTCTAATATCTTGTAGCTTACTTTAATCCAGAACTGGATTTCAGTAACTTGCAACCTTCATTGGCATTTGATGGTGTCATTATCCCTTTCTGTTTGCATCGAATAGACACCTTCCATGAAAGATGATCTTGAAATCCAATGACTAATAGAATGATCTTAGAAGTTAGCTATGAAAAATAAAATTCTAATTGATTTAGGCATACCAAATTGGTATAACCAATCGAGCCTTATTGGTACCATTCTTGTACCATCCATGTGTCATATTATTTGAATACCCACTGCAATATTCAATTTATAAGCCACGTTTCAATTTGATACATGGAATTAATTACTGAATTTTAATTGATCTTGTCAATCTTTTCTCATTTCTATATATTTCTTACTTGTTGGATTTATTATTCTCAATGATTAATTTATCACCGACCATAGTGAATTTAAAACCATCACCATGGTTTTATTCTTCATGTGAAATATGTGTCTTTGGAACATGCATATTCCACATGTACTTATAAAACTTGTTCCTATGCTAACCATTTGGGCATCTTGAGCATTGACTAAGTCCAAGTCAATTCATATCCCACTATCTATAATAGATATATGCACCCTTATATAAAAATTTAGTCTAATACTTGACTACAACTTTTCTATGTTAGGGATTTATCTAACCTCCTAAGTAACCATTAGTATAATTACCTTAGTTCCACAACGTGTTCAACATGATACATGTTTGTTTAATCCTTAACAAACACTTTTCATCTTTAACACATCCTATGACAAAATGGATTCATCATACTATGACTTTTAACATATCCATTTATCATTTTAGTTGGCATATTGGTTATGGGTTTATGTTGTTATTTGCAAAGCACATCATGAAATATAATGGAAGTTACTACAAGTTGTCACATTGATACTTCATACATCATAAATTTGATGTATAAAATGTGCGTTTAGTAATTACTCCACGCTAGATTTTTTTGATCATTATAATCATGTAAGACTTTATAATCAATCTTCCTTATGATCATCAATACGGTGATGTAGATAAGGTAACATCTGTTTAGGAATTACTCCAAGATAGCATTATCATGATCGATGATTTCATAGGCAAAATATTTTTCGGCATGCCAATCCAAAGCTACTCATATCTTCTAACCATGCACATACTTCACTATTACATTCTTTAATAACTTAAAAGAATCTTATAAATTATCTTTACCACTAGATTGCCTCTCTATAGTTCACACTCTCTTGTTGAACTAACCTAAAATGCTTTATGTCATGCCTTTATTTCTAAAAGATTATTTGTCTAAACTAAAGATGTCAATAATACCAAAGGTGTTTAGCTGTCCCAAGACTAAATACCATACTAGGTATATTCTTGATTTCCACTTTAACTTTTACTTGACAAAGAACTATATTTCCACAACTGGGTAGGTATTAAATTTTATATTCACCCTGTATTTCCTTTGATTCACGTAGTAGTGAAATATTTGTTGAGTTTGATACCACAAACAACATTCATTAAAAAACCTGGAATAATGCCTCATCATGTCCTAATGGGAACTTGAGGTAAATGTTTTTTGTTATAATCAAAAACTTGTTCAGTCTGAGTCAATTACTTGGCAATTTGAAGTTATGTGTTTCTCATCGCCGAACTAGGAGTCACCCTTTCTCAGCTGCTTGGAGAAGACACCTTACTCTTAGTAATGTTTATCTACTTACTTGGTTACTATATTTCAATACATATATGTGAAAAGAATATTGTATTTTGATACAAAAGAAGTATGTGAGAAAATAATACTTTTATTTTATGAATATAAACTAAATGGGAAGCCAGTACTTAATTCTAGTATTTCAGTTCATTGCATTTTTAAACTTCCACAAATTTATTTCATTATGTGATGCAAATAACCTCATGTTAAATAACCCAACACTTTCTTTCAAGTATATGATGAAGGTTCCTTTTACATAACTTTCCATAGGCCTTTCCGCCTTGTATTTCACATTACACAATCTGAGTGCAATCATCGTATTCAAATCTTGCTTCACTTTCTCCTTGGAAACTTCATGGAGATGAGACTACATGTAACATCATCCATGTCATGATGTATCAACTACAACTAACATCAGACGTTGATGATAGCATTATAAAAGGACCATCATATGTTTGATACATGAGTCTCCTGTAAGCAATTTTACACACTACCCTCCTGAGGTGGCTTAATAGGTTGGGACCCAAGAACCTTTGAATTTCTGTTACAGTAGTAATGTGCACACGTGCCTATACTACACTTGGAATTTCGTGGTTGTTTGCAAATTTACTTTTTCCAAAATTCATCACAGTTTTATTTGTGGTATTGATTTCTATTTTCTACAAATAATATTTAGCATATTGTACTTTTATGTGATTAATAGTTTGGAAATTATTTATTATTTAATAATTTAAATGTCTCCCACTAATTTTTTGAATTCAACAACCCATTGTACTAGAATCAGAATACTCTTGAGTATTCTTGTGGCTAGGATCCCTGAACCTCCCTCATAGTCTACATGCTATGGCTAAGACACTACCTAGAGAGTATAATGTAGGCTTTAGGCTGGCCAACTGCATTAACTCACGGTTCCTTGATCTGTTGAGTGAAGTCCCAGCTTCAAAAATCATAATTTGATTTACTCAATGCTAGCCTTAAAAATTACAACAAGCTATCTATAACTATTTCTTTGCTGCAATTTTAGTTAAGTCAACCCAACAACCTAACAAGAACTCTCCGTTAGTAAGATTCACCCTCATCTATGGCATGACTGGAACCTCGAACACCCAGTTTTGTTCAAACTTGAATGATGGAAGGCTGTTGTAACATAATATTTTCTTTGAGGGTTTTTTCTCTCTCAACAAATAAAATCCATTTCTATTAAACTTGTTTATCTATGTTGTCATGCTCAAAACTAAAATTTAAGAGAAAAACATACACCACTTATTTATTTATTTTATTATTTATTATTTTATGTATTTTACCGTTCTTCTAAAATGCATAAAATAATAAATAAACGTATAATGTAAAACTACTCCCGACAGATCTTGAGCATCTAAACGAACTAAGGGCATCGTACCTGAGTCGAAATTTTACTCTTGATGTAGTTGGCCCTCACCTAGTATATTTAATTCACATCTAAAGTATCACATCGTCTTAGTGGGATCCACGTCACGTCTTGGAGTACCGCCTCGTCTTGGTGGAATCCACGTGTCTTCTTGCACTGTTTTCAACAACGTGCACCGCCTCATCTTAGCAGGTTCCATGTCTTTCACCGTCATCGTTTGAAGTACAAAATTACTCACACGCAGGCAAGGGGAACTAGTTGGATAAATGTACATCAGGTAAAATTTGGGCACGCAGGACGTTAAACATTTTAACCGAAAAATAAAGACGATACACAAACCGTCTATTTAATTAATTACAATCATCACACAGAATTAAAATAATTAATTAATAAAGAGCAACACACATGGGTCGATGCTCAAGACCAGAATGTAGGTATAAATGAAACGTGATAAAATTAAAATGAATTAAATAACTAAGAGGGTTTATTTAATGAAATTAAATGAATTTAATAATTCAAATAATTTAATTAATCTTCAGTCCTCTAATTAATATAATTTTTATTCCAAAATTAAATTAGTTAATTAATTTAATTTAATTTAAAAATTAAATTAAGTTATATTCTCGGGTATTAAAATAATTAACCAAAATTAATTTTAATTAATTTAATTTATATAGTAAAATTAAATTAATTAAATTAATTTATTTTGGTTAATTTAAGTGATCGGTCTCCGAAACATTATTGCTTGGTATGAGCGGGTTGGGCCAAACTCATGAAGGACCATGCTAGGTCGTGATGGGTCAATCTAGGCCGTAATGATCCACCCAAACCCATCCTGGGTTGGGCAGATCCTCCTGGACCGCTTCAGATCCATTTTTGGTATGCGGGGAAAAACTTGCAGACATTGTAATGGTACCTCCTAGATAGTGTGGGGCAGGGAAGGACTGCAATAGGTGCATGCAGGTGTAGAAGGTCTGATACCAGTGTGGAAGCCGCAAATGCCGTGTGGATCTGTGGGAGGATTGCGACATGATATTTGATGGGTGCACACATAGGTAGGGTTAGGGCTGCCAGAGGGGGAGGCAGTGCTGGTCCGGGGGAGGCCCAGTAGGGCAGAGGATGCCGGGTCCTGCGCTGTGGCTTGTGCTACCGAGGAAGCAGGTCGATGAGCCAGCGACGACGAACTACCATATGGGCCGCGACCAAGGGGAGCCTGGGTGCGGCTTGGCCATTCTAGGTGGGAGGCGGACACGGGTTTGGTGCAGTATAGGCGGCCGGGGGGGGGGGGGGGTTCTAAGGGGCTGCTTGGGTGCGCCGAAATAGATGGATGAGGACGCAGGCCAAGATTTGTGGATGCAGTTGGGGTGCGGCCTACAGAGGAGTGCGGGGGGCCGTCTGAGGGTGCACCAGGAGATGGCCGAGCTCCTTGTGTAGAGGGGAGGAACCGGGATGGAGGGTTGCAGGCCAAAGTCGGAGGGGAATCCATGGCCGCCAGGAGGCAGGTCTGCAAGTGGGGTGGGGACTTGGAGTAGTGTCGGTGCCGCATGGAGGCCGAGAGGGCTGGTGTGCGACATCCTAGACATGAGAGGAAGATGGTGGAGGGGGTTTGTATGGACCCCATGTTTCTCCCCATTTGTTTTTCCTTTCTTTTCTAGCCCACCCCACCTCTCTTTTATACCCCTTTTTTATTAAAAATTATAAGACTTATTTATAAGTCTTCCACCCCTTTTATTTTTTGAGTCAAGTATTCCCAAAAATATTTTCCAAGTCTCCTCATTTTTTTCCAAAGGCTTAATGATAGCCTTTTAAATTTAATAATAATGAAATTATTATAATATAATAATAATTTATTATTATCATATTATAGTAATAATAAAATAAATATTATTATAATAATTAAATTATTATGAAAATTAATAAATCATAAAATTACAATTTGCACAATTAATTTTATTTCAAATTAACCGATTGAAACATAATCAATTGAACCGGATGAAATAAAAATAGAACCTGAGATCAAAACACAAATTTCAATCCAATCTAAAAAATTAAATTGGTCATAACTTATCCATTTGAGATCGGATCAATGCATAGTTTGAATCACTGAGATCGTTTCTGAACACTCTACTTAATTTTAATTCAAATTTAATTTTCAAGGATCAGAAAATTTACTTGATCCCTATGATACCACTGAAAGGATTCGAGGCCTATAGGAGAATCCGGAGGGCTTGGGATTTTAAAATTTCCATCAGTGGATCAACATTACTTTTCGATGCCGACGATCCGAGCCCCGAAGAGGTCCGAGGATCTCACATAAATTGTAAAGAGCACAAAATTCAAATGAAAACATACCCATTTCAAATATGATGTTGTGTTCGACTGCACTAGTCGATGATGATCGTCTCTTGAAGGATCCAAATTAGGAACCCTCTAAATCATCTAAACACTCTTCAAAAACCCACCGGAGCATCGATCGTTGAATTCCAGGTGCTAGCGCAAAGATCGGACGACACTTTCGACATCCCGACAATCACCGCATCAAGATCTCTTTGATACTTAAGGGAGAACTTGATCGAAACTCTTGTATGAAAGACTTCTCTCTCTAGGAAGCATGAGGAGAGAAAGGATCTCAATTTTTCATTCCATGAATGAATGAATAACGAATTTCCCAACATAAGAGAGAGCCTCCTCTTGTATTTATAGTGGAGTTGAGAAATACCCAGATGGGTTCCCCGACCCCCGTTTATTTCAACGTCCACTAAATAAATAATTTTTACGAACTAAAATACACCAAAATTATTAATTATTTTATCACATACTTTTAATATATATAAAATATACTATGTGATAAAACTTGATCTATTTAACTTGACTCATTGTAATGATTAATATTAAAGGAACCTTGAATATTAAAATAATATTCATTCAATTAATAGTTTTCTTATATTTACTGAACTTGTAAATACATTAAATAAATTCAATCCCAAATATTCATAACTTGAATATTAATAAATTTATTTAATTATTTTGGTGATCGATAACGTGAACAATACTCAGACCCCATGGCATGGCCTACTATGTCCATATACCTATTTGGATAAATATGAAGGATTATTAAATATACTATTCTATCTGATACTCTAGGCCCTTATCTTGATAATTGTGAATAAAATCCATAGATGAAGAGAAGAGTCTAGAAACCCATCATGGAACCAAGAGAGATGAGGATTGTCATAGCAACGACAACAATCCTACGAACACTGAATGTGTACTATAATCTCTTTGTCATTAAATATCTCATAAAGCAAGACGCACACTTGTGTCATCGTCCTTTTTCTTGATTTGTTATTTGTTGTTATAACCAAATGAATTTACCTTTGTACTGATTTGGCCAAATACTTATGAAGGAATCACCATCCTGATCAAATAGGCATGGGATATACAACTTCTTTAACGTGGAAGTGGAAAATCATTTCTTAACCATTCAACCAATGTCATTCCACCAACAACGTACACAACAAAAGCTACCTCACCATGATTTCAATATCATGGTTTTCGACTTGCATCAAAGTACGCAATCAAATGTAATACATTGGTAATATTCTTAAGTCCGGAGACCAACACCCATGTCCATATATAGGAATTACCAATGACACCCAACACATGTGGTCTTCCTATTAGAGGGTTTGTCCTCATGATATCACTACTAGAGATCACTATGTGTGAACTTACTGAGAAGAAGTCTCAATGCTTATGATCCCCCATCACCTGATAGTCAGAAATCTACTGTGTACAATCAGTAAGATGTATCTAGACTATAGAAAATATATTTAAGATTAATGTCATAGTATCTCATGGTTCTAATTATAGCTTGTGATCTACTATCACCTCTCAAAAAAAAATTAATCTTTGGACATTACAATTATAATATTGGACATAGAAAAATCTACACTATAATGGTAATATGACATCATGTATAATCATCTGTATACATGATATGGTAATCCAAAGTTATGCATAGTTGGGTCTAAGGCACCCACTATTTCAACATTATTTATAATTTTATTTTAGAGTAGATATACATGACCAAGAGTCTCTTGAATTAATCAGTATTCCTAGTGTAAATGAATTCTACAATGTGATTGGTGGGGATCATCTATCATATATCTATATATATAGGAGGTACATTAAAATAATTTTTATTTCTAATTATTGATATACAATTTATATAACAATTCTAATGTATTATTTTATTCTAAATATTTATATTAAAAATTTGTATTTGAATGAAAATTGAAGCATATTTTAAATTTTTAAAGCCCCCCATATTCATTCATTATATTCAATATCGTTGGATAAAAACGAAATTAGAAGTAAATTAGGACATATTATAATATTTTTTGATGCTTAATCAATGAATGATAAAATATTTTTAATACTTTCCATGAATGTTTAAAAATATGTACATTTTTACTATTATGATAATTTACAATTTTTAGTTTATTGTACTCATTAATGATTAATTTTCATATAGGGTTCATTGGATGATAATTAAGATAATTTAAATTAAACTAAAGATAAATTTTTTTCATCTAGTGCTTGGATATATATAAAATTGGTTGAAATGATGTCCCTTTTGGACTAGTAAACATTATATTTTCAAAATTTTATATAATTTAAATTATATGATATATAATATGTATTAACATTCATTTTCTCTTTGATAGTTTGGTGATAATGTATAGAACAATAAGTTGTATAAGGAAAATGATCAACAATAAGAAATTTTTGGACAAATATAGATATCAAACGATTGTGTTATATGTTCTAATAGTACAATATAATAACTTATGTCATAATAAATATATTATTATTTTCAATATAAGGACCCGAACGTAGACAATACATATTCTATTTTATTTAGAATATAATTCACCATATTTCATTCTAAAATATCTTTACGGTTTAGTATTTTAGATATTTATTTAACAACCATTGAATAAAAATACTTTATCATAAAAATATGAAACTTATATTTATTATCCATTATCCCAATAAACAAAAATTTTAAAAAATAAACACATTTTATTTTCATGAAAAAAATTCAAGACTTTCAACTTGAATTCTTATTTTTTTCTTAACCATCATTAAACTCTATTAAAATCATTTTTAAATGTGGGATGAGTACAAAAATATCAATAATGTACATAAAAGAAGAAAAATGAAACCTGTTAGTCCATTTTAAAACCAAGAGATCAAAAAAGATAGTTTTCCTTTAACATAATAAACCTTTATCTTAAAGAATAATTTATTTACAAATGAAAACATATTTTTTCTCCAATGTTATTTATAAAATACTATAAAGAAAAAATAATGAAAAAATAATAATCATGAAGGTTTCATAGAAAACTTTATAACCTAGGAAAAACATTTCTATAAAAGTATATATATTTACCCAAAAAGTGTATAATCATTTCTTTCCTTTTTAAATCAATTATTTACATAAAAACTCATTAGTAAGCATATAAATGTCATATAGATTACTTGGGACATCATCTTCATATAAAATGTACATAAAACATACATAACACTTACAAAACACTTAAAAATTGGAATAATCATACGACCGACTTTCAATATAATTACCTAATACATTGGACCACTATCTGGGCACAGACATGGTATAAGCTATATTGGGTTCACCCATCATTATGATATATATTATGCTCTCATATCATAAAAAAAATTTCAAAGGACCATAGAATGAATAATAAATTTTAATGTTGTACCTTTTCATCATAAAACCCTTTAAAATATCATTTGAACCCATCTGTAAAACACTTTCATATATTGAAATACCCTTTCCTTTTAAAAACCCATTTTTATAACCAAAATTACCTTGAACAAGGTAAGGAGGGTTTTTATTTTGAATAAAACATATAATATTATAAATTATTCAAAATATAAAATAATATTTATAATGGTGGGAATATCCATTATCAACATATATGTTAAAATAGAACATTCCTTTTGTTCTTTGTACAGAAATTTAAAACATTCCATACAAAGATTCCTTTTGAAAACCCTAAAATATATTCAAAATATTCATAAAATGTACTTTATAATTATTTATTTCCATATAAATACATTAATAAATTAATTTTATGAATATTTAAATGTAATATAAAGGTTTTAAAAATAAATCATTAAAACATTTAAAACAAGGTTTTATGTTAATGTGTCCGTAACCCTGAGTTTGAGCCATTAAGTACATTCTTTAAATTCATAATTAATAAAATTATGTCAATTGTTTAATTTAATAATAAAACTTTTTAATTTTATTATTCCTTTTATTTTATTTATTACCATGTTATATTAAATTAATTAATAAATTAGGTTCACATTAGACATTTCCGCGATATTAAACTCATATATCCAAAATTGCTTCAATAGTTTGATTAGGGTAAAATATTTAATCAATAAACCATATAAATAATAATAATAATGATGTAATTTTCAATTTTTTACATTAATTATATTTTTAAAACCATCTATAAAATATGGTTATGAAAAATGAACAATGTTACAATCATAGAGATGATAGTCCTTACTTACGCATGGGTAACATTTCCATTTTCCAAGATCATTATGGGAAGAAGTTAAATATTATTTTATCCATTAATAATGAAAAGTATATATTAATTAACATATTTTATTTTTAAATATTATTATATATATATATATCATCCATGTGATGTGTTGATGAAAAATGAATCACATCGCTTCATGGAGGTAGTGGTCCACACATACGCACATTCGACACTATCATTTTACAATGGATGGAAAGGTAAAAAATAATATAATATATTAATTTTTAGGAATTAAAAGTAATTAATGAAAAGAATATATATATATATATATATATATTAAATCCATCATTATAACCTATCCTGATATATGGTTATGGAAAATGAATTACATTAGCTAGCGAAGTGGTAGTCCACTGTACACACGAACAATTGTTTCATTTCCCATTTAATGTAATAGAAGAAGGATATATGGTATAAAATTAACATAATAGCATCAAATTATATAGAAGATACAGATTTTATTATTTTAACATGGTAGAAGAATATTTAATGGAGGTGGAATAAATAAAACAATAACGCTTGATTAAGAACTATACATCTTCTTTAGAAAACCTCTAAAGTTTAATAAAAAAGATTTCAGATATTTCTTTTATGATAAACATAGCCTCTAAAATATGAGTATAGATTTTAAGATGGTATTTAGGTAGGTATTTTTTTGAAAAAAAATAGTTTTTGGGTGCGGAAAAAAGAGGAGAGGAGGTTCCCTTTTATAAGAGAGTGGAGGGTAATTCTTAGAATTTCTTAATGTATTTAATTAATTTAAATTACTTTTCATAAAAAAATTTATAAAAATTGATATTATTTGAAGATAAGATGATTATAAGTCTAAATAATATCATAAAATAAACATTATATTATTTTAAGTTATTTTTTCACCACTATCATTTTATTTTAACCCTTGTTAACGATTTTTGTCAATTAACGTGATAATAAAGTTTTTACTCTTTTAGGGTTAGTATAGTTACTAAAAATTAAAAACTAGACCATAAATGTACAATGAGTGATATTTTAATCCATATATGAATAAAATTTCTAAAAATAGGATTTTTTTAGATTTTAATCATTTAATAAAATATTATTTATTATATAATAACATTAATATCAATTTTGAAACTATTCATTTAATTTGAATTTTGAAACTGCTAGAAAACAATGAAATTTGAATATAAGGAACTATAAACTCTATAATATGTCATTTGTATCTAAAAAATCATGTAACATAATAATTCATTCAAATTATATTAATTTTACCATTTTTAATTTTATTTATTTTATTTTTCTATGAATTGGCATTGCATAAGATATTAAGGTAATTATTTCATCACTAAAATTTAAAAATAAATTAACATGATATAAAAATGGCTTATATTTAAAATTAATATTTATAAATTTATATATCCTATTATTATCTCTATGTTAATAATTTATAAATAATAAAAAAGTGACATTTTTGATTTTATTATATAAAATAATATAAAGGTAAAAATTGTGGACAAATTGAAACAAATAGTCATATATTTGACATTTGGATGTTTATATCAGATATATAATCATATTATAAAATTAATAAAAATTTTAGGGTCATTTCTGAGTCCTTATCGTATTATTTGTAACTTAAATTACTCGATTTACCCTTACTGAGATGACATCAAATTTCTAGGGTTACTATTCAGAATGAAAAAAATAATAGGGAAATATTTTAAAATCATGGAACTCATAATTATCAATATTTAAACCATTTTTCAGGATTAGAAAAATAAAATTGGAATAATTTAGATTAAAATTAAATTTCAAAAATGTGAGGAAAAATAGTTTTTCAAAAAAATTCATATTTAAGTATAAATATATTTTTTACAAAATTCAAATATAAAATAAATTCAAGATACCTTAATTGGATTTTTCTTAATTAAAAGTAAGTAATTAAATTTTAAAAATAATCGAAAATTGATTCGGACCTTGTAAATTATTTAAATGAAAATACAGTTTTCAATAAAAATGAGTATTTTTCATTATTAATGGAGGAATCAATATTTTCATAAATTTATCAAAAAATCATCCAAAGATAATTTTGATATGATGATATTAAAAAATAATTCAATTTTTTAAAATAAAAATTCTATAATTTTTAAATTTGGCTTTTAAACAAATCCTATATTCATGAAAACCCAATTTGGTAAAAAATAAAGCCTTTTTTACTTTCTATTGAAAAATTACATAATATTCTTAAAATGAATACATATAAATTAAATATAATTAATAAATATGTAAAAATTATTTATCTTAAAATTACCTAGGTTTTTACATTCACAAACCCTTTTGGAAATTGTGTCCTTAAAATTTTATTCATCACACAAACAACTGTGGTTATTTTTACCTCATTGCATTTTCTGATTCCCATGTTAATTATTTAAGATTATGGATTTTCCATAAATCTTTAACCTAGTGGTTTACTTTATTTTTTAATAATTTTTCTATATGGTGAATAATCTGAATAAAATTTTCCTCATAAGAAAGGTTCTCTTCCAAATTAGCTACTTTAGGGGTAAAAACCTAAGAATAATCGAACACATATTTTATTAACAACAAAACATGAAATAAATTATGTAACTGGGATAAACTTTGAGGAATTCCTCTTAGTAGAAAAATTATCCATATTTATCTAGGATTTATTATGTTTTAACAAACTAAGGTCATAACTTCCTCTTTTTACCAAAACTCATAACACTTTTCAATGGAGACACTTTAAGAAAAACATGATCACCTGCCTTGATGGAAAGTTATTTCCTATGGTTATCATCATAAATTTATGCCTAATCTAATATTTACTCATATATTACTAAATTTCTTTCAACATCTTAAGAATTTCATCCACCGACTCTGGTCCTATCAAATTCCTTTCTCTGACTTCATCCCCAAAAGACAGAGTTCAACACCAATTTTTATACAATTCCCCAATAGGTTCCATCTATATACTGAAATGAAAAATGTTATTATAAAAAACTCAAACAATGAAATATGTTGATCCAAAATTCCCTATCAATCCATTGAACAAGCTTGAATCATGTATTCTAAGGTATAAATTTTTCTCTCTAACTGTCTATCAGATTGAGGGTGAAAGATTACAATGAAATTTAATTCAGCACCCAAAAAAATTTGAAGTCCATTCAAAATTTTGGAACTAAATCTAGGATCATAGTCTAAAATAATAGAGATATGAACTCCATATAACCTAAATATCTCATTGAAATACAATTGAAAACGTTGATATAAAGTCAAAGAAACTTTAATGGTAAGATAATGTATAGATTTAGTTGATTTACCAATAATAACCCAAATTACATTATTACTTCAAGATATATTTGGAAATCCTTCCCTAAAATCCGTGGATATATTTTTTAATTTCCACTCTTACACCTGAAAATGGTGAATAACCCACTTAAATAATTATCATTATGATGTAACATATTGAGAAGTAAAGAATTTCATGGTAAAGTCAGAAATATATATTTTTATCCCATACCATAAATAATACTTTTGAAGGTCTCTTTAAATCTCCTTGGTTCCTGGATAAATGAAAAATATGGAACTATGATATTTACTCAATAATTCTCTCTTAAATTTAGTGTCAAAATTTATACATAATCTTTTCTAAATCTAATAGAACCTTATTCATAAAAATTAAACTCTTTAAATTTACAATTCATAAGAGATTTTACCCTTTCGGGTAAAAAATGATTCTCTTTCTAAGCTAGCTAAAGTTTTTCTAAAAAAGATGATTTTATTGCCACATAAAACAAAATAAAGAATGTTCGTATACACATAATTTCTAGTCCAAAATCCATCAAATCATTACCCAAAGGGACTTGTTCCAAACGTAACATGTTTAATAAAGAATTATTTTTATGATTCAAAGAATCAGATTTTTTTTTCTTTTCTAGGAGTATTTGTAGCCTAACTAGATTAAATACCCTAAGAGAGTGGGGGGGGGGGGATTAGGGTATGACAAATTAAAACAACTACCCCTCATATCTTATTACTTCATTAAACAAAACACTCTTAACTTCCTTTACTATAGAAATGTATGAACAGAAATGAAATCATGAACGAGATACAACAATTTCACCTAGTTCACACTCACTGGGTTACATCAAAGGAGCATACAACAATAATGTTCTATCATACCAAATCCAGAAAGGATCACTGCCAAAATAAAAAGTTCAGGATAGATCAATTCTATTCCCATGATCAATACCTTTACAATGTTTAGGGTTAGCTCACTTATTTCCCAAGGGTCACTCCCTAAATCTCTTTCTATAGATCAATATTGGTGGAAAGGATACTTTTCTTCCCCATACTTTGCACACAGCTCCGAAATGGATCCACACACTGTTTATGGGAATATATGTACCTTCCTTATCAATAATGAATGGATCCTCAAATGTATATAAAGGATCTTTTTATATCTTTCTGAGATGCACTTTCACTTCTTTCAAAACACCTAGATGGATCACTTCCACATCACACACAACTAGAACATAATTTTCTTTTCTATAAACACATCAATTACCTATGATTTGGAAATATATTCAAGTGATTTCAAGCCTTCATTTCACTACATTGAATGTAGAAGTGAATAATATCCTTCTATAAGTACTTTTTAATGGGGTAAATCCTCCGTATTTCTAGACTCCTTTATAATTTAGAGATGACAATGATACTACTCATATGGTAATTTAGGTGTGCATCTTCTTGTGCATGATTATAGTGTGATACCACTATGTAAAACTTTTTATTGTCACCCCTTGCATGATATCTTGGAACATAACCCCTTGTGTGAGATCCTAGCACGATACCCTTGTGTGATACCCTAGTTTGAGACTCAACCATGAGATCCTAGAATGAGAACCTATCATGAGATCTTGGCGTGAGTCCCTTCTGCAAGTCCTCTTTCATGATGAGTCTATATTCCTGGTGTGAGACCACTATTGAGTTTTTATTGAGTCACTCGTACAATATTGCTTTCATGATTTCCACAATTCATTGGTGTGAGTCCACTTTCACGAGTCTGCTTTCATGCTTTGCACAAGACCTTATTGTGATCATGAAAAACACTTATGCAATTTCAATAGAGTATACTCTATTGTGAGATATCTCCAAAAACCTATTCCACAAGATCTCTACAAAAAACATCTTCCCGAACATTACATTAGATCAATATTTTATGAAAAACAATGTTAATGTTTATGGATGGTTTAGGGGGTATTTATAGGAATAAAACCACAACGTCAACTCCACAGTTTTCGAAAAACCGTTCATTTTACAACTTGAGAACTTGCACTCCACAATTACTCATCAAGAGATCCAAGTTCAATCTTAAAATGGTTAATGATGTTGTCTTCCATTGCTTTGTGTGGCCCATCATGAGTGTTGTGCGATATATCATCGCGAGATCGAAATAAAATCATGCGGTTTGCGAGATCCCTTTGTGAGATTTAAATATAATCACACTTTTTCATCATGTACTTCACAATTTCTCCAATGACCCTAAGATACATCTATAATTTCCATGTTTTTTTATCTTCTTGTGCTTTCACAGGATTAGTCAGTTGTGCTTTCATGAGATACATCATGATTTCCAAATATAATCATGAGCGTTGCACAAGATCCCATCCTGAGATCCAAATAAAATAATGAGCACTGCGTAAGATCTAATCACAAATATCAAAAGGCAATCCTGAACTTCATGATATCTTAACACGAGATTAGATTATACATTCATGATCCTTGATATTAGTCCAACATTCATGGTCCGTGAGATCAATAAAGAATTCACACATTGAGAGTATAAGGACCCAGCCTTAAACATTACTTAATCTTGAGTTATTTCAAGATTACACCTTGAGGATCTTTTCAGGTTTATAGTTTTAGAGAATTAGATAATAAAGCATGCATTACATTCCACATTTAAACAAAGTGGTTACATAAAAGATATAATTCATTTTTTCCATCAACGGAAACATATTTAAAACAAAACATGGATTATTTCTTGACACTTCCTTGACACTATCATCATATCATGTACCTTTCCCTTGACCTGTGAAAACCATTTCAAAAACTTGGGATGAGTATAAAAAGCTCAGTAAGGGATATAAAAATATGGAAAGGAAACATGAGTACATATATACATATGAATGAAATCATACTTTACCTATAAAACATAATCGCTTTAACATACCTCATCATGAATAAATCATATAAATCAAAAGACATAAAGGTAACTTGAGGCATTCATAACATTCTTACGTAGGGAGTAACCCTCTTGGTTACGTTTGGAATACCCATCATAGTATATTCCCTAAATCTCTTCGGAGAAACCTCAACGTTTAACCCCTTCGTGTTACCCAATGCATTGGAGAGATATATCGGGCTCACCCGCCCTTATTTTATCACGGAACCACCCGTCTTCATAACAATGCCCAAGAACCATAACATAATCGTATCACATAAAACATGCATAAAGGAAACATAACATTTCCACTTTTCAATCACAAGATATCAATAAAACACTTTGATATAAAAACATTATGAAAACCATTTTCAATACCGAAATAAAAGAAAAGTAAAACATGGTATTTATTTTTCTTTTAAAAAAATGGTATGGCTTTTAGAGGAATCCGAAACTCAAATAATGGTCACAGCGGTGGAGAAGTCATTGTCACCGCATACGTATGAAAAAAACATTCCCTTTTATCGTTTAGTAAACGATTCGTATAAAAAAGATTCCCTTTGAATAAACGTAAAAGTCAAAGGGGTTTATACACTGTATAAAAGAAAGTTGTGTATAAAACAAAATATGCCTCAATGAATGGAGATTGAGACGAAGTCCCATACCTCGTATCCGACTTGACTTGATCGTTCTTTAATCTCCTGAATAATAAACTTGAGTTAATTTATACTTGTTTAAGAACCTTTTTCAAGTTCATTATTCCTTTTATATCACTTATTGCCATGTCATGAACACTATGTAATTATTTAAGTTAATAACAGTCGTTTTAACGATCATTGGTACTTGAGTCAAAAATAAACCCTTTATAACTACAAGTTGTTAATGTATCCATTATATCCAGAGTTATAATCATGATGTAGATATAATATATATCCAGTATATACATGAATTTATAATATTACATAACGTTTAGAGGTAAGAAATGAAATGCACCGTTCATGGAGACGGTAAGCCGTACGTACGCATGAACACTACTTTCATTTCTATTTCATATTTTATGGAATGGAATCATAATGATATAAAGGTATATTATAATTCCAGTATAATATCATATATAATACCATTAATTACATCCTTTATACGTCCCACATATTTCATTAACGAATCAAATCACTTTGAGGGGGCGGTAGTCCGCACTTCCTAAAATAAAGATATCGCGTTTTCCCATAATGGAAACCATAAAGGTATATCATAAATGAAACATACAGAAGCTAAAACATAAACATATTATATATCATATATAAATGTAGTGACATCTTAATGGCCACCTTTGAAGGTGTTAAAAGAATATTGAACAATCATCATTTCGTGAGGCAGAAATTCGCCATCCACGGAAACAGTATGTTATTTAACCATTAGATGTAGGTGTGTGTAAGTGTAGCTCGAATCCTTCTTATAAAAAAATCCTAGAATATTGAAGATACTGTATTTTTTACAAAAGAAATGAATAAAAAGAGTTTAGAGGGTTGGAGAAGCAAAATAAAACAAAAGAACACAAGAGAAAACACTACCTTTAAAACGGGTAAGTCTTTTTGATTTGAGCTCAAAGGATTCCTTGGAAAGACTTGTACCCAAAGTGAAGATTTTAAGAGTTAGAGAGGGATGTGGAGAGACAAAATGAGCAGGGTTTGGCCGATACAAAGGCTTTGGAAGTGTGGGTAAGTTGGTAGAGTTGGGGGCCTTTTATAAGAGGAGAGGAGGGGCACTCTTGGAAAGTAAAGAAATGTTACTTTATTTTAAAATGATTTTTGGATTTAAAAGGTCCCACATTGATATAATTCTAGGATAAGTTGATAAGGGTTCGAAAGCCACCCATCCAATAGGTTTTGGACATGTGTAGGTCATATATTTTACATTATCTTTTCATTTTATTTAATCCTTTATTAATGAGGTAATCGCTGCATCATCATGATGTCATAAATAAATTAATTTATTTAAAGTATAAAAATTATAAAAAAATACTATGATGTAGGAAAGATATTTATCTTTACAATTACTATTTATAGTCAAATATCTGACTTGTATAACCCCATTGAAAAATTGTTTTAGTAAAACAACTCATGTTTGTGTCATTTTTACTTTTACATTAAATAAAAAGCATTAATGTCTTTATCTTACCCAAGTGGCTCCTTGAGGTCCCAAAAATCAACCCATGGGTTTTCTTGTTCTTCCATGACACATCCAATAAGGGTAGAAAATGTTTCTAGGTCATTTCATATTATTAAATCATTATTTTTACCTTAAATTACACTAATTACCTCTAATAGCGATTAATAACATAAAAGTTACTATTCACCAAAAATTATTTTAATCCCATTGAACCACATTTTACTTCTTAATGAAAACTATGTATGTAGGATTTTTGAAATTCAAAACAGAAAGGTCGTAAAATTTCATTTAAAAAAAAAATCAGTTTTTTAAGTACCACTTAGTTGTTTCACTATTCATCAAAAATTGAAGTTTTTCAGAAAAATACCAAAACTTCACCCTAAGCTATATTAGATATTCCGAATTCAAAAATGATGTCTATTTTACAAAATTAAAAACATATAAGTTACATTAATTAATTTAATAATTATTTCCCGCAGTCAGAGCAAATAGCGTGTGTTTATGAAACAATAAGTATCAAAAGATTGACACTAGTTTAAGTCCAATTTCAAAGTGAAATTAATTCCAACGACCACTATTGGATTAAATGGTAAAAATATATTCTAATTTAACTTTAAATCCAATTCAAAAGATAATATAATCATATAAATAAATTATATTAAAAAGAGGTTTTGAATTAAAATACAACAGTTTTCACTATTCATTAAAAAACGAACTTTATCGGAAAAATACCAAAAATTTAAACAAAGTAAAATTTGATGTCTCGATTCTAAAGAAGAACTTTATTTGGTCCAATAGGATGTATAAGAGTGACCAAAACTATATTTATGGACGGTTCTCCATCAAAAGGTGATAAGTCGACCTTTAGTGAATGTTAGAGTACATATGCCTAAAATTGAATTCTTTTCGTATTTTAAGACTTTATCCTTTATTGGATAAATTTAAAAACATTTAACAAACATATATAATCATATTTTAGTTATTTACAATCCTTCCCACCAATACAACGGCTACGTGTTAACTACCATATAAAATAATATTATTTTATTACTAGTGTGCAACGTAAGATTTCAAAGAAACTCTTTATTGCGTATCGGGTACGCTATCAAACATAGAAACCCCTTTAAAGTAAAATTAATATTTAATTCATAAATATTAATAAAAATGGAATTGATTTATTCTTTATTTACCTGAGATGTTATATCCTTCCCCCCTTTTGGGAATTGCGTCCTCGCAATTTTATTCACTTATCAAAATAAGTGGGGGAATTTATCTCTCATAGAATTTTAAGATTCCCATGTTGGCTCTTCAATCATATGGTTTTTCCATAAAACCTTTACCTGGTGAATTACCTTATTCCGCAACTCATCCTCTCTATGGTCAAGTATCTGGACCGGTTGTTCCTCATAAGATAGGTTCTATTCCAGCTGAACTACCTCTGGACTCAGAACATGAGATGGATCTGGCATGTACTTCCTTAACATTGAAACATGAAAAAAATTGTGTACCTGAGATAAACTCAGGGGTAAGGCCACTCGGTAAGAAACCGATCTAACTCTCTCGAGAATTTCATATGGTCCAATGAACCTTGGATTCAGCTTTCCTTTCTTACCAAATCGCATCACACTTTTCCATGGTGAGACTTTGAGAAAAACATGATCACCTACCTCAAAAGATAGACCATTCCTCCTATTGTCCGCATAACTATTCTACCTACTCTGAGCTGTTCTCATGTGTTTCTGTATCAACTGAACTTTTTCTACCAACTCTTCCACCAATTCTAGTCCCATCAGCTTCCTTTCACCCACTTCATCCGAGAAAGCTAGATTTCGACCCCGCTTCCCATATAACGCCTCAAATGGTGCCATCTGTATACTGGAATGAAAACTGTTATTATAAGAAAACTCAACCAAAGAAAGATGTCAGTCCCAACTTCCATGATAATCCATCGAACAAGCACGTAGCATATCCTCCAAAGTCTTGATCGTTCGTTCTGACTGCCCATCTGATTGAGGATGAAAAGCTGTACTAAAATTTAATTCAGTACCCAAAGACTTCTGAAGGCCTTTCCAAAAGTTATAAGTGAACCTGGGATCACGGTAAGATACAATGGAGAGGGGAACTCCATGTAACCTAACTATCTCTTTAAGATACAAATGGGAAAGTTGATCTAGGGAAAAAGTATCTCGCATAGCAATGAAATGAGCAGATTTAGTCAAGCGATCAACAATAACCCAGATTGCATTATTACCTCGAGGTGTCTTCGACAATCCCACAACAAAGTCCGTGGATATATTTTCCCATTTCTACTCTGGCACTGGTAAAGTCTGAAGCATCCCTTTTGGTAACTGCCGCTCTGCTTTAACCTGTTGACAAGTCAAACACTTCACTATAAAGTCAGCAATATCTCTTTTCATTCAATCCCACCAGTAATACTCCCGCAGATCTCTGTACATCTTAGTACTGCCATGATGAACTGAAAACGGAGAACTATGAGCTTCACATAACAAATATCTCTTCAACTTTGAATCACAAGGCACACACAATCTCTTCCCAAATCTCAAAACACAATCATTATCAGTGTTGAATTCAGACAACTTACCCTTCTAAACTAGATCTAGATTTTTCTACAACTCACTGTCTTGCATCTGTGCTTGCTTGATTCTGTCTGATAGAGAAGATTTCACTGATACCTGAAACAAAACAGAAGGACATCCTGCACCAAAAACATCTATGCCAAAGTTCATCAAATCCTTAACCAAAGGATCACATTCCAAACACAACATTGTTAACGAAGCATTATTTTTTCGACTCAAAGCATCAGCTACTTTATTTTCTTTTCTTGAATAGTAAAGAATTGTACAATCATAATCCTTGATTAATTCTAGCCATCTCCTCTATCTCATGTTCAATTCTTTCTGAGTGAATATATACTTTAAACTTTTGTGATCGGTATATATTTCACACTTGACGCCATACAAATGATTCCTCATAATTTTTAAAGCGAAAACAATAGAAGCTAATTCCAAATCATGTGTAGGGTAATTTACCTCATGAGTTTTCAACTGACATGAAGAATAAGTAATTACCTGATCATCCTACATTAGGACACAACCAAGTCCTTTCAATGAAGCATCACTATAGATGACAAACTCCCCATTCGTGGAAGGTAGTGACAAAACTGGAGCATTCACCAATCTTCTTTTCAATTCCGGAAAACAATCATCACATTCTTTTGTCCAGATAAACTTAACACCCTTCTGAGTTAGCATAGTCATTGGAATAGATAACCGTGAAAAATTTCTGACAAATCTTCGGTAATAGCCTGCCAACCCAAGGAAACTACGAATCTCAGTAACATTTGTGGGTCTTGGCCATTTTTCAACAACCTTGGTTTTTGCAGGATCAACATTTATCCCATCTTTAGAAACAATATGACCAAGGAAAGAAATTCTTTGCAACCAAAACTCACACTTACTGAATTTCACATACAATTCCTTTTATTTTATGGTTTTCAAAATAACCATTAAATTTCTTTCATGCTCCTCTTTAATTTTATAAAACACCAAAATATCATCAATAAAAACAACCAAAATTTTTCACATGAGTCAACTGAGCCATCACTGCAACAAAATGTTTAGTTTTGATTCTGACCATCTCAGGATAATGATATGAAAGGTAATTTCCCTCTGTATGCCTTCCCAGAAAAGATATTCTATTTACTCTATAAAAAACCATTCTTAACACAGAAATATCTTAGGTGAAGAAACATGGTAGTATTTAAATGCTATATCATTTCAATTTGACCATAAAAAAAATATTTTTGGATAATAATTTAATATAATTCTAACTCCTAAAGTTATCTAAACCGACCTTTGATACCAACTATAAGGCCCTATCCTCAAACATTACTTAATCTTTAGTTATTTCAAGATTACACCTTGAGGATCTTTTCAGGTTTAGAGTTTTAGAGAATTAGATCATAAAACATGAATTACATTCCACATTTAAACAAAGTGGTTACATAAAAGATATAATTCATTTTACACATCAACGGAAACATATTTAAAATAAAACATGGATTATTTCTTGACACTTCCTTGACACTATCATCATATCATGTACCTTTCCCTTGAGCTGTGAAAAACATTTTGAAAACATGGGATGAGTATAAAAAGCTCAGTAAGGGATATAAAAATATGGAAAGGAAACATGAGTACATATATACATAAGAATGAAATCATACTTTACCCATAAAACATAAGCACTTTAACATACTTCATCAAATCATGAATAAATAATAGAAATCATAATACATAAAGGTAACTTGAGGCACTCATAACATTCTTACGTAGGGAGTAACCCTCTTGGTTACGTTTGGAATACCCATCACAGTATATTCCCTAAATCTCTTCAGAGAAACCTCAACGTTTAACCCCTTCACGTTACCCAATGCATTGGGGAGCTATATCAGGCTCAACCGCGCATAGTTTATCACGGAACCACCCATCTTCATAACAATGCCCAAGAACCATAACATAATCGTATCACATAAAACATGCATAAAGGAAAAATAACATTTCCACTTTTCAATCACAAGATATCAATACAACACTTTGATATAAAAACATTATGAAAACCATTTTAAATACCGAAATAAAATAAAAGTAAAACATGGTATTTATTTTTCTTTTAAAAAAACGGTATGACTTGTAGAGGAAGCCGAAACTCAAATAATGGTCACGACGGCGGAGAAGTCGTTGTCGCCGCATACGTACGACAAAAAGATTACCTTTTTTCCTTTAGTAAACGCTTCGTATAAAAAATATTCCTTTTGAATAAGCATAAAAGTCAAAGGGGTTTATACACCGTATAAATGAAAGTTGTGTATAAAACAAAATATGCCTCAATGAATGGAGATTGAGACGAAGTCCCACACCTCATATCTGACTTGACTTGATCATTCTTTAATCTCCTGAATAATAAACTTGAGTTAATTTCTACTTGTTTAAGAACCTTTTTCATGTTCATTATTACTTTTATATCACTTATTTCCATGTCATGAACACTATGTAATTATTTAAGTTAATAACTGTCGTTTTAATGATCATTTGTACTTGAGTCAAAAATATACCCATTATAATTACAAGTTGTTCATGTATCCATTATATGCAGAGTTATAATCATGATGTAGATATCATATATATCATATATATCCAGTATATACATGAATTTATAATATTACATAATGTTTAGAGGTAAGAAATGAAATGCACCGTTCATGGAGACGGTAAGCCGCATGTACACATGAACGCTACTTTCATTTCTATTTCGTATTTTATGGAATAGAATAACAATGATATAAAGGTATATTATAATTATAGTATAATATAATATATAATACCATTAATTACATCCTTTATACGTCCCACATATGGCATTAACGAATCAAATCACTTTGAGGGGGCGGTAGTCTGCACTTCCAAAAATAAAGATATCGAATTTTCCCATAATGGAAACCATAAAGGTACGTCATAAATGAAAAATACAGAAGCTTAAGTAAAACATAAAAATATTATATGTCATATATAAATGTAGTGGAATCTTAATGGCCACCTTTGAAGGTGTTAAAAGAATATTGAACAATCATCGTTTCGTGAGGCAGAAATTCACCATCCATGGAAACAGTATGTTCTTTAACCATTAGATGTAGGTGTGTGTAAGTGTAGCTCGAATAATTCTTATAAAAATATCCTAGTATATTTAATATACTAGATTTGTTACAAAATAAATGAATAAAAAGAGTTTAGATGGTTGGAGAAGCAAAATAAAACATAAGAACACAAGAGAAAACACTACCTTTAAAACGGGTAACTCTTTTTGATTTGAGCTCAAAGGCTTCCTTGGGAAGACTTATTCCCAAATCGAGGCTTCTAAGAGTTAGAGAGGGATGTTTAGAGACAAAATGGGCATGTTTTGGATGAGCCAAAGGCTTTGTATGTTTGGGTAAGGTGGTAGAGGTGGGGGCCTTTTATAATAGGAGAGGAGGGGCACTCTTGGAATGTAAAGAAATGTTACATTATTTTAAAATGAGTTTCGGATTTAAAAGGTCCCACAATGATATAATTCAAGGATAAGTTGATAAGGGTTCGAAATCAACCCATCCAATAGGTTTTGGACATGTGTACGTCATAGATTGTACATTATCTTTTCATTTTATTTAAATCCTTTATTAATGAGGTAATCACTACATCATCATGATGTCATAAATAATTTAATTTATTTAAAGTCTAAAAATTATAAAACAAATACTATGATGTAGGAAATATTTTTAGATTTCCAATGACTATTTATAGTCAAATATCTGACTTGTATAACCCCATTGAATTTTTTTTAGTAAAACAACTCATGTTTGTGTCATTTTTACTTTTACATTAAATAAAAAGCATTAATGTCTTTATCTTACCCAAGTGGCTCCATGGGGTCCCACAAATCTACCCATGGGTTGTCTTGGTCGGCCATGACACATCAAATAATGGTAGGACATGTTTTTATGTCATTTAATATTATTAAAACATTATATTTACCTTAAATTACACTAATTACCTCTAATCGCGATTAAAAACATAAAAGTTACTATTCACCAAAAAATTATTTTAATCCCATTGAACCACATTTTACTTCTTAATGACAACCATGTATGTCATATTTTTGAAATTCAAAACACAAAGGTGGTAAAATTTCCTTTAAATGAAAAATCAGTTTTTTAAGTACCACTTAGTGGTTTCACTATTCATCAAAAATTGAAGTTTTTCAGAAAAATACCAAAACTTAACCCTAAGATATATTTGATATTCAGAATTAAAAAATGATGTATATTTTACAAAATTCAAAACATATAAGTTACATTAATTAATTTAATAATTAATTCCTGCTGTCAGAGAAAATAGTGTGTTTTTATGAAACAATAAGTATCAAAACATTGACACTAGTTTAAGTCCAATTTCAAAGTGAAATTAATTCCAACGACCACTATTGGATTAAATGGTAAAAATATATTCTAATTAAACTTTAAATCCAATTAAAAAGATAATCTAATCATATAAATAAATTAGATTAAAAAGAGGTTTTGAATTAAAATACAACACTTTTCACTATTCATTAAAAAATGAACTTTATCGGAAAAATACCAAAAATTTACACAAAGTAAAATTTGATGTCCTGATTCTAAAGAAGAAATTTATTTGGTCCAATAGAATGTATAAGAGTGACAAAAACTGTTTTTATGGATGGTTCGCCATCAAAAGACAATAAGTCGACCTTTAGTGAATGTTAGAGTATATATGCCTAAAATTGAATTCTTTTCGTATTTTAAGCCTTTATCATTTATTGGATAAATGTAAAAACTTTTAACAAACATATATATTAATATATTAGTTATTTCCATTCCTTCCCACCAATACAACGGCTACGTGTTAACTACCATTTAAAATAATATTATTTTATTACTAGTGTACAACGTAAGATTTCAAAGAAACTCTTTGTTGCGTATCAGGTACGCTATCGAACATAGAAACCCCTTTAAAGTAAAATTAATATTTAATTCATAAATATTAATAAAAATGAAAATGATTTATTCTTTATTTACCTGGGATGTTACATCCTTCCCCCCTTTTGGGAATTGCGTCCTCACAATTTTATTCACTTATCAAAATAAGTGGGGCAATTTATCCCTCATAGAATTTTCAGATTGCCATGTTGCATCTTCAACCATATGGTTTTTCCATAAAGCCTTTACCTGGTGAATTACCTTCTTCCGAAACTCTTGCTCTCTATGGTCAAGTATCTGGACCGGTTGTTCCTCATAAGATAGGTTCTATTCCAGCTGAACTACCTCTGGACTCAGAACATGAGATGGATCTGGAATGTACTTCTTTAACATTGAAAAATGAAAAACATTGTGTACCTGAGATAAACTTGGGGGGGGGGGGGTAAGGCCACTCGGTAAGAAACTGATCCAACTCTCTCCAGAATTTCATATGGTCCAATGAACCTTCGACTCAGCTTTCCTTTCTTAACAACTTGCATCACACTTTTCCATGGTGAGACTTTGAGAAAAACATGATCACCTACCTCAAAAGATAGATCCTTCCTCCTGTTGTCCGCATAACTCTTCTGCCTACTCTGAGCTGTTCTCATGTGTTTCTGTATCAACTGGACTTTTTCTGCCAACTCTTCCACCAATTCTGGTCCCATCAGCTTCCTTTCACCCACTTCATCTTAGAAAGATAGAGTTTGACACCGCTTCCCATATAACGCCTCAAATGGTGCCATCTGTATACCAGAATGAAAACTGTTATTATAAGAAAAATCAACCAAAGAAAGATGTCAGTCCCAACTTCCCTGATAATCCATCGAACAAGCACGTAGCATATCCTCCAAAGTCTGGATCGTTCGTTTTGACTGCCCATCTGATTGAGGATGAAAAGCTGTACTAAAATTTATTTCAGTACCCAACGACTTCTGAAGGCCTTTCCAAAAGTTAGAAGTGAACCTGGGATCACGGTCAGATACAATGG
Organism: Viscum album; assembly: GCA_963277665.1. Classification (NCBI taxonomy): domain Eukaryota; kingdom Viridiplantae; phylum Streptophyta; class Magnoliopsida; order Santalales; family Viscaceae; genus Viscum; species Viscum album. Next base: position 1,462,078,563 of record OY728139.1, read on the forward strand.
AGAGGGGAACTCCATGTAACCTGACTATCTCTTTAATATACAAACGGGAAAGTTGATCTAGGGAAAAAGTATCTCGTATATCAAGGAAATGAGCATATTTAGTCAAGCGATCAACAATAACCCAGATTTCATTATTACATCGAGGTGTCTTCAGCAATACCACAACAAAGTCCATGGATATATTTTCCCATTTCCACTCTGGCACTGGTAAAGGCTGAAGCATCCCTTTCGGTAACTGCTGCTCTGCTTTAACCTGTTGACAAGTCAAACACTTCACTGTAAAATCAGCAATATCTCTTTTCATTCCATCCCACTAGTAATACTCCCGCAGATCTCTGTACATCTTAGTACTGCCAGGATGAACTGAAAACGGAGAACTATGAGCATCACATAAAAAATCTCTATTCAAATTTGAATCACAAGGTACACACAATCTCTTCCCAAATCTCAAAACACAATCATTATCAGTGTTGAAGTCAGGAAACTTACCCTTCTGAACCAGCTCTAGCTTTTTCTGCAACTCACTATCTTGCTTCTGTGCTTGCTTGATTCTGTCTGATAGAGAAGATTTCACTGATACCTGAAACAAAATAGAATGACATCCTGCACCAAAAACTTCTATTCTAATGTTCATAAAATCCTTAACCAAAGGATCACGTTCCAAACACAACATTGTTAACGAAGCATTACTTTTTCAACTCAAAGCATCAGCCACTTTATTTTCTTTTCCCGAATGGTAATGAATTTTACAATCATAATATTTGATTAATTCTAGCCATCTCCTCTATCTCGTGTTAAATTATTTCTGAGTGAATATATAATTTAAACTTTTGTGATCGGTATATATTTCACACTTTACTCTATACAAATGATGCCTCCAAATTTTTAAAGCGAAAACAACAGCAGCTAATTCCAAATCATGTGTAGGGTTATTTACCTCATGAGTTTTCAACTAACGTGAAGCATAAGTAATTACCTGATCATTCTGCATTAGGACACAACCAATTCCTTTCAATGAAGCATCACTGTAGATAAAAAACTCACCATTCCAGGAAGGTAGTTCCAAAACTGGAGAATTCACCAATCTTCTATTAAATTCCTGAAAACAATCATCCCATTGTTTTGTACAGATAAACATAACACCCTACAGAGTTAGCTTAGTCATTGGACTAGACAACCGTGAAAAATTTCTAACAAACCTTCGGTAATAGCCTGCCAAACCAGGGAAACTACGAATATTAGTTACATTTGTGGTTCTTTTCCATTATTCAACAACCTTTGTTTTTGCAGGATCAACAATTATCCCATATTTAGAAACAATATGACCAAGGAAAGAAATTTGTTGCAACCAAAACTCACACTTGTTGAATTTCCCATACAATTTCTTTTATTTTAAGGTTTGAAAAATAACCCTTAAATGTCTTTCATGCTCATCTTTACTTTTATAAAACACCCAAATATCATCAATAAAAACAACCAACATTTTTCACCTGAGTCAACTGAGCCATCACTGCAACAAACTGTTTAGTTCTGATTCTGACCATCTCAGGATACTGATTTGAAAGGTCATTTCCCTCTGCATGCTTTCCCAGAAAAGCTATTCTCTTTCCTCTATGAAAAACCATTCTTTACACAGAAATATCTTAGGTGAAGCAACATGGTAGTCTTTAAATGCCATATCATTTCAATTTGTCCATAAAAAAAATATTTTGGGATAATCATTTAATAGAATTCTAACTCCTAAAGTTATCTAAACCAACCTCTGATACCAACTATAAGGCCCCAGCCTTAAACATTACTTAATCTTGAGTTATTTCAAGATTACACCTTCAGGATATTTTCATGTTTATAGGTTTAGAGAATTATATCATGAAACATGCATTGCATTCCACATTTAACCAAAGTGGTTACATAAAAGATATAATTCATTTTTCCCATCAACGGAAACATATTTAAAATAAAACATGGATTCTTTCTTGACACTTCCTTGACACTATCATCGTATCATGTACCTTTCCCTTGACCTGTGAAAAATATTTCAAAAACTTGGGATGAGCATAAAAATCTCAGAAAGGGATATAAAAATATGGAAAGGAAACATGAGTACATATATACATAAGAATCAAATCATACTTTACCCATAAAACATAAGCACTTTAACATACCCAATAAAATCATGAATAAAGCATATAAATCATAAGACACAAAGGTAACTTGAGGCATTCATAACATTATTACGTAGGGAGTAACCCTCTTGGTTATGTTTGGAATACCCATCACAGTATATTCCCTAAATCTCTTCAGAGAAACCTCAACATTTAACCCATTCGCATTACCCAATGCATTGGAGATCTATATCGGGCTCACCCCCCCTTAGTTTATCACGGAACCACCTGTCTTCATAACAATGCCCAAGAACCATAACATAATCGTATCACATAAAACATGCATAAAGGAAACATAACATTTCACTTTTCAATCACAATATATCAATACAACACTTTGATATAAAAACATTATGAAAACCATTTTCAATACCGAAATAAAAGAAAAGTAAAACATGGTAGTTATTTTTCTTTTAAAAAACGGTATGGCTTGTAGAGGAAGCCGAAACTCAAATAATGGTCACGGCGGCGGAGAAGTCATTGTCGCCACATACGTACGACAAAAACATTCCCTTTTGTCGTTTAGTAAACGTTTCGTATAAAAAATATTCCTTTTGAATAAACGTAAAAGTCAAAGGGGTTTATAAACCATATAAAAGAAAGTTCTGTATAAAACAAAATATGCCTTAATGAATGGAGATTGAGATGAAGTCCCATACCTCATATCCGACTTGACTTGATCATTCTTTAATCTCCTGAATAATAAAATTGAGTTAATTTATACTTGTTTAATAACCTTTTTTAAGTTCATTATTCCTTTTATATCACTTATTACCATGTCATGAACACTATGTAAATATTTAAGTTAATAACGGTCGTTTTAACAATCATTGGTACTTGAGTAAAAAATAAACCCTTTGTAATTTCAAGTTGTTCATGTATCCATTATATCCAGAGTTATACTAATGATGTAGATATCATATATATCATATATATCCAGTATATACATGCAATAATAATATTAAATAATGTTTAGAGGTAAGAAATGAAATGCACCGTTCATGGAGACGGTAAGCCGTACGTACGCATGAACGCTAATTTCATTTCTATTTCGTATTTTATGTATTGGAATCATACTGATATAAAGGTATATTATAATTCCAGTATAATATCATATATAATACCATTAATTACATACTTTATACGTCCCACATATGTCATTAACGAATCAAATCACTTTGAGGGGGAGGTAGTCCGCACTTCCTAAAATGAAGATATCGCATTTTCCCATAATGGAAACCATAAAGGTATGTCATAAATGAAAAATACAGAAGCTCAAGTAAAAAATAAACATATTATATATCATATATAAATGTAGTTACATCTTAATGGCCACCTTTAAAGGTGTTAAAAGAATATTGAACAATCATCGTTTCGTGAGGCAGAAATTCGCCATCCACAGAAACAATATGTTCTTTAACCATTAGATGTAGGTGTGTGTAAGTATAGATCAGATACTTATTATAACAACATCCTAGTATATTGAAGATACATTATTTGTTACAAAAGAAATGAATAAAAAGAGTTTAGAGGGTTGGAGAAGCAAAATTAGACATAAAAGCAGAAGAGAAAACACTACCTTCAAAACGGGTAACTCTTTTTGATTTGAGCTCAAAGGCTTCCTTGGGAAGACTTCGGCCCAAATTGAGGCTTCTAAGAGTTAGATAGGGATTTGGAGAGACAAAATGGGCAGGGGTTGGCCGAGAGAAAGGCTTTGGAAGTGTGTGTAAGGTGGTAGAGGTGGGGGCCTTTTATAAGAGGAGAGGAGGGGCACTCTTGGAAAGTAAAGAAATGTTACTTTATTTTAAAATGAGTTTCGGATTTAAAAGGTCCCACATTGATATAATTCTAGGATAAGTTGATAATGGTTCGAAATAAACCCATATAATAGGTTTTGGACATGTTTAGGTCATAGATTTTACATTATCTTTTCATTTTATTTAAATCCTTTATTAATGAGGTAATCGCTGCATCATCATGATGTCATAAATAATTTAATTTATTTAAAGTATAAAAATTATAAAAAAATACTATGATGTATGAAATCTTTTTAGATTTCCAATGAATATTTATAGTCAAATATCCGACTTATATAACCCCATTGAATTTTTTTTAGTAAAACAAATCATGTTTGTGTTATTTTTACTTTTACATTAAATAAAAAGAATTAATGTCTTTATCTTACACAAGTGGCTCCACGGGGTCCCAAAAATCGACCCATGGGTTGTCTTGGTCGGCCATGACACATAAAATAAGGCTAGTAAATGTGTCTAGGTCATTTCATATTATTAATACATTATTTGTACCTTAAATTACACTAATTACCTCTAATCGCGATTAAAAACATAAAAGTTACTATTCACCCAAAAATTATTTTAATCCCATTGAACCACATTTTACTTCTTAATGAAAACCATGTATGTCAGATTTTTGAAATTCAAAACACAAAGGTGGTAAAATTTCATTTAAATGAAAAATCAGTTTTTTAAGTACCACTTAGTGGTTTCACTATTCATCAAAAATTGAAGTTTTTCAGAAAAATACCAAAACTTCACCCTAAGCTATATTTGATATTCCCAATTCAAAAATGATGTCTATTTTACAAAATTCAAAACATATAAGTTACATTAATTAATTTAATAATTAATTCTCGCTGTCAGAGCAAATAGCGTGTTTTTATGAAACAATATGTATCAAAAGATTGACACTAGTTTAAGTCCAATTTCAAAGGAAAATTAATTCCAACGACCACTATTGGATTAAATGGTAAAAATATATTCTAATTGCACTTTAAATCCAATTCAAAAGATAATATAATCATATAAATAAATTAGATTAAAAATAGGTTTTGAATTAAAATACAATAGTTTTCACTATTCATTAAAAATGAACTTTATCGGAAAAATACCAAAAATTTACACAAAGTAAAATTTGATGTCCTGATTATATAGAAGAATTTTATTTGGTCCAATATAACTTATAAGAGTGACGAAAACTATATTTATGGACGGTTCTCCATCAAAAGGCGATAAGTCGACCTTTAGTGAATGTTAGAGTATATATGCCTAAAATTGAATTCTTTTCGTATTTTAAGCCTTTATCCTTTATTTGATAAATGTAAAAACATTTAACAAACATATATAATCATATTTTAGTTATTTCCATTCCTTCCCGCCAATACAACAGCTACGTGTTAACTACCATTTAAAATAATATTATTTTATTACTAGTGTGCAACGTAAGATTTCAAAGAAACTCTTTGTTGCGTATCAGGTACGCTATCGAACATAGAAACCCCTTTAAAGTAAAATTAATATTTAATTCATAAATATTAATAAAAATGAAAATGATTTATTCTTTATTTACCTGGGATGTTACAGAGAGATCAGTTCAACATTCATGCTTTCCATGAGATCAATCATTCACGTTTTTCTTGAGATGGAACATTTATGATAACTCTTCATGCCTTATTTGACATCCATCATTTTTCAAGAACCTAAATCCTTTTCAATAAAAAAATCAACCCAAAAATATAGTCATGTGGTATTGTTTCCTAGAAATATCCCCCTTTGTGTTTGTTAATAACTCTTCACATTTTGATACCACATTAGAGGTTCTTAAAAAAAATAGCTTCTTTCAATTCCAATAGAAAATAGACATTTACTCAATACAAACTCCAATCCCACATGATTCATGCTCATCATGAGAGAAAAGACTAGTGTTCAAAGTTAATCAATGAAACACTTCATTCTAAAACCACTCAACTAATTTCACCACTAACCTCATATGTCTTGATATATATCCATTGATCGATCATATTTCGAATCCTCAAATTTAATGATTATCCTACTTCAGTTTTCCCCTTATCTACTTCTCCCCCAGTATTGATTAATATAGTTTATCCCCTTTTATGTCAATAATTTTCCCACTTTTCCAATAAACCTGAAGGTCCCTTGAATTAGCTTAATGGATTCTGATTATATAATTCACTAAAACTCCTATATGTCTTGTTATATATCAATGTGGATTTTCCTTGAGTGATGGAATGGATTTTTTTCTCATATCTATAACACTTGAATTATCATAATGGATTCTGATTAGAGACTTCACTAAAACTCCCATATCATCAAGTTGCTACTTCATCCACAATAACTGCATTCAACTTGAGTGGCCACAATATATTCAGATTTTTCAGTGCTAAATGAAATGAAATATTGTTAATTTATTAGATAGGTAATGAACAAGCCACCAAGATAGAATGGACCACATGATGTTGATTTTCTATCATCAGCAGAACCATCCTAATCTGTATTTGTATAATGAAATAACTTTTTCTGACATTTACCATTGTACAAAAAACCAAAATCCATCATCCCCTTAATATAACAAAGTATTATGTTTACTGAATTTAAGCATATTAATTTGGCATTTCTTTGATACTGTGATGCTTGTAATGTGGAAACAACAATATTATGACTTTTTGTTTCCATGTATAATAGACTACCAATGATTTTCCTATATTCTATGGAATTATCAACATTTTCATCATTATCTCGTAACATTTTCATCTAGGTAGCCACAAAAGTCATTGTCTCCTTATAATTATCCATTCCAAATCTTATTAAAACTTCCATGGTGTATTTATATTGGAAAATAAATGTTCCATTATTTACTTTGGTCATATGTAAACAAATGAAAAACATCAGTTCACCCATCATTAACATTTCAAACTCACATTTCATAAATTATATGAACTAATTACACTACACTCCATCTGATCTACTATATATTATGTCATCAATATATATAGCACCATCATCCTTTTATTACTATTATTGTTGACATATATATTGTAATCAACTCTGAAAAACTGAAAACTAGGCATCTTCAAAAATTTTCCTAGTCTTGAATACCATCATCTTGGTGCTCTCCTCAACCAATATAGATCCTTCTTAAACCACAAAATGATAAATTTATCTTAATTAATGAGAAACCCATTTGGATACTCAATTTGAACTTCTTCTTCGAGAACTACTTTTAGAAATTAGATCTTTAAATCCATCTAGAAAACATTAAACCTTATTTTCACTATTATGTTCAAGAATAATATGATTATATCTAACCTCAAAACATGCGAAAATGTTTCATCAAAATTACCCTCTATTTGGGAGTACCCTTTTCACAATAATTGTTCTTTGTTTTGAATCACTATTTTTTATTCATTCATCATGCTCTGAAAGACCCATTGGGTCCCAATGACATTTTTTTTGTTAGTGTTGAAAAAATATACCATATCAGATTATTCTAAATTTGGTAAAGCTCATAATTCATATCTTGAACCTAGTTATTATCTCTATCAACTTCCACAAAATTATTTAGGATCTACCTATTATAATAATGATGCCAGATATAGTGTCTTAATCTTCCATGTCTGCACTAGAGTTGTCTGATCACTAATTATGTTCTATCTATCAATTTAATCTCTTCTATTTGATATTTTTATATATACTGGTTTATACTAATCCTTTTTATTATCAGAATCTTCTTCGATGTCATCCTCTGGATCTATAACATCCCCTGATCTTCTTATTTCTTTATCCCTATCATACTAATACCGATCATGTATTTTCTAAAGATTATGATCCTTCTCTACTATAGTTACATCATTTATATCAACAACCATTCCTAGATGCTAATTGAAGTATTTATATTCTTTTATATTATTTAATTATATAAGAAATATTCCTTCATCTCCATGGTATTAAACCTTCTAGTGTTTCTCCTTTTTGAGAATGAAACACTAACTTCAAAAGACCCAAAAGTACTTCAACATTGGATTCTTTCCATACCATAGCTCATATAGAGTCCTTTCATATTTTGGACATAATAATTCTCAATTTTATGTGTAAACTGATGTCATGAATACTTCTTTCCAAAAAATATCTAAAAGGTCTTCCTCAATGTGCATTTTTTTAGCCATGTTGTTAGTAATTTGATTTCTTCTCTCAACTAATTCATTCTTCTGTGGAGTTCTTACTGCTTAAACATGGTGCATTATCCCATGTTTCTTGAGATAATCCTTCACCAGGATATTTGTAAACAATGTTTCATTATTGGTTCAGATCTTATGTATTGTTTGACCAAGCATATTTTCAACTTCCCTTTGATATGTTTTTTATGAAATTGAACACCTTAGACTTGTGAGGGATGACTGAAACCCATCCGATTCTTTTAAAATCATCAATTAGGAGAACATAATATCTTCTCCCATAAATAGATTTTGTGAAATAGGTCCACACACATCAATATTAACTAACTTAATCACTTTTTTTGGACTTTTATTCTTTTACTTATATATATATATTGAATTATCCCCCCTTATTGACAATCATTATGCATATGGGTATGATCACATGATAACCTAGGGATGTATCGAGCAACATCACATTTCACCTGATCTTATAATGATGGTTGGATCAAATGACCAATAAATTTATGCCACATCTTTTTTTCTTCTTCCATGAAAAAAATACATATCTTCTTCTCCACTTAAAAGGTAGAGATTCTACTTCATTCTCTTTCCTTAAAAAACTAATGAACTATATCTTTCCTTCACGATAAATATTTTTTTTGAAAAGATTCTGAAATTTCATGATTCACACAGTTGGGTTACACTTAACAAGATATGACTAATACCTTCAATAACGAAGACATGTATGTGTCTGATGTATTTTCTACAAAAATTGGACTTTCCTAAGACAATAATTTTCAGGCCTTCATCATTACCAAATCTCACAATAACATCATTTCCATATCTAATTTCTATTACTGGATCTTTGTTTCCTATTACATGGGAGTTTCATCCAGTATCAATGATCTATATTCCAGTGTGATTTGATTCTTTGAAAAAAAAATTGGTAACCACTTCATGTTCATCTCTCTTCTTTTTGATCCATTTTTTGGACTTCATTCCCGATATAGATTGATAATCTTGATTTTCCTTGGAGTATGATAAACCATATTCATCTTGCAAATCTGAAACTCGATTATTCATTTTCAACTCATTTGATGATACATTTAGATTCTTCTTATAATCACATTCAATCCTATTTGGAACATTACTTTGTATTGTTTATTAGTAATATCTTCCCATGTGATCAAATCCTTCACAACTGAAATAGTTATCATCAAATGATATCCAAAAACTATTGAGCTCTGTATGGATCCCTCTATTGGATTTATTACATTTTATACCTCTTGGAAATTGAACATATATTTTGTGAGTGTCCCATATATCCAAAATAATAGTATCTAATGTGGGGTGCATTATTATGTGTCACTATTGCACTACTAGTTTTCCCTTGGGTTTTCTCAATCTTCTATTTTTGATTCATAACCAAATCAATCATCAATCATTAAGTGGGTGCCTATGGTCTGAATTCAAACATCACTAAATTCTATTTTTGATTAAGCACCATTCTAGCTATAACATTTGGATGTATCACTTTCTTTACCTGACATTCCTTTTTCTATTTCACCATTGATTTGAACTCTAATTTTATCTTTTCTGCTACCTTTATGATTTTATTTAATGGATTCAATAGTTTCTCCTGATATTTCAATTTCCTTAAATGGTTGACAACCTACTCCTCAATCTTTTTGAGGATTTTGTATTGATATTTTGTTTTATTATTTAAAACATTGGTCACCATTTTTTGTTCTTCAACTTTAATATTCTACTCATTGATCAAATCTATGTTCTATGGACTTGAAGGCTTAAGCCTTTTAATTTCATCTATCAACTCAGACTTCAATTCTCCATGCTCCTGTATAAAGTGTTCAACATCACAAACGACCATGTTGGATTTATTTATTTTGGATCTCTAAACATCTATATCTTCAGGTGAATATTTTTTTTCAACATGAAGGTCATATATTCCATATAATTTTACTTCTTCATTATCAATTTCTTCCCCCTTTTGGGAATTCATACAACTATCACCATAGTATTCGATTCATGATCCTTGGAGTCCTCTAACTTTTCTACCTAAGATTCTTCTAAATTGTCATCTTATTTTGAAAGTAGATTTTTTTTGAAGAAATTTTTCTCATCTGTCACATATGCTGAAGAATTATTCTTGGGAATTTTTACTTCATCCTCATCATCATCTTGAAACTTCTTAGTGAACCTCACTGTAAGAGTTTCAACCATTCCACATCAAAAACATGTATGTGGGAGTTTCTCTTTGAACTTTCCTTTTTCTCATCATAAGTTTGATGAAAGGAATGACATCTATCTCTTATTCTTATTTCCCATATTCAATAATGATATTCTTTATAGCCTTTAATGACACTTATTTAGTCTTCCCCTTTTCCATAGACTCAATATCATCATTTCTCATCTCTTATGCAATAAGAGTATTGTGAAAGATATCTAATGTTAGCTCATTTGGAGATTTATCTTCCAATATAGAAACATTCAGATTGAACCAAGATGGATATATTCTCAAGATGAACTTTAAAACATTTAGATGTTCAATAATTTATCCAAGACTACACATGTATTCCAAAATAATATTCACTCAGTCAAAGAATGCACCAACCAAATCATCTTGGTGAATTCTGGGATCCACACTCTTGTTCCATAGAACCTGCATCTTTGCTTCTCTAACTTTTGATTCACCCTCCTAAATATTTAGAAACTTTCACCACATATCATGTAATTACTTACACGACATCACCTTTATATATGTCATTAGATAGGGATCCCCCTAAAGCATTGACTGCTTTAGCTTCAGCATCTGACTCCCTTAGATAGCTTCTGATAATGCACCATTTTCAATATTAGCCAAAATATGATGTATCGCTGCCATAATGATATCCATTCCTAAAGACCGGAAGTAGTGCTGAATCAAATTCTTCTATAATTGAAAATTAATTTCTTCAAAGATAAGAATATAATTGTGATTGACAACCTCCATTACTTATACTAAGATAGAATCACTAACTTTCAAAATTTATCTCTGATACAAATTGTTATCCCAAGTAGGTTAAATAACCTAAAGGGGTGGGGGTGAATCAGGGTATAAAATATTAAAAAACTTATCTTTCAGATCTTGTTTCATTATTAAAATAAACAATATTCTCTCAATTTCCCATAAGAATGAATGAATAGAAATAAAAGAATACATTAGACAGAAAAATTTTACTTAGTTCACCCTCACTGAGATATGTCCAAGGAGAATACAACGACAGTGTGTTGATATAAAAAATCTACTAAGGATCACTACCAAAATAAAAAGTTGGGATAGATCACTTCTATTCCTAGGATCACCACCTTTACTATGTTTAGGATTAGCTCACTGCTTTCCCAAGGGCTACTCCCTAACTCTCTTATGATGATTCGATGCTAGTGGAAATGATCTCCTTCTTCCTCTGCCTTTAATCACTTCTTTAGAAAGGATTAATACATATTTTATAAACATGTAGGTGCCTTAATTATCAATAATGGATGTATCCTCAACTATATTTTGATTCTCTGTTGAAGTTCTTTCTGAGCTGCTCCTTCACCTTTGTAAAAATCCTAAATACAATGTTTTCACTTTCCAAAAAGCTAGCATAAAATTCCCTTTTTTGTATAAATAGAAATTAACTTTGATTTGGAAATATATTCAAGTGATTCTAAGTTTTCCTTTCACTAATTTAAATGTATCAGTAAATAACCTCCTTCTTCCAATATTTTTGATTGGTGCATATCCCCTATATTATTATTCTCCTATAGAATTAATATTTGATAATGATACTTCTCACTCGGTAATTTAGGCACACTTCTTAATTTTCATGATTATAGTATGATACCCCTATGAGAAACCCTAGCATGTTACCCCTTTCATGATATCTTGTCATGTAACCCCTTGCACAAGATCTTGGCATGAGACCCTAGTGCATGACCGTGAAGCGAGACCGTAGCATTAGACACTCGTGCGAGACCCTAGCACAAGACTAGTAGAATACCCTGGTGCAAGACCCTGGTGCAAGAATATGGAATAATACCCTAGTGTGAGACCTTGGCGTGAGATATTGGCATGAATCCCTTCTCCAAGTACACTTTCACACTAAGAGAGAGTTCCAAGTATGATTCCACTTTCATGATTTGCATAATTATCCAGTGCAAGGAAACTTTTTTGATTTAATCTTGTCCTTGATGAGTGTCTACTTTCTCAAGTCCACTTTCATGATTCCACTTTTATGCTTTGTACACGACCCTATTCAGATCATTCACAATACTAACACAATGTCAATCATGTATATTCCTTTGTAATATCTCTTTGAAAAGACAATCATGAGCACTGCATAAGATACCATCGTGATATCAAAATACATTGATGTACTTAATGAGATCTCAATGTGAGATCATTTATTACATTCACACTATGTGATATCGGTCCATCATTATCACTCCATGAGATCAGTCCATCATTCATGCTCTATAAGATCACTTCAGCATTTTACCTTTCCATGAGATCATACATTAGAGATTTTTGTGAGATTAGACATTCATGCTAACTCTTCATGACTTTTTTAAAAACCATACTTTTTCTTAAAACTCAAACCATGTCAAGAAACACAATCAATCCCAAAGAACCCTCATGAGGTTTTTTTCCTAACAATGATAATGAATCATGAAGTAATTATCCTTATTCAGCTCTATCCATCTTCTCTACCTCCTGTTCAAAATTTTTTAAGTAAATATATTCTTCAATTTTTTTGAGAACTATATATATGACATTTTACCCCATAAAAATGATGCCTCAAAAATTTTAAATCCAAAACTACAATATATAATTCCAGATTATGTATGGGATAATTTATCTTATTTGACCTCATTTTCTATGGAAAATAATAATTACCTAATATTTAGACATCATGAAACAACTAAGAGACTTCACATAATCATTGATATTATTTTTAGTTCTTAAAAACAATCATCACATTATTTCATCAAGACGAATTGAACTTCTTTTTGAGTTAACTTAGTAATTGGTCTGGAAAACCGAGAATCTTTTTCCATAAACCTTTTATAACAACATTTATAATCCAACAAGACTATGAATTTCCATGAAATTTATAGGTTTTTTTTCTCTTCAATAACATTAGTTTTAGCAGGGTTAGTGGTTATGCCTTATTTAGAAACAACATGATCAAGAAAATAAATTTTGTCTAACCAAAATTCATACTTACTAAATTTTACATATAGTTTTTTTAATTTTAAGGTTTTAAAAATAATCCTAGGTGACTTTCATGATCCTCAATACTTTTATAATATTACAATATTTCTTCAATATGAACCACTACAAACATGTCTAAAATTTCATGAAAACATCTATTCATAATATCTATAATAGAGAAACTCATGTAATTGATTTTTCAATTCCAAAATATCAATTTGGCCCATTCCAAAATGGGATTTTGAAATAGTCTTATCCATATGCACTATGTTAATAGTAAATTCAACCACTTTATAAGGAATAAAATTAGATAATTATTCATAAAAAATTCCAAATATTTTTTTACTATTAGAAAATAAATAATCTAAACAATTTAATTATTTTTGTCATAATGATCTAGGTAAACTTCACTATCACCCCTAATCAATTTTTAGTCTTCTTAGTAGGAGAAAAAAGGTATGAAATCATTGAATAAAACTTTTGTGGCTCTGCAAACTATCTTTTCATGATAAAATGACTGCCAATATATACACAAAATGATACCAAATTCAACATGCACAGTTCAAGATGTTTCATAGGAAATATGATATATCTATTACTAATAGGAAGATTCCTATAAATATTTTTTCCATTAATTTTTCCACCATGATTTTTACCAAAATTTCTTTTCAAGTAGATATATTCCTATATTACTTATAAATTTACAATAAATTAAGGAATGTGATGATCAATAGTCAAATAGTGTATGGGTATAATTCAAATAAAAAAGTAATGTTCCTGTCATTACTTCATTAGATGACCCAAATTAAATTGTATTGGTATAAAATGATTTTTCCACACCCTTTTTATTTCAATATTGTTGATGTCACCCTTGAGTAACTTTGGACACATGTTATCTTAATTCCCAAACTCATTGGAATTAAAACATATTACCATCAACTTTTCATTATTTTTCTAATCAATCATTATTGTCCCGAGCCACATTACAATAATTCCACATTGGAAACACTTCCTTGAGTTTATAAGATATTCTCTAGGATGTTTTTTCCACACTTTTAAAAGGATGGGAACTTGAGTTTTTTTACATCAACATTTCATTGATGGATGCTTCCCCATTGAATTTCATCTAAAATTTTTATTGTGCGTGTTGTCTTGGGATACATGATCATTGGTGAACTCTATTCATACCTTCTCATCACATTGAAAAAGTTTATCATAACTTTCTAACACATAGGAAGATAATTTCATTCAATATCTTGGTTCTAATCTTTATTTAAACTGTTTAATTTTACTATCAAGACCCTGGATAAAATTTTAGACATACCTTGATAATCAAGTGAAGTTTTCTTTATAAACAGTCATAAACGTTTCCTCATTTTTTTTCAAATCTAAGAGTTATTTTCCATCCCATGTCAAACAGATTTAGGACAATATTTATCAAAGAAAATATTATTAAATTTATCCCATTCCATAGAATTAACCACTTCCCTTTATTTGATAATATGAATCGTCGACAACCACTAGTTGGATTCACCTTAAAAATGATAAATATATAGAGTTATCAGTTGATTCTATGAACAACCCATGATGTCAAATATCTTTTCCAACAATTTAATCCACCATTCAAATATCATAATATCAGATGGTTCAATGAATGATAGAGGTTGTTGTTTCAGGAAATGATACACTATAGTCATTTTCCCCTATGGTGAGCATGTTTTCTCTCTCACATAAACACCACCACTATTTATATCCTGTATCCATTGATCCATCACTGTAATAAACATCTTTATTCCAATTCCAACCATTCCCAGTTTTTTATTTGGAAGGATATCATCCCCTTCGATCCATCCAAAGTCATCTTCTCTATTTACTGTATGGAAAACCATTCTGAATAGAAATTTTTTAGATGAATCAACATGTTAATCCTCAAATTCTATATTATTTCAACATCACTATAAGGTAAAATATTTTAAGGGTATTTTGTTAACATTATCCTAACACCTAAATTTAACTAAACACTACACTGATACCGACTATAATGACCCATCCTTAAATAATACATATTCTAGTGTCTTTATATTTGAATTATTATTTTTAAATTCAATTAAATTTTTATGGTTTTGGTTTATATAGATTTAGGACATAAAACATATATAAAAACACATATATTACAAAGTGGAAGCTTTGATTCAGTATCCATTTTTTATATAAAAAAACATTTAAATATAAACAAGTTTTGTTTTTATGAAAATTATTCATCACTTTCAAATTGATTTCTTCTTTGATCTTACCCATACTTAAACCCTATAAAAACATTTTAAAACAAGGTATTATCATAAAAATATTAGTAAGGGATATAAAAAAATAATAATGAAACCCATTAATCTATTATAAAACCATGTGATCAAAATGAGAGTTTTACTTAATCATAACGAACCTTGATCTCAAATAATCATTTAATTACAAGTGAAACCATATTTCTTTCCCAAATTTATTCATATAAAGCTCTAAAGACAACATAATGAAAAAATCGTAATCATGAGGGTTTCATAGAAAACATGAGAACCCATGGAACGAATTTACTTAAAAACATACATTTTTAACCAAAATAGAATAATTATTTATTTTCTTTTGAAATCAATGATTTACACGAATAATAATAAGAATGCCTAGAAAAGAAAAATAGGCGTCATGGGACATCATATAAATCGAACCCTCACATATTTCTTATAAATTTTAATAACCAAATGACTGACTTCCTATATATTTACCCAATAAAAGTTCCAAGTTGGAGTAATGTATCAATGAGAGGGGGAGGGGGAGATTCAATGATACTCTTTTTCTCTTATGTTTATTTTCAATTGAAACAACATTTACCTCCTATTAAAGATTACAATTACTGGATGAAAACAAACTCAACACATATCCAAAGGAACACAAAGATTTATAGGGTTCACTATTCAATAAGAGTAGCTACATCCTTGGTATGGTTTGGAAAGGATATAATTCCATACAATCCACTAAGAAAACGATAATTGGATTTCAACTAGTAGGATATACCCATAAACTCATGTAGTACTATGAAATAATAAAACTAATGCATGTACACCCTATTTTTATAATAGGGTAATACATTTTTTTTGTAATATATCATGTTATCTGTGGTTCTTTTCAACTAACCAAATGTATTAAATTGTAAAACAATTATTATTTTCTTTACCCAGAATAAAGGTAAGAACCTATTAGACTATGTAAAACAATTAGTCCGCTTAACATGAGTATGATGCTCTGAGTCCGATTCTTTTCAATCCAATATTTCAATTGAATATAATATAATAAAATTGGCACAACTCTAATACTTGCATACTATATTAAGGAAAAATATAATCGACACCACTTCAACACATGTATGTAATAGTCAATAAAAATAGAATCGACACAACTTCAAATCATGTAAGAAATAGTCCTGAAAAATAGAATCAACACCACTTCATAACCTGAGACTGATATAGATACTCAACATGATTATTCCTCAGCCTGAGAAGACTAATATGGAAACACCCTATATGGAAAACTTGAAACCGATTAATTCAGCCTAATATAATGAACACTTTAAAAAAATTCAAGCCGAATACTCTTCAATTATTCTCTCTCTAAAACTCAAGTCTTCACTCTCCTCTTTTGTGAACAGTACTGGTTGTCAGAAAGTACAATGTACCTCCTCCTTTAATAGGTGAAACATGAAGGGAATTCAAAAGTTTTTCCAACTCACTCAAATTTTACCAAATTTGAATTTTCCTTTTGAAATTATGGGATACATTTTGACTTCGTCATTGTTTCTCTATGCTTCTCAAATCTTCTCAAAACATCATCTCAATCATAATATCATTCATTTTTATCTCCATAAACTTATCCTCTTCTAGAAAACTAAAACATTTATTCTTTTTGAAAACCATAAATGTGTGTACAATTGTTGAGTAAGATTGTTTCTAGATACGATGGTCTTTAATCAGCACCATATCTTTTCTTTTACTTTCACTTGTGATTATGATGTAAAACAAAGTCATTACCTTGTTTACATGACATGCATCATCGCTTCACTTTATCTTTCCTTCGTCATGACTCATTTTTCTTTTCCATTGGCACAACTCTTTCCACCGGCATGACTCTTTCCATCAACATGACTATTCCCATTGGCATGATTATTCAATAGGCATGAATGTTTTTTATTCTATTGGGACAACTTTTCCATCGACATGATTATTTTATCTAATGAAAAACAATGTCATTACTATGTTAGAATGAAAAGAATTATCTCTTCTTTTATCAGAATAACTATTTCATTGGCACGATTATTCCATCAGCACGACTCTGAGTCTAATGCAAAATAAATTCATTACTATGTCGGCCTAACAAGAATCATCTCTTATTCTATCAGCATTACTATTTGATCAGCACAAGCATTCCATTAGCATGACTCTGAGTTTGATGCAAAACAAAGTCATCACTATGTCGGAAAGAAAAACATCATATATTCTTTCACTAAAATGACTATTCAATCAACATGACTATTCTATCGGCATGACTCTGAGTCCGATGCAAAACAAATTCTTTACTATTTTTTCATGGAAAGAATAATCTCTTCATTCAATGGAATAACTATTCCATCGGCCCAACTATTCACAAATTTTCAATACTCACCTCTATTCATAGATTTGTAATAGTCACCGCCAGTTACAGATTTTACTAACCCCTTTCTTCCTTCAAGCATGATCATAAGTTCTACCACTTTACTTATGATTTATGGTAATTCCAAAACATCAAATCATCACCACATTTAACATTTTAATGTATCATAACTTTCTATTCATTATAGTTTATTTCTTTCCTTATCATCCTGAGGAACATCTTTCTAAAAACAAGAGTCTGATTCTTTTCAAAACAAAAGGCCAAAAAAATTGCTTCCATAACAAGGTAAAGTTATTTCATTTCTTTAAAAACAACCATGACAAAAAAATACAACTCTTGAAACCTTCATCACATTTATCATCATCTTGGTCCCAAGAATATCCCCCTTTGGATTTTGTTTTCAACAATATTTCATAAATCACTAAACTTTGTAAACACAAGAAATGGATTACATAGCCCAAATTATAAGCCTACATGAGAAAACTCATTATAAGAAACAATAATCATTAATTGAAAACCCATGTTATCAAAAATAGTGATCATGTACACATATTTATTTTCATCAATCTTCTTGGAAAACAGTTCAATTTATTTCTCTACAACCAATCCATCAAATAGTTAGAATAGTTCACACAGTAAACAATGCTAAATTCACATCTTACACACAGATCTCTATTTTTTCCATATATTTATGAAACAAAACAATTATCCCCCTTTACAAAAAAATCCAATGGTAAGATGAGATAGGGGACATATACACATACCTCAACCTTGAAGAGAAAGAGGTTTGACACCCATGTTAAACCTTATTTTTGTTTATGATTCCTTCGATAAAGGTTTTCTGAAAATATCATCCACTTGTTCTAATGCTGGAACATACTATAGATTCAATTCATTCTTCTCCACATGCTCTTTGATGAAATTATATTTGATATCAGTATGTTTTGAATGAGAATGTTGCACTAGATTTATGGTGAGATTGATTTTAATTTCATTGTCATAACCCAAGAGCAAGGGTAACATCTCTTCTACAAGTAAGTCTTCCAAATATATTTTCATCCACATGATTTTTAACACCCCAAGATTTCATAGTACATTTTTTTTCAAAGTAATTCAATCACTTGCACTGCACACAACACTGAGTTCAAGAACACCACGACTTACCAAACTAGCCATTCAAAAGAGTATATGAATATTATTAACTAAAATTTGATCTTTATATAATCCTTATAATTTTTGAATCCATATTATGAGTTTTTTAGACATAATGAAAAAACAAATTCATTTTGTTTCAGATAAAAGAAGTATTTTTTAAAAAAAATGCAATTTTTACATCGTTTAATAGAGAACTCTTTTTGTATCTAATATTTGAAACTTTTATATATTAAATTTTACAAAATAAACTTCTTTAGATTTGGGAAATAAGAATTTAGTTTCAATAAATTTTTGGTATTTTTCTGATAACTTTCATATTTGGGTGAATAGTGAAAAATACTATATTTTAACTGAAAAAAAACTTTTTTAATCAAAATAATTTGTAGTTTTAAATTATATATTTTAATGGTTTTTAAATATAAATAGATTATAATTTTACCATTTAATCCAATTTTATTCATTGGAAATAATATCACTCTGAAATCGAACACAAACAAGTATCAATCTTTTGTTAGTTATTATTTCTTAAAAACACACTTTTTGGTTTTGAAAACATGAATTAATTTTAAATTAATAAATGAAAATTATATATTTTGAATTTTGTAAAATAGAATTAATTTTTGAAATTAAAATATCAAAATTATCTTAGAGTGAAATTTTGGTATTTTTCTGAAAACTTTCAATTTTTTATGATTAGTGAAAAACATTGAGTTATTGATTAAAACCAACTATTTATTTAAATAATTATTGATTTTATTTAAATTTATTTTAGGTCAAAATAGATACATAATACCTATATAAATTCAATATAATTCATTGGAGTCATTTTATAATAATTTTAGATATATAAAATGTTTATTAAACTTTTTACCGTCTTTTACCCACCTCCTAGGAGCATTTTCAAATTTGCATAAAACATAATTTTACCGCTTATATGAGTTGAATTTCAAAAATCCGAGAGACACGATTAAACTTAGTAAGTAAAATGTTGTTCAATAGGATGAAAATATTTTTTGGTGAATAGTAACTTTTGACTTTTATTTACCGCGGTTAAAGGTAAATATGGTAATTCAAGTTAAAAAGAATATTATAATATAACAAAATTAGCTTAACACTTGTCATAAACTTATTGGATGAGTCATGTCCAACCATAGGCATCATTGGGTCGATTTTGGGACCCCATGGAGCCACTTATGAATGATAATGACACTTTATTTTAATTAACTTAATGTAAAGGCAAAAATGACATAAACAAATATCTTTTAGTAAATCAATTTTTACATGGGTTATATAAGTCTTATGTTCAACTATAAATATTAATTGGAAAGATAAAAATCTTTCCTACATTATGGTAGTTTTTTTCATAATTTTTAGACATCAAATAAATTAAATTGTTTAGGATATAATAATTATGTAGTATTTACCTCAATAATAAATGATTTAAATAAATAAGATTATTAATATTAAAACTATATCCAAAAGCTGTACAATTATTATTAGATGATTTTTTTACCATGAGTCATCTTATATTTGACTTTATTTAGTTATGGACCTCTAGAAACTGAATATCTCTATATAATAAAATAATATTTTCACACTTTCCTAAAGAGCCCCCCCCCTTTAAAAGGACACCACTTCTAATCCATTCCACACACCTCTCAAGCCCCTTGTCTTGTCCAAACCATGCCCAAATAACCCCTCAAGATCCCTATACTACACCTATAGGCATTAAATTAGGCATAAATCACTTCAAAAATTCCTTTTGGTTCAAACCAAAGGAAGTTACCCAAATTAAAGGTAATAATTTCTCTTAGATTCTATTATTTTATTTTATTTTATTTTACTTCTCCAACCCCCCTAAACTATTTTTATTCCATTATTTTATAACACCAAAATTATACACAATAAACTAGGATGTTTCTATGAGAGTTATTTGATCTACACTTATACACACCTCTATCTAATGGGTGAAGAACGTACTGTTTCTGTGGTTGGAAAACTAATGCCTTATGAAACGATGATTGTTCGATTATCTCCTACCGCCTCTCATGGTGGCCATTAAGATGGAACTTTATTTATATATGATATATATATTATGTTTATGTTTTCTTTGTGCTTCTGTATTTTTTCATTTATATCATACCTTTATGTTTTTCATTATGGGTAAAGAGCGATAATTTCATTTGAGGAAGTGCGGACTACCGCCCCCTCAAAGTGATATGAATCGTTAATGAATTATGTGGGATGTATATGTTGTGTCCTGGGCCCAGGATTGTTGGGCCCCCGCCAGGATTGTTGGCGCCTGTGCCCCGGTAACCAATCCCACATCGGTTGTGGAGGGAGATTGGTGGGTGCTTGAAATTCCCGTGCCTACCTTCCCCTCAGCAACGCGTTTTAAAGCCATGAGGCCTGGGATAGCAACTGGGCCAGAGCGGACAATATTGCTGGGCCGAGGGATCCGATCCATCAATTGGTATCAGAGGGTGGTTGGTCTCGGGACCGGTGTGGGCTTGGGGGGGGGGATGTTGTGTCCTGGGCCCAGGATTGTTGGGCCCCCGCCAGGATTGTTGGCGCCTGTGCCCCGGTAACCAATCCCACATCGGTTGTGGAGGGAGATTGGTGGGTGCTTGAAATTCCCGTGCCTACCTTCCCCTCAGCAACGCGTTTTAAAGCCGTGAGGCCTAAAATTGTCTCTTTTCAAAATCCCTCTCCCCGGTGACTTTTTGTTTTTATTTAGGGGGAGTTAGGATCTTTTAAGCTTTTTTGTGTATTCAAAAATTTTCCTTTCAATTTCAACACTTGGTTTCAAAACTCTCAATTTCAAAAATTTTCATTTGGTTTCAAATTTCAAAATTCAATTGGTTTTTGATTCAAAACTTTCAATTCAAACTATTATTCAATTTTTGTTTCAAAACTTTCAATTCAAACTGTTATTCAATTTTTCAATCTTTCAATTTCAAAAATCTCAATTGATTTTTCAAATCTCCATCTTGTTTTTCAACTCTTTCCCTCAATCAAGTTTTATGCCCCATTCTATTTTGATAATCACAAAGGGGGAGAAATTTCTTGATTGATTGGGGGAGAATCTTTTCTCTCATGCTTAGTATTTATTTTCAATTTATCATTTAGGCATGCCTTTCATTTAAGTTTTTACATTGCTTTGATAAGTGATTGTGATCATCAAAATAGGGGGATATTGTTGTACCCCACACTCTTTGATTTTCATGATCACAATCACTTTCATATGTGTTTAACTTTGTTTTTAAGTGTTGTGGATGATAGGCAAAAGATTGCCAAAGGATTGGCCCAAGAATGGACAAGAAGTGGACTGAAATTCAGTCCACCAGCCAACCGGTGTGATAGCACCGGCCAGCCGGTGGAACTGGCAGAGGCATTGCCCACTGCCAGGTTCCACCGGTCGACCGGTGGCTCTGTCACCGGTCGACCTGTGGCATCCAGCCCAAATAGTGTTTGCTACTGTCTTGCCACCGGCCAGCCGGTGGCTCCTCCACCGGTCAGCCGGTGGCACCTGCACAGAGTGGCAAGCTACTGTCTTGCCACCGGCCAGCCGGTGGCTCTGGCACCGGTCAGCCGGTGGCCCCTGGACAGGAATCCTATGCCTTTTTGCACACACCGGCCAGCCGGTGGGACTGTACCGGCCAGCCGGTGGATCCAGTCAAACTAGCCGTTGGAGCTTTGACCAGGCTGCTCCACTTGCCTCCCAACGGCTCCGAAAGCCTTTCCAACGGCTCCAATGGCCTCCAACGGCCATATGAGGGTTCCCCCTCTATAAATAAAGGACCTTGAAGCCCCGGAACAATTTCCGGACCATAATTAAGCATTGTGAAGCCAACGAACACAATTCTCCTCATTTGGCAAACCTCCGGCGGATTGCTCCAAGGGAACCACAACTGCTCCAATCCAATTCCACATCCAAGGAGAACCACCATAGAAGCTTGGGAGTGCACGTCTTCAACTCCATTCAACCCTTGGCGCCCAAGGCTTCTCAACAATACGGTTTTTATAGTTTTATTTATTTTGAGCTTCATTTTGGGTTTGTGCCTACAAACCCCAAACTCTTTTCTCATCTCCCTTTCTTTGGGTTCTCACACCACCATTAAGGTGTGAAGAGGTTTCTTCAAGCCTTTCCTTTTAAAAGGCTTGTGTTTCGGTGAGCTAGCCTTCACCCGTTAAAAAGGCTAGTGGGTTCTTTCTTAACCATTAAAAGTAA
Organism: Viscum album; assembly: GCA_963277665.1. Classification (NCBI taxonomy): domain Eukaryota; kingdom Viridiplantae; phylum Streptophyta; class Magnoliopsida; order Santalales; family Viscaceae; genus Viscum; species Viscum album. The sequence goes on from OY728139.1 coordinate 1,462,102,034, forward strand.
GTGGGTTCTTGCTTAACCAATAAAAGCAAGCTGTAATAGGTCCTAGTGCTACCTCAAAGCCTAGTGGGTTTTTGCTAAAACCATTGAATAGCAAGCGGTAGGAATCTCTCAACGGTTGAGTTGGGAGCGGAGACGTAGGCCGGGTTTTGGCCGAACTCCGTTATCAATTTTGTGTGTCTTGCCTCTTTATTTCCGCTGCACTTTACTTTGATTTTTAATTTGTTAATCAATTTTTTAAAAGGCAATTCACCCCCCCTCTTGCCATCATTCCTCGTTTTGTTCCGACCCAACAGTATAAAGTAGGTATTTAATGATATTATATATGATATTATACTGGAATTATAATTTACCTATGTATCATTATGTTTTAATTCAATTGAAATTCAAAATAGAAAATAAAGTAGCGCTCATGCGTATGTTCGTCTTACCGTCTCCATGAACGGTGTATTTCATTTATTATATCCAAATGTCATGTACTGTTATAAATTCATATAATTACTAGAAATATATGATATATATGAAATCTAAATGATTAATATCATTCTGTAGATAATGTACTTTTGACCACATGGACAATTTATAATTATAACAAGTTTATTTTTGACTCAAGATCTGAACATCGACAAAATGTCCGATATGAACTCAAATAATTAACTAATTTTTTTAGAAATGTAATAAGTTATATAAAAGGAATAATAAAATTGAAAATATTATTAAGAAAGTATAAATTAACTTAATTTTATTATTCAAGAAGAAAAAGGAACATATGAGCGAGTCATATCGGACACATGGTAAGGGGTTTCTTATCTCGCATTTAATTCTGTTAGATTTCCATTGTTTGCAACTTAATAACTGATTGTGCTGTATTTTTTTACTACCATTTGATATATATTTTCATGATTGTCTTTATATTCATGGAATTCTATGAATTATTTTGTGGTTATAAACTTTTGGTCACACGACTAGATTGATTACAACGTCGTAAGAGGATTTCATCTCACTTCTTATTCCCATGAGATTCACGCTGTGTTGCCACTATTTCCTTTTGTGTGGTGTATTTACTAGACATAATTGTATTCCTTGTATAAAATAATTTAATCTATGGGTATTTACAACTTTATTGAAAAATCTTTCTTTCATGGGGTTTATGTTTCATGAGTTACCAAATTGGTAAGGGTTATTTCCTCAATCTCATTATTATCCGAGATTGTTTATGTGTAAGTATTTTCTGGGATATACTTATCATAGATACCGATATTTCATAAAAATGATTTCAAAAGGAATATTTTAAGGTTTTATCGGAGGGTCTGTTTAACTAGATCATCATTTTAATTTTTTTAAATATTTATCTTTCTAAACCCTTTTAATTAATGTCCATGTTTTCAAAATGAATTCAAGGATTTATTTATATGGACATGAATGTTTTGAAATGATAATTCTTTTAAAAAGTTTCAAAGTGGTATGATACACTTTGATTCAAAAATCCCTTTTAAATTATTACCTTTATAAATTGTGAAAATTTTAAATGATTTCATGAAAAAGGGGTATTTCTCTCAAAGCATTTTACTAATCATTTTCATATATGTCAAAATCCTTTAATGGATTTTAAAATTGTTTGAAGTTGATTTATTATGATAAAAATAATCCATATTTTATTGAATGTTTTGTTATTTGTTTGAAAGTGGATGTTTTATTTTTATACCATTCATGGTTTATGGAAAAAGTATTGACATTTCGTATGCTTGTTTTAATACGAATTTTTATATTACATTTAAACCTTTTCTTATGATAAATTTATTAGACTAGTATGTTCCAGGTTGGGGACCGGTAAAAGAAAGCCCTCCAGGTTCTTGTCCGGTTATAGAAGACCCTCCAGGTTAGAGTCCGGTTACAGAGGATCTCCAGGTTGCAGTCTGGTTACAGAGGCTCTCCAGGATGGAGTCCGTTTATAGAGGATCTCTGGGTTTGGGTCCAGTTACAGTTAGCCCATAGGTCCTGGCATGAGGCCATGACATAGAAATAAAATTCTGGTACTATATATTCCCTAATTATGATATTAGTTTTTACTTGTAATTATTCAACTAGAATAATATCCATGTGAATGTTTATATGGTAATGTTTGATTTTTTTACCATATTATGTCCATGTTTTTGTTTAAAAGGCTGTTGTTTTATTACACATCTTGCCTTAAAAGTTTATAGCTTCTGCTAAATTATTTACCCTTACTAAGCACTTGAGCTCACCCCTTTCTTATGTCTTATTTTCCTAGGATATGAAGAGGTTAGTTATGAGTGACTTGCAAGAATAATCTTGGAGGCTTGGACATTTTTAATGGAATAAATTTCTGTTGTTTTTCTTTTCATGTTTTAATGTTGAACTTCATGTTTGTAATCTATTTTACAGGACTTATAAACTGATTGGTCATTAGGGACTTGATTCCTTGTAATCATAAAAATGTTATGTAATAATGCACCGACTCTGGGTAACTAGGGTTGCAGTGTTATAGGGGCCTATAGAAACAATGGTTCTGAATATTACAACAGTACTCATGTCTTGCCTCTAAAAGTAATGAGACAAACCATGGTCAAGTAACACGGTTCTTCCAATTTCCACCAGGATTCAATATTTCATTTAGCAACACCATTTTGATGGAAAGTGAATGGAGATCTATAATCATGCCGAATTCCATGATTATCCAGATAGTTTTCAAACTCTTAACTTCTGTACTCACCACCATTATCAGTTCTCAATATCTTGACAGAATACTGACATTCTTTCTCATCTTTTCTCCAGAAACTTTTAAACATTTTAAAATAATCTAATTTGTGTTTAATGTACATAACACAAATAATGCGAGTGAAATAATCAATGAATTTAATGACGTAATTATATCCATGCGTTAATTGTTTTCTCATTGGCTAACATATATCAGAAAAGATCAGCTCTAGAGGTTGTTTTGAACAAATATCAACTTTTTTAAGCATAGAATTTGTAATCTTTCCTTTCTGATAGATAGTTCAACACCAATCTATACTTCTTGGAAAATCATGAATGTCTCAAATATTGTCTCTTTTAGATAACATTACCATGTTTCTCTAACACATATGTTCAATTCTTCTATTCCATAACTGATTCTATTCTACCATACTTATGTAACAAGAGTTTTGTGAGTCACCAACCTGAAACAAGTTTCCTTTTGTACATTGAAGTCTTATAACAATTATTTAATATTCTTCACTCTTTAAAATAAATCTATCTTCATTAAAGATTACTTTTTTACCCTCATAACAAATTTTGAAACACATAGTATCTTGTGTTTCATCCCATTAACATACAATGATTTCTTATATTTAATCTTTTCTTTTCCAATGATTTCGGACCCAACACCTTTCATTTCCAATGATTCATCATTGACAAATGTCACTATTCATTCTTTATGATCTTTCACATCCTTCAATAATTTCATGTGTCCTATCATGTGAGAAGAACACCCACTATCAAGTATCCATGGTCATTCTCCTTTCATAGATTTTAATGAAGTTTCAACAACCATCACTTTTTATTTATTATTTTCATTCTTCACCTTCGGATTTTGAGAATTGATAATAATTTGCTAATCTGGTAATAAAAGAATACATCCATTTGCAAGGTGTCCAGGTTGTTCACATCTTTCACAAGTAATTTCCAAGGGTTAGAACCTATTTTCAATATTCACTTCCTTATTTTCAAATATCTTCAAGAAAACTCTCTCATTTTTCTTTCCTTGAGGAGATTAAATCCTCCTCTATCTTATCCTTTCATAACCTATGGGACAATATTAATGTTTTTTATTAATCCAATTCATACTTCTTATGTTCCCAAATCCACCACAATACCCGAAATAACCATAGAAAGAGTATTTTCCTCTTAAACCTCCATACTGATCAGAATTGTGAATGTGTTTCTCTGCCACCTACTTCTTTTTCTGTTCAGTTTTACTAACCATTCTATTATTAACCGAATTCCTTATTTTATTTTCTAGATTATCAGAATCATACATATTGGAAACATTTCTAGATTCTTAATGTTTCAAAACATTCCCAACTTTATTGGTCTTGGCCACATATATAACATTACCATCATTCTTCATTTCTAAAATAATTCCATTCTTCTTATAACCATTTGAAGGTATGTTTTGTTGAACCTTCTCAAGTTTCTAATTACAATAATTTTCACCAAATTCAGTGATAGAGTTTTGGAAACGTATATTTCTATTTTCAACTTTAGAGAGTTTTTGTTGGAGAAGTTCCAAATCTTCTTCTTTTACTTTCAACTTCCCCTATAAATTCTCATTACAATTATTTTCTTCTTTAAGAGATTTCTACAATTCAGCAATCTCTTTAATCATATTTTATTTCTCACCAGCAAAACAATCTTGGTTTCTTGAGCATTCATATTCCGTCTTTTTTTTGATTTACAATCCATCGATTCTTTCTCAGAAATTCATTCAACTCTTCTTTCAGATGCATTTGAAGCTGAGTTTCTTCTTCTTCAGAACTACTGATTCCAAATTCTTCATCATTCACTATTGCAATGAAAGTTTTTTCATTACCATACTCAATGGATTTTTTGAATTCATCGTCAATCACTTCTTCTTCTTCATCTTTGGACAAGAAACTTACACTTTTTGAATTGATGAATTTATTTCCTTTTCCTTTGTCTCCCCTTTTCTTCCACGATCTCTTTATCTTTCTTTATTCAATATCACTATCATATTCTATCTTTCTTCGAGGAATATTTTCCACAAAGTAAACAAAACCCATAGATTCAAAACATTTCAAGGGAATTTTCCTTTTGTATTTCCCTATACCTCTTTTCAAACTTTTAGAAATCAAGGATAGTATTTCATTGATATTTTTACATGCCTCACTTTCAGAGCCAGAATCAACAGCTTCATCTTCAATAACAATTTTCTTTGACATTTCTTTCCTCACAGCCTTAAAAAAATTTCTCTTTAAAACATTTTTTTGTTCGTCATAGAATCCTCTCTTCTCATTTCATAGATGATAAGAGTTCTATATAAATTATTAAGAGGTAATGTTTTCGGATCTCTATATTCCAATAAAGAAATTTTTTCATCAAATTTATCCCGTAAGATTCTCAAGATATTTTAAAAAACTTTATATTCTTTCAGCTTTTCTCTAAGACATCTGATATTACTGACAGTGTTATTCACCCTGGTAAATAATTCCTCGACAGATTATTTCTCACCCATCTTTAAATCATCATACTTTAATCTCCATATTTGTAACTTTTCATTCTTCACTTTTGTATTTCCTTCATATATGTTTTTCAATTTATCCCGTATGCCTTTATCTGTGGAAACACCATTCACTCCCAAGAATTCACATTCAGAATGTGATGATAATATATCATTCTTGGGCCTTCCATTATTTTCAAGAAAATTATTGTCAAGAGGTGTTAGTGGAGAACTATCATAAATGGGAGGAAACCCAACTTTTGCAGCTGTAGGAACATCCTAACTGATAGAAATAAAATATGGAAACATTATATCTTTCTAGATATGATATTTACTTCCATAAAAAACCAGAATACCTTTACTGTTCACACAATTCACATTATCCATCAGCAAATAATAATGAAGGGAACCTGGTTCTGAAACCAATTGAAAGTTCCCAGTCAGAGTAATGTTTCACTGAGAGGGGGAGGAGGTGAATCAGTGATACTCTTTTTCATTTATATTTATTTTCAATTGAAACAACCTTCACCTCCTGTTAGTTATTTCAATTCCCTGTAGCAAACAAACTCAACACACACCCAAAGGAACAAAAATATTTACAAGGTTCACTATTCAATAAGAATAGCAATATCCTTGGTATGGTTTGGAAATTATCCAATACCATACAATCCACTATGAAAACAATCATTGGATTACAATGAGTAAGATAAAACCTTACACTTTTTTAGCACTATGAAACAAGACAACTAGCCCATTTTCACCCTCTAAGTACAATAAGGCAATACATTTATTTTGTAACATCTCATGTTACCTGTGCTACTTTTCAATTCACCAAATTTATTCAATTGGAAAGCAATTCTTCTTTTACTTAACCATAAGAAAGGTAAGAACCTCTTGGACTATGTAAAACAATCAACCAAATTATCCTGAGTATGATGCTCTCGGTATAATTATTTTCAATTTGATCTTTCAATTGAATGAAATAGAATATAATAGACACCACTCTAATACTTTCATACAATAGTCAAGAAAAATAGAATCAAAACCACTTCAACACACGTATGTAATAGTCAATAAAAATAGAATCAGCACCACTAAAAAAATGTATGCAATCTTTAAAGAAAAAAGAATCAGCACCAATTAAAAACCTTAGACCGATAAAGATACTCAGTAATAATATTCCTCATACCAAGAAGATGAATACAGAATCACCTATAATGGAAAACTCTAAACCAATTAATTCATCCTTACATGATGAAAAATTTAAAACAAAAGTCATGCTGAATACTCTTCACTTATTCTCTCTCTTAAACTGAGAGCTTCTATCTCTTCTGCTATGAACAATACTGGTTTCCAGAAAGTACAAAGTAGCTCTTCCTTTTATAGGTGAAAAATGGTGGGAATTAAAATGTTTTTCTCGCTCACTAAAATTTTCCCAAATTCAAATTTCCCCCTAAAATTATGGGATACATTTTTTACTTCATCATAGTTTCTTGAAGATTCTCAAATCTTCTCAAAACATAATCTTAATCTTCTGATCTTTCATTTATATTGCCATAAAAATTTATTATTCCAGAATACTAAAACATTTTTTCTTTTAGAAGACCATAAATGGGGGTACAATTTGTTGAGTACGATTGTTTTTAGATACGATGGTATTTAATTATCACCATATCTTTTATATCACATTCACATGTGAGTCTGATATCAAACAAAGTCATTACCATGTTGGAATGAAATGAATAATTTAATCACTTTCTCATTCCATTAACATGACTCCTTCCTCTTTTCTATTAGCATGACTCTTTCCATCGACATACCTATTTCGATGACCATGACTATTCTATCAGAACTACTCTTTCCTCTTCCATTGGAATGACTATTCCATTGGCACGACTATTCCATCGTCATGACTCTGATACCGATTCAAAACAATGTAATTACTATGTCGGCATGACAAGCATCATCTCTTCTTTCATCGGCATGACAATTCCATCAGTATGACTATTCCATCGGCAAAACTTTGAGTCTCATAAGTCATTACTCTGTCGGCATGACAAACATCATCTCTTATTCCATTAGCTTGCCTATTCCATCACCATGACTATTCCATCAGCACGAATATGAGTTTGATGCAAAAAAAAAGCCATTACAATGTCGTCAAGACAAAAATCATCTCTACTTTCATCAGTATGACTATTCCATCAGAACCATTATTCCATCGGCATGAATCTGAGTCCAATGAAAAAAAAGTCATTACTATGTCGGCATGAGAAGCATCATTGCTTCTTTCATTGGCATGACTATTCCATCAGCACAGCTATTCACATATTTTCAATAGTCACCACCATTCACAGCTTTGAAATAGTCACCAGCATTCACAGCTTTTACTAACCCCTTTCTTACATCAATCTTGTGTCATATGTTCTATCACTTTACTTATGATTTATGAAAATTAAAAAATATAAAATCATCTTCACATTTATCATTTTAAAGTATCATAAATTTCCAATCATTCTAATTTCTTTGTTTCCTCCTCATCATGAGAAACATCTTTCTAAAAAAAAGAGTCTGATTATTTTCAAAAAAAATGACAAAACATTTATTTCCAAAACAAAGTGAGGTGATTTATTTTATTCAAAACCAACCATGACAAAAAAATACAATGATTTAAACCTTTATCACATTTATTATTAGATTGGTCCCAACACCCAATGCCTTGGAGCACTATCTGGGCACACCATCGTATAAGATATAATGGTTTTACCCATCATAATGAGTTATATAAAGATATTATATTATCATAAAAAATGAACAAGGACCATATAATAAATAAAACATTTTAATCCTTTATCTTTACATCATAAAAATCTTGAAAAACTCTTTTTAACCCATATGCAAAACCCTTTTAGATATTAAAATACCATTTCAATTTAAAAACACTTTTTCAAAATATAAATACCTAGAATAAGAGGTGGGATTTTAATTGAATAAAAAAATGGAAGATTATAAAGGAATCCAAATATCAAATAATGGTTATTGTGGTGGGAAAATTCATTATCACGGTATACATTAAAATAGAACATTCCTTTTTTTCTTTTATAAAAAAGTAAAAACATTCCACAAAAAAATCCTTCTGAAAACCTTTGAAGGAAATTAAAAAATAAATATAATATATTTAATAATTATTTAATTTCTTTATAAATGTATTCATTAAATAATGTTAATAATATGGATATATAAGAGAAATATTTTAAAAATAAATCATTAAAAAATTTAAAACTAGGTTTTAAGTTAATGTCAATTACCTTCAGTCTAAATCACCACGTACATTAATTATCTTTGTGAATAATAAAATTATGTTAATTATTTACTTTCTTAATAACATTGTTCAATTTTATTATTACTTTTATTTTATTCATTACCATGATATATTCAATTACTTAATCAATTAGGTTCACATCAAATGTTTTGATGATATTTGGATCATATGTCCAAAATGGATTTGGTAGGTTGAATATGGTTAAAGATATAATTACTACACCATATCCATAATAATAAAAACAACATAATTATAATTTTTATAAATCAATTATATTTTTAAAACCATTGATAAATTTTGGTTATGAAAAATGAACTATATTACAATAATGGAGACGGTAGGTTGTACATATACATGATAAAAATTTCCCTTTTATAATGACCATTATAGAAAGAAAATAAGTATATATTATCATTAAAAAATTAAATATGTATTATAAATATATTTTTATTTCTTTAGGTGTAGTTATATATATCATTTATGTGACGTGGTGGTGAAAAAAATCACATCGCTGTGTGGAAGTGGTAGTTCACACATACCCACAAATGATGTTTTCATTCTTCAATGGATAAAAGGTAAAAAATAAAATGATATATTATATTATTAGAATTAAATATATGTCATTAATATAATATATATACCTTAACTCCATCATCATAACCATTCATGAGATACAGTTATGAAAAATTAATTACATCGGTTCGTGAGGTGGTAGTGTGTCGTACACACGAATGACAATTTTGTTTCACTTTTGATGGAAGAGGAGATGGATATTGGTTACTAAATTAACATAATAAAATATCAGAATACATAATATAATATTTTTATTATATTATCATTGTTTAATAAAATTTTATGGTGGTGTAAGAACAAATAAAATAAAAACTGTTGATCAAGAATTATACCTATTCTTCATAAAACCTCTTATGGGTTACAAAAAAAGATTTACTATATTAAAATTATTATAAAAAGGACTCTAAGATATGTTTAGGGGTTTTATAAATTGATTTAGGTATTTATTGAATTAATTAAATGGGTTTTATGTGTGAAAAAATAGGATATGAGGTACTCTTTTATAAGATACGGGAGGGGCATTCTTGAAATTTACTGATGTATTAATTTATTATAATTAATTTTCATGTTAAAATGGTTCAAACGAAATAGGATTCAAAGATAAGATGAGTATTAGTATAAATAATCTAATTCAATATAAATTGGTCAAGTTTAAGTGAAATTTTAACCCATATCATTCTGTTTTAACCTATGTTAAATGTTTTTTATAATTACTACGATAACAAAGTTTTTACTCATAATCGGTCAATATAGTTACTATAAATAGAAAGTGGGACCATAAATGGACCATTTTTTATATTTTAAAACATATCCCATTAACTTTTAGGGATATTTTATTTTTTTTAGTTTTCAATCATTTAATATATTATTTTTAATATAATATAACATTAATGTCAACTTTCGAACTATTCATTTAATTTTAATTTTAAAACTAAAAGAAAATAATGAAATTAGAATATAAGGAATTAAAAATAGTATATTATGTTATTTATATAAGAAAAATTAATAGAACACAACAGTTGGTTCAAAATTATACTTCTTTTATATATTTAATATTTTTTTTTCTATTTATTGAATAATTACTGTTTCTGCACTGTGTAAGCTCTTAAGGTAATTATTTCATCAATAGAATTTGTAAATAAATTACCATGATAAAAAATTACATTTATATTTAAAATTACTATATATAATAGAAATTATCCTCTACTCTTCGTAATATAAAAAATTTATAGACAATAAAACAAAGAGAATAAAATTTTCATCATTTCTTTAAATAAAATAATTTATTGGTCATAATCAAGGAAAAATTAAAAAAGGTAATATATTATAAATTTTTATGTTTTTGTACAATTTATAATCATCCAATAAAATTAAGGCTAGTTTGGTGTCATTTTTGGGTCCTTATCATATTATTTTTAACATAAATTACTCGATTTACCCTTCCCGGTGTGAGATAAATTTACAAAAGTTACTATTCATAATGAATAATAATAAAATTAATTTATTTTCCAAATTTTTACCTCATGAATAAAAAAATTTAATCCACTTTTTAGGATTTAATACAAAGAAGTAAAAGAATATAATTTAAAATTAAATTGGAAAAACGTGATGCAAACGAGTTTTCAGAGAAATGCCTTTTTAAGAATAAAAATGATTTTATACTAAATTAATGTATAAAATTAATTTATAATACCTTAATTAGATTATTTTTAATCAAAATTAACTAATTTAAATTTTAAATTAATCCAATATTTAATTTTAATTTCTAAATATTTTAAATGATAATACAATTTTCAATAAAAATTAGTATTTTTTCTCTATTAAGGGAACAATCATAATTTTCATAAAATTATCATGAAATAATACTAAGATAATTTTAATATAATAATCTCAAATATTTATTTATTTTTTTCAAATTAAAATTATATAATTTTTAAATCAATCTTTTTAATAAATCTATATAATGCATGAAAACCCAATTTGGTTAGAAATGAAACTGTTTCCTTTTAGCTAATAATTTACTTAATATTGTTATCGTGAATATAAATCAATGAAATAGAATTAGTAAATATATAAAAATTATTTGTCTTAACATTACCTTGGATTTCATATCCAGTGCTCCCGTAGTACCCAAAATAGCCTAACAATAATAGTTGTGATTACCAATTTTATAGATTTATGAAGGATATCCAAGTCCGCGGAACAACCAAAATCCCCTTAAAGTTATCTATTATATGTGTACATGTTTTTATATAATTTTTTTAGTTTTCATATTAATTAACCATTACCTTATTTATATGTTTTTGGTATTACCCATACAATGTTTTTAACTCATTTATAAATGTTCAAATTGATGATTTCAAGGATGAATGGGTATGTTATGTTGTGTTGTGTTATTAATAAAATTATTTAAAAGATATTAATGAAAAAATTAATTATTTAATTTTATTATCTGATTTTTTTGTGAAAGTTCAATACATAATCTATATTGGAAAACAAGAATCACATTTTCACAACTAAGAAGATGAATTGTAATTATCATGAAACTTAAAAACTATGTTCAATAATTTATTCATGGCATGTTGGAACAAACCACACATAATTCTGATATACAGTGTCCCAATAATTATTGAAAGTAGGTGTTCATAATTTAAAATTTACATTCGAGTTCAAAATGGGCACTACATGATCAATTCCAAAAAAATGATTTTGGATTATCATGAAACTCTAGAAAAATGATTGTTGATTAATTTATGGCTTATAAGAATTACCTAAACATTACTTAGATGTTTTTTTTTTGGTGTGGCTAAAATTTTATGTTTCAAATTCAATAGTCACATTTTAATTCAAAATGTATGTCACATATTCAAAATTAGGAAAACACACTAAAATTATTATGGAAAACTATATCAATGGTCATGGATTCATTTGTTACAAGTATAAATAAAAAACACATCATTATAATACATGATTTTCTTTAAATTATTGAAGGTTCATTTTTTTAATTTAATAGAGACATTTTAGTTCAAAACGTGCATAACATAATCAATTTTGAAAAAATTATCATGGGTTATCATGACATACTATAAAAAATATTGCTGATTTTTTTGGTATATAAGAATTAATTGAATATCATTAAAATGGTTATTTTTTTTATCATGTATAAAAGTTTGTGTTTTAAATTTTAAAGTTAAATTTTAGTTAATAATATACATAAAATGATAAAAACCAAGAAAATAATATCACATTTTCATGAAACTATATGAAAATGACAATGTATTTTTTTTGAATTCAAAAAAGAACTGCACATAATTATGAAATTAACTTTATATGGTATGATTGAAAGTGTATTTTTTTTATTTGTTTATTTAAAAAGTGAAAACACACTTTACAAACCCGAAAATAAGAAAAAATACTATAAGTTTTATGAAACTATAAATAAAAGATTTATAATTCATCCGTGATATGTAGTAATTAATCAAACGTCATTCTAAGTCATGGTGGACTCTAAATGGGTAAAAGTTTGTGATTTCAATTTAAAAGTGGAAATTTAGTTGAAAACACATGTCACTTGATCAATTACAGGAAAATGATTTTATTTTATCATGAAACTCTAAAATAAAAATCATTGATTTATGTTTTTCATAAAAGAATTAATTTTAAATCATTTTGGAGTGTTTTCTTATCATTTAACTAAAATTGTGTGTTTTTATTTTAAATTCATATTTTAGTTACAAATTCACATAACATGAACAAAACCTAGAAAAATGATTGTATTATCATTAAATTATTTGACAATAACCACTGATTCATATTTCAATTATAAAAATTATCCACACATAATTATGAAATGTGGTTTTTCTAGAATGATTGAATGTTTACTTTTCTATTTTAAGAATTTAAAAAGTACAAAAAACACATCAAAAGATATCATAATGAAACAAACAATCAATGATCATTGATTAATTTTCAACCTTTGGTTATTAACCACACAATATTCCAATGAATTGTGTGATTAAAGTGATCTAATTTGTATCTTTTATTTATAAATATTTTTATATTCATTAAGTATTATTAATAAAACATATATTGTTTATTATTACTTATATATTATTCATTTCAATTATTTGTACATTTAATAGGTTTATTAAAATTAAATAGATTTTTGATTCATCAAAAAACTGTAATGATCACATTAATGAATTAACTATACTAAGGTGTGTGTAAATTAATGTTCATGACTTTTTTCCTTAAAATTAAATCTCTCTCACTACGGTAAAATAATGATATATAAAATGCATCTAACATTGAATTCAAATTTAGTGAATAATAGATTTAATTAGGATTTTCCCTAATGAGGGTGACTACATTTCTAATGTATTGTGTCTATTATCCCCTAATATATATAACTAATCATTTATTATTAATAATAATCAAGGGAAAGGGAATGAACTTGAACCCTTAATAATAATGACACCAAAAAACATTTGAAAACACCAAAATTATATAATAGATTAAGAAAACATTTTTCTTGAAGAATAATCACCAAGGGAATATTTATTCTATACAAGACTTCATAAATTCGATCTTCTTCCTTATTTCATGAAAATATTTAGTTATCTCCCTTAGTTCTTCAACAATTCCCACATGTACACTAATCACAAAAAGTGATCGCTCTCACCCAATTTTTTTCTTCATTAACTTCTCAATTTTTCTCATGATATGTTTTCTAAATACTCATAAATCTTAATACCCACAAAATTTTCATGTGTTACCCATTAATATTTCACCAAAAACATCCATAAGAGTCATGAAAAAACCACCAAGACAATTTTTAAATCCTTCCAATTTTAAATAATCATAGATTCATGAAAACAATATTATGAAAATGATTCCTCAGAGTGTACCCATCATGATTATGACTTGAAACATATCAAATTGTATATCCATCACTAATATTATACTATTATAAACATTGTTATGGTGCGATGTCCTTTAATCGTTAATTTATCAAAAAACCTCCTTACATGTGTTTTGGAATGTACTGATCATTGACAGTTTAAGGCTTCTTCCATCCAAAATAGATCAACATTATAGAATCATGAGGGCCTCACTAGAACATGGTATTTTACTCTAGAGTAGTTAACAGGGGCATGAAATATCTCATCAGGGTGTTAAATCATGATCCATCATAGACCAAAATAATAGTTTTATCTCTAGTTCAAGGTGATCCCTCAATTTTAGTATAATCTAATAAGCCATCACAATCTAGAGTATCACATAATTGTTTAGATATATACATTATAGTGTGTAATGTCTTCACAATTTAGTTTTTATTTTGTTGAAAATAATCTTGTATCTTGATCTTATTATTCATGGAACAACACCTCAAAAAATTATATTCATTTTATTCTTACATATATGAGTTGTGATGTTGTCTCAAATGTTGAAATGTGATGTTATTCAACACTTATTTTTATACATATTGCCTCAAAATATATCATTATATGACGTCTTCCTTTATTATGTGGTGTTGAATTCTTCATCCAAAACACCCACCTTTCTTTATTAGTCACCTCTAAACCCCATGATTTCTTAATCTCCTATAAATAAAATATTTCTAAAAATATATATTTTAACCTAATGACACATATTTATAATAAATAAAATACCACCACCACCATTATCATATAAGGGGTAAAAATATCCCCATTTGTATTTTTTGTTAATATTACTTAACATTTTATTTTAAATCACTTCTCTCAAATGTAATGTTTTCCCCCTAAATTCGGATTCCCCATGAATTGAAATAAAGAATATTTTCTTCCCCACAATAAATACAAAATGATAAAATATTCAAGTTCATTTCTCAATCCAATCACTTCTCAATGTTTTTGTACTATTTTTATCAAATAATCATGAAATGATATTTAAATTATTTTTCTCCCCATTATTGATAATAAAGACAAAGGTTCTTTTAATAGGGGTGGTATTACTAATCTCAAAGAAATAATTCATGAATTAATCAACTCCAATTCTATATATGATAACGTTTTTTAGAAAACAAGAGAGATGAATTCAAACATCAAATATGTGTAAAAAAATTTACGTATGATATCTCCTTTCAAAACAACTTATTGAAAATTTTCCTATATAATAACTTATACTCATCTTAAAAAATAGATTAAGATAATTTTTTCATAATAAATCCCCCTACAATTCATATATCTCTCTTTATATCAAATTAAAAATGATATGGGTGGAGTAAAGAGTTCAAAAAATACCTCAATGATGTTTTTTAATGGGTTGAACACACATTATTCACTTCAGTTTCTCATAAGTATTAATTGGGTTGTTTTTTTAGAATATAAAAATCTTTCTCCTTAAAAGAAAAAATACACCATCTTCAAAGTGCCTTCAATCACCTTTTCCTTCGAAAAATGATATTTTATGTCTATATAATTTGATATTGAATATTTAGCAGGACTCTTAGATAAATTTATTATCCTTTATAACCAATAACTAGTAGAAACACAAAAAATATATATTTCTTCAAGTTGAGTCTTCATACATATCATTTTTGTATCCCCTTGTGATAAAACAATATACTTATCCTCAATAGTGTTGAAATTAATGGAGAAATTATTTTTTTATGCTATGACACACATGTTTCTAGAATAAATAACCCCCTTCCTCACGTGGACTTATGTTTATCAATTTTACTAGCCCAATCAGTATTTGTAAAGACTTGTAATTATATTTAACCTTTCTAACATTAAATTATGACTAAATTAAATGTAATATTAACATATATTAAAATCATATTTTCTAAAACCATGTATGGATCCTTTGGATTCTATTAATACCTTGAATATAGTGTGATAGTAATATCTGGCCTTGAGGAAGTTAATTAAAAGAGGCTATCGATCAATTTCCTGAAATATTTATCATTAATTGTCTATACTTTATCATCCTTACTAAAGTTTTTACACATTAAAATATATGTATACACTTATCTTGACTATTCCATGAAAATGTTATTAAAAAATCCTTAACATTATTTTATTGATAGATAAAAACATGAAAAACAACCTAGTTAATTTTAAAATCCAAAAATAAATTCATCTCACAATGTAAGGACATATTAAATATTTTTCTAATTTTGGTGATGAAATATTCAAACCAATGTTTCATCATCACTATATAATATGATATCATCAACATATATAATCAATATTAGTGATTTAGTGTTGGTATCATTCCATTGAAAGTTTATTATCCACATTTGTTTTGCTAAATTTCATACTTTTCAACTACTCCCCTAACTTGAAATACCAATCTCTTGCAAATTATTTTATCCCATAGATAGGATTTTAAAAATTTTAACCTTAAATAAATATTCATTAATAATGAAACCCTTAGTTTTATCAATAAAAAATCTTAATTCAATTCAGCATTCAAGAAATAATATTTTACATCCATTTGAATGATCTTATAGTTTCATTGTGTTGACAGGGAAAGAAAGATCATGATGGTATCATGTATTGATATAGGGGAAAATGTTTAATCAAAATAAATTCCTTAAAATTTGGAAGAAAATCATTCAAACCAAACAATTTTTATTTCATTCTACATCTCATTTTCCATGCAACTTTTTTTGGGCCATTTTTTACCAATGATATTCATATTTTTTTGGCCTGTGTACAAGTTCCCATGTCCCATTTTTTTTTAATAAATTATAGTTCTTCATTCATGGTACTAATAAATTCCATTTAATTTAAATATTTATAAATATTTTTATGTTCACCCTTTAAAAGAAGATCAGTGTGATTAATTTTTGGTTTTCTTACTGGTTAGTACCCCTTCATTTTGATCTTGGATAATGTTTCCAACATAAAAAATAATTTATCATTATAAAATTTTCTATAGTGTTATTAAAAATTTAATCATCATAAATATAATAAGAAAATTATACATCATTTATATGTACTCAACCATTATACTCATTATCCATAGCATATTTAGTAATGATTTTATCATTATCATCATCATTTAATGTCAATTTACTGATATCATCATCATTATTGATGAGTTTTACATCATCACTATCAATATAATTCTTTGATTTGTTGTTGTAGTAGTGATAAGAACATTAATTTTCCATTTAGTAATGAAATATTCCACCCTCATATTTATTATAAAAATTTCCAACAATTTTTAATTTCCTCTTGATCAAGTATAAAATCCCAAATAATCATAAGAATTTCATATTTTTATTATTCTTAAACTACAATTAATAAATATTTAAATCTAAATTTGTATTTAATAAACACCTATTTCAGATCATTCTAGTAGTTGTAATAGATTGTATCTAGATATACATTTATGTTTCATTCTCTATTGGAAAAGTTCTCTCCATAAAAACATAACTTTTATTCTTTATTCTTGAAACCCCATTTTCTTATAGTGTATATGGTTTACTGAAATTATGAATTATTTGATGTTTTCCAATATATTTTAATAATTTTTTGTTGTCATATTCACTGCCATTTTTAGATATAAACCTTTTCAATTCATTATCAATTTATTTCTCACCACATTTCTGAAAAATTTTAAACATGATAAAATCTTTGAATTTATGAGATATAAACACAATTCATGTCATTAAATACATAAATTAAAATTATTAAATACTTATATCTACTTATTAAAATTTTTCTTATGGGATAACATATATCTTAGTAAACCCATTATAGTGGAATTTAGGTTTGAATTTCAACCCCTTTGTTGGTTTTACTAATCATATTCCCATTTTTACATGTTTTGAAAATGGACATTTTGTATTTTTTCAATGAAGGAATATTTTATAAAATAAATTTCTTTAACCAACATTATTAAGATCTATTTTCCAATATGGACAAGTCTTCTCTCCCACATGTTGTTTTTGGATTTCAAGATTTTGTATCAATCGGTTATTTATTCTCCCACATAAATTAAATTACTATTTATTCCCACACATATTTAAACAACTACTAGATTTTGTATCCTCCTAATAATGAAACAATTATCCCTAAATATTACCTCATTTCCATTATCAAAAAGTTGTGACATTATAACTAAGTTGTGTTTTATCCCATGAACAAATAAACCATTTTGAAATTTAGTTCCTTTTGGAAAATATTTTCTACTCTAATACCATTGATATTAAATAGAATTTCATTTCCAAAGGAAAATTAACCACATAAAAATTTTCAACTTTTTTTGGTTGTTCTAATCAGCTATCATATGTGATGAGAAACTAGTTTCTATAATCCATGGATTCTCATTATTTTATTCCTTATAAAAATCTTCAATAAACCGTTCTTACTCTTTAGATTTATTATTCCTATAAACATTATATATTATAAAATTTATATTTAACTGAACTATTAAAATATTAATAGACTCATATGAAGTATGTACTACTAGAACACACCTCCCAGATATTTATTTCATTTCGTCAAATCTATTTTTCATATCAACTTTATCCCGAATGTAATAAAGTCTCTTATTTGTTTTCTAATTTTGTGGTCTCCCCCTTGACTCATTATTTATCCTTTATCCATATTGATACATATTTTACAATAATATATTGGATTTTTTTATAAAGAAAAAAAACTAACAATAAACATTGAATATCCTTATTTGATTAAAATTTTGTTCTTTCATGGGACACTATAAAACTCTTTTTTAGGAATTTTATGCAATTATTACATTGAGATTCTTTATTGTACTACTCCTTGAGTAGTTAGGTTTAATATATATATTTTTATGATTTTTTATCTCTCCATATGTGCGTAAATTTAAACTTCTATTTATAATATTCAACTAGGAAAAAAAATCAGTTTTTACTTGATTCACCAATAAACATGATCTATTTTAGATGCTTCATTATCAGTATCTCCTTATTTATATAAAAGAAATTTTGTTTTGAGATAGATAATTATTTAATAATTTAATTACTCATTTAATAATTCCATATCTTTTATTTTATTCTTGGATAAATTATAAGTTCCCCCAACTTGTTTGATAGCTTTTTTTATAAATGTACTTGAATTTGTTCATGTGATTTTTAGTTGAAAATATTTTTATCTTTCACATTTCAAACACTAAATATATAAGTATGATCGTATATTTAATATCATAAATTATATTTCTTATCTCTATATTTTCAAGATTTATCCTCTCAATTCCTTGATTAAATGTTTTTTCTCCATCAATATTTTTTTTCTGTTATTAAGTTTATCCTTGAGATATGAATCCTTACATCTTAGCCATAGAATCTACTTTAAGAATATTATAATCTAAATTCTCATAGTTTATTATTTTCTAGATTCAACCAATTCTATAGAAAATTCATTATCCATTTGAGTACCATACTTCAAATATGTTCTATAATTATCTTATTGAGCCACCAAAACTCACTGATGAGTTTCTTTAAAACTCTCCTCATCATTGATACTATCCTGACCATCAGAACCATCTTCCTGAAGAGAAATTAAGTCTATTTTAAAAAATATTGATGTCATATTCATCCTCAATTTTTATTTTGATTGGTTTCTTTTGAATAATTCTCATTTCCCAAGGTATCCTTTAGATTATTCACTGTATTCATCACCATTAAAGATTCTAAAAGAACACTGGGAAGGAAATTTATCAAGTTTAAAATCATTAAAACTTTTAAAATTTAGTGTACCAAGATTTATAAGTTTTTCTCTTTTAAATTTTATTAATAGAAAAGAGAGAATCTTACCAAATCCTTCCATGTTCTCATCTTTATTAATGTAATCTGGATCATTTTTAATTTTTTATTTTTAAATGTTTTATATTCATTCCCTTTATCATTTATAGTCATGTATTTTAGGGAATATCCTAATATCATCTCATAGATCATAAGTGTGATCTATGTCTTATAAAATATAAATTAGTTAAGGTCTCTATCTTAAAGATATAATATATTGGTATAAAATTTATCTAGAATACTTATCATGATATTTATCACCACTGTGGAGTCTTCAAGTGTTTATCCATATCTTTTTATGGTGAAGACTGTCATGTTAATGATGGTAAATATCCCATAAATGAACTCATCTTATTATATTATCAAATATTAAAATTTACTCTTATCTCCTTTATAGATGTTGTGGATTCTTTTATATATACCATTAGTAGTAGTTACAACCCATGAATTTGGTCAATTATTTCTCAGATAATGAAGACAATAGTGTATTCCATGCTTTCTCATCACTCTCAAACTTTAACATATCAAACTATGACCAGTAATTAGTCACTTACATAACTATAAAACCTCAAATAACAAACTCAATAATATTAATTAAAATATATAAAATATTGACAGGTTTTCTAGGATCATATCATAACCAATTTACTAGAAGAAAACCAACTTAATATTCTATCTTTTATCATCGAATCAATATTAATTGAATAATTAAAAACTAAACATGAATACCTAATTTCCATAAAGCTCTATCTCAATAGAGTATATCTGATTAAGATCACCAAGAAATAATTTATTGAATCACATATCCATAAGTAGTACACCAAACACTATAATCCTCATTTGTTATAAGTGAAATATGAAATCTACAAAAATATGATAGAAACATCTTCTATGATTAAAAATGATGAACCAGGAAGAAATAGAGTTTTGTATTTGGATAGACAGTGTTTCACATTAATATGAAGAAATCAGATCACTTTATAAAGGATTCCTTCATTTAATGAATTAAATTGATCATTGATTTCCAATGATTTGCAACTGATATTAATTACTCAAAACAGATTCTTGTTGAAGAATATAATCATTTGAACATTTCAAATGTTTATAACATATACATTATTCCTTAAATTAGTCATCATATTGATTCTATACAAAAGGAAACAGCTTTGGAAGAACTATAAGTGGAAATTCCTGTTATACTCTATATCATAAGCTAATCATACCACATGATAGAATAATCTCAATGCCTTATATGATATGGTCAGACCATAGTATATGATATACATCACATGAATATATAGGATTATGATATAGTTTAATTATATATTACAACTAAACCATTTTAGTTCATATATAATAATTTCCCACTTGAAGTAAAATATCATAAGTTATTTATTAAAAACCTCAAAACTATTTGAGAATTTGTCGAATATTCTTTGGATATTGTATTAAAAACACTTTTGTGAGTGTTTGATTTTATGAAAGATATATGTACTTAGTCTACAATCTTTAATTTAAAAGATGGGGATAATTGTTTATGCCCCTATGTGAGTTGGAATTGTTGACAAGGTGGGTGGGGTGTTATTTGAAGTTGTTGAAAATGTATCTTGATTGATATATATGTTACATTTGTTGTAAAATAGGTTAAAATTATGAATGGGGCTTGGTTTGAAGGAATAATTCTGATATGTATGAAAACATCCTTGAAATAGTATGTGAAGAGTTCATGGGATAATCCATAATGGGGAAAAGACATGGGAACCAAAAATAATAGTATCTCAATTTAAATCCTATAGCATAATAGTTTTTTAGAAAAATAGATAAGTACCATTTTATGGTATTTCCCATGTAAATAAATTATTCATGTTTCTGAAATAATCTAAACCATGGGTCTACAAAAGGTAATTCATGTGGAGTAAGAAAATCTACATGACCATTTCCCTGGTGTAAGGAAATTTGGATATGCCAGGGTCATATATAAAAAATTTTCTATATAGAGGCATTAAAATATGTGGTTGGTCACATATCCAAAATTTATTTATGTGGTTTTATATAAGAAATTTGGAGAAGTGAACGCATTTAACTTTACAAGGGTCACATATGTAAATTTGTCTATATGAGGAAGTTTACATACAAAAATACAATGACATAGGTGATTTGGATTGTGTAAGGAAATTCAAAAACATGAGGGATTTCAAATATTCAATTCTAGACACATATGTTTTTTGGAAAACCACATATTCATTTTTAGGACCCATTGTCCATGTAACCAAATGGATCGACGTATGTGAATTTTATGCTATGTGGGGGATTTCCTCTATGTTCTTCTATAAATATTAAACAATAGTGAAATCAAATTAGATGTTTTGAAAAAATATATCATGAATGTTTTCAAACATAATAGGAATTCAAATGGATCTATTTTACAAACCTAGAATGGAGAAGGAATTTGTGGGTGAAGTGTAGTCAAATATTTTCAATAAAAATGGAAATTTTCATGTTGCACGTAGGGTGTTCATAAGAATAAAATATGGAAGATCATGGATCATGAAGGATTTAGTTTTTTCATTAAACATTCCAATGATAAAGGGTGATTATTTCATAGAGAAGAAGTGGGAAAAATAATTTCATGTATTTTCAATACACGGTTTATCAATAATGTGGAAATATAGAAATATATTTTAAAATAGGGGAGTTTCAGTATGGTGTTCTTTAAGAAGACTTATCATGTCTCTATTTAAGTAAAATGGAAAATCACATCAAACTTGAATCTTTTATATTTGGATTGAGAAATAAAAAATTGTGATCACATAGGTGATATTATATCTTCTAAAATAGAATAACATTAGATAGAATAACTTGATACTAATAATTCTATGGCACATCCTTGATAAGAGTACAATTGATCTTGAATATTTTTTCTTACAAACCTATATAGAAAAGGAAAAAAAAGAACTTTCACTATCCCAATGATCATTTTTTGTTAGAATAGATGGATTTGACATGTCATAGTAAGATGAAGAGGAAGGAATCACTACAGAATAGTTATGTGGATAATTTTTAGTTTTGTTAAGAAAAGAAGAAAAAAATGTAAAGAGGAAGTTCACAGAAAGCCTGTGAAGAAGAATCATAAAGGATTTCATAAGCGCATAGATCTAGAACTAAGGATGCATTCAGTTTATACGATTTTGAATATAAATAGCCCTATAAGTCTACAAATTATATGGTATTCCTACCCCATTGAAGTTTTTTTGATGAGTAAGTTTATAGTGTGACTCTAGAGGTAGCGATCTTTGGGTCGTAGTGAGTCAACCATAACTAGTAAGGGAAGTAATCCTTTGGTGGAAGTGAGAAAAACCAGAACCATGTAACCACCAAAAGTAGTGACCATAGTAGTTAATTAATACATCAACTCTATGTCAATAAAATACTTCTTAGAGTATCCCAATGTGGGTGGACCAAGTAAAAATTATTATACCCCTAAATGCATCACATTGTAATATCTACATAATGGGATACGATGAGGTTAAGGCTTAATAAAATGATTCAAAATAATTACTGTGAATGTGGGAAAAAGATCCTTAAAGTAAAATAATTAAATATGGTAAATAAAATTTAAATTGGTGGTACCCTAATTTACCCCTTCTCAGGGTACCTAAAGGGGTCCTATTAATTGATATCATAGGGTAAGTTTCTAACTGTTTTTTACCCACAAAGGTAGTTTTTTAAGTAATTGCACAGATGGAAACAATGAAAAATCCTCTATTTCTAATTGTTCATAAATTTGAGAGGTGAAAGTATTTTCTTTCATACTTATAGGACTCACTTGGAGTCTCTTAATAAGTTGGACATGAAGGTACTATTTTATAGAGTGTTTAACAATTTATATCATATGGTATGGTTCTGACTGTGCGTTTAACCCAAAATAAGTTGTTTAAGTTTTTTTAATAAATTTAAACAATGAAAAATATACAATTTTTCGTTATTAAAAAATTTTAGAGGTGAAAGAAGGAGTTTCTAGAATACTTAGAGGATTCACATAGAGTGTCTCAACAAGTGGAACATGAAAGTATTATTTTTCTTAGCTGATATGGAGTTATATATGAGACATATCAAAGAAATATTTACATTTATGCCTTAATAAAAAATGAATTAAAAGATTATATTTGGGATGAAGTGTATGAGGATAATTCTTATTGTAGATTCTTTACTGATATGTAGATGTAGTTGGAAGATTTGTTTAGAAAATAATAAATGGTTGATAAAAATTTCTTTTTGTATAAAGGAAATAATAAGAATAAGAATTCCAAAATAAAGGATGTTATATTGAGGTAATGAATTCAATTTTTATATCTGATTATAAAAATGGTTTGGAGAGAAAATTTGGTGTTTCATACTAAATAATAGAGTTAAAAAGAAATGATTATAGTGATGAAAATCCAATAACATACAATTTTTATGCTATAAGGTATTCATGTAATGACTAGGAGGAGAACCCAATTCCACAAGAGAAGATATAAAAATGGTAATGTAATGAACCAGTATAGGTTTTCCCTCTAACAAATGTATAAACCAACCCATCACTAGTCCAAAGGATGTTACTGATCCCCACAAGCTGAAAACTAGTTCCTAGGAATCACATAAACATACTTAGTAATATTTTTTACCAATAATCAATATAAAGTATAGTATCATGTATATAATAAAAATTTAAATGACTCATCCATTCATCCTATGTATACACAAGAGAAAATTAAATAAAATTGTAAGATAATATTAAATCTAGAAAGGCACTAAACAACATTTAGCACTAAACAACTCACTCACCCTTTGATCTCCCTCACATGAAAGGAAAATGTGAACCTACAATATCTTCACATCACCCACTAGTAGATATTTCTACCCTTCATCCATAGATAGAAATAAAGGAATATTTATCCAAATAAAATCATGTAAATAAATAAACTCTTGGAATTATATGAAAAATAAATGGAGGTGATACTAAATCAGGGAATGGGAAAAATATTAAGATTGAAATAAAATGAAAACTAAACTTAATAATAAATTATAAATTATAGGATTGAATAAAAAAGAATATCCTAAAACTAAGATACTAATATTGGCATGATCACAAAAGCATTCAGTAGGACACCAAAACCATCAAAAACTAAGAAGTCAACTTCATATTACACCCTAAACATCCTATATGGAAATAAAATATAACAATAAATGGTTTAAATATAATTTAACAAATAAAAAATAATATATCACATGTTTTCTAAAAGATATTTTCCAATATTTTTGTTAAATAAAAAAATCACTTTAAAAATACCTTTTTCCCATCCTAAACCACTTATCCAAAACAACATAATAAAGGAATAGTTTAAAAATATTTTCATACACACCTATCTTAGAAATATCAATATAAAAATTCACATGGGTTTCCATTTAACACATTTGTTTCTAAAACATGATAAAAAACTAGAAATTTAATAAAATCTAGACATAAAGTCCCAAAACCCATTTCGAATTCTCACACACACATAGAGTTTAAAACTAATAAAAATTTCTATTTTTAACAAGAGAATATCTTTTAAACTAATTTATATATTTTTTTAAAACACATTGAAAACCATGTTTCTTAATCCCTTATTTGAAAACCATTTATAAACTCTTTTCAAACATTTGAAAACTAAATCACACATATAAGGGTGAAAACACACAAGCAGGTACCGATATTCCAAGTCAAACAATAAGGGGAAGAAAACAAAAAGATAATTTTAAAAAATAAATAAAAGAATAAAAGAAAATAAAATTGATACAGAAAGAAAAATACCCAAAAAAAATCCTAAGAAGGATCCTTGTGTCATGGGATCTACCCTCGAACCTGATGTGATACCTTCCTAGACATCACTCAATAGACGAACCTATTGATGTACATTGCATCTTAATACCACCAGATGACTAGATTTCACCCAGCCACATTTGAATGGTACACCCTATCTTGCATTATCAACAATTATAGGAGACACCATTAGTGTGTGTATACCTAGATATTAATATGTATATACCCTCACTTAGATACCCGAGCTCCCCTAAAAAATAAAAATATAGGTGATAAAAATCAATCATTCACATGAATCACATGAAATCATTGAAAATAAATCATGCCACACTTATGATCTTCTTAAAAATATCTAAATTCATAACAAATATAAATAAAATATACAATCCATAAAAATAAACATCCACACATGGGGTAACATTCCACTGTGGGCAAGAAGAATCATAAAGGTACCTGATAGGGTGTCACACCATTTATGAAAAATCATTTTCATAAAACGGTTTATCTGTTTAAAATAAAACAGACTTAGAATGCTAATCCATTTCCTAAAAATGATTTTCAAACTAAAATGAGAACACATTATCACATTTAAAAATACTTAAAACCACGCGAGTTTCAAAATAAGTTCCACTTAGGTTAACTCGCCCATTTTAAAACAAACAAACTTTTTTAAAAAATTTAATCGCTTTCAAAACAGCCAGAAATTATTTTTAAATTCACTTTAATTCAAGACCACATTTTAAAACTATAATATGGTGCTCACCACTACCTTATAACCAAAATAATTATTTAAAATCCAAAAAAAAAAATTCTAAAACACTTGGAATGGTATTGAATTCTATGATAATATTTTAAAGACACTTTTATATCAAACAGACCCTCATGATCCAAACATTTTGGAAAATATTAAAAGTTAAATAATTCTCAACCAAAAAACAATTAATGTAAAGTAATATAAAGGGATGGAAATGAAACACATACCATGAACTAATGAAAATAAAGATATAAGAAATATATAGTGAGTAAAATAATGTCACATTTGGATTCAATGGATCCCATGTGTGAGGACATATACCTTTAAACCATACATATGATATTCTATAATTTTAGAACCATACAAAACCCTATTTGAGACTTGGGGGTTTTTAATGTTTATGGAAGATGTAAAAATCAGATGAGAGAGGGAGGGAGAAGAAAAATAGAAGGGAGGAGAGGCTTACCACTTGAAATTTCAACTGTGAAATGTTGGAATTAGAGGATAAAGGAGGGATGACTGGGAGGGTCTATGTCATGTGAGGAATAGGATTCATGTGGGAGGTGTCACATGGGAGATGGGGCTGTTTGGGGGGGGGGGGTGTTAGGTGATATTTGTGTGACGTGTGTGAGGGGTTTAGTTTATGGGGTTAAAATGAATTAAAAGGAAAAATAAATAAAAATAAAATATAAAAATCAACAAAAAAATCTTGGTAAAACATAGGATTATGTCACATAGCTTTCTTAGCCATTATCCAACCATGAGAGAAGAATTGGCTAGCCAAAACCAACTCTATATAATTTCCCCCAAGTGTCGCATGTTTGGAATAATCTTTCTCCAACCATGAAAATATGAACTGTCTAAATACAGATCCATACTACACACTCATCACATAGTTTACCTAACCAAGAACAAGCTATGTGATACACCCTAAGTTGAAAATAATTACCCAGACATGTACCATTTGGTTACTCCTAACCATGCACAACATAAAAAATTTCCAAAATTTTAAAATTTTGGTTTGAGGCTTCTAAAAATCTCAATATCCCATGGTTAATGAAATAAATTTAATTAATTCTAACCACAATGACATGGTTGGAGTCAAAAAACCCCCACAATACCACTTTATTCACCAGAAAGTCTTAGGTTCTAGTAGAATTAAAAATTAGAATTAATTTTAAAACAAATCTCCATGAGATCAAGAAATCCTCAAATAAATGAGTAAGTATTGGAGAATTACCTAATAAAGAACCGATCAATAATAACATAATGAGAATCAATAAATAAATAGAGACCAATCAAAAGTCTCTACAACATTTTTAAATTAACTATGTATGTGGAATTACTAGAAGTTTCCTTCCACAAACAATATAAAGTTACTAAGAAACCAAATTTCCAAAGGGAAACAAAAAATATTCACAATCCAAATCCAATAATAAGGCTATAACACTCTAAAAAAATCCTAGATAATATAAAAACCATATCATTAAAATGAAGTTATTAAAAAAGATACCTTACATTGAAAAGCAAGCCTCGATAAAGAAAGACAAGGATCTATCCTAAGATTCACAATTGGAATACAAGGGTATTTAGACAGAACTACACAGAACATCATCCCATACTAAATCCAAAAGAAAAAAAATATCCTGATGTAATCCAAAACCCATCCAAAAATAAATCCATACCCCAAGTAGCGAAACAATCACCCTCAGTCTTATCGAGGTCTAAAGAAACCAGCACAAGCCGACCCATGGTCTACACCTTACAAGGGAATCAATGAGTATCATCAAGCGATGAGGCAAAAAAATATTCCCAAAAATAATAAAACCCATAGAGGGAAACAAAATAAGAACCCAAGGAAACACTGGTCTTTGCACTCCTTAATAAAAAAGCTCTCTAAACTAAATGAGTATAAATCTTAAAATGGTTTTTCATTTATCAAACCTCAAACATCTCAAAAAAGAATAAATGAAACCTTCTCAACCAAAAATCACACAAGATAATCCAAGGAAAAACGATTCTCAAAGATCCACACATCAATTCAAAGATCATGGGTCTAAAACATTGGCCCCAAAAATATTTAGCGAAGTTACAAATGAAATACACGTCACACCATTCAAATCCTCGGTAGTGTTAACCTGATGGGATAAAAACCCTAAAATGAAAAATCTACTTCCACATTAAATCTATCCTAGAGTGTAGGGTGGGTCTCACATCAATAAAATATGGAATAAACCCTTATGTGTTCATTTCAATAATATCACAGTAGACTATCCAAAAACACACAAGGGATAGCCAAAGCACAATCATTGTCAAAACAATCCCGGTTAAAAAAAATATTCCGAAAACCAATGCACTACTAGAAATTGGGACTAATTTCTTCCAAAACCAATCGATACTATTTAAAAAATATAAAAACCAAGCCCTTACTTGAATTTATTAATTTTAAAATGTTTCCAAAAGTTATTTAAAAATAATCACCACTTTTCTAAAACTAAAACACTATTCAAGGTTTTGAATAAATTAAACACTTTCATTTTTGAAATATTTTATAAATAAAATACCTTTTTTAAAAACACACATGCCAAGGATAAATGACAATACATAACATAAAAATAAATTTGGATTGTCGATTCTCCAAAAAAATAGGAAAACCATCCTTTAAAACACCATATTAATTTGATTAGAAAAATCGATCACACGTAATTTTTTTTTCAAAACATCAAATTAAATAAACTAATTAAAAACATTTTATGAAAAAACTTCATTTTATTGACAATCCCTAAGGACTTTATGTAAAAACCAAAGTCATTTTTCTTATAAAATCCATTTTTCACCCACAAAAAAGTTCGGTCACATATAAAATGTGGCGACCCCAACCCCAATAGCTCGAAGTTGGTGGATACTTTATTAAATTGGTACTAGATACAAGTTATCACATCCCAAATGATTGAATAGTTTATTAGTATTGGTAAAATAGATACATAATTGGAATTAAAATTACATTTTATAATGTAAAATACACTAATAAGTTTCTTTGATATCAACATTTTTCCTCTTAGCGTATCCCGACATATAAATCATTAAACATTTTTTGGTATCCTATGAAAAATAAAAAATTTATAATGGCTGAGATCAGATGCTCTGTAAGGGTATACATACATTATAATCTATGAATAAATAAAGTATAATTAACATGAACTGGTAAATAATTGAAACAGAAGACATTAATCAAAATCATAACAATAACATTTTAGAAATAAATGATGATAAAATAATTCTGTATAAATAATCACATGAACATGAAGCTTAACCACATATATTCTCAATAATTGAATAATCACATGGATTATCAATGAATTAATTCATAATTATGGGATTAATAATAAAAAATATCTTACATATACCATAAAGGGCTCATGCCCAAAAATATTACTATCAAGGCCTCATTATAAGACATCCTACATATATGAGTAAGGACTTAACCAAAAACCCAAGATAATTTGTCTCATGAGAAATACTAATGCATCAACGGATAATATAATTTTGGGGATCACACATCACTTAATAAGTCCAATTAATTCCTCTTATGAAATTTTTAAAACATAATCAACATAAACATTCCTTCTAAAAACCTAACATAAAAAATGTTAATACTTACCCCAATTAACAATCATAATTATAAACTTTCCAGAGTAATATGGTGAATGGTAATAAAACTACACATCTCGAGTAAAAATGATCATAAATAATCCGAATAAATAATTAGGATGGAATCAATACAACATATCCCTTGTGTATCATAAGTACAATAAATGTTTTATGTTTTTGATGAATAAAAATACCATAAAAATGTCATTAAAAAATGTTTATAGAAAAAACAAATTTACCTTAAAAATATTATCTAAACTAAAAGATCAAAAAATAATTTTAAAATAATTTTATTTGAAAATAACCATTTAAAACTTTTAAAAAATATTTAAAACATTTATGAGTTATGATGGTGTAAAATTTAGTTCATGTTGTACATGTTAAAATAATGACTCATTCCAAATATATAATAAAATTCATAATGAAATTATTTTGAAAAAATGAAGATTAATTTATAAAAAAGTAAGAATGGGTAAAAATTTATTTAATAAATCATTTTTAATATAATTAAATAATTTTTAGAAAACATTTATTTTAATGAATACTAATTTTCGTCTGAAAAGAGAAATAAATTCAGATTTTCTTAAAAACATTTTCTCAATCATTTTAGGTAAAAGAGAGTGGAAAAACGGTACTATTACTTAAAATAGTTCACTAATAACCATTTTATAATAAAATAGGTTTATTTTAATATATAAATATAAAATAATTCCTCTAAGGGAGACTTCAACAAAAACAATCTTGAATAATGACGAGATTGTGAAATAATCCCTTTCCACTTTGGTAAATTTTGAATCATAAGATCCATGAAAGAAATAATTTTAAATGAAACTTTTAATAACATGAAGTAAAATATATTAATGATATAATTTATTAAAATTGGTATTATATATACCACACAAAGTGATAAGTGGTGAATATGGAGTATATCTCATAGAAGTAAAAGTGCGACAAGAAACCCTTATCAATTGTTCGACTTCCTTTGTATGTGTATGAACCTACATTATAATGAATATAATTCTATGAAAAATAAATTAAAGAATCATAATCATATATCTCATACCACATATGATCTAAAAATTCTTTTATCACTCATTTATTAACAATTCTTTGTTAAAATCGCTATTTTGGGTAATAATTGCTTTGTTTTTCATGTATGTTTTTGTTCCATAATTTTGGTAATTTTAATTTGATCATGGTTAAATACCATAAATACTTTTAAACAATATATTAATATAATATTTATTCATTATATAATTATTTATAGTAATCTATTAAATTTAGATATATAAAATGGATTACACCGTTCATGGAGACTGTTGACCGTACGTATGCATGAATGTTGGTTCCATTTTTCTAAAAAAATAGAATAAAAGGAAAATAAAGATTACTTAACCATTAAATAATAATAATAATAATTATATATATAAATATATAATTTATATTAATAAAATCCATCCTTATTATCATCCATTTAAAAAAATGGAAAATATTTCACGTTGCTACGTGGAGGCGATAATCCACATGTACGCACGAGAAACATTATTGTTTTCCAATGGATTAGAAGGTAAAAGGTTATATGTGATATTAAATTTACAAAATTAATTTTTATATCATTAATATAACATATATTTATTAATGTTTATCCTCATTACCTTCCATGTAAAGAGTAAGTGAAAAATATATCACAACGCTTCATAAGGTGGTAGTCCGTCGTACACATGAGCTACGCTATCATATCCCTAACATAAGTAAAGTAATAATTTAAATTTTATATTATAATTATTTAAATATAATAATATGTTAAATATCATATAAATATGTTAAATCCATAATTACATTCAAACTTCAAAGGTGGTAATGGAAAAAGAACTACATCAGTTCAGGAGGCTATAGTTCACCAGATGACAAATCATGAGTTTTACTTTTCATTTGATGGAAGTGGGGATTGATATTTGTTATTACATTAAAATAATAAAATATAAATATATATTATATAATGTCATTATTATTTGGGAATATTTATAAAATATTATAGGGATTCAGAGAATAAGTAAAATGAAAATGTATAGTTTAAAACTTTACATCTTCTTGAAGAAACATCTTTAGGTGTAACCTAAATCCTTCCTGCATTAGATTTATGATATAAAAAAGACAATAGGATTAGGGGATGGATGTATGTAATATATTTGGGTAGGTATGATTTGAACCAAAAGGGGTTTGTGAGTGTGAATAGGGGATGATAGTGGGTGTCCTTTTATTAGTGGGGGAGAGGATACACTTGGTATTTTTGAAAATAATCTATCACACCCCTGTTTTTATCATGAAAAAACCTAAAAATGAGTACTTATAGAACCATAGTTATTATAAGGTCAAAATATTTCAATAAAATGGTTTTTTTTAAAAAATTAAGTCATTATAACCATTATATCTTTAGTTTAACCCCCGTTGAACCCATTTTTACCTTAATCATGAAAATTAATTTTTATTGTTTTTACTATTCATAATAGTAAAAAATTATGTTTTCCTTATTAGGTAATATAAATTATTATTATTCAAATTATGGAATCCATTTTTCTAATTAAGATTCATAGAATTGGAAAAATCTAATACAAAATTATACCCCCAGATGTGATGAAAAATCCGGATTCTATAGAAACACTTTACACAAGTATAAGATGTTTCAATATCAAAATTCAATATAAAATTGATTCCAATAAAATAAATTAGTTAAATTGTAATATAACTTAACTAATTTTACTTTAAAAAAAATTTAAATGTTAATTTAACTTTACAACTAATTTAAACAAAAAGGTAGTTTTCAAATAAAATTTAGTATTTTTCACTATTAATCAAAACAATTAATATTTCTAGAAAATTATGAAAAATTTAAAAAAAAGAATAATTTTGAAATTTATTCTCCAAGAATTATGTTTATTTTATTAAATAAATTTTTCAAAATGGATAAAAATGAATTTTAAATTATTTTTTTAAAGCAAGACTACTCCTCTTTTAAAAAAATAATGTTTTTTTGTAAAACTATTATTTCTCTTTCAAATGGTTTTTATTTTAATTTTAATAAATATTTAACTATTTAATTTATTTTATACATTTTAAAACATATAATTTACATTTTTTATTTATTCATATTCATACCCTCTAACTTAACAGCTTTTTTATGGTGGTCATATTTAAAGAATAATATTTTATTTGAGTGCAATGTCTCATTTAAAACCATTGTTTCATGCATCACAAGATATAAAATAGATTGAATTTATTTTAAAATAAATATATTAAAAATTATCAGGGTGTTCTATTTTCATTTAAACATTTTGTTCTATGTCATACATTCTTTCAAACATGATGACCCTTTTTAAAATATCACAATGTTACATTACCACCCTTAAATAAATTGAATACTATCAATTTAATCTTTATCTCAATTATCAAGGGTTTTAAATTTCAAAATTCCTTTATTAAAATACCACATAATAGGAAGGGTTACTAAAAAATTCTATTGATAAGATAGAATGGGATGTAATATGGTGATCTGGAATAATCATATAACTTGGTTTCTAAGTAGGATAACATAGGTGAGAATTTAAGATATTGACATGGAATAAAATTGTAATTCCAAAATAATTATGGAGGGTGAAAGAGTTCATTTATCACAAGAAGGTAAATTATTAAGATAAATTCAACAAAAAAACCATAAATATATAATGAGTTAAGGGACCATTTGATTCAGTGGAAATAAATGTACTATGATAATATTTTTGTTTCTAAATACTTTTCTTGGAGTTGAGGAATTATTTTACCATCTAGAGTGAGAACATAAAAAATATACATTATTGATATATTTATATTTTATAGTCACAATTTCATCCATTTTTTGTGATTTTAACAATTACCAGTTTTTTTTACTTTAAGAAATGAATCTTCAAAAAGAATTTTTATACCTGAAGAATATTTAAGAAATCACTAGAATACCAGGTCATTCGATCTGTCTTTAGATACTTTCCAAAATAAATAATATTATAAATAATTATAAAATAACACCCAAAGTTTAACTTAATCAATTAAAGTTATATTTAACCATAAAAAATATCCAAAATATATCTCTAAAAATTCAAAGTCTAAATTTTGGAAGGAAGTTCACTAAATCAACATTTTATTCCCCAAAAAATATAAAGTGGATATTAATTCCATAATAAATATATTTAAATACATTTATAACCCTAAAACCGTAATTACAAAATTTATACTTACAAAAAAAATAAAATTTTTTATTTTTGAATATATTCCGTAAATCTAAACATACAGTAAACTCTAAAAAAATATAACATAAACCATCAAATCACATGAAAATTTCATGTTCACCAATACTATCCCATAAACATATCTTTCTCATTATTA
The DNA here is from genome assembly GCA_963277665.1 of Viscum album. Lineage (NCBI taxonomy): Eukaryota > Viridiplantae > Streptophyta > Magnoliopsida > Santalales > Viscaceae > Viscum > Viscum album. The sequence continues at coordinate 1,462,136,614 of OY728139.1, forward strand.
TATAAAAAAATATCACATATTAAGGTTTGTCTTCCCTTAATTATTTGTTTTCTAAAAATATCAACTTTCCACTAAATAAAGTTTATTGGCATTGATACCATTCAACAGGTGCTCTCAAATCCTTTCAGAAATAGTACTGCATTATAATCTATATAGAATTCATGATTCGTTTAACCAGAATATCATTGATAAAATAACCTTATAACATAATTATAGAATAAAAACAAAACAAAATTAATAATTCTACTTCTTATATAGTAATATCATAAGGTTGACATTGATCTCATAGCTTCTTCATAGGTATATTCCCTTGATGCTTGGGGTATTAGATTTTGTTGTTCTCTATCTTCCTATAGTTTAAACACTAATAATTTCAAACTATTTTCTTACTATTAAATCATGATCATGATCTAATTTCATTCTAATCTTATAGAAAACTATCATTCCCTTTAATAAAGTAATAGGGTGTTTCATTCCATTATTATCTCATTTGGGAAATCCCACCTTTCCCTTCTTCCCCTTATCAGTTTTTTCATTTACTTCCTCTTATTCACATTATTCCCTTAAAAGTAATAATACTTAGATAATTATTTATATTTCACAACAACACGTGATACTCTTTTATTGTATGATTAGAAATTTTTGGACACTAGTTCCCTTCAGAAAATTTTCTTAAGACGATAAAATAAATGACAGTCCATTCCCTTTGGATTGCATGCATTGATATGGTTCCCATTACTTATATTAGGTTTCTTTTCTAAATAATGTAATAAACAATATTAGATCATATCATTATGTATCATAACTCATAATAACTAATATAGTGAAACACATAACATAAATATAAATATATTTCATGGATTATCTCATAATCATAAACATGGTTTCATTGGGAAAGTTTCCAAATTATAAAATTATTTTCAAATCATTCATAATGGTTTGTAGAGAAAATTTTAATTATCATAAGTATATCCAAAGAAAGTGTCAAAATAGTTGCGTAGTAATTCCTGTTGTCATGTTCTAGATAATTCTCAAGTCAAGATTGATGTTACTTTTTTAAAGATATTACCCCTAATTTAATCTATGTTAGAATCACGTACACTTGTATTATAATAACAGGGATATATTTATAAAAAAACAACATAATATCTATATGACCAAACCTTAAAATGTTTTTCTATACTTATCCTCAATTCTTACCATAAGTTTATCTTCCATAATCTATGTTTTTAAAAATCTAGTTCCCAAGGTTTCTACTAAACTTCCTTTGATCCCAACTATAGTGATCCCAACCCCAGTAGCCTAGATCTGATGGTTACTTTACTACTGTAGTGGTACTGTAGCAGCGGCGGTACTGTAGTGGCGGCAGTGCACTGTAGTGGCAGCGGTATTGTAGTGGCGGTAGTGCACTGTAGTGGCAGCGGTACTGTGTGGGTACTGTAGCAGCCGAGTTACAATTCACAAAATGGGAATTGGTCTATAAATATGGGCCTACGGGCTATATAATGGGCTACAAGCCCATTGGGCCTTCAGGCTATGTAATGGGTCTCCCTCTACCCATTTAAAAGAGTTCTTTGCTTTGCTTTATTAATAAAAATGAGGCTTCCTCCCCAGCCTTAAAAAAAACAAAAAATACGAAAAATTATTTTCATTAAGATCACCAATATTTACCTTATCATATCCCTAAATTTCAATCAAAAAAAACTTCTTGGTATCCAAAGGAAAATCAAACATAAGAAATCGGTATGATCAGATTCTGAGTAAGGGTATGCGTACAATAGAATGTATGAATAAATAAGTCATAATAAACATAAAAAGGAAAATAATTGAAACAAATTATATTTAATTAGTATATTGAGTATAATTTTGATGCAATAAATGATGATCCAATAATTCTATATAAATAATTACATGAGCATGAAAGATAACCACAAATATTCTAACTAATCTAATAATAACATGGAATATCAATGATTGAATTCATAATTATGGGATGAGTAATTCTAGATATCTTAAAAATCCCATCAAGGACTCATTCTAATACTTCTAATTGTTAAGGCCTCATGCTAAGACATCTTACACAAATGTGCAAGGCCCAATGAAAATAACAAAGATAATTTGTTTCATGGGACCTAATGATGCATCGATGGGATATGTAATTCTAGGACCACCCATCACATAATAATTCTAATTTATTCCTCATATAAAATAAATGAATCATAATAAAAATAAACATTTTTATAAAAAAATATTTATATGAAGTGTCAATAATTACCCTAATAAAAAAACATAATCATAAACTGTCCATAATAATACAGTGAATGGTAATAAAATTGAACATCCCGAGTCAAATAAATCATAAAATATCTAGAGAAATAATAAATATGGTTTTAATACAACATATATCTAGTGTATCAGATGTACAATAAAGGGGTGATTTCATTGATTAATATAAATACCAAAAAAATGACATTAAAAACATTTTTGAGCAAAATAAGCATTACACTTTGAAAAAAAAATTAAAACTAAAAGTTCAAAAAATATTTTTTAAACAATTTACTTTCAAAATAACATTTTTAATCTTGTAAAATAATCTTTGAAACATTGAGTGGTCAGGATGGAAGAAATTTGTGTTCATGTTTTATATGTTAAAACTAATATTCCTTTCACATTTTTAGTAAACTCCAAACATTCCTTGGTTTGAAAATGACATGAAGATTAAATTCAAAAAAATTTATAAATAGTCAAAAATGGGTAAAATCTTATTTAATAAATCATTTAGAAAAGGATATTTTTTTGTAACATTCTTAGAAAACATGGATTTTGGTGAAAATGATTTTTTGACCGAAGAGAGAAGTGAAGTAAAATTTTATTAAATTTGGTTTGACTCCTTTTAAAAAATAAAAGAATTTTTAAATTATAATATTACTTGAAAGAAAATTCATTAATAACTAGATAAAAATAAAATATATTTATTTTAATATATAAATATCAAATAATTCTTCCAATGGATACATAAATAAAAACAATCTCAAATAATGATGAAATAAACCCTTACCAATTTGTAACTTTTGAATCATAAGAACCATTAAAGAAATAACATCAAATGAAACATTTAATACCATGAATATAAATATATTTATGATATATTATATAAAAATTGTCATTATATACACCACACAAATGAATAAGTGGTGAATATGACATATTTCTCACAAAAGTAAAAGTGATAAGAGAAACCCTTACCACTTATTGACTTCCATCATATGAGTTCGAACATACTATTTAATAAATATATGTTTATTAAATATTAATTAAAGAAAAATACTTATATACCTTATACCAAATATTATTTACCTATATTCTTTTTTCACTCTCTTATTATCAATTCTTTCTTAAAATCACCATTTTGTGTCAAATTTTCTTCATTTTTAATGTATGTTTTGGTTTAGTAATTTTGATCCTTTTATTTTGATTAAGGTTAAATCATATAATTAATGGTAAAAATGATATATATATATATATATAATATTAACCATATATTTATTTTATAGTAATCAATATATGTTAGAGATAGAAAATGGATTAAACATTCATGGGGATGGTAGGCCATATGTACGCATGGACATTGTTTCCATTTTTATTGATAAAATGAAATTAAAGGAAAAATAAATATTAATACACTTTATTAGAATCATTATCATGTTATATATATAATTTATATTAATAAAATCAATCCTTAATACCATCCATTTAAAAATAGAATGAAAATCATTTCACATCATTGTGTGGAGGTGGTAGTTTACAAGTATGCACAAACGACGTTATTGTTTTTGAGTTGATATTAATATAAGAATTTATATGAGATATAATATTTCTATAAGTATTTTTTGATCATAAATAACACAAAATAACAAAAACATAGATACATATATATATATATATATATGTATATATATATATATATATATTAAATTTTATCCTTACTACCTTCCATGTAAAGCGTAAGTGGAAAACGAATCACAATGCTTTGTGAGGCGATATTTCACCATACACGTGAGGGAAGTTATCATATCCTTTATTGAATGTAAAACTAGAAGTTATATGTGATATTATAATATAAAAAGTATAAAAATATCATAAATATCATATATATATATATATATATGTTTTTGTGTGTTAAATACATCATTACATCTATTCTTGAAATTTGGTGATGGAAAATGAACTACATCAGTTCGTGAAGCGGTAGTCTGCCAAACACACAATTGAAAGATTCATATTCCATTTGATGAAAGTAGAGATGGGTATTGGTTATTAACTTAACATAATTAAATATAATTATATATTGTTTAATTTTATTAGTATTTTTTAATATATGGAAAATATTATAAGGATTTATAAGAAGAGGTAAAATAAAAACGCATAATTAAAATTTTTACCTCTTCTTCGAGGAACCTCTTTAGGAATAACCTAAAATCTTTATAATTTGTCTTTTTTATATATAAAAGGCCCATAGAATATTTTGATTGTATACGGAAGATATTCAGGTAGATATTAGATGAAAAATTTTCTTTGGGAGTGTTAATATTTTAGGATAGGGGTGGCCTTTTATAATCAGTAGAGAGGACGCACATGGTATTTTAAAAAAGAATCAATTACACCCTTGTTTATATCCTGACCCAGTCATAAAAAATGGTTAATTATATAACCATTCACATTATAGGGTTAAACTATGGACATAAAATGGGTTTTGGACATGTTGGTGGGAAATTTGACCATTATCGTTTTAGTTTAACCCCTCGTAAACCCATTTTTACCTATTTGTGATAATTAATTTTTACCATTTTTAATATTCATAATGGTAAAAAAATAAATTGAAATATTATATAAAATAAATTTGTTTGATTAAAAATATTTGATCCATTTTTAAAAATTCAGTTCACATAAGTGGAGGAATCAAATTAATAACTATACCCACATACACGTTGAAAAAGCAGGTTTCCAAAGAGAACATTCGCATAAGTATAGAATGATTTAATATAAAAACTCAATATAAAATTTATTAAAATCACCTAAAATGGTTAAATTTTAATATAAGTTATCTAATTTTACTTTAATAATAATTTAAAATATGATTTATGTTTATAAATAATAGAAATTAAAATGTATTTTTCAATTAACAGTCAGTTTTTTCACAATCCATAAAAAATATTAATATTTTCCAAAAATTATCATACATTCACCCAAAGATAATTTTTAAATGTAGATTTAATTTTTTTTATTTTTCAAATAAATTTTCTAAACGTGTTAAAAATTAATTTTAAATTATGTGTGAAAAGCATGACTAATCGGCCATTTAGAAAATTTTTATTTTTTATAAAAAGTTTTTTTCTCTTTTAAATTGTTCTTATTTTATTTATAATCAATATATATCCATTTAATTTGTTTTATACATGTTTAAATTATATAATAACCAAAATTTAGTTATTTTTATTCACACCTTACACCTTAAAATCTAGGTTATAATGGTCTTGTTTAAAGAATAATATTTTAATAGCATGTTATGTTTCATTTAAACGCAGTATTGTAGGCATCAAAAGCTATAAAAGATATTAAATTTATTTAATAAATATATATCATAAAGGCTCTTGGTGTTATATTTTCTTCTAATGTTGGTTTTGTGTTTTATAGACATTATAAAACATGATGTTTTTATTATAAAATCTCATGGTGTTACACTCAAAGAATACAAAAAGGTATAGTACCAGCCATAACCTAAAAGCCATTCAAAAAACACAACATATCAAAAGAATAACTATGAACCCTATCACAATACCAAAATACATAGTTTATTTAAAGAGTTAAGTAGTCTAAGAAAAAAATAGTCAGGATATAGAATTTTTCCCCACTTGGCCACATGTTTGACGACCACATGCTAATCATGCATCAGTCCCTAAAACATGTTTGTAATCAATAATTTGGTTGTTGCATGGTTTTTCAGACACTACGATCAATTCTCAAATCTTGACTTAGTTCTTCCTCACCTTCTTAAGGTCTAATATAACCCTAAGGAAACTCGAATATGATAATGAGGGTCACCACATGAACAATGCTAAATGAAAAGAAATTCGAATTCAAAATTTAAAACCACTTCCCATGAAAACTGGAAGCTCAAGGAAGTCCAAAGAAAGCTAGGAACTCCATACACTTACATCTTCAGTAAAAATGGAAAACTATGAATCAACCTTACCCTGACACCCAAAATAAGAAAATAGTGTTCCAAAGGCTTAATATCCTATATAAAAGGAGAAACCAAAGCTATAAAACCACTTGTAATGAACTGGTCTGGGAAAACCCTCTGATAGATGATCGAACCAGCCTGATACTTTCTTAAAGGGAAATCCCCATCCCCATATATTGGAAAATTGTGCTTTTACATAACAAGAACACACTCGAGAATGCTTTTTTTACCAATAATCAAAGTAATGTATAATGGCAAAAATATTAAAAAAATCTGGAATTATCTATCTGTATATCTAACTTCCATGCCAAAGAAAAATAAAAAATAACAACATAATATCAAAACTAGGAAAGCAGTAAACAACATCAGTTACCAAAATCCATTCTCACCCTCAAATATCCCTATCCTGTAATGAAAACACACCCCTTTAATTGATTTTCATCACCCAAAAAAAGACATTTCTACCCTCAATTTATAGAAATAACTAAAAACCAATTTTTCCAAAAAAAATCAAGTAAATGGACACACATAAGGAATTTTATGAAATGTAAATATAGGTCCTACTAAATCACGGAATTGTTACCACAAAAAGAATGCAATAAAATAAAAACTATCATAAATTATAAATTCTCAAAATTGGTATGAAGAACAACTAGGAACCTAAAACTGAGATAATAATATTGGTGTGAGCACAAAAGCACTAAGTAGGCTAGAAAATCCCTTCAAAACTATGTATTCACTTTGATATTACATCCTAATAATTCTATTTTGAAATAAAATATAAAAATAAATATTTTATATATAGTTTAAGAAAGAAATAACAGTACATCACATGTTTTATAAAAAAACATTTCAAATGTTTTCTTAAATAAATAGAATCACTTTAGAAAAATCATTTTCCAAGCAAAAAACACTTAACCAAAATAATAATTTAATTTCTCACATTAAATCCATTTTTACAAACACCTCCATTAGAAATACCCATTTCAAAACTAAAACATATTTACTTTTAATGCAATGTTTCTAAAACAATCTTACAGACTTAAAATTTAATAAAAACTAGCCATAACAACCTAAGAAACCGTTTTAAAATATCACACAAAATTTGAGTTAAAAAAACCAATTTCCATTTTTATCACAAGAGAAGAACTGTAAAAATAATTTCTAAAAATAGTTTAAAAATAATTTTGAAACAATGATTCTCATTCCATTTATTAAAAACCTTTCACAAATGTTTTTTTAATAATTTAAAAGTAAATCATAAAAATAAGGGAGAAAGAACTCAAGAAGGCACCATTATGTCAAGTCAAGAAATATGGGGAAAAATGAAAAGCCAATACGTTCCAAGAAATCAATGAATAATAAGGGTTGAAATTGAAACACATATAAAAATCATTTATTTTATCCTAAAAGGGATCATAGTGTCATGGTCTCTAACCTAGGTATTAACATGAGACCATCCTAAAATTCTCTCTATAGGCATGCCTACCAGCGTATGTTGAATCATTATACCACCCCCTAAAAAGCCTGCACCTAGCCTCACTAAAATAGAAGACAACATCTATCCCTATCACTATTAACAAGAATAGACACTAGAAGTGTGTGTATAACTAGTTAATAATAAATATAGACCCTCAATTATCTACCCAGTCTCCCATGACCAATGAAAATAGAGGTCATAATAGTGGATCATTCACTTCCATCACATGAAGTAATTGAAAATAACTCATTACAAATGTCTTACCCACACAAAAATAGACTCATGTATAAAAAAGAAAAAAATATAAAATTCCTATAAATCAACATCCCTATATTGGGTCACTCTACACTATGGTCCATAACAAGCATAAAGGTGCTAAAGAGGGTGTCAAACCATTTCTGAAAACTCATTTTCATAAAATTCTAAATGGTCCATCTATTTAAAACCATGCATTCTTGGATTCACAATAAATTTCATCAAATAACTTTTTAAACTCATATGTGAACTCTATCTTACCCTTTTTAAAATATAATTCAAAATATTTAAAACCACTATAGTTTCAAAATTAATTTCAATTTGATTTACTCACACCTTTGAAAATAACCATCCCAAGTAAAAAAGTTGAAAAACTTTCAAAAAAATCAATTATTATTTTAAAATCCACTTTAATTAAAGAACAATTTTTAAAACAAAAAATATAGTACTTTACAACACCTTAGAAACCAAAAGTGTTCTTTAAAATCTAATAGTCCATTTTCGCAAACACTTCTTAGGGGTTCTCAACCCATAACAAGGTTTAAAAACCACATTTTTTATAAAACAAACCCACTTGGTTCATATATACATGAATAAATTAAGAGATAAATAAATTTAAAACATCAAGAAATTAAAGGCAGGTAATAAAAATTGATGACAATGAAAAACCTACACCAAACCAATGACAATCTATCTAGAAGAAAGTTGCAGCAAACTGAAACATGCCACTATTTAAGGTGAAGGATTTCATATGAGAGAACACATCCCTTAACACCCTAAATACCAAAAAACATAATTTTAGAACCATACCTAACACTAAAAATGACTTGATGATCATTAGGGTCATGAAAGGGTGGGGGATTCTAGCAAGAAATGTCTGTATAAGTAAAGTGTAATGGAGGAGAGGCTTACCACTCAAAATAACAAAATAATAATTCTATAAATTCAGGGGGATGGAACGATTATAGGTAGGGGTGGTGCAATGTGAGGTGGGGGTCGTAAGAGGTAGGCATCACATGGGAGAGGAGGGTTTTGAGGGGGATGTTTGTCACATGAGAGAGGGGTGAGGTGAGTTATGGGATTAGTTTTAGGTGTTAAAAATAATTAAATAGAAAATTTGAAAAAAATATTTTTTTTAAAATATGGGATAACCATATAGTTAGGACTTATTGCTTTCATAACCATATTATAACTGTATGAGAGATATTAGCTAGCCAAATCCTTCCCAACACAGGTTCTATGAGGTGCTACATGATTGAACAAACCATGATCCAACTATGCCGATAACCACTTCCCAAATAAAAAGTTGAACCGTACACTTTTATTATGGTTTAAATAACATGGAAAATTCCTTATGCTATACCCAAAGCCCACTAAAAATCCTTGCACTGTTGTTACATAGTCACTCCTAACCATGTACAACACAAAAAATTTCCAAAAAAATTAAAATTCCATCACGGGGCTTCTGAAAAGTTAAATACCCAATATTAATTAATTTTATTTAATTAATTCATCATATAATGACACGGTTGAATTAAAAGGTAAATCATAAATTAATTTTATTAGTAAATGTATTTTTCTTGGAAAATAAAAGAATAAGGATGGGAGAAGTGTCCTTGGATTTAAGCATCAAGAAAATGGGAGTAAAGATGGATGAAAAAACCTACACGATTTAAGAAATTTCAAAATAAATAATAAATAATGTGTCTATAGATAAGGATTTGAAGTCAAAAACCTTTCCTCTCAATATTAAACTTGAATAATGATGAAAATTTGAGGTGGTCGCTGCTTCAAGTTTGAAGGAGATGACTTTTACCTTGAACAAGAAATACGATAGAATTAGAGAACATGATGTGAAGATAAACACATTAAACTAGAAGATTATATTCCACCCAAAGGAAAACTCAATAACAAGGAAGGATTAAAATATGGATTAAAAAATAAAATAAACCCCCATGAGAATCATAAAAGAGAAATTTTTTTGATCTTAGTGGAACCAAAATGCAACTTTTGTGAAATAATTGTGCAACTTATAAGAATGTGATTTAAATCTAAAAGGATGAAATGTGAGATAAAAACTAAAGTTATACATGGAAGAAAGTATATAAAATGCCATATGATTATGATTTCTATGGAAGATGTTTTATCTTTTCTAACTATTGTCACATGGAAAGATAATGTAGTTAAAAAATGCAAGGAAGGGTAAAGATTCCATAAAGAGGTACTAAAATCTTATGAAATAGGGGGTAAAATTTTATCTAAGGTAAATAAATATTATGATATAAAACTTATTCATTTTTTTGAGAACAAGTATTTAACCCCATAAGATTAAAAAATTGATCATTAAATTCGATAGTATATTAAACACACAACAGAGAGCTTAAACTACCCATGAAATATATAACTGTTATAACCTAGCTGTTAAATTGGTGGGTATGAATATAGTTTACTATTTTGTGAAATACAGACACACACACACACACATATTATATTTCCTACTCAAAATAAAATATTGATAAATTATTAGAAAATAGTCAATCCTTTTTAGCAAAGTGATTTTATTCTTCAAAAATATGATTTTTTGAAAAAAAATATTTATTAATTTTTTTGAGAAAGTCATATAATTTTTTTTTTGAAAATTTAGAAAAAATATTTTAAAAAATAAACAAAATTTTTGAAATCTCAATATCAAAATTTACTTTGGATGAAATTCTTGTATTTTCTTTATGAAAAATATTGATTTCTTAGCGAATAGGAAAAATACAGATTTTTGTAAAACTGTATTTTCATTTCAATAAACTAAAAAATTTAAAAGACCCATTATTTTTTAATATTAGTTAAATTAAAACAATTATTTATATTTAATAAAATTAATTAATTTTAAATCATCTTTATAATATATTTTAGTATATGTAAAATTTTGGTTTTAAAAACGTGTTTTTTGTTGAAAACTATTTTAAATTTATCCATTTTAGTTAATTGAAAACCATAATGAGGAATTATTTTAAACAATTATATTATATACATATAAAAATATTAATTTAAATTAATATCATTTTTATTACTAGTCATAGAGTTAATATAAAGTCATATTTTCCTTGAAAAATACACTTCCTAAAAAACTACTTTTTAATCACGTCTGTAGGTTTAATTTTAAATTAATATTTGAAAATTATATATATTGAATTTGGTAAAACTGATTAGATATTTTAAATAATAATAATTTATATTATATATAATTTTAACTTAGTTTTTTAACAAAATTAATAGTGGAAATAGTAAAAACTAATTACTACAGTCAATGTAAAAATTGGTTTACTAGGGGATTAAACTAAAAATATAAGAGTAAAAATGTCCTACATACTTTTATAAAATCTATTTTATGGACATATTTAGTCCATAAAATGTATAATTTTAATGAATATTCCATTTTTATTTTTTTTTCATGTGAATAATGTGGTCACACCTTTTTATTTTAATAAATTACAGGTGTACCACTAACCCCACATATAAAAGGACACCCCCTCTCTTGTTCTATTAACACCTTAAAATCCATTTGGATCAGATAATATATACCCAAATTCATTAATAAATTCACTAAAAAAAATCATAAAATCCTTTATTTGATCATATATTCATCATATTAATGATTTTAGTGCTAACATAAGGAGGTAGTCCGGAGAAGAGGCATCATACCTAATCGAGCATTTTTATTTTATTTATTTTTCCACCTCCTTAAAATATTATTAAATTATTATGATATAATAAAAATATTATCTAACATATACTTATATGCTATTATTTTAATGGAATATCTTAAATCCTTCTACACTTCCATCAAATGGGATTTGAAATCATCATTCGTGTGTATGGTGGACTACCGCCTCACGAACCAATGTCCATCATTTTTCATCATCTCTTAATAAAAAATTTTCAATATTGGTTTTAGATGTATAATTGATGTATAAATTTGATAAATATTCCATGATTATTATTATATATATATTTAAAAAATGACTTCTTTGACCATGTCAACACAATGAATCAATTTTAAAACAATGAACTAAACTTCATGAAAACACTCGATGTTAACTTAAATGATTAAGTATTTAAATAGGTCATCATTAATGAAATAAAATAAATGATTTAATTATAAAGTCTTAAACCTATAAAATGTTCTTATCATATAAAATAAAATAATTAATATTATTATATAGGAGTAAAAGGACATACAATGACATTATTTTCTTTAGGTAATGGGTTTTCATATCACTTTTAATTTCACTACTACAAAATGGATCTTTAATAGAATTAGAAATGACCTTTATCCGACCTAGAAAAGTGCTGATAAAATGAGCAACATTAAAATAAAAATACTTTTATTATCACTAAAAAGTCCCTTATAAATGGAACATTTATCAGCGCTAATTAAATCATTAATAAAAAACACATTTATCAGTTCTTCTTAAAGTGCCGCTAAAATATTTATTTATCAGCACTTCTTAAAGTGCTGATAAAAATAAATGCTATAGTATAATGAAAAAGGACACTGAAGCACCACTATATTGTGCTATTACAGAACACCATAACACCAAATACACACAATATATATCAACAAAAACAAGTCCTAATACATAATTAAAATTAAATTAAATTTACAACACAAATACAAGAAAAATAAATTATATTATAGAAATTTAAAAATGTTGTATATGATTAAATAAATAAAAATTATTACATACATTGAAAAACAATCCAAAATGTTAATTTTACCATGATTTTCATTTAATTTTTTTGTTGAACTTCCAACACTACATGATCAGCTTCAAACAAACCACATCAACTCAAATAAAAGAATCTAGTTGTATAAGAAAACAATTATTATTTGAGTAATACTAAGAAGAAATAAATTAAAAATAATTATAAAACAATAAATTCATTATATGGACACTAATTTTATTGTGAGATCATCAATATTACCTCTATGATTGAGTATAGACAACATCATTTATATTCCGGTAAAGTAAGTGGAGGTAACATGAAAGAAAGTGATAAATGCACCAATAAATAGGTGGAAATATTTTACAGGAGAAGAAGCATGAAATTTGGATAGAGCACCCCCACTCGAACAAAAGAATCCACCTGTATAAAAAAAAATTATTATGTGAGTAATAATAATAATAAATGAATCAAACATAAATATGAAACAATAAATTAATTCTTTGGATAATGATTTTATTGTGTAAAAATCAATATTAACTCTGTGATTGAGCAGAGGCAACATAATTTCTTTTATTATAAAGGTAGTGGAAGTAACTTGAAATAATGTGATAAATGAACCACTGCATGGGTGAAAAGAATTTAAGGGAGAAGGAGCATGAAAGTTGGAAAGAGTACCCCAACTCGAACAAAAGAATCCACATGTATAAGAAAAAAATTATTATGTGATTAATATTAAAAATAAATGAATTAAAAATAAATATGAAAATATATATTAATTCTTTGGAAAATGATTTTACTGTGAAAATACCAAGAATACCTATGTTATTGAGTAGAACCAACATTGTTGATCTTCCTACAAATAAAGTGGAGGTAACTTTAAAGAAAGTGACAAATGCACCACCACACGAGTGAAATTATTTTAATGGAGAAGAATCATTAGAGTTGGACAAATCACCTTAACTCGAACCAAATAATCCACCAGTAAAATAAAACAATTATTATGTGAGCAATATTAAAAATAAATAAATTAAACATAAATATGAAACAATATATTAATTTTAGGGACAATGATTTTACTCTAAAAACAACAAGATTACATAAAAAACACAATCAAGTTACCCAAGAATCCCTTTTATTTGTGCTTAATCATGTTTTACATTCACATGTCACTAACACAACACATTTACAAACAAAAGTCTTTCCACACAAAGTAAACATAGTGTGACACTACTTGCACACCAAAACCAAATTTGAAAACATACACACACCAAATAATTTCATAAACATTCTTCACATCAGTTATGTATGTTAATAATTATTTTAAAAAGTTTTCTAAAATAACCCTCTGAAGGAACCATAAGGCTTTACATCAAAAACACACCCAAGTTCGCATGAAAATGCTACTTTTAAAATTAAATGCACTGCATAACCACATCTAACATAATTTGAAACACTTATATAATTTAATAAATTTATTAACAAATTTATAGAACAATTCCAATTAACAAAACCAGAGTTTACACTAACTCATAACCCATTCCATAGAAAGTACTTTTTTTACAAATTTGTACACAAATAAAAATCATTTTCAATTAATTTCTTCCATCCTTTAAAACAATTTACAATTCACATTAAAAAATGTTACAACATGTTCAACAAGGAAAAGCATGTCAGTTTACTTTATGAACTTATATCCAAACCTATCTACATTTATTTGTCTTTGAAAAAATGATTGTCACCATTAAAACAACCCATAAAACTCATCCATGGAACACTACACTAAAAAAAGATAGCATATCCATTTTTCATTACAAAACCAAAACCAAACACAAAGCATGCCAAAACCTTTGAAAACACATTTTGCATCAATCACACCATTTAATAAACCATTTCCACATATCAAATTTCATTTCTAAAACAAATTCTTCATTATTTAAACACTTTCCAACTCTTACTCAAAAGCACACAATAAGAATGACATTCCCAAAATGATTCATTTCCCATGAAAAAATCATTTTTAACACACGTTCACCATAATCTCCCACAAAAACACATTTCACACTACTCAAAAATTTAATTGAACACTTCCACTAATTTTTCAAAATAATTCCTTTATAAAAACATAACAATTTTTCATTTGAAGATTTATTCTCAACACAAATGCATGTTGAAGCATTTCCAATACTTGTTCACACCACCCAAATAAATTATAGAGAATGATAAAATTATCTAAGAAAGCAAATTAAATTATCTAAAATTGTTAGGTCATGGAACCACCTACCTCTGGTGGCAAAATTGACAGAAAGTGATGTGAAACCCCATCCAAATCATGACCGAGATCGGAAATCATATTTGGGATGAGATTTTCATGAAACTAGAACACCGATAACAGTCGAGTGGTGTGATTTGAGCTTCGATTCACCAAGGAGAAATTACGAATATGGGTGGATTATCAGGAAATCTCTTGATATCGCGACGACTTTGCAAATGATTAGGGTTTTTAAAATAGACATAGACACTTTTATCAATACTATTTTAGCTATGATAAAACCAATATTTATCAGTGCTAAAATTAGAGCACCGATAAATATCAATTTTATCACCACTTTATTTAGCACTGATAAATCATCATCTTTATCAACACTTTTTCCGCATTGATAAAGACTCTTTTATCAACACTTATTAATGATGTTTTATTAAATGATTTATAATTCTCAATATAAATAGATGTATTTTTTTTAAAAAATATAAATACTTTTAAATATATATATATATAAATATAGTAAATATATATTTTTTAAATATATTTATTATAATATTATAATTATTCATTTCTAATTATAGGAATATTATTAAAAAAAATTATTTATATCATTTTATATATTTATATAAATATACATTTATACATATATATGCATATTTAATAAATATATATAAATATAAATATAGTAAATATATTCATTATTTAAGTAAATTTATTATAAATTTAATAATTCTTTTAAATATACACAATTAATTATTTATAATTATATAAATACTTTTTTAAAAATATCTATTTACTTATATTTATAAATATATAATTGTATAAATATAGTGATTGTACATTTAAAAATATATTTATTTATAAATATTTTTTTACAAATATTTTTTAACATTATTAATGAATATCCCCTTTTAAGATCACGAATCTATGTTAAAATTGAGTGAAATTGAATAAAGTAAGAATAAGTAAACTTTGACGATATGGAAAAAATGTATAAGTTTGGTGTTTGGGCATTGTATATAAAAAGGCATTAATTATGTATATGTAAATTCAACATTACAAATAATTGATCTATGTTAAATTGAAAAATCAAACGACATTCAATAATATATCAAGTACTATGAAATTATAATCAATATTTTTAATTCATATTAATTTTTAATTATCAACCTTTATTCAATAAACACATGACTATTTAATGTAAAGCGTATAAATATTTTTTAATATATAAATGATATTTATATACAATAATATATATCTATATATTAAATATATACAATTTGATAACATTAATTATCATAATTTTCTAATTAATAAAATGTTTAATAATTAATAATGTATAATAAATATATTCATTTTTATCAATAATTATTTAATTAATAAAATTTATAATATTTTTTCAATAAAACCATTTTTTATTTTTAAATTTTTAAATTATTTAATTTTAATTATATAAATATTAATCAGTGATAAAATTAAATCGTTGATAAAGGATACTTTATATCAATGCTAAAAATAAAGTGCTGATAAAGGATACCCTTCATCAGGGAAAAAAACAACGCGCTGATAAAGAATACTTTTATCAGCGCTAAAAATAAAGTGATGATAAAGGTTTTTTTATCAGAACTGAAAAATAATCACTAATAAAAGGATAAATTTATCAATTCTCTACTTAGGGATTATAAATATTCCATTTATCAGCATTTTGTTACAGCGTAAATAATTACCAGCGCTGTTAAAGGCATGTTTTGTAGTATTGTTTTGTGATACATATTCCATATTCACAATTTTTTATTATGTAGTGTAAATACTACCAGTGACTATATTTTATAATTTTTTTCATGAAAATTATTTTGATTTATAAATCTATACGATTTTTTCCTTTTCATGAGGTTTTGATCCAGGGATTACTGGAGTAGTAAAGGAATTCATCTCAATTTCCCTTCATTGAGGCATATTGTTATGTTATGAACTTAATATATTTTATATGGTGTATATAACAAACCTTTTACATGTAATATCATTTATAATTAATATTTTGGATATTATAATTTTTATTATAATTTATTTCATCTAAGGCTATTTGAATTGAAATTTTTGATGTGGTAATGAATTTTATAACTCAATTTATTTTCATTGGGTTATATTACTTCCTCATTGTATTTTATATTCTAAGATTATGTGTGTAATGAAATATTTTTGTATTATGTTATATTTATACTTGTTTTATGTTTATTTAAATTTAATACACATAATCTATTCATTGATTAATTCTCAAATTCAATGGTATGAGTTTTGTAAGGTTTATTCATCTAAAATTATCTTTTATTGAGAAATATGTTTATAATATGAACCTATATTAATTTATAAGGTATATATACTGACCTTTTAACATGTTATATAATGGATATTATTAAAATCCTGGTATTTAAATTTTCATTTATAGTGATTCTTTCATGGGGATTATGATTGAAGAATTTCTAAAGTGGAAAATTCCTTATGTTACAATATCCTTTGTTTTAGGATTGTTTATGTTCAAGGTTGCATAATAATAAATAATAATCTATTATTTTATATAACCACATATATTTCATTCTTCTTTAGTTATGATTTTATTTCACATGTTTAATTTCTATTTCCTCTTTTATTGATCGAAGTAATATCAAACAAATCATTTGTAAGTGATACCAATGTCGTATCTTCTTTCAGATCGAGAATCTCCCTCTTCCATAACTGTTTTTTCTAAAATGATTTCAAAAATATTATTTTATAAAAATAAATAATCTCCTAAATCCATTTTACATTATCTTTTAAATTCTTTTAAAATGTTTTAAAAGGAAATATCTTAACGTTCTCCAAATGGTTTTCTTCTAACTCAAATTTTTAAAATGTTTTGGAAAGAATGCTTACATTTAACATTTAAGAAATGAATGGATTTTTCACTATCATTTTGCATTATATATCTTGAATTTTCTTTTACATTTTTGAAAGTATGTTTTCAAATATATGAATTTTTTCAATAGTTTATGAATTTTTATTTTTTAATAGTTATTTTCAAAATGACAATAATATTTTCATCAAAAATGTTTTTAATGATATGTTAATGGTATTTCCATTCATTAACATCGAAAATATTGTTTTTACTTATGATATAAGGGGAATATTTTGTAATGATACTATTGTCATTTTTTCTATGGATGGATTAATATTATTTCAAATAGATTGATAGGGAAACCATTTATTTTCCATGGGTTAATCAGGTTTCAAAGATATTGTTATAGAACCAATTTCTTTTCCACAGGTTGATCATGTTTCAAAGATATTATTGTGTAACCCATTTACTTTTTATAGATTAATTGTGTTTCAAAGGGATTATTATAGAACCCATTTATTTTCCACAGGTTAATCATGTTTCAAATAGATTTTTATGGAACCGATTTCTTTTATATGGTTTAATGATGTTTTGAAAGGAATAATTTGTGATTCTATGAGTTTTATGATGAAATAAAAGATATTTTTAATTTATTTGTGGTTATTGAAAATTTTTATATGATGGGTGTTCCCAATAGAATTGTGTGAGCCTAATATATATAATATTAGGGGTGTACCCATATAGGTCTCTAATGCATAAGGTAATGTTGACTTTAGATGCCAGAAGGAGGGAGTTATTGAAGGGTTTATTCAATGGATTTAACTGGGATCTAGTTATATTTTACATGAGTTTAAAATCAGTTATGAAGACAACATTCCATGATGCCAACATGTTTCATTTAGGCTTTCTTTGGTTTTTAATGATTCCGTTAATCATATTTAAAATCATAGGGCTCATTATTATTCATTTTGATCATTCTTTCATTTGGTGAAGCCTTATTCCTTGTTTTAATGTTTGATGATCCATGTATTTTGGGGTATGATTTATCTTATGTTTTTATAATTCTCTTTTATTGAGTTATCATAACATTATTCTCATATTATTTACACTGATGGCATTTAATTGTTAATGCTTATGTCTTCCCTTACTGAGAATTTGAGCCCATCATTCTTATGTTTCCTTTTCTCTGGGTTTTCAATAATTAATTTGAATGAATTATGTCTATAATTGTTTCATATGGATGATGATAATGACCTAATGTTAAATATGAGAAGCTATGTTAAGTGTGATAAATGATCATTTAAGGACATGAATATTGTTTATATAACATTTCTTCATAATTCTCTAAAACTATAAACCTAAAATTTCCTTAGCTATGTAACTGATCAAATTTTTCATTTTGATGTCGTATGTTTTGGATGGATAAAATTGGTTCACCTTAATCAGTATCATATACAAAAATGTAATGTTTATTATTACAGTATAGGATCCATGAGTGCGGTTTCAGGGATGTTTTAAGGACTAAGCCTCAATTATAGGTTAAAAAAGAACCAAAATAATTTTACTCATAATAAATCTCTTGTAAGGAAAGAAATAAAATATAGAAACAAAATCCAATATTTTTATCATCTATGATAAATTTTTAAGAACATTCAAAGGATAATGCAATTAGAAAGAAGATAGAGTTCAAGATTTCACTTATGACTATCAAGGAGGAATTATTCGTAAGTGGTATATAAAAAACAACTAAATGTTTTTTAAGAGATTAGAGGAAGTTTCACTCAATGTATAATGAATCAAAAAGGGATATCTAGTAAAGAATCCACATAAGGATAAATTTTCATAAGTGTGATCGATTCTAAAATTATGTACAATCTCATTCCAAGTAAGGACATCAATGTGCACATATGTGATAAGAAGAATGTATGTGATATCACACATGGAAGATACATTTAAAAGAGGATTAATATTCCTACTAAATTTGATGATAAATATTAAGAGGTTAAATAGGTGATGGTATTCCTTTCCCTAAATTAGAAAAAGGGAAAATGAAATTCTCAATTTGATGGGTTTGTTAAACTTGACCGACACTATTACTTAGCTTGAGGGAATTTGAGGTACCCATATCCCAATGAATAATTTTTTTTATCTATTTTTGAGGTGATACAGTCTTATGAGGAAGATATGATCTATGGGGTATTCTTTCTATAAAATCACATTGAATTAAGTTTAATGATAAATTTATCATGTCTTGGAAAGTGATTGAAACTAGGGATGTCACGATGTTTTTCAAGACCATATTGGTATCACCCCCGATAAACGTTCAATGCGGAATATGAATCATCCATAAGTGTTGATAAATACTATTTTACTCAAAAAAATCAACAAGAAGTTTCTTTTTAGAAGATAATGTCAAATCTAGAATCTATAAACTTCCCACTATGTACAATATTTTAGAAAATGAAAAGATCATGAAATGAATATAGAAGAGGTAGAAAAATCATACTTGGGTTTACAAATTTTATCAAACCAAATTTTAATTAATTTCATTGGAATCATGTCTAGAAATGAGTGGTAATAGACCATCAAAATGTAGAGGAAAAACCTAAAGACTATAACAAAAACATTTTTTATTCCATTATTATTTGTGTTTTTTGCTCAATATTTGGTATTAGGTATCTCTAGATATAGGATAACCATTTTTTATGATCATAATACTTTTTCCCAATAAGAGGATCCCCCATATTGAGAAATGAAAATTGGTTTTCCTAAATGGACCAAAGGTTTTCAAATTTTATTGATTTTTGATAATCCACCTTCTAAAGGGATGGGGGGGGACCCTTACATGGCCAATAGGATTAGTCACTCAATACATGACCATAAGGCCTTAGAAGAATTCATCCCATAAAGACTACTTGAAACTATCCTCGCCCAAAAAATATCATGATGTAAACTCTCCACCATAGCAAGGCTAGTCGGCTAGCTGTCCTGCACAGAGATGTACACGACTAGTATTGATAAAAATTCCATACCCTCTCATTCTTCTAATTCTAGTTATCTCTTATCTGGTGAATGAACCTTCTCTTGAATCCTCATCTGGATCCTTGTTCCTTGAATTATTTCTAGTTTCATCTACATTACTTGTTCCCGAAAGTCCATGAGGTGGCTCGAAGGCCTTGAGGTGGCCTGAAATCCCTACTGGCCCAAAGGCCTTGGGTAGACCGAAGGACTTGCAGGACCTGAGGACCAAACCAGTGGATCAAAGAATAAAACAAGTGAATAGTTCTTGTGGTTATTGTACAAAAAATACCTGATATAGTACCTACTATAGTTCCTACTGTAGTACCTACTAGATTACTCGGGAATATACCTCCGCATGGAATTTAACTCAGATCTCTTGGATGCACTTTTAGAGTCCTCACCAACTGGACTGAGGCTCATGTGCACAATTGGTTTCAAAAGATAAAAAGTCATGGGATGTTGAAGATGATTCTTAAAGGATGTTAAGCTTTAATTACACAAGACATAGCCTATAAAGAGATAAATGATTGGTATGTATCACTCTAAATTTTTATAAATCTTATATAATAACTATTTAGTATGAATGTATGATGGACATCATAGGTTTTTTTAGGAAAATTTCAAAATTGAAGTTTTTAGAAGTTTAATAAAATCATGAGTGACATGAAAAATTTTGGTATTGATCATCAAAAATATTATTTATTACAACAATAATAGGCCTTGCAGGATTAGATAATTTTTTAAAAAATCTAAATTATATGTGGTGAATTCAATCACTAATTTTATTGATCAGGTATTTTTCTATGATAAGTTTTCAAATTGGTTAGTCCAACCAAAAATTAGAAGAGAAAATTGGTACAAATAACCAAATGTTTTCCCACAAATTAATCATCAATTAGTATCATAAATGGATTTATAATGGGGGATATATAAATAAAAAGTGTCTTTATTAAGAGGGGGATGGAATGGAAGGAGAATCTTCCCTATCCACATTCGGAGTAAAGAATCATATGAGGAACCCCTAAAAGACAAATGATACATTAAGCTTTATTATAGTTTATTTCCATACATTAAGGTGGATGAAAATGTTGAGGAATAACACATATTCTTAAAGGAAAGAGTAATATATCATTATCTAGATTATGAAAAGGAAATATTCATTACTAGGGGTAGTTTTACTAAAAAGTATATAACCCTATCATGAAGGGGGAGTTGATTTGTGCACACCCTAAGTGGGAGAAAATAAAAGATAAAATATATTTATTGTTGGGGACTTTTTATTTCCTTGACAAAGGGGGATATGATGTATCCTGTTGAGTCCTATTAAAAATAATAATGGGATATATTTTTGGAAACACTTTGGTGGGTGTTATATTTGTATAAAAATTGTATGGATTCAAAAATAGAGTGTTTTTTTGACAAGATGAGGATATTTTTAGATGACCCTAAGTGAGTTGGACTTGTTAATAAGGTCTATGAGGTATTGTTTAATGTTTTTGTAAAATATATCTTGATCGAAATATACGTTGTCTTTGATGAAAAATATTTGAATGTGTTTCATGGGGATTATAATGGAGGAATAATGCTCATATGTATAGAGAACGTCATAGAACAATACATGAAGAGTTATTGGGATGATCAATGATGTCTGAATGGTGTGGGAACCAAAGATAGTGTCAACTCAATTCAAATCTAGAAGTATAAATTATTTAGAAAAAAAACTAAGTATACAAATATGAGCTTCCCCAAAAAAATGAATTCACCACATATTCAAAATTATTTATGCATAGGGCTTATATAAGGGAATTCAAGTAGTGTAAGAAACTTTTATGTAGCCATTTCACTATTATAAGAAACTTTCACTACATAAGATTCACATATGAATATTTCTATACATGAAGGAATTAGGTTTTGTGGAGGGCCATGTATGAACATTTGATCATGTAGGCTTATGTAAAAAAATTTGGCTATGCCAATAAATTCAACTATAAAAGGTTCATAATTGAAAATTTGGATATATGAGGAAGCTCATATACACAAATTCATCAATGTAGGATATCGAAAACATGCATGGAAATTTAAATATGTGAATGAGTTCTTGTATATTACTCTACCCACGTATGTGAATTAGTGACCCGTGTATGTATTTTTACAACTCATGCTCCGTGTATGATAATGGATTGATGTATGTGAATTTTCATCAATAAAAGGAATTTTCTTTTGTTTTGTTTTATAAATATTGGACAATAGTGAAATCACATTAGATTATGTTAAAACTAGTCAAAAATTAATTCAAACAACATGGATCTTCTAATGGATCAATGATCCAATACCAAAATAATGAAGTAAATTATAGGTTAAGGTCCGTGATATATTAACACTACAAGTAGATGTTTTCATGTTGTAATTAGGGGTTCCATGTCCACGAATCCTGGGATATATCATATCACAGAAGTTTGAGTTTTCCATGAAATACACCAAGTATAAATAGGGATAGTGATGTGAAAGTTTAGAGTCTAACCAACATGTGAGTATTTTCAATACATTTTTTTCCGATCACATGTAAAGTTATAATGATATAGTAAAAATAAGGGAGTTTCAATATGGTACTATACGAGAAGTATTATCAATTTTCCATTTTTGGAAAATAGAAATGAACTTCATGACGAAATATTTTATAGTAGAATGAAAAATGGAAGACTAGTGATCTTAGTGGATATACTTTGTCTTCTAAAATATAAAAATATAAGTGATAAGAACAAGATGTTAACAATTATTTGATAGATCCATGAGAAGGAAAGAAGGGAGATTGGCTAGATTTTTTTAAAACCTAGATAGTCATGGAAAAGAGGAAATTATACCATCCAGAAAATCTAATTTTTCATTAATAGATGGAGTTAATACAGCACAATAAGGCGATTATGAAAGAATCACTTCATTGTAGTGATGTATATAAGTTCCAGGTTTATTCTATAGTGAAACAAATATAGGAAGTTCACAACAAGCATATGGAGGATAAGAATAGAGGATTTAATCACATAATCTATCCATAAATAAGATTTAATTTATTATAGATGATATTGAATTTGAATAGATAGAAAAGTCGATAAACTACATGGGATTCCTACCCAAGATCAATTCACATTGGAGGAGGAAGGAGTCATTGCATATTCCATGGAAGTGAGCCTTGGGTGTATGTAAGTAGACCCTAAACATATATGGGTAGTGAGCCTTGGGTGATAGTGATAGAACAAAAAAAATAATAACTATTGATGTCAGTATGTTTTATGATTCATTGGTGAATATAAAAAATATCAATAGCATGCTCTTTGGAGTAACCCAATGTAAATGAAAAAAATAAAAATTATTGTCTCCCTACACTCATTATATTTACATATCCACTTGAAGGATTCAACATGGTTGAGGATCAAAATAATGGTTTAACATTATTCCAATTATTATAGGAACAATATACTTAAATGAAAATCCATAAAGTGGGTAAAAATGATTTCAATTGGAAATAACCTGATTCAGCCCCCTCTTACGGTACCTAAAGGGGTATTAACATTTTTTTTATAAAACTCTCTTTATTTTGGAATAAAAACTTTACCTAAAATTCAATCCCTATTCCAATTCAAAACTATGAAACCATACAATAATTTATAACACTGAAAAAAATATTAATTACCAACTTTATTATTGTAAGAAAATAATACCATCTAGTAAAAAATTAGTGTATAAAGATATAAAGGGGACTGGTGTGATATCGATCAAACACACTCATATTTCTATATAAACATGTCCACAATCTGATTTATCATAAACAATATATTTATAATTATATAATATATTTTCCATGACATACATTTGACACTATACATAGAACATTTCAAACTAATATAATATATCTCCTATATTCAAGATTATATAAAGATGACTAAATATTTTGAATGAATATATCACATGTCATTCATCCAAGTAGAAAATAATATCATATATCACTCAAATAAGCATGACTATAAATTTACTCTGTTCAATTCAATCAATATTCCATATGAATTTTATTATTATTCAAGTGGACACATCCTATCTTTTCTATGCTCAAACTAATTAAATGATTAACAACATACCAAACCACATATTGATTAGATAATACAAAAGGTTTGTGTAAGAGAGGTATAAAATTATGAAAGTTCTCATTCTAGGTTTTTCACTAACCTAAAGTAATGGGTATTCATTATAAAAATAAAACCTTTAGTAAATAAATCATTTTATGACATCTAATGTGATATTATTTAGTGGTTTAGTCTAGAAAAAATATCTTGACTTATTATCTCATGAGCTGATTGTTTTTATCATATAAAAATCATTGTATTGAGTATAATATTATACTTATACTAATATTAATATATCATCAAAACCCATAATACTTTATGTTGATTAATTATTATGTATAACTCAAAGTCATATTTTAAGGGGATATTATCATCCCACTATACTTGTAATATATATTCAAAACTCATAAATTAATATTATAAATGGGTTTCCTTTATTATATAAGTGTGATACATTTTACAAGAATTAAATTTTATATATAATGTATCTATTACCAATAGATCCAAAAAAACCCTCACAATTTCATCAACTGATGGGTTTTCAAAATATCAATTGAATTTTCATATCTATCCTCAAAACTAATATTTAAATCACCCTTATCAATGATGTATTAAATGATATGGTATTTTAAAATATTATTTTTCCTCCTTTATTGGGACTAAGGTTATTTTTACTTAATAATAACCCAATTTTCGTCACAATAAAACTCAATTTCTCCCTTAATGCTAGAAAAAAATAAAGTTTAGTGATGAACTTATTTCCACAAACAACTTCCATTGTAAAATTTAATGTAATAATGTACTTAGACTCTATTGTCGAGTTCACTATAGTAACTTTTTTAGAAATATTTTGACTGATATTTTCACTATTTAAGAAAAACATGTAACCAAATTGAGGTCAATTATAATCTTATTTGGATTGGAAACTGACAAAAATGTAACACCTTATAATGATATCATCCTCATCTACAATGTCCAAGAACATATCCTTATTCATTCTTAAGTTCTTAAGTATATTATTAAAAAATAATCCAATGAGCCTCACAAGGATTTGATTGGAATATACTTGTTATGATGAAATCATAAGTGATATTGGGTAAAGTACACAACATGGCCTATATGATGGATCCTATGGAAACATTATAAGTAATATTATTCATCATTTTAACTCTTTTTAATTATATTCAATCATTTTATGATTAATTCCATGAAATGCTTGTTAAGAAACCTTCTTAAAGTTATCTATCCCAAAACTAGTTTAGTACTTTACCAATATAAGTTTTTTACTCAATCAAAGAAATTATTTTGATTTATATATATAGATCTTCATACCTAGTATGCAAGATAATTCACCCATATCATTCATGGAGGAGAAATTTCCTAACCACACTTATATAAAATGTTAACTTGGGACATCACTTCCAACATGTATCATGTCATACACATATAATATCCTAAATACCACAACACTTGCACTAATTTTTTTTATAAACACAAGAATAATAAACATTTTTAATAAAACAAAACCCATTTATTATGTCATCAAATATGATGTTCCATTTCCATGAATCTTTCTTTAATCTATTAATGGTCTATTACACCTTGATTAACATAACATAATCATTTAGAACATAATAACCATTGAATGGTATCATATATAAGTCCTTGATAAAATTCCCATTTTTTAAAATATATTTTAAATCCTTTTGATATATATCATAATCATAATGAGCTACTATTCTAATAAATATTAGAATGGAATTTATCATAGAAACTGTAGAAATATTTTATTTAAAATCAATACAATGAATTTGATTGTATCCCTTTGTCACTAGGTGGTATTTATATTTTGACTCCCTACCATTCATGTCATTTTCTTTTATAAATCCCATTTAAAACTGATGGATCTTCCCCTTTGGCACATTCACCAAGTTCCAAAATTGGTTTGAGTACATGGAGCCCATGTTAGATTCCCTGAGCAATAATTTTAATCAATATTCAGAATTACCTCATAGTAGGTAGTAGGGTCATCATATATGAACATTAATTTATAATTATTTTTTATAAAATATCCATCTCTCGTAGGTTCCTAACGAATCTCAGAAGACCTTTGAGGTACTTGTGTAACATGAGACACTTCTTCTTCCACAACTAATTATGAAACTAGATCAAATTCAATATTATAAACACTTCATATATTTTGGTCTTAAAATTATCTAATTTTAACTTTCTACACATTGAAACATGGATAAATTTGATATTTCTAAAGTAAAACACAATCTCAATCAACAAACACATTGTCTTTGGAAGGACTATAGAAATAATACACCATTGTTTATTTGGTATAAACAATAAATAAGATTTTGTTTTTCAATTTAATGATTGGTTTTGATAATATAAACATTGTAAATATTCTTATTAAAAACAAATATTCATAAAATAAAAATTGAGATGTTTTCAATTCCATAACACATATTGTTTATTTTTTACAGCATTAATTGAAATTTGGTAAAGTAGGAATATAGAATTTTCCATTGAATATACCTAGAATGAAATTGGAAAGTCATATTGACTCATTATTTATCAAACCATGTCCAATAAGGTATAATTCATCCTCTAATACCCATCATTCCATTGTGGCATTCTAATTAGAGTGAGTTGTGAATAAGTTATTCAATATCTTATATCATTTGGGAATTCCTTACATTGGTATTCAAACCCTTAACCAAATCAAATAATCTTAATATATTTTTAATTGATTTTGTACTTTATTCCGAAAATACATCAAATATTCAAAATTATAAAACTTATGAATCCATAGAATCATATAATTACACAAAGTAAATTCATCAATAAATGTTAAAAAGTACCCATAACCACTAGTTTATTGAGTATTCACTGGTCTGCACACATCACTATGTATAAGTTTTAATAGTCCATAATTTGTTTCACCATTTCCACTAAAATATTTTTTAGTCATTTTACCTAATAAATAAGATTCAAAATTATCAAATTATTTACAATTAAATGATTCCAATGACCAATTTCTATAGTTTCTTTTAATGTGTTTCTAATTTATATATTCAAGGAGATAATGAAAATGGTTACTAGGGTTTAAAGTGTCATTAACATTATTATTTTCAATATTGTAGACATGAATATTAATATCTAAAATGTTTAAAATATTTAACAAATTCCTAATTATATAAAAATTTGATTCACACGTATCGAAAAAATCATATTCTTAAAAATGATTGAAAATACCATCATGTTATAACATGGTACATAAATTAATTTTTTTACTTATAGTTGGTACATAATAATAGTTTTTTATTTCTAGAATAAAATCCACTATGATGAAATAGATCATAAATGTTTACTTTTAATGTATAAATTCTTACTTTATTTAAAAAACATAGATTTATTTCATCTTTCTTCAATTCTTTTCCATTTACAAGTCCATGTTTATCATTCCAAATGTGTAATGAAGTCCCATTATCGAATACCCATGAGTCAAAATGAGATAGATTTATCTCAATAATATTCATATCCAAACGCTCAAAATTATTATCTTTGAGAACAATTCTCAGCCTTAAATATTGATCTTGTATTATTTTATAGGTCATACCTATAAGAGACCTCATAATTATAATAATAATACATGATATAATTTACAATAAAAATATATTTATGGGTGAGTATCATGTTTTATATATTTTCATTTATGGATTTTAATGAAACTTAACCCACTAAAATTATGAACCCATATATCATTACCTTGAGTGGGATATGTTATGTACTTCACTAATAAATGAGCCTAATTTGGCATGAACATCATCACTTAAACTATTTATAAAGGCCATTTTTTAATCACATCACATATGAATCTTCTATAGTTTAGTGAAAAACTTATTATTTATAGCCATCATATGGATAATACTCAACTCTATTACTCTAATATCATAATTCTTATAGTTTCCCAGATAAGTATTACCCAAATGACACAATGGTATTTGATTACCTACCTATTATGGTTAGTCTAATATAATATTACCGACATAAGATAATCCATGGGTACCTTGTTTTCTCATGAACTTACTCAGTTAGATGATCTAAGCCTTGAAATATTCTATCTTTGGAAGGAATATCACAATTTGAATTTCATGGGTTTTATATTAGTGTTCTTCAATTTAAATATACTCCACATATATATATTTATTTCATAACTGTTATATCACATGATTTTTTTATCAAATGTTTTATCCCTTTAAGTATGTATTCTTAAAATGATATAGTTTTATAATCCTTATTTCATCCACCAAATTAATATTTTTAAACCATATTAATGCAAATACCTTTACATAACATATAATTTGGGTTTTTTTCTAAAAAACTG
This sequence comes from Viscum album, assembly GCA_963277665.1. Lineage (NCBI taxonomy): Eukaryota > Viridiplantae > Streptophyta > Magnoliopsida > Santalales > Viscaceae > Viscum > Viscum album. The sequence continues at coordinate 1,462,165,982 of OY728139.1, forward strand.
AGGCCAAATATATCTACACATATCCAAATTCATCACATGAATAAGGTACATTAACTCTTGCATTTAAAGGTTTAGAATGATATTAAATTAAAAATACAACAACAGTAATATTGGAGCCATAAATATCTAATTAAATCATTTACCGACAAGGAATAATCCTTGAATTAAGTGAGCAGTATGACTCTACCATTACGTCACGCTCCTTCGTGCACGACTCCAATTCGGTCATGTTCAATGGATTTCATGATGTTTTGGATAGTGTTGGTGGCTTTGAAGGTGGAACTCTTCAGGTGCTTCTGTTTGATTTCATTGTCCATGCTAGCTCAGCCATATCTTGGTCCCTCATCCCAAAGTTCTATCAGTGAAGCCCTCACCATCAGTCATCTACCTTCAAAGGCTCCAATGATGTTCAGGTTCAACCTTTTGTGTGTTTTTTGTTTTTTTCTTGGTTTTGTCTGGATAGTGTCTTCAATGGTGGATCCCCTTAGATACTCTACCTCACCTTGTTTTTCTTCTTCCGTCATCACTTAGCCAAAAGTGTTTTTAAATATAAAACAAATTAATTTTTGATTAGTGAGTTGTCTGACCCAAAATCCCTCTAACTATGGATAATTTACTCAAGATACAATTCAATTTCAACATAACTCTAACGCCTAATATGTATAAACTCTATTTAAACTAAAAATTCAAGATAAAAAATTCAGTAAAAAATTTTAATGTATACAAAAACTAAGTATTATATTAGCATATCGGGTATGCCATGATAATTTTATAAGAAGAAATTTATCAAATAAATTTAATCAAACATAATATTCAGAATATATAAATAGTTTATGTATATTAATAATAAAAAATAGTAAATAAAAAAATAAATATTTTATTTATTTTCCATACATTAGATATTAATATGAACATTTATTATTTAATTTATGTATAATAATATATACCATTTATAATTCCTAACACTTATATTTTATAAATGGTTTACAACCATAAGAAATTTTAGACAAAAATGAATTTTACTAATTTTTAAAAAATATTATATTTTATGATAGGTAATGTACCCGGAGGACTAGTTTGAGATGTGTTCAACCCTGGGGGTAAATCAGTGTTGGTAGATTTTTATATAATTTTAAAACCTTTTATCACTTTCCTTTTACCTTTCCACTTGTTAAAGTGAATGGATACTTTATCCTCTCCTCTCACATTTTTCATTGAATGGAACACATCCAAATGCACACACACAAGGGGGAAACATATTCACATGTTTAAATTAAAAAATTAATATAGAATAGTTGATGTGAGATGGATTAATCCATGATTATATGATCCAATAGAATCACCTTTGAGCTGAAAATGGTTAGGTTTAATCTTTGTACTCATGTTTCAAATCACCCAACAATGTAGGGTGCATCCCACTGGAACATCATACCAACATCTCATCTGTTTATAATAATATAAGGGAACAATAAGAGAGTCTTTAAACAATTTATAAATAATTTTTTTTGATATGATTCCTTTGTGTTATTCCTCTTATCTTTGTTTCACAAAAAAAATGAATGTACCATTTCTTCACTATAAAAAATAATATCTACATATTGTTTTCCTTTTCATGAAAATTATCAATATGCTTCTTTCTATGAAAACCAGACTAAACTAACTATTCTTCTTCAATATAGTTATTATTATTCAATGTTCAATAGAAAGTAATAGAACTTTTTCACTACCTTTCTTTTATACATATAGGTTCTTCTTGTTAGATGTTTTGTTAGGGTTCGAGCTCTAGTTTCCTTGATACTCAAATCACTGTTTGTTGGGTATAAAATAAAATATCTTCCTTGTGGGTATTATTTGACACTAAAATATTTAATAAATTATATCCAATATTTGGTTGGACAAACTTTATAGTTTCCATGCTCTATTTATTCTTATTATATAATAATAAATCATATATATTAAGTTAAAATTTTAATTTAAAATCAAAATTCTAAACTTTAACTTCCTTCAATAAAATCTCAACTTCTCCCACTTTTTTTATCCATTGGACCATACTAGATTTCTAATTAACTATTTTTGAGAAAAAAATACATTAGAGATCAAGTATGAGGTGCACCTAATTTTTAATATATTTACACCAATATATCCACTTAAATATATTACTTTCTTCTAACCATGGATTACACCATGATGTACGTAACCCCATTTTAGTCCAACTATTTTGAAACATTTTCAAACTTATCTTGAAATGATTAACACAATTTTATCCCATTACCTTTGTTGATAGAAGTTTTTTATATGTTTTATGATGAAAAAATTTAAAAATGTGGGGGTCAATGGTTTTTTTTAAAATGTCTACGAAAGGTGGTAGACCCCCTCCCACCTTTTGGTTAAGTCTAAATGTGATAGGGGGCCTACCACCTTTCAAAAACATTATTTATACATGTTTTTATATTTTTTAATATATTGGTATGTATATTATTATTTGTATGTATATTGTTAGAAATCACTTATATAGGGTTTTATTTTTCATTTCATTTAGTTAAATACTACTTTTTTTCATTATTGGACGACTATAATATTATTATTATTTATAAATATATACATTATGATGACATGACTAATGTTTTTACCACACATTATGCTCACTTATGTTTACCGTGATCTTATTATATTTGACTCTTATGCCATTTTTTAAAGTGATGCTTTATAATTATTACATTTTTCGTTATATTCTATAATTATTGATTTTCCCAATATATAATCCAATTTTATCTTATGAAATCCTTAACGTGATTTATGGATCACCCTTTCTTTTATGTATACCTCCAAGATATTCAATGTACTAAGAGTTATGTGACGTTTTGTAAAAAGTATGAAGATAGGAATATAGGACAATGTTATTGTTTTTATCATGTAACAATTCCTAAATATGTTGGACCTCTATATTTTTGGTAGTATTATATATATTTTTATGATAAAGATGATATAATAATATTTATATGAGATCTAGTTTATTATAATAAATTTTTGAATATACGTTTTCATTGCAATAGATGAAAATGTTTCTTTATAGATAAAACCATTAATTTTATGAAGAATTTTCCACTAGGTTTTATTTATTAGTAGACACCCTAACATCCATATTATTTTTCTTGTAAAAACCACTCTTAAACTCTATTGGTCTCACCCCTTCAGGTGCATCCACCAAGGAACCAAACTAGGTTTATAAACAGGTATTTCATATTAGATTATATTGATTTTAAACATTTCTTATAATTAGAGATCTCAATATACTCTAAATAGGTAGTAGGTTTATCATCTATGAACATTACTTCATCATAAATTTCCATTACAAATCCTTGTATCTTAGGATATTAATGAATCATACTAGAGTATTGAGGTTATTATGTAACTTGTGTTGGTTCTTCTTCCACAACACTTTATGGAACTAACTCGACTTCCATATTATAAGAACTTTGTTTTTGTTGGTCCTTAACTTCTCTATGATCAACATTCATCCCATTATATCCTCAATTAATATATTCATTCTCAAGGAATATACTAGTTTTATCCACAAATACGTTTTGTTCTATTAGATTATATAAATATAATCCTATAGTTTCCTTGATATCGACACCAAAGAATCATTTTACTAATTTCGGTCTTATGTTTATTAGGAACCGATTTCAATACATGGTATTAACAACCCGAAATATTAATAAAAGATATTTTGGAACATTTTCTAGTGAATATATCATATAGTGTCTTTTTGACCACATTTGATAGAAAATAGTTAAGTATAAATGCAACTATTTTAATAGTTTACCCCCATAATAAAATAATGAGATCACACAAACTCATCATTGATTGAACCATGTCCAATCAGTAATAATTCATTATCTTAGGCACACTATTCAACTATGGTTTTCCCTGAGGAGTGAGTTGTGAAAAAATTGTACAATATCTCATATGATCAGTGAATTCCTAGATCACATATTCAACATCTTGATTTGATCCGTGGATCTTAATAACATTGCCTAATTGATTATGTTATTGATTCTAAAAATATTTTAACTTTTTATGAGTTTCATACTTTTTATTCATTATAAACACATAAACATACCAACTAATGTCATTAAAAAAGGTTATAAAATACCTAAACCGACACTTCCAAATTTTTTAAGGAATATATTCAATGTGTGTGTGGAGATTATGTCCTACATGGTTGTCTTAGAATGGTGTACTCATATCAAAATCATCAAGCTCTGTGCTAGGGTGGATTTTGGGGGCCCGGAGAGGGATGATCCACGGGCACTATAACGTTGACCATCACATGCTCTGCCTTTGTTTCTGTGGTGGGAGGTGTCGACTAGATATTTTATAGTGCACTCGGTCCTTCTTGAACTGGTATTATAGAATAAACATCCATCATTTCATGGGGAAACCATATAGGTTGTGAAGGATCAGGACCCCAAGTTGGAGAAAACTATGGATATACTATCATGAAAGATGGATCACATTGTTGCCTGATGCACATTCACCGTAGGTTGACGCTGGACTACTTGAGGAATGACCTCTTCCTATGTAATAGGTGAGACCTCACATGCAGGATGACATAGTATATGTCTTCATCATCATGGATCATCAGTATCAATAGCTATTGAGGTTCCTGAGTAAGAAACTCTTCTCCTTGCATAGAAAACTCCACTATCTAAGATGGTTGATGAAATATGATCTAGTGAATTACATGATAAGATCGCATTATCCCTAGTGTTGTGGCATGGATCACTGCTGGATAGCACCCCCTCCTCTTGATCAGACATGAAGATAATCTTATGTACTCTAGTATATTATAAAGAGATTCAAAGTTAATTAAAAAATAGCACAATAAACAAAATAATGGAAATTTATTGACTTAACATATCATGAATCCATCTTACATGTAGAGTGAGATACAATAAAAAATCAAGTTTATACCATCGATCATAATTAAGATTCTCAAATATATAGAATCACATCATACGTACACCCTGGATAAAATTCTCTTCTCTTTTACCCCAATGTTTAAGAAACTCAACATGTCGTCAAACCTAGTCCTCATCCTGCCTCTTTGTTAGATTTATGTCATGAAGCTCTTGTGTCAGTCTCGACAAAAATGGAATGGGTTAAACACATCCCAACTAGTGCATGATTTTATCATGATTTCTCCACTCAATAATATAATAGTGAATGAGTGGTCGTATATCACTAGAATCATGAAGTCTAGTAGTGTAGTATGATGACGACTGGTTCAATAAATCCAAATAGGGTATCCATGAAACCTGAAATGACATGAGAGATTTGTCAAAAAGTACCCTAATAAAAAATAAAATTGATGTTATTATTAAAATTATTAGAAAATGATTGATTGTATATACTTACCTTTTCAGGTATGATACTTTCCAACTTGAGATGGTATGAAACTAAACGGTGTGTCAGAATTATTTTAAAGATGTTTTTCTAACTCCACCTATAAAATACAACATGAAAAGTGATAAATAATAAGAAATTAAATTCAATAACTTTTAATTGCATAAGAAACCAATAATGATCAGTGGTGAAACCAGTATCTATGTGGAGTGTCATGCATCACCTCTATAGGCAGTGGATGACCAACAAGCTGAGGGAAGAGTGAGGGGATGTACTCCCATTCCCAAATCTGAAAAAGGATGAAACATACCCAGAGATCCTTATTTTCTACATGGAATATTGTGCATAATGACTTGTATGTCTAATCCAATAATTATGTTCCCCAACTATACGTCCCAACCCAATAAATGTCCTCTAGTAGGGATATATACACCATGGGCACATGATTCCCCATGTGATGAGACCAAAGTGTCCTTCCTATGGTTCATAATATATATTCAATGGTATCACACATGATAGTCTAGTCACCATCATAATCAGGTAAAGATGAAAACTACACCACAATCTAGCCTATAAATATCGACCCTCCATCTACAATAGTAGGGTCAAACAAAATGTAGAAACCTGAAAATCATTGAACAAGGTCATGCCAGTATGTACGGGTGGGTCCAATCAAGTCTCCCCCATGGATGGGAATATCGAGAAGGACTTCCACATTCTTAAGGGTGATGGTCATATCTCTCTCAGGCAGGTGGAATGTGTGTGTATCTTGTCTCTACTTCTCTAATAAGGAATTAATATGGCGATGTTCAACAAATATAAAATCATATACTGCAACACTGTAGAAGCCAACACGACGTAGGTATGGTATAATGGTGGGTGGAGGCATCCTGTGATGAAAATGGTGTGCTCAATGCACCCTGATCCATCAAACCTCAATACCCTCTATCATAGCCTGAGAAACATGCATATCCTTCTCAGTGTGTAGTATAGTATCCTCTATCGGTGTATAAAAAATTGAAATAAGTTATAAGTGTAAAATGAAAATATAACATTATAGTATTTCTTGTTTTTTGTAAGGAATTCATGTTTTATTTAATGTCTTTTTCCTTATCCATTTCCCTTTATATGATCATATTTTCATTTTTATCATTTATTAATATACTGATTTGATGTTTTCTCTTCTTAGTTATTTTAGCAGTGTATATGAAAATATTAATCATCTAAATAATATACTAAGTTATTCATTAGTTAATTACTAGACAATACTTAATCAATCATTAAGAATATGATATTCATTAGTTAATTACTTTTAGCTAACACTTATATGTAATCATTTTTAATCCTAAGTTGTTAATTATTTAATATATATTTAGGAATTACTAATAATAACTATCATTTATAAACTATATATAACTAACTAGACTACTTAATAAATAAAATATTTAAAACTAACAAAAAATAATTCAATTACTAATAATAACTATCATTCTTTAATGTCTTTTTTCTTGTCCATTTAACTTTAGAAAATGGTGTTATTTTTAATTTATGTATGATTTCCCATATTATGGTATATGTTCATGATTATTTTCTCACATGATTGATTATGGTTTATACATGGACTTATTGATTATGATTTAATGTCACCTCAAATTCACTTCTCATATTACTTTTAATGTGAATATGAGAGGATTATTATTATTTGATAATAGATGTTTTTGGCGATGTTAGAAAATTCTAAAAAATGAAGAATCTTAAATTAAAACTATATAATTAACAATATTAGGATATCACAGAAGATACAATACATCATTTTTAATGAGAGTGTTATATTGAGCCATCAATGATAAGGCATCATTTCTAGTTATTACCTTCCAATTGACATATGGTGCATCTAACACTTTTTCCTTGTTCTTGAGGATAGTCTATCTTTTTCCACATCCTGATAGACTTTGTTCTCCCTCATTTGTGAAATTTATTGATGTTAGGTTTCACTATCGGCTGGTCTTCAGGCATTGGGAAATATTGAAGCTCCCCAATAGGTGTCCATGGTGTAGAATAACAGTTAGAAATGGTGTCCTTCTATAAAAATATATCAGCATATTCTTACCATGATATGTTCACAGAGTCACATGTTGCAATGGTGTGTGCGTATGAATGTTATAGGGCCTGTATGTTTCCACATTGAAATTTCCCCTCTTCCAACAATACCTCAATTTTTTCACCAAATCTATTTCTGATAGGGGATGAATTCTCTTAAACTGAAAATCGAGAGTCTTATAAGTATAAAAGGTAAACATGATAACCAAAATCTTCTCCATTATTCTTTTCAATCTCTCATTGAAAGTGACTTACATACCTTATCCCGTACTAAATCCCATATGATGCTATTTTTTTTTCTATCAATGATGTAATTCATGCACTAAAACAATTTCTCTTGTAGTAGGGAAAATATAGGTAACTTGTGAATACCCTTTAAGACACCATTGATAAAATCCACAATATTTATGGTCATATGTCCATACCTATTCCCCCCATCATATGCCAATGTCTATTTTTCTTTTGGAATCCACATCATATAACTATACACTTCTTTATTAGCCTTGTGAAATTTTTCACAATTTTCTTCAAACCTCTATTGATCCAACTCATATTTTAAAAAAGTGATCATATTTCACCTAAATTGATTTTATATTTATGTTTAAATAGTAAAATATAACCAATACATTTCATACCAAGCCACATTATTTCCTTCTTCATAGGTTCGTTATGGAATGTTTTTTGAAAGTTACCAGAAATGTGTCTAATTTAGTACTGATGATGTACATTTAGGGGTCTCCGTGTATCAAGGTCTGTATTGATTGGTTTATTTATTTCCCGATGACGACAAGATATCAAACATACACCCAGAATGCCTGTGAAATAGTTGTTGATACATGATAAAAACCAACTTCAGGATTCATAATTTTGCCTCTCCATAATGGAAAAGTCAAGAGGAAGTAGTAAACATTTCTCATATTGTTTTTCCTAAATCCATAAAACACCCTTTTTCCATATAGAATCATTCCATCAATTAGTATGAACTCTTTTTTAAATGAAATACAGAGATATAGGGGAGGAATTCCAATAAAAACCAATGAAATTTAACACAATCTATATCAAGTTATCTTGAGACACATGTTTGTTCATATGATGATGGAAGACAACTCAGTTTTTGTGTCTTAGTATGGCTAGAAATTATGGAAACACCAGATACAAGTCATCCCAATCAACATAGTTTTTCACAATCTCCTTCTGTTTCTCCATCCATGAATTATTATAGAAAATATTATAACTAAAATTTTGTTGTATCCTATCTTGAATTAAGGCTATAAGAACATCTTGGCTTGTCCTAATCATCTCGATGATAATGGATGACACAAATTCAATATCCAATGAGGTATGATATTGTGTCAGGTTTGGATGAAAGCATGTATGAGATTCCTAGATCTTTAAGATTCTCCAAGCTCTAAATGAAATGTCTGGAATCTCCCTCATGTGGGATCTATAATCATTACAATACTAGTCAAACCGTATGATGTATTTTTTATAGCCAGATTTCTAAACTATATATCTACACTACCTATTAATTTTAAATCTCTTTAGAATGTTTTTTAATGAATATTTACTTATAAAATCCCTTCCAACATATAAGGTTTTTTTAAAGATCACGAAACTAATCCTGTACATCTTCAGGAAACTCAGTTGCGGGTGTGAGAACATTGTAATCTAATTTAGGCACATGTGCCGTTGCTTCTGACCATGATGTGAGGAGTGGTGGATGGTTTATTATGGGTCAAGGATATTTTAAAACTAATGGATTTCTAGAAACATCCCCCGAACTTCCAATGCTTCCTATTAATCAGCACTATTGTCACCATCTATTCCATCATAACAAAAACCCTCATCAGAAGTCAGATTTACATGTATATAGAAGAGATATTTTAGGTTTTCATCTTCAACATCATATGAAATAGCCTCAATTTTTTGGGTTGGACCTTCTTCATCCACTATTGTATGTCTATATATTTATACAATTTGACATTGTTGTTGTATAGTAAAAATATCAATATATAACTCCATCATGGTACTATATACCCATTGGGAAAAAAAATTTACTTCTTGGACCCATTGCACATCAGCAACCAATGGTCAATCTATATGCCATAGTGTCATCAATAATTGTAAATGTCTATAGATCATAGACTTGATCTCCTGATTTGGTCCCGAATTTAAGGAACAATAAATTATATCTTGAAGTTTAATTAGGGTTACATAATCATCTGTACTTACCACTTTTGTCGGTTATGTACTCTAATAAGATCCTTGACCAGTTTAAATTACCTCACCATAGTAGTACACATTGGAAAACATAACTCTACATAAAAAATCTCTTTTGAAAAAAGCTTCTGATAGTGTAACTAATATTGAAAATAATGGTTGAGCATATAATATTTATTATACCGAAATTTTAGAACATCTATTTATATAATAAAGTATGGTACTAATGTTTCTTTATATAAACTTTTATTATAATATATGTCAAAATAATGTTTTGGAAACCAAGGTAATAAAAAGAGAAAACAACAAATCAATTTATTTATCATTAATAAAATGATAGTTATGATCCTATATAGTTAGATGGAGAAAATCAAAAACATTACATAACACATGAATTTTTCAAAACATACAAGAAATACCTTGACATTTTTCAATAGAACATTATTTGGATGAGATGAGACTGACTTCAGAAGTGAGGTAAAATACTACTTATTTTCAATTGGTAGCATAATAACATATTCCAAAGGGATGTACATAACTTATGAATTTCCAAAATATTTTTTCCTACTAATGAAATTTCATAGATGATACCTTATATTTCATTAGAAGGAAAAAAACTATTGAAAATTCATAAGTTAAGTATATAACTTTTCAAGATGTTATTAAGATACCAATTAAAAATAAGCTGTATTTTACCTCACGTCTGAAATGAGGCTCATCTCATCCAAACCATGTTTTATTAAAAACATTAAAGGTATTTATTATATGTTTTAAAGCATTCAAGTGTTTTTATGGTTTTTGTTCTTCTATATTCCAGTTTATAGAATCATAAATTTCATTTTATCAATGATAAATAAACTTATTTGGTGTTTTCTCTTATTTAGACCTCAGTTTCCAAAACATTCTATGAATACTATTCAAAATGAGGGTTGACCAAATAATATTTTTGATACTAAAATTTTAGAATATATTATTAAATCATAAACTATGATACTAATGGTTTTTAGTATAGTTCTCAATCACCCAAAAGGTATATCTGTATTTTATAATGAAAATATGGATCATCTAAAGCATTTCCTCTGGGAGTGTCAAACAAGTTGTATATCAAGGACCATTTTCGTGAATCAGGTGACCTAAAGTTAGGCCTGAGACACCTTGTCAGAGTTGTTACTCCTAGGTAAATCTGTACTAGAGTGATATCCACTTTTTTGTATCTAGATAAGGATTTGATTACTTAGATAACAACATAATATTTATGCTACAAAATTTTAAGAACATTATATTCTATCTTAAAAAAATGACTCTAATATTTACTTAACCATTAGTTAATCATGTCTTAACCATTATTTAAACATTGGAAAACCATTAGTTAAATATTGTTTAACCATTAATTAAACATTGGTTAGTCATTCCTTAATCATTATTTAATAATCCATTAATGATTATTTAATCATCCCTTAATTATTTATTAATCATTACTTAAATAGTCTTTAATCATTACTTAATTATTCTTTAATCATTTATTAATTATTATTTAATCCTTACTTAATTATTTTTAATGATTACTAGATTATTATTTAATCATTTCTTAATCAATAGTTATTCATTAATTCTTTATTCATTTCTTAATCCGTTTTCAATCACTACACTATGATAAATTAATCACAATTTAATCAATACATAATCATTAGATAATAATTACTAAATCATTATTTAGAAAATTTATACCAATTAGTTAAACAATACTTAATCATTACTTATCCATAGCTTTATAATTTTTTAATTATATGATATTCATTAGTTAATTATAATTAGCTAAGTATTATATATAATTATTTTTTAATCATATATTATTAATTAATTAATCTATACTTAATCATTATTATTAGTAGTAAATATTTATAAAATATATATAACTAACTAAACTACTTAATAAATAACATATTTCAAACTAACTAAAAAAAATTCAGTAAAATAAATAAATAAATTTGAATTTAAAAAGAAAAATACCTCTAAATGAGCTTATCCAAAACATGGGACTTCTTTTAGGCCACCAAATCCACCATGCACAAAGAAGAATTCTTCTAGAGAGAGAGAGAAAATAATGTAGAGAGATGAGTGGATTTTCCATTGAAGATGATGGGGGTGAAATTTTATAGGGAGTTAAGAGAAAGGCTGTAGGGGGTGGCATTTGCCTGTAAGTTAGGCGAAAGGTTCCCCACCTACCACCTTTATCTTTCCCTTTAGGAAAACGGCGACATGCCCCCAGTTGTCTATACTGTGTCACTAATCTAGGGAAAATGTGGTGTTGGATTGAAAGGCAGAAGGCCCCCTACCTCCTTTCAAGCACATGTTTTAAAAACATTAACCTACACATATATTAAAAAACATGAAACCACATAAAAAAATTCTGACAATTGCTTCATATACATATCCAAATAAATACCTTGTTAAACAATGGTGTTTTGTCTACTTTATGATTTTGATAATAATATTTCTCTTGAAACATGCTATCCTACATGAAATACAACTCCCTAATTCAAATTTCATACATTGACCTTGCTATTTCCACTATTCTATGTTTCTCAATAAAACAAAAAAAATTCACCATGGCATGGTGATCCCAATTTTTTTCCCATACACCAACTCTTCTTTATACCACCACCATGACCTCCATGACTAACCTAGATTTCCATTTCTAATAGGATAAAAAACTAATCGAAAACCCTAAAAAAACACCTATTTTACAATTCCATCTCCCTAATTATTTTTTTAATGGAATCCCAAATCAGTGTTTCTCTAGAGAGGTCACTATATTATAACCCCACATGCCCCATCACTCCCTTGAAAAATACCGTAGGGAATGAACACTCAATGGGTCTATTGTGTTGTCTAACATAACATCTCTTCTCATGCACCACTTCATACACCTATTCAATCTTTTGTCAACTGCATAAGCACCATGACTCTTTCAAACCACTCAAGGATGTCTACTAACATAGGAATTAGTCGGTAATCCTTCAGATTCTATAGTTGGTTGGGTGGATGTTACTGCCTATGGGTTGGTTAATTTTTTGTTTAAATCCAGTATAAAATTTATTTATGAAATAAAAAAGTCTATAATTCCAAATATATAAGAACCCACTTTTACCCTTATAACTCTTCTTATTGTTTTATTTAAACCCTATCAGCTTCATCCAAACATTTTCATCATAGATATAAATAATTGAACATTATAAATTCTCTATAGATCTTCAAACATCCTAAAACAAACCGTCAAAAAATTTTCCCTTTAGGAAACATCCAAGATGTGTTATATTTTAATCTTGAGTCACTTATTATAAGTATAATCCTTCTTGGGAAATCCACTAATTTCTCAACATTATTGTGATTTTCAACTCACTTCTAAGAAATCAATGTTCTGCCCATATTGAAATAAATCTTCGTTGACAATCTATAATCAATGAAATTAATTAAAAACAAATACAATACACACAATGTGGGATAAACAATCCCCCCTATGTATTTTTATCATTGCCTACTAAAATTATAAGTAAATATGTGCAACAACACATATATTTTAATCATCATTTTATGTTCATAATTATCATCAATATTTTTATTTTACTTTATCTTCCTCATATTGATAAAAAATAATAAGTAATTAAGATAGTGGTGTCAATTTTTTCTCAAGAAATGTGACATAAACTGTTCCACTCTAAGTCTACGTGAGCTATTATTAATGTATAAAACAAGAGTGTTTGATTTAGAAAATAAATCAATATATATAAAAAAGAATATGATTCCATTAGAAAAGTGATGTTTGATACTTTTCTCAAAATCTAGATAATCGTTTTAGGTTGATATAATTGATGGTACCGATTGTGATAAAATTTCTCAATAAATATATCAACCTTATTTTTTTCAATCGTTTCAAAAAATAGGTAAAACACATTCATAAAAGGATTTAAAAATATAGAAATATCTCTAAACCTTATTAAACATTATTAATTATATCATTGATTAAAAATAATATATCCCCATTAACATTAGAATTTGATTTTTTACCAAGTTGATAAAATAAGAAATCATATGTTTTTTAATTAAATTTGATCATGTACCTTATATAATAGTTATATTTTTCCAGAAAGAATAATAATTTAATCTTTTTTATATACTTTTTCACTTGTATCCCTATCAAGGAGAAACTACAAACAAAAATTATCAGGATGGACCTATTGCATTTATATTTTAAAATATGCTGCAATTATAGAATTTCCCAAAATGGAATACATTATCTGATTGTACAGATTTGAAGACTTTCACATATTCACCAAATATGATCTTCTCAAATACATATTATTTATAATGTAAAACATGATATCAATCTAGGATGGTTAATTATTCAATTTATTATCTAGTCTTGATTAAATACACTTATTATTTGGTTCCCCCCTTTATAATAAACTTCACCTTAAATCCATACATTATAAGAACATAAAAAACACAAATAGGTAAGGGAAGAAGGTGGATCTACTTGATAATCAATGTGAATAGAAATATGGGTAGAATTTTCTCAAACATGATGGTCTATTATTCATGTTTCACACCCTTTTTTAGATATGATTTTTTAGGAATCATGGTACTCTTCACATCCTCTTATTCTTTGTGTGGGACACCTGTTTTCTCATAATCCTTCATAATTAATTCATTTTTTACATTTTTAAGGATTCATATTGTATTTTAATTGAGTTCAAATAACCTTTGGCATTGTTTCCTAAATTCTAAAATCTCCCTAGGAAAACTTATGAAATAATATGGTTGTAATTTGTGTACATTATCTTAAAAAATTCAGTATGTTTATGTCAAATTACTTCTTTTAGTTTAGGAAAAGATTTCACTTATTCTTCATATATTTTTCATTCGTCTTACAAATATATTATCAAAATGAATATAAAATATTTGGGTACATTGATATTCTATTTGGAATGTCTATATAGAATATTGAGAGTAATGTTTACCACATCTGTACCATTATATAAAACATTTCTCTAGAACATCATGGATTTGTTTCCCAATGATATCTTACTTGTCTTCTTTGATATCATATTAGGAGTATTCTGATTTATAGTTCCATTTTTTTGCTTCCCAAGGATAGAAATTATTTATTAACAAATTAATAGGATCTTCTTCTTTCAATTTTCTTTTGATACATGTTAGATGAACATACATCATCTTTGTGACTACATCCATTGAAAATATGACAATTTTTCAAAGATTTTTAAATCTAGTGAAAATATACATATTTTTCCCTTTCATTTATGGGTTTGGATTCTTCTCAATATTTATACGACATGAAATGAACACCCTTTTTTACTTCAATAATTGATGTATTTTACCAAAAATCATATTATTTATATCCAAATACATTGCAACACCAATAGTTCCCTATAAATATTGATCTTATTTCTAAATCTGATTATTGTTCGAATTTCATAGGTTGTTATTTTTCGAATTTAACTACCACTTTTTGAGCTAATTTTGGGGAACCATTACTCATAGACCTTATAATATGTACCAATTAAATGTTGGTAGAACTCTCATCAATTTTATTTATCCATATTTGTGTATATTGTTTATTTAAACGTACCTAGTCCGTGAAAATAGATTTAATGAGATCATTTAAACTTAATATGGATGGAAGAAATTCCTTCAAGACTACTTGATAATGATCATTATATTATCTCAATATTTTTTCTCCACTATTTTGAAGTATTTAAGTGTAATAATATCCCTTAATAATAAGCATGACAACAAAATTTCTTGAAAAAACTTTTTTTGAATTCATAACTTGATAAATTTTCTGATTTTCTAAGTGAATTTATATCTTAAGGAAGTTTATATTGAGAATGTATTTTTAAATCTATAATATATTCAATTTTTCTTGACACTCTTTTATTATTTTAACCTTTTCATCAATAATTTTTGTTATCTCCTATAATAATGTGTCATGCTCGTTGAGCTAATTTGATTTAACATACAGTTGTGCATTATTAAAATCAATAACGTTTTCTTATTATCCTTTTCTGAATAGATACATTATTTTGGTAGTTTAGAGTCCTTATGCTTTTCACAGATTGTATTAAACCGCAATTCATTAAAATTGGAACACTTTTCTTATAGTAGTACATTTATAGCTTCTTTTTATATAACCTTTAACCAAGAGAGAATCTTCTCTTACAAAGATTTAACCATTTTTTATTACTACTTAATTTAGGTGATCCCCTACTTCTGTCTTTAAGAAATATTAGAAATCAAATAAACTATTTTTTTTATAATAATTCTCTATATAATTTAATCCACTAAATGATATTTCTTGAAAAAATGTAGATATGTGATAATCCATACTATTTCTTAGTAATTTTGGGGATAATTTAAATAATAATTTCTACTTAACTCATGATATATTATATTTGTTGATTCTTATAAGGTAGATATATTTTCTATCACCTTGGTGATAGGATGAACCACCTGTTCTTCTCCATAAAATCCACATCTATGTTGTTTTCGATCATGACATAGATAAAATGAACATTCATTATCGTTCCTTAATAGGGAATTGTTTCTTTTGCCTATTATTATGTTTCTTTTCCTTATTAATTATAAGATGTGGAGAGATAAAACTCTTCTCAGAAGTAATTGTATATTCTCTAAAATGATATTTTATTAATAATTTTGAAATAGAATACAAAACATAAAAAGAGAGAAAATGAAAATATTGACAATCTAATTAGTGGTGAACTGAGATATGATACCAAGTGAGATGGTAAATTTGGGATATGTCCAGTAATAATAGGGGTGGGGTGGGGTTAAATTAGTGTTGATGAATTTTTATCTAATTTAAAACATATTTATCTATTTACTTTTACCTATATACTTATTAATATGAATGAATTTATTTTTCTATTTTCTAACATTTTTCGATGCCTGAAACACATCCAAATCCACACATAAAAAAACAAAAATAGATTTATGAGGTTTAAATTTTCAAAATACAGGCTAATATTTGGTGTGATATGTATTTATCCATGATAACATGACCCACTAGTATCATTTATGATCTACAAATCAGCAGAGTTTATCTTTATTCCCTGGTTACATGTCTCTTAACACTATATGGTGTATCATGTATTCCTTATAATATCCTACTAGATACTTACACTTCAATCCCATTAGTTTAAAATAAATTAATGTGACGATGTGATTGTATTTTTGTAGCACTATAGATATTTTGGTATATTTCTCTTCAAATAAATTTAATTCCATTGACATCTTGCAATACGCATAATCTCTAGCGTAAATAAACCATTATATAGTAAAATGTTATAACATATCAATTAAATTAGAGAAATTAATAGAATAACCATAATTTTATTATTATTTATAAGGTTTTTGGACAATGTAAATATATTGATAAATGAATAATCAACTTTTTTAAAAGTCATAATATGCCTTAAAAGTACCATTTTTATCAAAAATGGTTTTTATTTCTTTTTGTGAGAAAAAAAATATAAATAATTTCTACCAATTTTAGTTAATTAATTTGAGGAAATTAATATCATTCATAAAATTTTTATATTAAAATTATCTTAGGATAAAATGTTTATAATCTTTCGAAAAGATTTATTTTTTTGATGAATGGTGAACATTACTGATTTTTTTGGAAAACTGCCTTTTCATTTAAACAACTTAAAATGTTACTTTTTAATTTAAATTGGTTTTATAAGTAAAAATAGTTTATTTATATTATTAGTAATGTAATTAAGGTAGTTTTAATAATTTTTATTGTATATTTCAATATAAAATCATCTTATACTTAAGGGGAAAATTCTAGAAAACCACTTTTCATCATGTTTTTTGGGTTTAATTTTAAATTAAATTCAACCACTTATATGAAATAATTGTAAAAATAGATTAAATATTTATAATTATCATAATTAATATTATTTAATAAGGTTAATTGAATTTTTTGTCAAAATTAATAGTGAAAACATTAAAAATTTGTTACCATTGTTAAGGTTAAAATGGGTTTACAGTGGGGTTAAACCAAGAGATAAGGGTATGTTTGAAAATTCAAAATGTATAAACATTATTTTATTGGAATATTTCATCCTAATTATATCCCAAATTTGAATAAATTTCTATTTGGAAGAATTTGGATTGAGTATTATAGTATTTTATTTTAATATTTTATGAAATTCCAAGTGTATTCACTCCCCCACTTAAAAGAGGATATCATTATTTATCTTTATTACACTAATTGGATCCATCTAAATTGATAAAACCATAAACAATTATATTTTCAACATTTCTATACAATATTTATATGTTCTTTTCTTATTGAAAAACCATTCCAAGGGTCATTAAGAAATGATCTAAAGGATGCCTTCAGAAGAAGAGGTAATCATCTTGCCCAACCAGTTTCAATTTATTTCTCCTTCTAGATCATATAAATATATTTTATTCATCATGAAATAGTAAATAAGAATCATAAATATAATTAAATGGTATTATGATTATGGAACCACCAATATACACCCTCTATTCAATCAAATGGGATGTTAAAGTATTGCTCGTGTGTATGTGTGGACTACCGCCTCCACGTAGCGATACAATTCATTTTATTTCACCATATTTAATCGATGGTAATTTTTATGGTTTTAATGACTATAAATTATATTTTTTAAATAAATATTATTATTTAATTATAATATCACATCTAACTTCTTAAATTTTAATCTGTTGGAAAATGATAACGTCCCTTTTGTGTATGTGTGCACAACCCCTCCATGAAGTGATGTGATGTTTCTTTAAGTTATATTTTCCATGGATGGTAATAAGGATATATTTAATTCTTATATTACATATATATATTATATAATAATTACTTTATTTGAAAATTATTATTTACCTTTATTCCACTCCATCCATAGAAAAGTGAAAATGATGTTCATGCATATGTATGGCCTACCGTCTCTATGAAGAGTGTAATTATTTTTTTATGTCTCTAACTTTTATGGATAAATATTAATATATATATATATATATATATGATATTTATTTCATAATTAATTTATTTTAAGATTTAACATGATTAATGTACATGGATGATAACTACCTGATCGAAATTCTCATGAAAAAGAAATTGTTTACACTTGAAAACTATGATATTGATACGGAATTATTAGTAAATGGGAATTGAAATGTTATAATTAGATCATATATAATGTTATCAGTATGTAAATAATTTTGGTATACAATTATAAAAAATTTAATTTTATTATATAGAAGGTTAGAGTTATTCTGAAGTAAGATGAACTTGAGGTAAGATATTTATATTACAATCTCATTATTTACTGGGATTATTTATAATCAATATTACAATAATGAAATTTTATGAACTATAAATATATAATCCCATGAATTTTATTCTCCAATTTATATTTCTAGAGATAAAATGTTTTAGTTTAATTTTCCTCCCATTAATAACTCAAGAGGACAAAATAATGTCTTTAAGGAAAACCCAAATTATTTCTCTCTTCGGTTGAAAATATTTTTTATTTAATATCCATATTTTCGAAATGTTTTAAATAATATTTGTACTAATATAATATGATTATTTAAATTAATTTTTACCCATTTTCAAATGATTTAAATGAAACCTTCTTTCCATTTTCTGAATGAGGTACTGTTTACTTTTCCCACCATCATGATAGCTTAGTTATTTGAAGCTCCCTTTACTATGGTTTTTAAAAAAAAAATGTTTTCCATGATATTTTAATTTTTTTTAGATTTTAAATAAGTATTTTCAATGTGAAAGGTTATTTTTCTCATCAAATATTCTAGTGATATTTTAAATGAATTTTTTATCACTGATAACATACTTTTACGTTATTTATTCTTTAATAGGGTTATCATCCAAGGATATTATCCTTATTATTTCTCTTAATGGATTAAGATTATGATTATTAGATATTTATAAAACCCATTTATTTTAAATGGTTTATTCTATGATGAAATGATAAACTTTTTATAATGCTCATTTTCTTTCCACAGATTATGATACATGATGAATGATTTATGATCTTGTAACATACATATGAACGGATTATGACTATGTGATATATGGGACTGAAAGTGTATAACCCTCTAATGAATTGGGTAAATATGGATATCTCATGAGATCATAGGGACTAAAATGTGAAGTGAACATAGTTCAGTAAGGGATTCTGTTCACCGTGATAATCTTGGGAGTGAAACTTGATCAAGGATATAATGGAATGATGAGTGAAACCAATCCACTATGATAGTCTTGAAA
The DNA here is from genome assembly GCA_963277665.1 of Viscum album. Lineage (NCBI taxonomy): Eukaryota > Viridiplantae > Streptophyta > Magnoliopsida > Santalales > Viscaceae > Viscum > Viscum album. The sequence continues at coordinate 1,462,186,089 of OY728139.1, forward strand.
GTGATCCATTAATGAGGAAAATATTTTATATGATTTTATATATTTCATAAACTTATGTCTTATTACATTTTTATTCTCTCATGGATCATGTTATTTGATTCCTTTATGATTCGTGTCTAATGAATTTCCAAGATTAATTCCATGATTCAATATTATGATCTATGATATATAGGGTATAGTTTCCAAATGTGAACATCATGCTCTCATAAATTTATCCTAATGTTATATTTAATTAATCATTGATATATCCCTTTTTTAACCTTAATGAGCATCTAAGATCACCCTTTATTATGTTTCATTTCCACAGTTTATGAAGAAAGGTTTTAAGTATGAAATTTATAATAAGGGTACTAATTATGACGAATTTAGCGGGAGATGATTTAGATCACTTATGAACCAGTTGTTTATGTATCAATGTTTCCAAAGAAACTAAAGCTATAAGGTTTTGGCATGGATCTATATTTTATGTAATGAATATTTATTTATTATGATGTAATATCTATAAATGAAAAGTATTGGTCACTATAGTTGGTATCAGAGAAAGGTATAGTTACCTTTATAATCCGAGATGAGAAAACATTAGTGAAAACTCATCATGTAATCTTATGTATATGATAACTTACTATGTTATGATAAATAAAGGATTGTGGTTTAAAAATAAAAACATCCCTATTTGGATACTACAAGTGTACATGGTTTTGGGATATATGAATCTAAGGGTAATATCCCTAAAAAAGTTATCCAAGTATATCTAAGCAATCATTTTCGTACACGATGATCATGCCCTTACTACACACCTGGTTTGAAACTCCCATTGTATATTTGTGGGTTAAATTACTTTTTATTTATAAATAATTATAAAGGGTTTGAATAGATATTGATCATGAATGTGATAGGTTAAACCTAATGTGTCAGATATTCAAACTAATGTGTCATGATTTAAAAATCTTATAAATTATTTTTCATGATTATTTTTGCTCACACTATGTTTTCTTGTTTTATCCATTGGATGGAACCCAAAGTAACCATTGTAACATCCTAGATCAGGGTTCCGCCCAAAGTTTCCCCATACCCAGTGGGTCATATGGCCTCAAGAGAATTTCACTAAATTCCAGAGGCTACCGACTAGAAGTGAGGGTCTAGGTTGTGAAAGTGGGGAAACTATTCCCTTGTTGGAAGAGTAACATAGTTGAAACAAATAGTAAATAGTAATAGAAGCATTAATACCATAATATAAGTAAACAGCGGAAGACTGATAGTATAAACCACTACAGTATATATATAAATAAATGATGCATGTCACAGGTGTCTATGTAAGCAGAAAAAAAAGTCACAATGCTAGAAATAAAATACATAAACAAAGTTATAGAAAAGTAAGTAAACTACAATAGTATCTCAAGCCTCAGCTTGGTCCCATGCTCTCCAGCTCTAACAACACTCAAGTACCTAGTGAAGAAGGGTTCTGGACCTTATATATACTTACCACCCTATACTTTGTTTGGGCCCAAAATTATGACCCAAATAGGGTGTGAGATGAATCCTAGTGGGTATCCATAAAAATATATGTGCCTGAATTTCTGTGAATATATATATTTGGTAACATGCAAGAATGAAGTAATAAACAAGGATGTACTCAAAGTAAACAATCTTACTGTTTCCAATTACATTAATTTAAATTTATTAATTATTCAAACCATTGAATAATGTAACCTCGAGATCTAGCCTAATATAAATATCCCCCTATAAAACAATATCAAACAGACGTCTCAAAAGACCATCTAACAATCAAGTATGATAGAGTCCATGCTTGTGCTTTGGATTGGAAGACTCATCAAAATTAAAAAATATCACATTGACCCTCTGAGTGGATCATATTGTCAAACCCCTATGATCAAGTGTTCAAACAAAAACAAAGACTCTCAGAGGAATCACTCACTGTCAATTCCCCCTATGGCATTTTAACAAAGAACTATAGACTCTCTGAGGAAGCACTCAACATCCTTTCCCATTGAGGTCTCGTAACAGTATACTATAGACTCTCTAAAGGAGCACTCACTATCAATTCCCCTTGTGATCTCGTAACAGTATACTATAGACAGTCTAAGGAAGCACTCACCATTAATTCCTCATATGGTCATGAAATGTAAAAGAATACCAAACACTCTGGGGAACCCCTCAACGTCAATTCCCCCTATGGTCCAACTACACCAAGTTCTCACAACCCTGTGTAATACAATCATGTACAAACAATATCTAGCAGCCTAAAGTAATATCAACTACTACAAGGATAAGTAGTTACGATGCATATCACAAGAATTTAGAAATAAACAATTTAAGTAATCAATTCTATCCTAACAAGCAAGGCAAAGAAACCAGGCCTGCTTCATAGTCAACTGGTACCAAACGGTCATAAACATTCAAACAAAGAAACACACCCACGTGGTGTACCCTAAACATGAAATTCAGCATAATATATCAAATAAAACCCTTAATCTATCAATCAATTTAAGTTAGATGATAACATAGTTCAATTACTTAACACAAAATACTTGAATCATGGGTAATCAACACTTCATCATATATAACTCAAAGACAAAATATAAAAGGAAACAGACCACATACATAGACATTGTAAGGTGAACACTCTTGAAAGTAAACCCTTGAATCATACTATAACATAATATATCTACAAAAAATCGAAAGTGTTTAACCTTGAATAACTCAACAGTGAGAAGAAATCAAGAAGATAGGCTCTGGGGAAAGAGAGAACTCACCTACGGGAATCCAACACATCCAGCGATGCCTCAATCAGAGCTCGAACAGAGGAACATGAGGAGCTCATATATTATCGATCGTATGTTGCTCTCCTGTATGAGACATGGGAAGAAGAAACAAGTTCTTGATATGATACATGAGCCCAATAAAATAAATCAAATAACAATAAAAGTACACATCATGTTTATTTAATGAACACGCCGTGTACATACCTCAACCGGTCCCCGCTTTAGGCGGTCTTCCATGTCACCACACGACTATGTACTAAACCATTACATGGACATTACATGAATACACATAGTAACCAGGTACAAGGTGTGTACTAAAGAGTACATGGTTTGTACTTAGAAATTTTCAAAATTCTTCCTTTTTCCCAAAAAACACCTAAAATCAAGACCCATATCTGAAATCAATATTCGGTTTCTTATAACCATGTTAATACAGAATGTGATAAATAATGAAATGATTTTCCACTTGAGTAACCAAATTAAATGGGATACAGATTGTGAAATATTTTTATTATGCCTAACCAGTTATCTCATTATATAATTAGAAACCTCAACTTGGGTGAGTTTTTTGATCCATCAAATAAGAGAAAAAATTGATATTTATAAAGAACATAGAGGAAAGAATGATCAATTTACTTTATTTTAGAAATTTTGTAAGGGAAACCTAGGAGAAATACTTAAAGGAACTATAAAAGTTTTTATGTTCATAGAATAAGGACATAGATAAATTAATTTCCAAGAAAAAAATAAGAGTATTATGGATGGAAATAAGTTTTACCCTAGAGTTATTTATAATTTTTTTATCTTAAATGTGGGGAACCTAAGAATTCTCAATGTCAATGAACTATTATAAAGGATAATTCCTAAAATAAGTAAGGGACAATATCTTGTTGAATTTTTAATAATATTACTTATGAAAATATTATTAATGTAGAATTTGATGTTTTCTTTGCAATGGATTGAATTTATTTACCTAAATCCCTAATCCATTGTTGAGGAATGGAAGTAAAATATTATATTCCAAACAAAACTATGATTTTAAATCATTGTGATGATAAATATGAATTTATAATAGAAATTATATCCATTAAATGGGTATTGATTAATTTTTGAAAGAGGTGTTTATCTTAAATGTATGAGAAGAAACACAACAAAGAAGATATACCTATTGTATGAGACATTTTTATTGTTTTAATAGAAGATTTTTCTAGTCCTAAAATAAATAATGAAGTTTATTTTTCAATACAAATCATAATTGGTGATACACATATTTTAAATACTCAGTATTGAATGTCCCTGATTAAGTTATAGGAATTGAATAAGTAACTCTAAAAGAATCTTGATAATGGATTTATTCAATAAAGTGTGTCACCCTAGGGTAAGATTTATATTTTTTTCAAGAATAAATATGGATAAATGTGAGTCTTCATTGAATATTGGAAACTTAAAAAGATCAAAATCATGAATAAGTATCAAATGAACCATATTGATGAGTTATTTGATCAACTATATAAAGCTAAATACTTTTCGGAGATTGACCTTAATTATGGATATCATCAATTGAGGGTCAAGAGGGAGGTTATACCTAAGATTACATTCAGTAAAATGTAAGGAAACTATGAATTTATAGTAATTACACTTGGTATTTCTAATTCCCTTGGCATATTCATGTATTTATTGAATAGATACATTAATGATTACCTTGAATAGGTTTTGGTAGTATTTATAGACAATATTATTTCATATTTAAATATAAAGGAAGATCATGAATATCATATAAGAACTATAGTAAATATCTTAAGGAATAAAAAATTGTATATGTTTTTTACCAAGTGTGAATTTTGGATATGAAAAGATTTATTTTTGGGTCATATAATCTAAAGAGATATTATATCAGTAGATCCATCAAAGATTAATGATATTGAAATTTGGCCTAGAAGAACCAAGGTGATTCAGATCCATATTTTTATCAATTTGCATAAGTTTTATTATTATTTTAGTAACATTTCTCAAAGCAATCTAATACACTCACCATGTTAACTCAGAAGGGCACCAAATTCCTTTGGTTAGATGAATGTGAGGAAAATATCAAGGAATTAGAGAAAAGGATAATTAGTCAGCCTATGATTATACTACCCTATAGTGTACAAGGGGTTTTTATCTTTAATGATGCATCAAATAAGGTATTGGGATGCATCCCCATTTAGAAGGATATGGTTATAAGTTATGTCTCATGATAATTTAAGGATCATGAGAAAAATTACCCAACTCATGATTTGGAGTTAGCTAAGATTTTTTTCCATTAGTGATATTGAAGCTGTATCTTTATGGAGAAAGGTGTAATATATATAATAATCCTAAAATTTTTAATTATATATTCACTCAAAAATATCTGAATATGTGCCAAAGAAGATGGTTGGAGTCAATTAAAAATTATGAATTCCCGATACATTACAACCATGGGAAAACAAAAAATGTGGATGATGCTTTGTGTAGAAAGGATCACACCATATTATTTACGATGATGATAAAAAATTCAATATTAATTGATTTTCAAAATATGGACCTTGAAATCATTAAGGGGAATAATATTATCTTTCTCAACTAATTATTCAACCATCTATCCAAGTGAAGATTAAAAAGGTGCCTAAAGAATATGTATAGTTTCCACAGAATGTATGAAATATTATAGAGTTAACACATGATTATGATGGAATGATAAGTTTCAATAACTATGTATCTATCTCATCCATACTAGATTTGATAAAGGAGTTTTTGGATGAAGCGCATAGTCCCTCGTTCTCTATTTATCCTAGAATTATGTAGATGTATAGAGATATTAAATAGTATTTATGATAGTACAACATCAAGATATATATATTTGGGAGTATGTATCTTGATGATTAGTTTTTTAGTATATTAAGTTTGAGAGATACAATTATAATGGGATATTGTAACCATTACCCATACCATAATTAAAACAGTAAAACATCACAATGGTTTTTTCTATTACACCCTAAAACATCAAAACACTATAATGTTATTTTGTTTGAAGTCTATTTAATTAAAAATTCATAATACTTTATTATTATTAGGTAATATTTTACTCTACATCATAATTCACAAATATATATTAATGAATCAGTAAGGTTAAATGGAGTACCGCATTCTATTGTATCTGATCAGAATATTATGATTACCTTGTAGTTCTAGTGAAGTACTTAGTAATATTTAGATTCAAAGGTGTGTTTCGGTACTTCTTATCATTATATAATATATAGATAGTCTAATATAACCATTAAATACTTAGATGATATCATAGATCTTGTTCTATGTATTTCAATTGTGTATTGGATCAACACCTTTCTCTAGTCACTGTTCCTTACAATAATATCTTCCACTTGAGAATTCAAATGGATCCTTAAGAATTCCTCTGTGGAAAAAAGTATAGAACTCAAACATAATGGGATAAAGCTAGAGAAATAAATCTATTTTGGATTGATCTATCTAAGTAAATATTAGAAAAATTCATATCTACTCAGCAGCATATTATGGAATCTCAGAGTTGATAGAGAAGTTATGCTGAAAATCAATGTTGAAATATGGAATTTGAAATTGGTGAGAAGGTTTTCCTATTAATTTATCCATGTAATAAGTTTATGAGATTCCAAAATAAGGTAGATATAATACCAAGGTATATTTAACATTTTTAAATTCTTGATTGAGTATGGAAAATATCTTATTTTTAGGTGCTTCAACTAAACCTATCCCAAGTCAACGATGTATTCCATGTACCTATCCTTTGAAAGTTCATACCAAATCCATAATATTTACTAAAAATAGAGGTTATAATGATGTATAATGATATTTTCTATGAATAAAAACTTGTATAAATCTTGTATCATAGAGATAAAGTGCTATGTAACTTGATTAATCACCTATTTAATGGTATTTGGATGAATCAAAAATATGAAAAAGATATATGGGAACTTAATGATGTGATGAAATAGTTATGTCCTAATTTTTGTATCAAATTGATAGAAATTTTAGGATTAAATTCATTTTCAGGGTTTAGAATCACACCCTGATATTTTATAATGTATTTCTCATTAAAGAAATTTAATTTCATTGATAACTTGTGATTCACACAACCCTAAGTCTAAATGAACCATAATATAATATACTTTTATAACCAATCCATTAAATTAGAAAAATGAATGGGAATAAGTTTTTAAAAATAATATGTATACGGGTTTTAGATAAATATAATATATTGATAAATAAGTACTTAATTTTTAGTAAAGTCATTATATGATTTAAAATTACATTTTTCCTCAAAAACTTGTTTTATTACTTTTTGTGAGAAAATTATATAATTAATTTATGAAACATTTAGATAATGTATTTGAAAAAGTTAAATTAATTTTTAAATAATCATTTCATAATTATCTTATGGTAATTTTTTGAGAGTTTTCTAAAAAGTTGGATTTTTGGACTAATAGTGAAAATACTATTTTTTAGTGAAAACTAACTTTTCATTTAAAGAATTTTTAAAAATAAATTTTGTTTTAAAATGGTTTTATAATTAAAATTGGTTCATTTATATTATTAATAATTCAATTAAGGACAATAAAATCACTTTTATGTTGGATTTTGGTATCAATTGTTTTATAATTATGATTTTTTTTGAAAAACTATTTTTGCCACATTTTTTATGTTTAGTTTTAAATAATATTATTCAAATTTGGTAAATTAAATTTTATAAAATTGATCACATATATCAAATAACAATAATAAATATTTTTTAATAATATTAACTTAACTTTTTTCATAATAAATTGTAAAAATTATAAAGAATTGTTATCGTGGTTAAGGTTAAAACAGGTTTACCAGGGGTTAAACTAAGAGATAAGGATATGATTGAAAATTAAACATATAATAATATAGTTTAATGACAATATTTCGACCTCATACTGTCATAACTGCTAATATACTTCCATTTGAGTTCATTTGGAATGTTTATAACATTATTATATTTTAATATTTTGAGAAATTCTATGTGTGTCATCTCCTCCATTTATAAAAGTAAACCCCCAATTTCTCCTCTTAAATTAAATTTGAGTAATATATCACAACCAAAACAAACCAAATTTTATTATAAAATTTCATATCCATAAATTATAGGTTCTTTTATTCTTAAAATACCATTCCAAGGGTCCTATAGAAGGGATATAAAAAGGCCTACCAAAAAAGAATAATCGTCTTAACCGACCTCTTTAAACATATTATTATTATACATCCTATAAATATATATTATTAATCATAAAATAATAACATAATTATACTCAATATACAAATTTTTTATTATAATTATGTAACCACCCATATCCACCCTATATTGCTTATAATGGTAAGTGAAAGTACCTCTCATGCATATGTGTGGACTACCGCCTCCACGCAGCAATAAAATTAATATTCCATCAACATATTTTATGGATAGTTATTATGATAGGATAATTTTCTAAGAATGATATTAATTAATTAATTATTCTTATGGAATTATAATATCATATCTACCTTTTTTACTTTTCAATCTGTTTGAAAATAATAATGACACTCATGTGTACTTGTGTTCTACCACCTCCATGAAGAGATTTGGTTCATTTTTGAATTATTCTATACGTGGATGATAATAAAGTTATAATTAATAAATATATATAATACATATAATATAATTATGATTCTGTACATATCAATTATTATTTACCTTTATTTATTTCTATCAATTGAAAAGTGAAAACATGTTCATGTATACGTATGACCTATCATCTCTATGAAAAGAATAATTCATTTCTCTGTCTCTACCCCATATAGATGAATCTAAATATATGATGCATATATATGATATTTAAATCAATTTTAACATTATAAATATTATTTAAACATGATTAATTTACAAGTAACCTAATTATCGAACTGAAATTCTCATGTAAAATGAAATGGATAACACTTGGAAATGATAAATTTAATAATTAATTATTAATAAATGGGTGTTGAAATATCATAAATGGGACATATATGATATTATACATATATAAATAATTATTTTATATAATTATAATAAATTAAAAATTATTATTTTGGAGGTTAGATCACTTTATAATCAAGTCAAACTTGAGTTAAGGGATTGATATTACAATCACAATGTTTTTCAAGATTGTTTTTTTATCAAGTTTCTGATATTGAAATTTTATGACTAATCATACAAAAATCCCATGAATTTTCTTCTCCAATATTTATTTATGGTTATTAAATGTTTTCCTACCATTTTAATCTCTTTAATAACTCAAGAGACCAAAACAATTTTTTTAAGGAAAACATAATTTATTTCCCAATTCAGTTGAAAATCCATTTTATTCTATATATATGTTTTCTAAAATGATTTCATGAATGTTTTTTATAATGTAAAATATTTATTTAAGTTTATTTTTACCCATTGTTTATTTTTTACTAAAATATTTAAATGGAATATTCATTTCATTTTCTGAATGACTTACGTTCCAATTTTTACTAAAATAGGAAAGGAATATTTGTTTTTACATTCATGAGATTAATTAAATTTCCCATCATCAAAAATGATTAGTATATTGAATATTTATTTAAAATTTTATGTCGTTACTTTTAAATAAAATGTTTTCCTTAGTTTTTGGGAAATTATTAGATTTTAAATAGGCGATTTCAATGTGAAACGGGTTTTGTCCTCAAAAAATGTTCTCTTTATATTTTAATAAAGAAATTCATCTATGATAATATCCTTTTATATCACTTATTATTTTCTAGGGTTATGATCCAAAGAAACAATCCTTATTATTTCTATTGATAGAGTAAGATAAATGTTGAATCATTTAAAATGAATGATCCATGAAACCCAATTCCCTTGCACAAGTTATGATATATGATGAATGATTTATTATTTTGTGGTAAACCTTTGAATTTATTATTATTAAGTTATAGTAGGGCTTAGAATTATATATATCTTTAATGTATTGAGTAAATATTGATATGTCGTTAGATAATAAGGGATGAAATAAGGAGTAAAGCCAGTTCAGTAAGAGACTATGTCAACTATGATAGTCTTGGAAGTTAACATTGACTAATTATAATATGGAATGGGGAGTGAAACCATTCTAGTATGATAATATCATATGTGATATTTGAATAAGGAAATGACTTTAGATGATTATATGTATGCCGAAAACTTATATCTTATGAGATTATTATTCTCTCTTGGATTATTTATTTGATTATTTTATAATTAATGATTATGAACTTCTATGATTTATCACATGATTCAATATTATGATCTATGATATAAAGGGTATGGTTGTAAATGTTAATATCACGCTATTATACCTTTACCCTCATGTTATGTTTAAGTAATCATTCATATCTCCCTTGTTTATCCATACAAGGAATATTATCTCACAATTTCTTTTGTTTCCTTTACCTTGGTTATGAAGAAAGGTTTTAAGTATGGCATGAAAAATAAGGGTGGTAGTTATGAATAGATTTTTGGGAGATGATTTAGATCACTAATAAACTAGTTTTTTACATATCTATTTTTTAAAATACACTAAAACTACATGATTCTTGGTGTAGATCATAATGTTATGTAATGGATTTTCATCTATTAAGATGTAATTAATATTTATGAAAATTATGGGTCACTATAATTTCATCAATTGAGGACCAAGAAAAGTTATATATGTGATATCTTAGTATTTTCATCTTCTCTTACATGTACAATATAATTCAAGCACTACTTATTCACTATAGAAAATAATAAATGCTTCTTATTCTCATTTTCTTACATAATTACACAATTCATCTTTATATAAAAATCTATATTGAAAACCCTTTTATTTATCCCTCCTTTTATTCTTATTATATTTCATTAGTACATAATAGAATATACTAGAAAATTATTCACAATCCTTATTTGACGCACAAAGGTTCTTCTTGTGATATTTTTTTCTTGTCTACATTATTTTCTTCAACACCCAAATATATGTTTATTGGGTATAGTACAATATATTCTATATATATTTATTTTTCAATACTAAAAGGTTTATTATATTATTTACAATATCTATTCTCACTCTCTACATAGTTTTCATGATTTTTGTATTCTTATTATAGAAAAAGAATAACAACTTTATCAAGTTGAATTTTGAAATTTCAAATTCAAATTCTAACCTTCAACATACATCAAACAATTCTCAAATTTTTAAACATATTTCTGAACCATTGTATTACATTAGATCACTGAGTCTCCATTTATGTGGAAAATTAATTTTTATATCAATTATTTGAGGATCCAAAGTAGTTTAAGGAGAAACAAATTTAGGTCCAATTAAATCTAAAACATTATTTTAACCCGGTCATACACCATAATGTGTTAGAACCAATTTTTTCTATCCATTATTAACCATTTTAAAATCTATAATAATATTCCTTAAACCACAGTATATATCTCCATCTATTAATCCTCTGATAACAACATCATATACTTCTCAAAACAATTCCCATGTTGAACTATGGTGTGTTTTCCACTTGATATTTTACACAAGGATGTCTCTTTTAAACTAGGGTCTCTGCCATGGTATGAAGATCCCCATTTCAAAATTTAGGCAACTACCTAGCCATTTTTCCCATTATATGTTTCTCAAAATGACCACAAAAAGTTCACTATGATGTGGTGTTCCTCGTTTTTATTCCCAAACATTAACTTTTATTCATACAAACACTATGACCTATAGGACATAGTCTAGATTTGTTGTTTCCCATACGAAAAAAACACTCATCAAAATTTCGCAATAAAATTAACATTTTATAAATACATCGCCACATTTCATATTTCCCTTGAATCCCACAATGGAATTTATTTGGTGAAGGTGATGTCTTATTTTATGGTGCACTTCATAATTCCCTCAACAAATCCCTTAGGGATTGAATTCTTGGCGTTCCCATCATACCAACCCAAATGGTAGATCATATCCTATGCCACCCTATGAACCTATTCAAACTAATACCAACATTGATATGTAGAATGACTCCTAAAAACTACTCAATTATGGCTTCCATGTGTTTGGTTGGGTTTCCATGTTATTCCTTAGTTTCTCAGGTTGATGTTTGATGGTTTTTGGTTATCTAATATTTGGTGTTAAATCCCTTATAAAATTCATTTTTGGAATCACAATGTTTCTAATTCTAAATAACCAAGAACCTAATTCAAAATTTCTAAATCCTCTTCATAATTACTATTAAAATTATCATATTCATCCAAACATTATCATCATAGAGATAAATAATTATCCATCATAAATTACGTATATAACTTTAAACATCTTCAAATAACCATTAATTATTTTTACCTCTTAGAATATTCAAATACTATTTATTTTAATCCTGATTAACATTGTAAAACTATAAACATTCTTGGGAACAATATTCCTTTCTCAACATTAATGGGTTATTGAACCCACTTAGAGAAAATTACTTTTCATTCCATATTGAAAGAATTTTTTATCATCAATATATACTCATTAACATTCATTTATAAAAAATAAAAGAAACCAAAATTGGGATCAACAAATACATTATCTATCAAAATTCATGATTCAAATGTTTCTTACGATAATATCTATCATGGGAGGTCACTCATAATTGATTTTATCTCCTATATCATTTTTATGATTTAATGATATATTTTAAAAGTCATGGGATTCAGGACATAGGATATGATGTTGCATATTATAGCATATGAAAATTTGAACAACCACAAGATTCAATGAATAATATGTTATAATTCATCTTTTCATACCGTACAAATAATAAAAATCGTGAATTGAACCTAGCATTATCCTATATCATAAGAAAACATAAGGAGATAATATTATCAAAACATTATCGCACGATATCATACATTACTATATATATTTTCTATTAAGTTCATTATAAATAATGATTCAAATTTGAAACTGAATATAATACCACTGATGGTTTTTGTAGAGTAATATTATGACTAATGAAAATGAAGAAACAAAATTATGTTCTTGATCCATCATCATCAGATCAACATTCAGTGAGGAACATTAAACTAAATAGGAACACTTCATTTATAGTAAGACCAATCTCAATGAAGTATGTATGAAAGAGATCATCAAGTGAAAATCGATTAACTATAACCTCTAAAATTATGATACCATATATTAGAATCATTGTACACTAATAGATGAACTTGTTAAATCCAATAGTGTTCTAAAACCATCTTCCACAAAAAATAAATAAATAACCAAGAATCAAAATAGATTCATCTTTGGATAGATTATGTCACACAACAACAAAAATAAATCCAATTCCATTACATTTGAATCCTTTATTTAATAAAGTAATTCAAAAATTGACTTCCAGTGATTGGTATCCAAAATTAATTACTCATAATGTATTGCCATTGGAGAATATACTCATTTTAACCATTCATAAAACTATGACATTTTTTTCAATCCATAAATGAATCATCTTAAAAATTAAAAATAAAAGGAAACTAGTTAAGAATATGTGGTAGTGACTATGCACTTTATAGGTACCCAACATTAACATACATGGATATTACATCATTTTACTTAAATATTCTATTCAATAAAAAATACACGCCTAAGGACTGTAATATTTTAGTGTCTTTAGGAACTTGGAAACACAATCTTCTATCTTGGTGAAAGATTTTAAATATCTCCAATAAAGGTCTACAAATTTAGTACTTCTACCTAAAACCTTTCTTTGTAACATGGGGAAAGGAAACACAAGAAAGGGGTGAGCTCAGATGCTCAGTAATGGTAAATAATAAAATGCACAATCATAACATGGACAAAAGGGTATGTACTTTGAGCATTACATTCGAAGATCATACACTGCATAGTATAGATCATAATAAATATTGGAATTTTATAAGACAATAATCATAAAGAAATAAAAAACATCTTCTATGAAATCATAACATAGGAATAAAACATTGAATTGTGGAAGACACAAAAATATATATAATGATTTCCATATTAGTCAAGGCATTGCTGCCAAGACCATCTTAATGGAAAATTCCTTTACTGAATTGGGTTCACACCCCATTCTAGCCCTATATTAGTAAACTGAGTTCATTTATCATTCCGTCACCAAAATACTAAACTGATTGTAATGGACACGAACTCTCTGGTCCATTCCTTTGTTAAAATATACTATTTGAGGTGTTCTTGGAGATCAAGGTGGCTCTTTTCATCAGTTCATGAAATTTTCATATTTTCCATATTTTCTAATGGTGTCTCACCTTGGAAGTCACTCATTGGCGGTGAATCACTTGTAGGGACTTTCTAGTGGTCACTCGTTGGTGGCGGCTCACTAGTAGTGACTCGTCTAACAGTGCCTCATCCAGCAGTGTCTCGCTTCGTGGCGGCTCACTGATGATCAGAGGAATTTTATCTGATATTATATTGCTAAGTAGTGCCTCTACTAATTGTGAATCTCCAAAAAGTAGCCCATTTAATAGTGAATCAAATTCTGGTGACTCATATAACTGTGACTCTTTGATCATTGGCTCTCTGAATAGTGACTCACAGAGCGGTGCCTCATCTAACAGTGGGTTATAAAAAATGTTTCCAGCATCCTGTAGTTTCTCAATTTTAATGTTTTCATTAACGTAAAACTATTTCCAAGATTTAATTGTAGTGTTTTGAGAACTTTTCAAAGCCTATATATCTTATCTTTTTTCCAAAGGGTTTTGAGCTTTTACTTGTTCAATACATGTAATCTCGACCAGATCCACCTTTAATGGAAAATTAAAACATATCTAAACCACTGATCTATTTAGATCTTTGGAAGGCTAATATACATCCCCCCTTGTTCATCCTTCTTGATTTCCATTGGTATTAAAGACCCTAAAACCTTCCTACCATAGGTGTCATGATATTTTGTTGTGTCTTTTGGATTAAATTTCCCTGGTGTTTTTCCTATTTCAAGAACACCCATGTATCGTTGTAATCTGGAAGTTCCAATTTTCTTTATTTTAGTTATGTTTTCATTCATATCTCTCATATTGTGTATCATGAGGGTTGGGTATTAATTTTTTTCCCTATCTATAGATTGCTGAATTTATATTAATAAAGAAAAATGAATCAGTTTTAGTTCAGTATATCGATCTAGGAAAAGTGAAGCATGCTCGTGATATTTTTTTATATCTACTGATATTTCAATCTGTATGGGCTAACTGCCCTCTAAAATTTGTGTACATTGGGGGGTCCTTTATTGCACATGGAATTGTTTATGGAATTATTATTGTTTTTTTTAATGTTTAACGACTAAAGGTGAAACTATTTACTATGTATATTTGGATAATAAGGGGATGCACCTTGGATTATATTGTTTCTATGATAATCCATGAATTCACTACTAGAATTAAAGAAGGAATTCCTTGTTAAATCTAAATGTTTTTGGCCTTGGTTATCTGAATGTGGTAATCTGCGTGTGGTATGTTTTTGCAGAAGAGTTGCAGATCTAGTTGTGACTTGGGTATTATTGTGGCCGAGATGATGGATTAGGTTAGATGATTTTGAAGAATTATAGTAGTGGTTGGTATGGGTTTTTCCCCATTACTAACATATTGTAACTTTCACCTCGTAGATGGAGGACATTGTATTATGTGTCTTTAATGCGAGGTGGGATAATTTTCCATGGATGTGATTATGTTGTTCTTATTAGTTTACTAGGCAGTGATGGAATGGATAAATGAACTATTTAAAAAATAATGAAATTGCTTAAATAAGTTGGTTGGGAATGTGACTTGGGTTTTTGGATTGTTCTGTGGTATTGCGCATTTAGAGGTAACATCAAAGGTGGTAGTGTTGTGAGCCGATTTTTTTTTGTTTTAGAACCCATGCATTGGAATTATGTTCATTTATCTATATATATTCATACACTATATATTATTTGGATTTCTATACTCATACCACCCTACTTGATCACTGTGTGCTGAACACCACCATCATCACAGGGGATAGTGTCTTTCCCAACATCTTGATGGGAGGATGGATGACTGGGAACACACTATTCATTTCTCCCTCTTCTAGGTGTTGATAACCTAAGATTATTTAGGAAGTTTGTGGTTAGTGTGGCCTAGGTGTTTGTGGGTAAGTTTTTCTTTCCTAGGTGTCTTTGGGATGAGATGTGTTGTGCTTCCTCATGTGTCTTCGAGATGAGATGTGTTGTGCTTTCCCCATGTGTATTTGGGATGGGATGTGGTTTATGGCCTAGGTGTATGAGGGAGGGAAGTGATGTGGTTTGTGGCCCAGGTGTATGTAGGTGGGATGTGATTTGGTTTATGGACCAGGTGTCTGCGGATAGGATATGATGTGGTTTGTGGCCCAGGTGTCTGCGTGTCGGTTGTGATGTGGTACTTTAAGAAGAGATGGGAGCGGAAGAATGTTTTCCATTAGGAAATAACTTCTAATCAGTACGAAGTGGTGTGGGGTACACTATCATAAATGTTCATTATATTATATTACCTTACATGGGTTATTTGGTTATCATTCCTTGGTGAGTTTGGGATGGTTAATATACCTTTTTAGGTGTTGTTGGGTTCTGTTGTTTTCTCATAGGGGAATTAGTATGATTATTTCAGATGTTCATGAGAGAAATTTTTTATATTGAGTATACCTATATCCTCACCCAATGTATATAATTTGTTTTAGGTTTCTGGGAGGATTTCATGACTGTGCTGGACCCTACTAGCTCAGATATTGATAATTGTTATTTCACTAGTCAGTTTTACTTTTGGTATTTAATTTGGATAAATTTTTCTTTGTACTAGTTCTATTTTTATGCCTTCATGTTGGATGGGTTTTGTAACAGCCCGAGATTTTATGAAAAATATTCTTTTTAATTTTATTAATGTCTTTTGTTGTACGCTACACCAAAAGGAGCTTTCACAACACGCATCTTTGACTTGCCTTGCGTTACACGCAATCGCAACCTTCCTCGATAGCGTGTGTAGTACGCAATACTGAGTTTCACTAAACAACGATATGCTATTAAAATATTATTATAACTAGACGTTATGAATAGTAATAACCACCTTTTAAAATTTTAGAAATTTTAGCTCTCAAAATGGACTTCATTTTTGGATTCGGAGTATCGAATTTAGCCTAAGGTGAAATTTTGGTGCTTTTCGGATGACTTTCATATTCTGATGAATAGTGAAAATTACTAAATTATAATTAAAAACAACTTTTTTAATCGAAATAATTAATAGTGATAAATTATTAATTTGAGTGGTTTTAAAGTATATTTAGAATATATTTTTACAATTTAATACAATGTTGGTCATTGAATGTAATTTCACATTTAAACCAGACATAATCAAGTGTCAATCTTTTGAAAGATATTGTTTCTTAAAAACACGCTATTTGTTTTAACAGCGGGATTTAATTATAAAATTAATTAATGCAACTTCTATGTTATTAATTTGGTAAAATAGACTTCATTTTTGAATTCGGAATATGAAATATAGCTTAGGATGAAATTTTGGCATTGTTCTGAAAAACATCAATTTTTGATGAATAGTGAAACTACTAAGTGGTAGTTAAAAAAACTGAATTTTTCATAAAACTTAATTTTACCACTTCTGTGAATGGAATTTCAAAAATCCGAGAGACACGGTTGATGTCTGTAAGTAAAATTTGGTTCAATAAGATGAAAATAATTTTTTGTGAATAGTAACTTTTTACTTTTATTTACCACGGTTAAAAGTAAATAGGGTAATTAAGGGTAAGAATGATATTGATATTACCCTAAAACATGTCCTAATTCTATTGGACAAGTGTAATTCGACCGAAAACACACTTAGGAATAAAATATGACCATTTAGGCCCACTTGGATTAGATTAGGACATTTATTATTAATTTATTTAAAGAAGGGTTAAAAGAGTTAAAATCAATGTTTATTTACTAAAACATTTTTAATATGGGGTTATACATAAGATATATTCGATTTTAAATATTCATTAGAAATATAAAAATATTTCCTACATGATGGTATTTTATTTGTTATTTTTAGACATTAAATAATTTAATTTATTTATGACACAATGATGATGCAGTAATTATCTTATTAATGAAATATTGACATAATTGATGTTATAAACACCAAAATAAATGTAATTTGAGACTTTTTATGAATTCCACTAATTTTCTAGGTTACTATGATATATTAGTGTTGATTTAATCAACTTGGTTCGAACATATAATTCTGTTATGACTTTCACAAAAATCATAAATCAAATAGTGTCAAAATTGACACAAAATAGTTTTTAAATCAAATATTATATTATTAATTGTTATTTTAATTCTAAAAATCTAAGGTTCGGCCAAATGACTTAGATAAGGATATATATATTAATAATAAATAATTTGGGGTTCGTTTGGCATGTTATAGTATGTGTATTAACCATATAGTGTAAGAAAAAAAAAGACACGGTAAAAGTTAAATTATTTAACTTAGAGTTAAATCTAATTGATAAGGTTAAAATAATAACCCAAACTTGTCTAAATCATATTGGTTGATAGGATTTAGACCCATCCCCACTTTAGCTACGAAATAAGACCCTTTGGAACAATTATAAACCGATTTTGACTTTAATATAAAATAATATTTTGAGATATTCCTAAGGTGCCCCTCTCCTCCATTATAAAAGGGAACCTCCTCCCCCTCCTCCTCACGCCAATTTGAGCACTCCAGCTCGGCCAACCCCTGCCATTTTCTCCTCTACACTTCCCTAGAATAATCTTAGAGGTCCCGGTCTTCTTCAAAGACCAATCTTAGTTCCCTAAGTGGAGGATTCAAAGAGGCGTTCCAAAGAAGAGGTAATATCCATTACCGATCTTTTCAATTTCATTCTTCTTCAACTTCTTCTTCTTTAGTTGTTTCATTATAAAGTAATAACATCAGTATTACTTACATACTGATATGTTATTATAAATATGAAACAACCCTAATTCACCTTCTATCCATCCTACGGAAAAATGAAATCACCGCGGGTGCGTACGTACGGAATACCGTCTCCACGCCGTGGTGTAATCTATTTTCCTCCACCACATTAATTGGATGGGTATAAAGGTGTAATGAGTGACTATATATTATTATTATAAAGTGATATTGATACTGAAATAGTATACATACACTTCAACACAATTCCACGACCATGGGAACGATATCATCGCTCGTGCGTACGTACGGAATACCGTCTCCACGACACGATGAGATTCATTCTCCATGTTAACCATTTAAGAATGATTATAAAGTATATATAAGAAATAATAATGAAATATATGACATTATAAATCTACTGGATTTATGTATATATATATATGTATGTCATCTACTTACTTCCATTCAAGACAATAAGGAAAGGAAAACAGCGTTCATGCATACGTACGGACTACCGTCTCCATGATCGGTGTTTTTCATTTCATTTATCTATCTATTATATATATATATATATACTGAGTATATATGATATATAAATCATATTTTATATTCTGGAAGTAAGTAAATCATTATATAAGTAATAATAATATCAAGAACAACAAGTCAAAACACCTACGATAAATGAAACGATTTTACCCAAAACACTTCTTTAACATTGAATTTACAAAAGAACGGGTAATATAATGTCATAAGTGAACCATATATGATATCATAACAATGAATATGATTCTGTAATAAGTCAATGACATTATTTAAAGCATTATACTGGATGTTCGGACACATACGAAGCAAATCGGACCTAAGGTAAGGGAAAATATCACAATCTCATTTTTATCCGAGATTGTTTATTCGTAAGTATTTACTGGGGTGTATTTTATCATCCACATCCAAGTTCCCTCAATATGTAATATTGTTTCCATCCACTTACAATATTTTAAATCCAATTTTACCCTTCGGTGAGTTTTTAGTAAAGAATATGAAAGGAATCTTTTGTCGTTTTTTCGTACGAGGTACTTTTTGACTTTTCCGACAAAAGTACGAAGAATGTTTTTTTAACTTATACGGCATGAATGGATTCTTAAAAAATTATTTCCAAGAAGCTTCCTTTACAAGTATTCAAGTTTATTTTTAATCATCTTATTTTAGTTTAAAATTGTATGACATGTTAAGAAAGGAAAAGTGTTTTTGAAGTAGAAAGGATATTTTCCTCAAGAATGGAGTTCAAGTATTTTATCAAAATTATTTTCCATATAATATAATAAAAGGGTTATGTTTTTATCCCTATTATTACATGGATTTGATTATGTTGTGATGGAAATATTTTTATGAATTCATTTATCTTATATGAATTGTTTTATGATGTCATGTTGTTTAAGAATCCCATATTTATTACATGGGTTACGCTATGATGTATGGTTTATGATTATGTGGCACACATAAGAAAGGATTCATTATAAGATGGGTGGGACCTATATCTCCCTCCAATGCATTGGGTAAAGATTATATATCTCATGAGATAGACATGGCTGAAATGGTAGGTTCTACCGGTTCAGTAGAACAGGACTGAAACGAGGGCTACTCGATTCAGAAAGGGACTTTGTCCACTAAGATAGTCTTGGCAATGAGTCTTGACTAACAAGAAATGATTCTCTATGATTATGTGTGTTTGCCACAAAGTTTCATGTTTTATGTTATGATTATTGGGATTACATTTCACTTCTATGATTTATCCCATGTTATGATATTATGAGCTCTTTTGCAGGTTAAGATTTCCAAAAGCTATGTTCTTATGTATATGATGTGATTGATATTTCTTTTGTTTACCCTTACCAAGCATTTTAGCTCACCCTTTTATGTTTTCTTTTCCCCAGGATATAAAGAAAGGTTTTAGGTCAAAAAAAGGAAGATCTTTATGGGAGATATTGAAGATCTTTCACCACGATTAGAAGATTACGTTCCATGTTTCCAAAGACACTAAACTATTACGATCCTTGTGTGTGTGCTTTTTTATGTACTAAGTATTCCTCAAAAGTAATGTAATGTTCATGTACGTTAGGCTTCGGGTCTCTACAGTTGGTATCAGAGGAAAGGTTTAGTCAACCTTTGGAAACTAGGACGCGAAAACATTAGTGAGATCCCTAGAGATATTTCTAAGGTATGTCTAGGGATGTCCCTAAGGATAAGTATACGTATAGGTTATAGTACTAGAATTACGCTAACGATCATAGAATTTAACCTAAGATGTTAGATATTAAGGGTACTCCCCCTTTACTATGTTGGTTTCCTTAGCATTATTTTTCCTCTCACACTATTCTTTTTGGGTTTTAGAAAATGGCTGGAAACAAGATGATTCATGATAATGGAGGATATGATGGACAATGGAATGATATTCTTCATAATGAAATGGGATTTGGAAGTCCAAACATAATTATTATGCCGAATCAGCAATCTGATAATATGATCAATAAAGTAAAATTTGGTAAGTTTCCTGACTCGGCTAATAAGAGAAAGATGGAGTTTCATGATGATCATAGAGGAAAGAAAGTTCAATTTCCCCTATGTAAATCATGTGGGAAGAGGCATCAAGGAGAATGTTTCAAGGGAACTGGAAGATGCTTTGGGTGTGGAAAAGAAGGACACAAAGTAAGTAAGTGCAAAGGAAAAGGTTCAGTTAACCCCATGGATGAGGATAATGGTATTGCTACGACATCAAAAATGGTTAAGTGTTTTAAATGTGGAATGTATGGGCATTATGCAAACCAATGCCCTAAGGGAAAGACTCATGAAGAGAATCAGTATGGTCGTATGGGAAGTATTTATGTTGATGATGATGAAGAGACTATAAATGATATGTGAGATGAAATAATTGTTGAATCTTGGACAATGGTTTAAGAATGTAGTGGAATGATTACATGTTTATCATGTGTAATGTTGGAATAATGAGACATATAAGGATTGTTACACTATTGTCTTTCCTTGAGTTTTAAAAGTGTTTTATTAATGTTACCAGTATCCATGAAAGGTTATTCAGATATTTTTGGAATGTAGATGATATGCGCATAATGAAGGGATAAGGAGAAAATTAAATGTTTAACAGTATTCATGAGCTCATGATTGATATAAGGACTAAGTGATATCATGGTTTGAGTATATAGAATTTTTAGGATTTTGGTATGTGGAAAGTGTTAACTTTTAACTGCATTCATGTTTTCACTAATGTATTCAAGATAATACATGATTAAGGACTTTGAATGTTTGGAATGTGACCAACAAAACATATCTTATGATATATGGGGATCGACGATGGTGTTAAATCTCTGGTAATCATTTTCACTATGTTGTGAGAGTGGACTACAGTATTATGGATAAGCCTAAAGATTACAATGGATTATGTTGGACATAAGTTAGTATTGTTTAAGGATAGAAGTTTTTTTTCGATATTATTGATGGGATGTTATAGTAATATAGTTTTAGAAAAAGGACAAACTGCAGAACGGGCGACAACCCATCGCGTCGGACAAGGATGTGGGAATCGAACCCACAACCGAAGTGCGACTGGCCTTTATCGCCTACCACTGGCCTACAGGAAGTCCCTGTTTAGTAGAAACTAGTTTTATTATATTAAGCAGTATGATATATGATTAATCTCACTATAGATCGACATATGTATATAAATTTTGCTAACCTTTTGAGACAGATGGAATGACCCGTCATTATATCACATGATCTGCTAACACTTCACGAATAACAAATTCAACTTCATTTATTT
Source organism: Viscum album (assembly GCA_963277665.1). Taxonomy (NCBI): domain Eukaryota; kingdom Viridiplantae; phylum Streptophyta; class Magnoliopsida; order Santalales; family Viscaceae; genus Viscum; species Viscum album. The sequence goes on from OY728139.1 coordinate 1,462,208,731, forward strand.
AAGAGATGAAGTGGAAATTGTTAAAGGCACGAACAACAGTGAGGTTGTACCAACATAAAGTAAGTATTTATTCTAATTCAAATTCTTTAACTTTAGGAAAATGATCTTGAAAACCAAAAATGTTTTCCTAGTGATCTTATATCTGATGAATCAGATGGTACCTTAGATCGTCACAAATTTATGGCTTTGTGATTGTTGGCTTTTCCATAGCCATGTTCTCTACCACTCTCCATCAGAACATGATGGTTAGATTTCTCTTCCATATCCATATTTTCACCTATGTGGAAACCCAATGATTAGTTTATTTGGGTAACCGTTACGTTTCATACTTTTGTTTTTAAATATTGGTTTTGATATTCCTTTTTACGATGTGGGTTTATATTAAATAAACTTTCGAATAGTAAACCATTTATAACCCCGACGAATTTTGAGGGCGAAATTCATTTTAAGGGGGGTAGAATGTAACAGCCCGAGATTTTATGAAAAATATTCTTTTTAATTTTATTAATGTCTTGTGTTGTACGCTACACCAAAAGGAGCTTGCACAACACGCATCTTTGACTTGCCTTGCATTACACGCAATCGCAACCTTCCTCGATAGCGTGTGTAGTACGCAATACTGAGTTTCACTAAACAACGATCTGCTATTAAAATATTATTATAACTAGCCGTTATGAATAGTAATAACCACATTTTAAAATTTTAGAAATTTTAGCTCTCAAAATGGACTTCATTTTTGTATTCGGAGTATCAAATTTAGCTTAAGGTGAAATTTTGGTTCTTTTCGGATAACTTTCATATTCTGATGAATAGTGAAAATTACTAAATTATAATTAAAAACAACTTTTTTAATCAAAATAATTAATAGTGATAAATTATTAATTTGAGTGGTTTTAAAGTATATTTAGAATATATTTTTACAATTTAATACAATGTTGGTCATTGAATGTAATTTCACATTTAAACCAGACATAATCAAGTGTCAATCTTTTGATAGATATTGTTTCTTAAAAACACGCTATTTGTTTTAACAGCGGGATTTAATTATAAAATTAATTAATGCAACTTCTATGATATGAATTTGGTAAAATAGACTTCATTTTTGAATTCGGAATATGAAATATAGCTTAGGATGAAATTTTGGCATTGTTCTGAAAAACATCAATTTTTGATGAATAGTGAAACTACTAAGTGGTAGTTAAAAAAACTGAATTTTTCATAAAACATAATTTTACCGCTTCTGTGAATGTAATTTCAAAAATCATAGAGACACGGTTGATGTCAGTAAGTAAAATGTGGTTCAATAAGATGAAAATAATTTTTGGTGACTAGTAACTTTTTACTTTTATTTACCACGGTTAAAAGTAAATAGGGTAATTAAGGGTAAGAATGATATTGATATTACCCTAACACATGTCCTAATTCTATTGGACAAGTTTAATTCGACCAAAAACAAACTTAGGAATAAAATATGACCATTTAGGCCCACTTGGATTAGATTAGGACATTTATTATTAATTTATTTAAAGAAGGGTTAAAAGAGATAAAATCAAAGATTATTTACTAAAACATTTTTAATATGGGGTTATACATAAGATAAATTCTATTGTAAATATTAATTAGAAATATAAAAAGATTTCCTACATGATGGTATTTTATTTGTAATTTTTAGACATTAAATAATTTAATTTATTTATGACACAATGATGATGGAGTAATTATCTTATTAATGAAATATTGACATAATTGATGTTATAAACACAAAACTAAATGTAATGTGAGACTTTTTATGAATTACACTAATTTTATAGGTTACTATGATATATTAGTGTTGATTTAATCAACTTGTTTCGAACATATAATTCTGTTATGACTTTCACAAAAATCATAAATCAAATAGTGTCAAAATTGACACAAAATAGTTTTTAAATCAAATATTATATTATTAATTGTTATTTTATTCCTAAAAATCTAAGGTTCGGCAAAATGACTTAGATAAGGATATATATATTAATAATAAATAATTTGGGGTTCTTTTGGCATGTTATAGTAAGTTTATTAACCATATAGTGTAAGAAAACAAAAAGACACGGTAAAAGTTAAATTATTTAACTTAGAGTTAAATCTAATTGATAAGGTTAAAATAATAACCTAAACTTGTTTAAATCCTATTGGTTGATAGTATTTCGACCCATCCCTTCTTTATCTTAGAAATAAGACCCTTTTGAACCATTATAATCCGATTTTGACTTTAATATAAAATAATATTTTGAGATATTCCTAAGGTGCCCCTCTCCTCCCTTATAAAAGGGCACCTCCTCCCCCTCCTCCTCACACAAATTTGAGCACTCCAGCTCGGCCAAACCCTGCCATTTTCTCCTCTCCACTTCCCTAGAATAATCTTATATGTCCTTGTCTTCTTCATAGACCAATCTTAGTTCCCTATGTGGAGGATTCAAGGAGGCGTTCCAAAGAAGAGGTAATATCCATTACCGATCTTTTCAATTTCTTTCTTCTTCAACTTCTTCTTCTTTAGTTGTTTCATTATAAAGTAATAACATAAGTATTACTTACATACTGATATGTTATTATAAATATGAAACAACCCTAATTAACCTTCTATCCATCCTACAGAAAAATGAAATCACCGCGCGTGCGTACGTACGAAATACCGTCTCCACGCTGTGGTGTAATCTATTTTCCTCCACCACCTTAATTGGATGGGTATAAAGGTGTAATGAGTAACTATATATGATTATTATAAAGTGATATTGATACTGAAATAGTATACATACACTTCAACACAATTCCACGACCATGGGAACGATATCATCGCTCGTGCGTACGTATGGAATACCGTCTCCACGACGCGATGAGATTCATTCTCCATGTTAACCATTTAAGAATGATTATAAAGTATATATAAGAAATAATAATGAAATATATGACATTATAAAGCTACTGGATTTATGTATATATATAGATATGTATGTCATCTACTTACTTCCATTCAAGACAATAAGGAAATGAAAACAGCGTTCATGCGTACGTACGGACTACCGTCTCCATGAAAGGAAAAGTGTTTTTGAAGTAGAAAGGATATTTTCCTCAAGAATGGAGTTCAAGTATTTTATCAAAATTATTTTCCATCTAAGATAATAAAAGGGTTCTGTTTTTATCCCTATTATTACATGGATTTGATTATGTTGTGATGGAAATATTTTTATGAATTCCTTTATCTTATATGAATTTTTTTATGATGTCATGTTGTTTAAGAATCCCATTTTTATTACATGGGTTACGCTATGATGTATGGTTTATGATTCTGTGGCACACATAAGAAAAGATTCATTATAATATGGGTGGGACCTATATCTCCCTCCAATGCATTGGGTAAAGATTTTATATCTCATGAGATAGACATGGCTGAAATGGTAGGTTATACCGGTTCAGTGGAACAGGACTGAAACGAGGGCTACTCGATTCAGAAAGAGACTTTGTCCACTAAGATAGTCTTCGCAATGAGTCTTGACTAACAAGAAATGATTCTCTATGATTATGTGTGTATGCCACAAAGTTTCATGTTTTAAGTTATGATTATTGGGATTACATTTCACTTCTATGATTTATCCAATGTTATGATATTATGAGCTCTTTTGCAGGTTAAGATTTCCAAAAGCTATGTTCTTATGTATATGATGTGATTGATTTTTCTTTTGTTTACCCTTACTGAGCATTTGAGCTCACCCATTTATGTTTTCTATTCCCCAGGATATAAAGAAAGGTTTTAGGTAAAAAAAAGGAAGATCTTTATGGGAGATATTGAAGATCTTTCACCACGATTAGAATATTACGTTCCAAGTTTCCAAAGACACTAAACTATTACGATCCTTGTGTGTGTGTTTTTTTTATGTACTAAGTATTCTGCAAAAGTAATGTAATGTTCATGTACGTTAGGCTTCGGGTATCTACAGGTTTTTAAATTATTTTTTATATTACTTAGAGTTTTTTGTGGATGATCCTTTATATCTTCTGATGTTGTTTAAAAAATGGGGTAATGATTCCCATATTGTGTAATCTGCTTACCATTGGTTCTAGTCTCCAACTCGGGGCCTACTCAAGGAGGGGATTGGGGGGTCATTATCTCTCTTTATTCATTTCCATCCCCGGAGGGGAATATTTGGATGGATGGGGTCAGGAGATAACGGTATCATAGATGATGGTTTATAGATATGATAGAGTTTTGGGTTAGTCATAGTGAGGATTCCATGGGATGGTATGGAAATAGTTTCAGTTGACCTTGGTTTGTGACATAGGCCAGGGAGATCAGCTAGGACAAGGGATTTTAGGCCCCCATGATCCAATGCATATACTCTGAGCTTATTGAAAAACCATGTAATATAGACTTTCTTGTAGGGTGGAGACCTAGGAAAGGTACATGCATCATAATGAATTGTGTTCTTATTTTAATTTGTTTATTTTTGAAAGGTTAATATGAATAAATAAGATAAATTGAAATAAGATTTAATAATATTCAACAGCTAATCGGGGTTAGGAAATATTTTTTTACCTTTCAGCTATCGTTCCTAGCCATTGTCCGCATATGGATCAGGTAGTGGAGGTTTAGTAGGATGATCTGGTTGATTGTCATAGGGTCGATCCAACTGAGGTTGTGATCAGTGATAGAGGATGTTGTGTGCCTTCTAACAGAAAACTTTTGGAAGGCATGAGGGAATTATTTCAGATGTGGGGATAGAGGGAAGGTTCGAGGAGCTTGATATCACCATTGGTTTGATCTGGGCCTCTACCTGATACTAGGTCCCTTTAATAGTTAGTCAGATGAAGGGAACTAATTTTAAGTGGTGTATGTTGTTTCTAGGGGAGTGGAAGGAGGCATATGTCTTGTGGGTTGACTTCTAAAAGGAGTTCTGGAGTAGTTCCTTCCATTTACCATGAAGGAGGAGAAGAGGAAAGAGCTAGTCTCTGTTCAACATTAGAGTATTTCAATGTTTTATCTGGGGATAAAGTTCAAGGACCTCTGTAATGTTTAACTATATATCTTTCTAGACAAGGAGTCTTTTGTGAGACATCTTGAGGAGGTACTCAATCTTTCTATTCAGTATGATTTTAATCCTTCTACAATACCAACATATCGAAAGGTTTAGAAGAAGTCAAAGGTGATTGTTTGGATGCAATCATGATTAGGTATACTGTAACATCCCATGTAAGTAAATAATTATGGATTTTAATATCTAGGTCTATTTATAAATTAGATAGTTTTTAAAGGCTTAAAATGATAAAAAATCCAATCTTAAGCATTGAATTCTCTAATATTTTTTAAAATATTGTTTTACAGCCTTTTTATGGAGAACTATTTTTAAATCTAAATTTTGAATATTTTATATGCTATATTTGTTAAAATAAACTTATTCTTTAGTATTGGGACATTGAAATCTACTTTGGATAAATTTTTGGTATTTTTCTGACAATGTTCATTTTTTAATGAATAGTGAAAAATACTGCATTTTACTTCAAAACTGCTTTTTCATATAATTTAATTATATGGATAGAGTATCTTTTTAATTGGTTTTAAAGTGTAAATAGAATATATTTTTACCATTTACACCAATGGTGGTCATTTTAATTAATTTCACTTTGAAATTGGATGTAAACAATTGTCAAACTTTTGATAGATATTGTTTCTAAAAAACCCGTTGTTTGTTTTGACAACGGGATTTATTTTTAAATTAATTACTACAATTTCTATGTTTGGAATTTGGTAAAATGGATTCCATATTTGGAATCATATGTTATAAATTATGTAATTAAGACTCTTTTGTTTTTGGACATTATGAATAGTAACGACAGTAATTATCTTTAATTATCGTGATTAATTAGTAATCGGGTAGTTAAGGGTAATAAAATAATATCATAATAGTAAAAAATGACCCAAAAATCTGTCCTAATGCTACTGGTTGTGTCATGGATGACCATGGGATGCCTTGTTCCAACTTAGGGACACCATGGAATCACTTTTGGGTGATAGTGACACTTTATCATTTTATTTGTAAAGAAAGTAGAATATCACAAAAGTATGTAACACCTAAGTAAACCAATTTTAATTTTGTATAAATAAATTATATATTAGACTATAAATATTCATTGGATATATAAAAACATTTCCTGCATCATAGTATTTTTTTTATAATTTTTAGACATGAAATAAATTAATTTTTTTATGACACCATGATGATGCAGTGATTACCTCATTAATAAACGATTTAAATAAAATGAAAAGATAATGTAAAATATAAAACATACACTTGTCAAAGACCTATTGGATGGGTGTATTTATAACCCTTATCACCTTATCCTCTAAATATATAACTGTGGGACATTTAAAATCCAAAACTCATTATATAATAAAGTAACATTTCTTGACTTTCCAAGAGTGCCCCTCCTCTGTCTTATAAAAGGCCCCCACCTCTACCACCTTACCCGCACCTCTCAAGCCATTGTCTTGGCCAAGATCTACTCATTTTATCTCTCCACATCCCTCTATTCATCCTAGAAACCTTACTATAGGCATAAATCTCTTCAAGAAACCCTTTTGGTTCAAACCAAGAGGCGTTACCCGATTTAAAGGTAATGTCTTCACTTGTGTTCTTTTGTTTTATTTTGCTTCTCCAACCCCCTAAACTCTTTTTATTCCTTTATTTTGTAAAAAAACCAGAATCTTCAATATACTAGGATTTTTTATGAGAATTATTCAAGCTACACTTACACACACCTCCGTCTAATGGTTAAAGAACAAACTGTTTCTATGGATGGAGAATTACTGCCTCACGAAACGATGATTGCTCAATCTTATTTTAACACCTTTCATGATGTCAATTATGATGTAACTCTATTTATATATGATATGTATTATTTCTATGTTTTCCTTATGATTATATATTTTTCATTTATGGCATACCTTATGGTTTCCATTGTGGGTAAACGTGATATCTTCATTTTAAGAAGTGCGGACTACCGCCCCTTTGAAGTGATTTGATTCGTTAATGCCATATGTGGGACGTATAAATTATGGATTTAATGATATTATATATGATATTATACTGGAATTATAATATACCTTTATATCTGTATGATTTCAATCCATTAAATACGAAATATTAATGAAAGTAGTGTTCATGCGTATGTACGACTTACAGTCTCCAGGAACGGTGCATTTCATTTCTTACCTATAAATGTTATGTAATATTTTAAATGAATGTATATAATAGATATATATGATATATATGATACCTAAATCATGAATATAATTCTGGAAAAAATTGGTATTTTACCACATGAACAACTTGTAATTATAAGAGTTTATTTTTGGCTCAAGTACCAAAGATCGACAAAATGAACGTTATTAACTTAAATAATTACATAATGTTCATAAAATGGTAATAAGTGATATAAAATGAATAATGAACTTGAAAAATATTTTTAATCAAGTATAAATTAAATCTAGTTTATTATTCAGGATATTAAAGAATGATCGAGTCAAGTCAGACACAAGGTATGGGACTTCATCTCAATCTCCTTTCATTGAGGCATATTTTGTTTTATACACAACATTATTTTATACAGTGTATAAACCCCTTTGACTTTTACTTTTATTCAAAAGGAATATTTTTTATACGAAACGTTTTACTAAATGACAAAATTGAATGTTTTTGTCATACGTATGTGGAGACAACAACTTCTTCACCGCCTTTACCATTATTTGAGTTTCAGCTTCCTCTACAAGCCATAACTTTTTTTAAATGAAAAATAAATACCACGTTTTAAATTCATTTTATTTTGGTATTGAAAATGGTTTTGATAATGTTTTTATTATATCATTGTGTTGTATTGATATCTTTTGATTGAAATGTGGAAATGTTATGTTTCCATTATGCATGTTTTATATGATACGATTATGTTATAATTCCTGGGAATTTTTTATAAACATGGGTAGTTCTGTGATAAACTAAGGGCGGGTGTGCCCGATATAGCTCTCCAATGCATTGGGTAACGTAAAGGAGTTAAACGCTAAGGTTTCTCCGAAGAGATTTAGGAAATATACTATGATGGGTATTCCAAACGTAACCATGAGGGTTACTCCCTACGTAAGAATGTTATGAATGCCTCAAGTTACATTTATGTCTTATGTTTTCTACGAGTTATTCCTAAATCTTATTATTTCATGAGGTAAGTTAATGTGTTTATGTTTTTATGAGTGAAGTATGATTTCATCGATTCTTATGTATACATGGACTAAGGTTTTTTTCCGTATTTTTATATCCCTTACTGAGCTTTTTATGCTCATCCCATGTTTTTGAAATGTTTTTCACAGGTCAAGGAAAAGGAACATGATGTGATGATAGTGTCTAGGAAGTGTTAAGAAAGAATCCATGTTTTATTTTAAATATGTCTCCTTTGATGGGAAAAATGAATACTGTCTTTTATGTAACCACCTTGTTGAAATGTGTAATGTAAGACATGATTTATGATCTAACTCTCTAAAACTCTAAACCTGAAAAGACCCTCAATGTGTATTCTTGTAACAACTCAAGATTAAGTAATGTTTAAGGCTGGGGCCCTATATTTTGTATCAGAGGTCCGTTTAGATAACTTTAGGATTTAGAGTTATATTAAATGATTATCAAAAAATATTTTTTTATGGTCAAATTGAAATGATATAGCATTTAAAGATTACCATGTTGCTTCATATAAGACATGTTTGTTCAGAATGGTTTTCCACCGAGGAAACATGGAAGCAGTTCTAGGAAGGCATACAGAAGGAAATGACCTTCCAAATCAGCATCCTGAGATGGTTGGAATTGGAACTGAACAGTTTATTGAAGTAATGGAACAGTTGACTCCAGCGATGAATGATGGTGGTATCCATGCAAGGGATCATCCAGATCAACCGCAGAGGAACATGTCAGTGGTGGAACATTTAATAAGGAAACACCCCCCATCATTCAGAGGATCATCTGACCCTATGCTAGCTGAAGGATGGATTAAAGCACTGGAGAATATTTTCGATGTCATGGGGTGTTCAGACAATCAAAAGGTTATTCTTGTTGTTTACCATTTGGACGGTGAAGCAGATCAGTTGTGGTCGATGGTTAAAAATATCAGGGACACTGATGAGATTGATTCTCTTGACTGGGATGAATTCAAGGGTATGTTTCTTGAGAAATATTTTCATAAGGCTGTTCGACTTAGGATGGAAAAACAATTCTTGGAATTGAGGCAAGAGGACTACTTAGTGACTGCTTATGAATAAAGGTTCACGGAATTGGCAAGGTATGCTCCAAATTTTATCCGAGACCTTGATAGTCAAATCAATCGTTTTTACTCAAGATTAAATCCAAAATAACGAAGGGAATTAGCTTCTCGTGAGTTCAAAAGTTATGAAAAGCTTGTTCAATGTGCTTAGAAGGTGGAAATGGCGTTTTCCGATGATCAAGTGTTCTAAAACAACCAATAGAAGAAGAGACCGAGGTGGCAGGAGAAATGGAAGAATCCTTCAAAGAGGTCTGATGGTAAGAAAACTAAGTTTTTAGTTTGTGATAAATGTGGTAAAAGGCATGCTGGGGAATGTATTCGGAATTCTGGAAAGTGATACCGATGTTGTAAGATGGGACATAAGGCTCGTGATTTCACTGAAAAAGATCAGAGTGATGGTAAGACCAAATTTTATTTACAGTTAGTGAAATGTTTCAAGTGAAAAGAGATGGGTCATTATGCAAACGAGTGTTTGAAAAAGAGCTCAAATGATGTGAAGCAGTCAGAATACAAGTAGAAAGGAGTGGTTAAATCCTTTGCAACTACTTCAGTAGATGTTGAGCTATCAAATGAAGTTGTATCAGGTATTTTGTTTGTTTTTTTAGATTATGCCAATGTGTTTTTCAATTCAGGTTCTACACATATTTCATCTCTGAAAAATTTTCTAGTAAATTGGGAATTCCATCTCAAGAAATGACTCTTGAACTTTTGGTAAAAACATCTAGGGTAAATGTTGAGGAAAAAATAATTTATGAGAATCTTCCTATCCTTATATGTGGAAAGAACCAAGTTGAAAACCTTATTGTTTTACCTCTAGTAGAGTTTGATGTTATCCTAGGTATAGATTGGCTCTCTGTTTACCATGCTAAGATTGATTATAGAGATAAAGAAGTTTATTTTCGGAAAGACTTTCAGTTTGTGAACAAGAATGAATCCTTACTATTGATAACATATCAAGAGGCTGAGAAACTTGTAAAAGATGGAAATGAATGTTACATTGCACATATTGTTGAAAACAAAGGAACCGTTCAGATTAATGATGTTCTAGTGGTAAATGAGTATCCTAATGTTTTTCCTGATGAGTTGCCTATAATAATACTAGATCGGGAAGTTGAATTTACTGTTGACTTAGTTCCTGATGCTAAGACAATTTCAAAACTCCCTTATTGAATGGCTCAAATTGAACTTTTAGAGTTGAAAGAGAAATTGAAAGATTTATTCGAGAAAGGTTTCATTCGACCTAGCACATCACCATCTGGTGCTCCTATCTTATTTGTTAAAAAGAAAGATGGTTCAATGAGACTTTGCATTGATTATAGATCCTTGAATAACATCACTGTTAAGAACAAATATCTTTTGCCTCATATCGATGATTTGTTTGATCAGCTCCAGGGAGATCAGTATTTTTCAAAGATTGACTTGAGATCGGGGTACCATCAGTTGAAGGTAAATGAAGCAGATATTCAGAAGACCATGTTTCATACAAGATATGACCATTATGAATTTTTAGTAATGCCTTTTGGGTTAACCAATGCACCTGCTTTATTCATGGACCTTATGAATAGAACTTTCCATGAGTTCTTGGATAAGTTTGTGGTTGTTTTCATTGATGATATTTTGTTGTTTTCTAAAAGTAAAGGGGAGCATGAAAGTCATTTAAGGGTTATTGTTTAAACCTTAAAAGAAAAGAAATTGCATGGGAAATTCAGAAAGTGTGAGTTTTGGTTGCAAGAAATTTCTTTCCTTGGTCACATTGTTTCTAAAGACAGAATAACTATTGATCCTATAAAAACAAAGGTTGTCGAAGAATGGCCAAGACCCACAAATGTAACTGAGATTCATAGTTTTCTTGGTTTGGCAGGCTATTACCGAAGGTTTTTTTAAAAAATTTCACAGTTATCTATTCCAATGACTAAGCTAACTCAGAAGGGTGTTATGTTTATCTGGACAAAAGAATGTGATGATTGTTTTCAGGAGTTGAAAAGAAGATTGGTGAATGCTCCAGTATTGGCACTACCTTCACAAAATGATGAGTTTGTTATATACAGTAATGATTCATTGAATGGACTTGGTTGCGTCCTAATACAGAATGATCAGGTAATTGCTTATGCTTCATGTCATTTGAAAACTCATGAGGTAAATTACCCTACACATGATTTGGAATTATCTGCTGTTGTTTTCTCTTTAAAAATTTGGAGGCGTCATTTTTATGGTGTAAAGTGTGAAATATATACTGATCACAAAAGATTAAAGTATATATTCACTTAGAAATAATTTAACATGAGACAGAGGAGATGGATATAATTAATCAAGGATTATGATTGTACAATTCATTACCATTCGGGAAAATCAAATAAAGTGGCTGATGCTTTGAGTCGAAAAAGTTATGATTCATTAACAATGTTAGGTTTGGAACGTGATTATTTGGTTAAGGATTTGATGAACTTTAGCATAGAAGTTGTTGGTGTAGGATTTTCTTCTATTTTGTTTTAGGTATCAGTGAAATATTCTTTATCAGACAGAATTAAACAAGCACAGAAGCAAGACAGTGAGTTGCAGAAAAGGTAGAGCTGGTTAAGAAGGCTAAGTTTCTTGAATTCAACATTGATAATGATTGTGTTTTGAGATTTGTAAAGATATTTTGTGTTCCTTGTGATTCAAAATTGAAGAGAGAGTTGTTATGTGAAGCTCATATTTCTCCATTTTTCAGTTCATCCTGGCTGTACTAAGATGTATCGAGATCTTCGGGAGTATTACTGGGGGGATGGAATGAAAAGAGATATTGCTTATTTTACTATGAAGTGTTTGACTTTTCAATAGGTTAAAGCAGAGCAGCATTTACCAAAAGGGATGATTCAACCTTTACCAGTGCCAGAGTGGAAATGGGAGAATATAACCATGGACTTCATTGTGGGGTTGCCTAAGACACCTCGAGGTAATAATGCGATTAGGGTTATTGTTGATCGCTTGACTAAATCTGCTCATTTCCTTGCTATACGAGATAATTTTTATCTAGATCAACTTTCTCATTTTTATCTTAAAGAGATAGTCAGGTTACATGGAGTTACCCTCTCCATTGTATCTGATCGTGATCCCAGATTTACTTCTAAGTTTTGGAAAGGCCTTTAGAATTCGTTGGGTACTGAATTAAATTTTAGTACAACTTTTCATCCTCAGTCAGACGGGCAGTCAAAATGAACAATTCAGACTTTGGAGGATATGCTGCGTGCTTGTTCGATGAATTATCAGGGACGTTGGGACCAACATATTTCTTTGTTTGAGTTTTCTTATAATAATAGTTTTCATTCTAATATATAGATTGAACCATTTGAGGAATTATATGGGAAATGGTGTCAAACTCTAGATTTTTGGGATGAAGTGGGTGAAAGATAGTTGATGGGACCAGAATTGGTAGAAGAGTTTGTAGAAAAAGTTCTTGCTAATATAGAAACACGTGAGAACAACTCAGAGTAGGTAGAAAAGTTATGCGGATAACAGGAGGAAGGATCTCTCTTTTGTGGTAGGTGATCATGTCTTCCTCAAAGTTTCACCATGGAAAAGTTTGATGCGATTTGCTAAGAAAGGAAAGATGAGTCCAAGGTTCATTGGACCATATGAAATTCTGGATAAATTTGGGTCTGTTTCATACCGAGTAGCTTTACCTCCAAGTTTATCCCAGGTACACAATGTTTTTTATGTTTCAATGTTAAGGAAGTACATGCCAGATCTATCTCATGTTTTGAGTGGAGAGGTAGTTCAGCCGGAAGAGAATCTATCTTATGAGGAACAACCAGTCTAGATTCTTGACCACAGGGAGCAATTATTGCGGAATAAGGTGATTCATCAAGTAAAGGTTTTTTGGAAACCCCACATGATTGAAGAGGCAACATGAGAATCTAAAAATGCAATGAGGGATAAATACCCTCACTTATTCGATAAGTAAATAAATTGCATGGATGCAATTTTTTAAAGGGGGGAAGGATGTAACATCCCAAGTAAGTAAAAAATTATGTATTTTAATTTCTATGTGTATTTATAAATTAGATAGTTTTTAGAGGCTTAAAATGAGAATAAATGCAATCTTAAGCATTGAATTCTCTAATATTTTTTAAAAGATTCTTTTACCGCCTTTTGATGGAGAACCATTTTTAAATCTATATTTTGAAACTTTTATAATCTATATTTGTCAAAATAAACTTATTAATTATTATTGGGACATTGAAATCTACTTTGGATAAATTGTTTTGTATTTTTCTAACAATGTTTATTTTTTAATGAATAGTGAAAAATACTGCATTTTACTTCAAAAATGCTTTTTCATCTAATTTAATTATATGGATATATTATCTTTATAATTGGTTTTAAAGTTTAAATAGAATATATTTTTACCATTTAATCCAATTTTGGTCATTTTAATTAATTTCACTTTGAAATTGGACATAAACAATTGTCAAACTTTTGATAGATATTGTTTCTAAAAAAACCGCTATTTGTTTTGACAACGAGGTTTATTTTTAAATTAATTACTAAAATTTCTGTGTTTGGAATTTGGTAAAATGGATTCCATATTTGTAATCTTAAGGTCCAAATTACGTAATTAAGACTCTTCTGTTTTTGGACATTATGAATAGTAATGATGGTAATTATCTTCAATTATCGTGATTAATTAGTAATCTAGTAGTAAAGGGTAATAAAATAATATCATAATAATCACAAATGACCCCAAAATGTGTCCTAATGCTACTGGTTGTGTCATGTCCGACCATGAGATTCCATGTGCCAACTTAGGGACCCCATGGAATCACTTTTGGGTGATAGTGACACTTTATCATTTTATTTTTAAAGAAAGGAGAACATCACAAAAGTATGTAACACCTAAGTAAAACAATTTTAATTTTGTCTAAATAAATGATATATTAGACTATAAATAGTCATTGGAAATATAAAAATATTTCCTACATCATAGTAATTTTTTATAATTTTTAGACATTAAATAAATTAATTTTTTTATGACACCATGATGATACAGCGATCAACTCATTAATAAATGATTTAAATAAAATGAAATGATAATGTAAAATATAAGACTTACACTTGTCAAAGACTTATTGGATGAGTGTATTTCAAACCCTTATCACCTTATCCTCTAAATATGTAATTTTGGGACCTTTAAAATCCGAAACTCATTATATAATAAAGTAACATTTCTTGACTTACCAAGAGTGCCCCTCCTCCCTCTTATAAAAGCCCCCATCTCTACCACCTTACCCACAACTCTCAAGCCATTGGATCAACTAAGATATTTTCCTTTTATCTCTACACATCCCTCTCTTCATCCTATAAGCCTTACCTTTGGCAGAATGCTCTTCAAGAAACCCTTTTGGTTCAAACCAAGAGGAGTTACCCGATTTAAAGGTAATGTCTTCACTTGTGTTCTTTTGTTTTATTTTGCTTCTCCAACCCCATAAACACTTTTTATTCCTTTATTTTGTAACAAAACCAGTAACTTCAATATACTAGAATGTTTTTATGAGAATTATTCGAGCTACACTTACACACACCTCCGTATAATTGTTAATGAACATACTGTTTCTATGGATGACGAATTACTACCTCACAAAACGATGATTGTTCAATCTTATTTTAACACCTTTCATGGTGGCCATTAAGATATAACTCTATTTATATATGATATATATTATGTCTATTTTTTCCTTATGATTCTTTATTTTTCATTTATGGCATACCTTATGGTTTCCATTATGGGTAAACGCGATATCTTCATTTTAGGAAGTGCGAACTACCGCCCCCTCAAAGTGATTTGATTTGTTAATTCCGTATGTGGGATGTATAAATGATTTAGTTAATGATATTATATATGATGTTATACTGGAATTATTATATACCTTTATATCATTATGTTTTCACTCCATTAAATACGAAATAGAAATGAAAGTAGCGTTCATGCGTACGTACGTCTTACCGTCTCCATGAACGGTGCATTTCATTTATTACCTCCAAATGTTATGTAATATTAAATAATTACATAATGTTCATAAAATGGTAATAATTGATATAAAAGGAATAGTTAACTTGAAAAAGGTTCTTAATCAAGTAGAAATTAACTCTAGTTTATTATTTAGGAGATTAAAGAACGATCAAGTCAAGTCAGACACAAGGTTTGGGACTTCATCTCAATCTCCTTTCATTGAGTCATATTTTGTTTTATACACAACATTCATTTATACGGTGTATAAACCCCTTTAACTTTTACTTATATTCAAAAGGAATTCTTTTTATACGAAGAGTTTTACTAAACAACAAAAGGGAATGTTTTTGTCGTACGTATGCGGCGACAACGACTTCTCCACCGCCGTGACCATTATTTGAGTTTCGGCTTCCTCTACAAGCCATAACTTTTTTTAAATGAAAAATAAATACCATGTTTTCCTTTTATCTTATTTTTGTATTGAAAATGGTTTTGATAATGTTTTTATTATATCAATGTGCTGTATTGATATCTTGTGACTGAAATGTGGAAATGTTATGTTTCCTTTACGCATGTTTTTTGTGATATGATTATGTTATGGTTCTTGGTAATTGTTTATGAAGACGGGTGGTTCCGTAATAAAATAACGGAGGGTGAGCCCGATATATCTCTCCAATGCATTGGGTAACATGAAGGAGTTAAACACTATGTTTTCTCTAAATAGATTTAGGGACTATACTGTGATGGGTATTCCAAACGTAACCATGAGGGTTACTCCCTACATAATAATGTTATGAATGCCTCAAGTTACCTTTATGTCTTATGTTTTCCATGATTTATTCATAAATCTTATTATTTCATGAGGTATGTTAAAGTGCTTATGTTTTTATGAGTGAAGTATGATTTCATTGGTTCTTATGTATACATGGACTATGGTTTTCTTTCCGTATTTTTATATCCCTTACTGAGCTTTTTATGCTCATCCCAAGTTTTTGAAATGTTTTTCACAGGTCAAGGAAAAGGTACATGATGCGATGATAGTGTCGAAGAAGTGTCAAGAAAGAATCCATGTTTTATTTTAAATATGTCTCCTTTGATGGGAAAAATTAATACTGTCTTTTATGTAACCACCTTGTTAAAATGTGGAATGTAATGCATGATTAATGATCTAACTCTCTAAAACTCTAAACCTGAAAAGATCCACAATGTGTATTCTTATAACAACTCAAGATTAAGTAATGTTTAAGTCTAGGGCCTCATATATACCATGAGAGGTTATCTATAAGAATTATTTGAGATACATGGTTACTAGAGGTAGTTCTCTGGTGCCAAGACCATCAAGGTTTCAACAAGCATGGATTCAACCTCAACAGTTCCCCTTTATATCTTCCAGTCCTCATGCCCATCCTCTGGTCTTGGGGATAAGGTATTTCTTTTGTATAGTTCACAACCATTTTCATATTCGGTTTCTAATAGGTTTTCAAGATCAGTGTGCTAGAGGTGGACACAATCAACATCTGTCTCAACAGCAGTTGTCGATGAGATAGCTTCAGAAGCATGAAAACAGACATTTGCTGCACCAAGCGGATTTGGAGTAGGTAGAGGCTGAACTATGGATGTTACTCATGTTTAGGGGCCTTGACCTAGGCATGGTCTTAGAGGCGGTCATCAGCATTGAGTCAGAGGTACTTGGAATGGTCAGTTTCATATGCAAGAGGCAATAGTTCCAACAGGTCTAAAGATTGTCTGAGGTACAATCAGCTTGTTTAGTATTCATTATTGTGCTTTTTTGATTTATGAGATTTTCGATCATTTGTTTCATCCACTATAACCCATTATCTAGGACTGGCAAATGAAATTCTTTACGTGTTCCTAGTGTTCAATATGCTTATTTGATGTCAGACCTACTTGTTTGATGTGTGTCAGGGATATAGGCTGATGATGGGACCACATCCATCTCATGGGGACATTTACTTATGATAAATGAAATTATACGATGTCAATCTTGGTATTGACTTCTTGTATTCTATGAATTCCTTTATTTTCTGTTTTTTGAGGGGAGTCATGTTTTCACATGTGGATGTCCAACATGTTTTTTTCATTAGAGAGAAGAGTTTTTAGATGGGAAGTCAATGTGTTGAACCCCCTTTATCCTTGTTTGCTGAGATGTTAGTGGAATTAGTGGATGTTGAGATGGTATAGGTTACTAGGGTCATTGGGGAGTTCTTGGAAATTTTTCCTGAGGATATTGTTATACTACCCCCTAGACGTGATGTTGAGTTCAGGATAGATTTTCAGCCTTTTTCTTCACCAATTTTGATGTGTCCTTAAAGGATGTCACATTACAAGATGTAGGAGATGATGATTTATATGGAATATCTTATGAATAAGGGTTTTATTCATAACAATGTGTCGTCTTGGGGTGCACTAGTGTTGTAATTTAAGATGGTGGATGGTAGTCGGAGGCTGTGTATAGAAAACTGGAGGTTAAATCAAGTAACAGACAAGAAAAACTACCATCTTCCAAGGATAGGTGATCTTTTTTACCAACTGAGAGGGGAAAGTTGGTTTTCGAAGATCGATCTGTAGTTTGGATATCCTCAGTTAAGGGTGAATGAGGGAGATATCCTGAATACTGCATTTAGGTGCCGTTATGGTCACTTCAAGTCTGTAATTTTATCATTTGATGTTACAAATGCATGATTTGTGTTCATTGATATAATGAAATCTATGTTCCATGAGTTCTTAAATAGGTTCATCATCATGTTAATTAATGATATCTTTATCTACTTGAAGTCAGAGGAGGATCATGTTGAGCATCTTAGAACTATCTTATAGGTTCTTTGACACCGCCATCTCTATGGGAAGTTTTCCAAGTGTATGTTTTGGAGATGATAATTTCATTTCCTCATGCATCTGGTTTATCGTTAGGGTGTAGTAGTATACCCCTCAAAGGTTGAATTAGTTATTTTATGCTAAGAACACAATAATTTGGCATAGGTTAATAGATTTATTTGTCTCGTAATATATTATTAGATATTTGTACTTGATTTCTCTTGAGTTGAATTCCCATTGACATATTTAATTCAGAAGAAGCAAGATTTTGTGTGGAGTGAGAATTGTCAAGCAGCATTCAGATACCTGAAGGTGATGTTAGTTAGTGATCTAGTGCACCGGTTTCCTGAAGAGGGGGTACTTTTGAGGTGTTCTTTGACTCTTCCCATCTAGTATTGGGATGCATCTTAATGTAGTAGTGGGATGTTATCTCTTATGGGTATAGGTTGTTACATCCTCATGAGCATAATAATTACACCCCTAATCTAGAGATAGAAGTTGTTGTGTTTCTGCTGAAGTTGTGGAAAAATTACCTCATTAGGGAGAACTTTTTGGTCTTCATGGATCATAAGAGTTTCAGGTATATATTTTCTTAGTGACATCTAAAATTGTGACAATAAAGGTGGAAAGATTTTATTTAGGACTACAATTTTTGGATCTCTTACACTTTCGGAAAGGGGAATATTTTGGCGAATAATTTATGTATGAATTCTCAAAAGGAGGTTGTTTGGATATTTGTAGATTCTTAGAGAGTGATGTAGGAGTTGGAATCCTTAATCATGGAAGTAAGGGTAGATAGTGGTAGAGGTTGTTTCTTTTAGATGAAGGTTTATTCTTCTCTGATGTAGCAGGTGGAGGAGTCTCAATGGGGAGACTTAGTGGAAGAGGTGATATGTGATCACGTTGTCCATGGTGATGATCTGTAGGGATGTTCGGAGGATGGTCATAATTGAATGTTGTACTGTGGAATGTTGTTCATTCCAGTGGTGATGAATGAGGGAGTCTTTCATGAGTTTCATAGATCACCATTAGTGGTACATACAATAGTTTCTAAGATGTAACGTGGTTTGATGATTTGGTATTGGTGGACCGAGATAAAGTGGAAAATAATAGAGTTTGTGGAAAGATGTTTTGTATTCCATAAGTTAAAGGTCAAGCATCTTGTTCTCAGAGGTTTTTTTGTAGCCCTTGGATGTTTCTGAGTGGAAGTGGGATGAAATCTTGATAAATTTCATTATAGGGTTACCCGAATCTCAGGGATACTACGATGATATATTGGTAGTTGCAGATCAACTGAAGAAATAAGTTCACTTCTTATAAATTAAGGAGTCGGGCATAGTGGATGCCTTGGAAAAGAGGTGTGTGGATTAAGTGGTGTGGTTTCATGTTGTTCCAAGTTACATTGTCTCATATTAGGACTCACGATTTAACTCATGAGTATGGAGGGGATCTCATTATGACTTTGGCACCCAGTTACTCCTCAACACTGCCTTCCACCCTCATATAGATGGGAAGATAGAGCGTACTATCCATATATTGGATGATATGTTGTGGGAGTGTGTCTTCGACTTTGGTGGATCTTGGGTATGACACATTCCCTTGGTATAATTTTCCTATAATAATAGCTATCACTATTCCATTAGAATGGATCTATTTGAATCTTTGTACAGAAGACTGTATCATTCTTCATTGTGTTGGATGGACGTTGGGGAGACAATTGTTCTTAGTCCCAATGTCATGCAGAACACAATATAAAAGGTTTATCTTTTTGGTTAAAGGTTTAAAGTAGTGCAATACCAATAGAAGTATTATTTCAATCATAGGAGTAGGCCCTTGGAGTTTGAGGTTATGGACTATGTGTTCTTGAAGTTCTCACCATAACATGGGATGTAGAGGTTTGGAAGAGGCAGTAATCTTTCTCCCAGGTTTGTGGGACCCTTTTAGGTGTTGGGGCGAGTTGGTTAGGTGGAATATTGGTTGGCATTGCCACCATGGTAGAAGAGGATCCACAGATTCTTCTATGTCTTTCGTCTTCATCGCTATCTTCACGATGACTCTATTATCATTGAATGGGGAGAGTTAGATATCAAGGATGATTCAACATTTGTGGAGAGACCAGTGGAGATCTAGGATCATTTAGAGTACGTGTTGTATTGGTGAACCATTCCTTTGGTTCGTGTATTTCGTAGGCATAGTGGTCAAGAGGCGATTAATTGGGAGTGATAAATGTAGATGTGTGCCCAGTACTTGGAGTTGTTTTGAGTTTTACTTTTCACTATTTTTCTTTTGAAATGTGATGTTTGAACCTCTCTATTTTATGAGATGAGCTTTTTTCCTTTGATTTGTGATGTGTCTGTCATAAAGTGTGATAACGTATTGAAATGAAAAAATTGGAGGACCTTATTCTTAAGTGAGATGCATTAATTGTGATGTGATTAAACCCATGTGTGTGAGTCAGTGTCTTCCAGACCAGATAGTATATTGACATGGATGATTGAATTATATAATTCGTATGTTCGGATGGTATTGTATGTTATGATTGTGTGGTGTGTTTTGGGGTCATTTGGGTTTATGTGATGAGGCTTGGGTTTTATATGTTGAAGGAGTTGTTCTTGGATGGAGGGGTTTCCACTCCAGCTTTTGAACAATATGGGGCAGTTTATCATTGAATGTTTTTGTACATAGTAGTGTTTCTAGTTTAGCAGGGGTCCTTGAGAGGTATCTCAAGGGATTTTTGTTTAGACCCTTCTTCTAATTTTATTCATGGTTGGTTTTTTATTCTTGAGTGTGAGAATAGTTTAAGAGGTATACGATGTAATGTCCTAGACCACTCCTATCCATTCCTTTGTGAGAATCCAGTGTTTGAGGTGTTCTGGGAGATAAAGTTTGATATTTTCATTACATTTAAAAATTTCCCTACTTTCCATGTTCTCTAACAGTGGATCACCCTGGAAATGAATTTTTTGAGGTGACTCACTAGTGGTCTCTGACTATAAATGTCTCGTTGGCGGTCACTCATCCAGTGGTGCCTCATCTGGTGGTGTCTCGAGTCGTGGTGACTCACTAATGGTGGAAATCATTTCATCTGACAGTATATTTCTGAGTAGCAGCTTTCCAAATAGTGAATCACCAAATAGAGACTCACAGAACAGTAACTCGCAGAATAGTGAATCACAAAATAGTGACTCATAGAATGATGACTCAGTAAGTGGTGACTTACCAAATAGTGAATCATAGTATTGTGACTTGATGAGTTGTGTCTCTCTGAATGTTGACTTACTGAATGATTACTCACCGAGCAGTGCCTCGTCTAATGGTGGATTATGAACTATGTTTCCAACTTCCTATAGTTTCTCCCTTTTGACATTTTTATTGACATAAAATACTTTCCAGGCATTAATTAGAGTGTTTTGATACCATTTCAAAGCCCATAAATCCTATATTTGTCTTCATAAGGGTATGGGGGATTTTACTTAGTCAAAACACATTATATCAACCTGATCCTCCTTTAATGGGAAACCAAAAACACATCTAAATTGTTTATCTATTTATATCACTTGAAGGATAAGATACATTTCCACCATTATTCTTCCTTTTTTATTTTCGTTGTTGATAGATTCCATGAACCCTTCACCCCATAGTAGTCTTGTGACCGTGTTGTGGGTTTTGGACCATGTTTCCCTTGTGTTTTTTCAGTTGCATGCACTCCCCTATCATGGTGCAATCAGGATGTTCCATTTTTATTTCTTCCAAGTATGTTTTCTTTCAGATATATCATATTGTATATCATGTGGGGTGGTTTTATGAATACTTCATGTGTATATATCATTGAATTTAGATAAATAAAGACAATTGAATCATTTTAAGATCAATATGATGGGCTGAGAAAAGTGATTCATGCTCCTGCTGGTTTGTTATCTCTTTTGATATTTTAATTTTTATGGGATAACTGCCCACTAAAAATCACAACCTTTGGGTTTTATTTCTTGTTCATGTAATGGTTTATGGAATGCATATTGTTTTTCCTATTGAACGATTATAGGTGAAAATTGTTAACTGTGTATATTCATCTAATAAGTGGACACCCCCAGGATCGTACTATTTTTATAACAACCCCTAAATTAACAAGTGGAATTAAAGAAGGAATGCCTTATTAAATCTGAATATTTGTTTCCTTGGTTCTAAGAGTGTAGTAATTTGGGCATGGTATGTTTGTGTAGTAGGGATACAGATATGGTTGTGAGTTGGGGATTTTTATGGTTGAGATGATGTATTAGGATGGATGACTTTGAAGAATCATACTAGTGGTTAGTATGAGTGATTATCCATTAATAACATGTAAGAATATTCAACCCATAGCTAGAGGTTAGGGTATGACATGTCTTTAATGTGAAGTGGGTTAATTTTCAATATATGTGGCTTTTTTTTCATAGCATTTGATCGATGAGTGGTGAAATGGATAAATAAAATGTTTAATAATGAATGAAATTGGATAAATAATTTGTTAAGGAATGTGAATCAGGTTTTGTGGATTGTTGTTTGGTATTGTGCATTTATAGGTAGCAGCAAAGGTGGTAGTGTTGTGGGCTGATTTCTTTTTTGAGAACCCATAGTTTGGGCTTGTGTTTCTTTCTCTATATATATGTATACACTCTATATTCTTGTGATTTCTATACTCACCCCACCCTAGTTGATCACATTGTTCCAACCACCCCCATCAACATGGGGGTGAGTGTCTTTCCCAACATCATACCGGGAGGATGGATGGCTAGCCAGATGCTCTTCCCTACACCCTCTTCTAGGAAGTGATAACACATGTTTGTTTGGGTAGGTTGTGGTTTGTGGGTCCCAGGTGTGTGAGTGTAAGTTTTTATTTCCCATGTGTCTTCAAGGTGATATGTGTTGTGATTTCCAGGGTGTCCTTCGAGTGAGACGTGTTGTGTTTTCCCTAGGTGTCTTCAGTATGGGATGTGGTTTACGAACTAGGTGTATACAAGTGGGATATGAAGTGGTTTTTGGACAAGGTTTCTATGGGCGGAATGTGATGTGGTTTCTGGCCCATGTTTCTATGGGTGGGATGTGATGTGGTTTGTGGCCTAGTTGTGTGCGAGAAAGTTGTGTTGTGGTACTTTCAGAAGATGTGGGAGTCCATGGATGTTTTCCATTATGAAAGAGTGTCTAATTAGTGGGAAGTGGTGTAGGGTACCCTATCATTGATTTGAATTATATTATATTACCTGTCTTTCATTATTTGGTGAGTTTGCCTTGGTGAGGTTAGGATGGTTATTATAACTATTAAGTGATGTTTGGTTATAATGTTTTCTCATAGAGGCATTAGTATGCTTCTTTCAAATGTGCATGATAGAAATTTATTTTCCAACTGATTATACCTATATAAAACTATTTTCATGTTTCTTGGCTGATTTTGTGGATGATCAATCATATATCAGGATATTTTTTCAAAAAAATGGTCAGACCTCTTATATTGAGAGATCTATATACCCTTGGTTCTAGTCACTGACCCTAATCCTATTGGAGGTGGGACTCAGGGGTCATTAGCTCTCATTCTTCATTTCCATCCTAGGAGGGTAATCTTTGGTGGGAGGGGTTGTGACACTGATTTCATTTCTTGTTACAGTCCCTTAATAATGAACTGAGTTCATTTCTCATTCTATTTTAGTAATACTGACATGAGTTCATTTCTTGTTCCAACCATGTCAATCTCATGAAATATATATCATTAAAAATTTCATTGGAGGGAGGTATAGGTTCCAAATTTCTCATAATGAAATCATACATACATGTGCCATAATATCATAAACAATCATATCATAAAACACACAATGAAATGGGTATCAAAAACATGTAAACATATTACAACCTATAGACAATGATATAGGTTTCAAAACTATTTCATCTAATTCATATCCCCTGAAAGATAAAATGATTTCATAAATATATAAACTATGAAAAATAAATTTATTTGATAAAAATATATCTTCTGAAATAGAAACAGATTTCATAAACATATAACCCATGAAATGTAAATTGATTCCATAAACATATAATCTGTGAAAGAGAAATGAGTTTTATAAATACGATGACATCAAACATTACACATTTATAAAATAAATATAAATGGAACATTTTGATCATTTCCGATAAGCGAATGAGTTATATCAATATATTTTATCTTATATGAAAAATAATTTTTAAATATATATAAAAAACATTCCTTGAAGAAAATATCATTTCTTCTTTTAAAAAGGAGTTTCAATACATAAAACCATTTGAAAATAATTTTCATAGAAAATACCTTGAAAATTTATAAAGATGGCCCAAAAAAAATTTTAAAACCTTTTTCATTGAAAAATTATAGAAAAATATTCAAAACATTTTAAAAACTTTTTTCTTTGAAAAAACATTGAAAAATTATAAGGAAAGATTTAATTTTTTTTAAAAACATATAGAATAGGTTTTGAAAACCATTTCATTAAAAATAATTTTAAAGCATATAAATAAATCTTAAAAACGTTTTGAAAGTTTTATTACTTGATAACATATGAAATAATCATGAAAATATTTGGAAAAAAATTTCATTGAAAATACATTAAAAATTTATAAACTAGGGTTGAAATGATTTTGAAAATGGTTTTCCTTGGAACCTTTTAAAAGAAGCTTGAAAGCATTTTCAAAAACCATTTCCTTGAAAAATAATAACAGAATCTTGAAAACATTTTGAAAACCATTTATAAAAAAATCACTTTTAAAACATTTTCTTAAAAATTAACCTTTAAACATGAAGAGTAAGCTTCAAATAATTGATTGTGGATAAATCCATATATGTTGTATAAGGTAAAAATAACATTACTTGTGCACGATAAATAGGTTAGAAAAATTACTCGTTCAAAAAAGGATAAGAAGGATCCTTTGAAAACATTTGAAAAATAAAAAAGGAAAAAAAATTCTTTATATTATCAAAGTATAATAGTAAAATATTCTTGTAAACCCTTTTTTGAAAACATGAATTTAAAAGAATATAGATTTTCAACCGAAGTGAGGGTAAAGTCAGGAATTCTTAAAAACACTTTATTTACTATATAAGGACCAAAAGAGTGAAATAAATGGTACCAATATAAGAATAAATCATTAATATCCCTATTAGAATAAAATAAATTAATTTTATTGAGATATGTATCATAATATTTCCTCAAATGAATCATAAACATAAACAATCTTCAAAAGTAATAAGATTGTCTCCATAAACTCTTATAACAAGGTAACTTGGGATCATACTATAAATGTAAGTAAATTAAATTGAATGAAACCTAAAATATCATTAAAAAATTAAATTCATGATATAACATGTAAAATTGAAGTATATAGACCTCCAAAGAGAATTTAGGTTCATAACAAAGCATGAGTCTCAAAGAAAAAAAAATTAAGGTAAAACTATTTCACCGATTTGGTAACTTTTTAAACTTTTACCCCTGAAATAAAGATAAAAAATGTATAGGTGAATACCCATATATTTAATTATAATATACATAGAATAAAATCATGGGTAGTACATACACAACATAAACAGAAATAGTGGTGAAAATATCTTTTATCACAGGGAAATTAAAAGTGATATGAAATCCACTTATCTTGTCTCTTGAATCTTGTCCTACTCATTCAAGCCACCGGTATAATAAATATAAATGTATTATAAATCGTTTATAGAACCATATTTTTATATCCAATACCATATATAATTTTATTATGACCTTATATTACTTGATTTTTAACAAACCTATGTTAAAGATTCACTTTGGGTAATATTCAGTTTATTCTTCACATGTGTCGTATTTGTTATATATTTGGTCCTTATTCTTTATTTCATGATTTAAAAAATGTAAAACATGACATAAATATAATATATATATATATATATATATATTATTTTTATTATAATAATATATATAATATTTAATATTTAACAAAATACATTGTTCATGGAAACGGTAGGTCGTGCGTAGGTATGCATGAATGCTATTTTCGTTTAATTGTCACGTTGAAAGAATAAAAGTAAAAGATATATATATATATAATTAAAGTGTATTTATTATCTCATATATATCATATATATTCACTAAAAGCATCTTTAATACATTCCATGTAGTGTGTGAATGAATTACATCACTTTGAGGGGATGGTAGTCCATACTTTCTCAAACGAAACTATCATATTTACACCATATAGAATGTAAAAAAGATATGTTTTTTCAAAGTAATACGAAAGATTAAATATAACATATATATAATATATTATGTATATAAATATATAATCCTTCATAATTTCCACTATGAGAGGTGGTAAAGGAAAAATGAACAATCATTGTTTAGTGAGACGATAGTTCACAATACATATAAATAGTATGTTCGTTACCCGTTAGATAAAGGTGTGTGTATGTGCAGGTTTAATCCTAAAAATAAATCCATACTAGTATATTTATAATATGGTTGTTTTTATATAATCACAGAATAAATAGAGTGGATGAGGTGAAGAAGGAAAATAAAATAAACGAACTTGAGAGAAGGCATTACCCCATAATCAGATAATTCCTTTTGTTTTGTGTCTAAATGATTACTTGGAAGGATTTATTCCCAAATTTAGGCTTCAAAGAGGAAGTTAGGTATGTTTGGAATTGTATTTGGAATATATTTTATATAATTAATTGGTTTTATAGGTGTGAAGAAGTGGGAGAGGTTGTGGCCTTTTATAGGGAAGGAAAAGGGATCACTTGGAATTTTTAATAATAAGTTAGGGGTGAACATGTTATTAACTAAATAACGTAATAAAAATAATTAAATAATTGAATTTTTATAGACAACAGATTTCCATAAGATTTTATTTTTCCAATTGGATAGGCCATTTGGTCCCCTAAGATTAAGGTTTAGTCCCTAATAAAGCTTAATTTGTCCTTAATCATTGTGATTAATCTTAATAACTTTTACTAATAATTAAGATAAAAAATCCACATGATATAATTATAATATAAATATTTCATTTTTTATAATAGTGAATGTAGATTTTACAAAATTTAATTCGCAAAAGTGACAAATTTAAGATTGATGTGAATCCTGTGGACAAGATGAAATAATATGTTTTTAAAGTAGAAAAATGGGCAAAAGTTTGTTAAGTTTTTATATTCAATTTGAAAGTGAAATTAATCAAAATAACCTAATTTTTATTAATATAGAAATAATTTTACCTAAAAAAAATTTAAATTATAATTTACCCTTAATAATTATTTAAACAAAAAGGAAGTTATTAAATAAAATAAGGTATTTTTCACTATTCCTCAAAAAATGAGGTTTCTTTAAAAAAACCAAACAATTGTCCCTAAGATAATTTATTCATTATAAATTAAAAACTGAAGTTTATTTTGTCAAATTTAACTTCTAGATGTGTCTAAAATTAATTTTATTGTTTTACATATAAGGACGAGAAAGGTAGTTCATAAAAATTATATCTTTCGTTATCAATATGGTTTGTTTCAATAAAAAATTTATAAAAAATATTTGAAAATTAGTTATTAATATACATATTACTAACTTTAACAAATAGGTTATAATTATCTCATTTTAATAATTATAATAGAAAAATTATGTTTCGTAGAAATATCAGTGTTGTGTGTGATGTATAGAAAGTCGTTGTTCAGTGTAACCTATGTCAAGTCAATGTTCTGTGTATTGTACACCGAGTTGGTGACGTGTAACGTATACCAAATTTATGTTGTGTGAATGGAATGTTTTACTTACTGATTTAATAATAAAAAAAATATTTTTAGAGTTTCGTGAAATGAAAAATACGAAATATTAAATTAATTCAAAAAGAAATAATTCACAAAATCTTAGGGTGTTAAATTATACCCCCTTAAAATGAATTTCACCCTCAAAATTCATATAGGTTATCAAAGGTTTAATACTTGAAAATTTATTTCATATAAACCCTTAACATAAAAATGAATACTAAAACTTATTTTAAAAAAGGAAATATAGAAACGTTTTGGTTACCAAAAGTAACATATTACTAGGATTCCACATAAGAAGACATAAATGGGAAGTGAAAACATATACATGGAAGAAAAATATAACAATCTTGTTCTAATGGATATTTATAGAGAAAAATGATTAGAAGTAGTGGGTGATCACAAAACAAAAAATTAGTGATAATCTAAGTGACCAAATTATTTATTAGAAATAAAGGTGCCAGGATAATTTTTTTTCAATATCCTTATTCATGTTTTGAAGATTTCTATTACTGTCTAGGAACATAAGGAAATATACTTACTCGATTTAATTCCTTTTCATATATAAAATCTCACCATTTGGTTATTCCTTGATCATTTCTAACTTAATCTCTTAATCCATTGAATAGTAGCGAATTTTTCATTCTTAAAGATCTAACTGATCCATAGATCCATGATATTCCATCCCATTTGACTTCAGTTATCATCAACAAAAATATGTTATAATAGGTTATCAAACATGTATAAATCATCATGCGGTGAGGTATAATTATAATCTCACAAACTTCATACAAATTTTAACTTATTCCCTTCCATAAATGGTTAACTGTGTAGCTCTTCTAGAAGATAAAAATCCATGAAATTAAAAATAAGGTCACAAAATCATATTAATATTAATCCCACATATATCATAAGGTATATATTCGTTGTCACATTCCAAATATGTTAATACCCTCATCATATATTCTCTTAAAACATGGTCATAACCTAAATTACAATAAATCATTTTTAAAAACATTCATGATTCCTTATTCCAAAGATTACATTGTATATTTATTAAATCAATGAAGTTGTAAACTTCATCCTTGATTACATAGACCATTTTGTCAATATCTAGTTTTAGGGTAATCTGCACCATCCAATTTACTTATTCATATCCAGCATATCATTATCAAAATATCATTATCTAAATTTCATGAATTACTTTAGGGTCGACTTCCCTTAATCAATATATCACATTTCCATGAAATCACTTTTTTATGTATTCATTATTATTCAACATGTCCTTTTCAATCCTTAATGAAAACATATACTAAAAATACATATACATTTCATGATTCATATAACATAATATTTTAATTCCAAAATATAAATAATTCATCAATCCAAATTTATTATAAAACAATTACTTAGGATTCACAAAATTATTTTTTAATACCTCTTTCCAAGAATATGGAATATGAATCATGTTTTACGGTTCCTTAACCCCAATCAAATTTTACAAACTCTTTATTTTCATATGTATAATCAATACTCATACAAACTTCCTGATTCTTTTCATGATATTTCAACTTGGGAAACTAATTCATATTTTTCCCATGCTTTCCACATATGAAACATTAAACTTTTACCATGTTCGTTCTAGTTATCACCATTGAATAAAACTAGAAAATGTAGTGTGGTAAACATTTATAATAATGGGATACCATATAATCAAGAAAAATTACTTATAGGGTGACAAAATCATGGTTCTTGATTATTTAATCTATAACAACAAAGATTTATCCGAGGTTATTCATTGTCATCATCTATTTAATTTTTTAATGATGGGTCATTAAGAGTTTTGTGAATTCCCAAATCATATCCCATGGGAGTGTCAAACCAAGTGTACAGTAAGGCCCATTATCGTGTACCAAATTACCCCGAGTGAGGCTCGGAACATCTTGTTGGAGTTGTTACCCCTAGGTACATCTATTAAAGAGCCACATCCACTTGTAGTATATTGAGCATGATATATTTCTAGGAAAAAAATCACTATATCCTTTAACAAAATTTGAAGACATTTTCCTAAACGTTGACTCATCCTTATACTTATCCTTAGAGACATCCCCGAAAATATCCTTAGAAATATACATAGGGATATCACTAAATATTTCTCATACTAGTTTCCAAATTTTGACTAAACCTTTCCATTGATACCAAATATAGTGACCCAAGCTTATCAAATATGGATATTACATCATTTTAGATGAATATTCTATATATTACAAAAATACATGCCCAAGGACTATAATAGTTTAGTGTCTTTGGAAACCAGGAAACAAAATCTTCTATCATGGCGAAAGATCTTAAAAATATCCCATAAAGATCTCCACATTTATTACTTATACCTAAAACATTTATTCATAATCTGGGGAAAATAAACATAAGAAATGGGTGAGCTCATATTCTCTGTAATGGTAAATACAGGAAATGTATAAGAATAACATGAACAAAAGGGTATATAACTTGAGAATAACATTTTAGGATCATACCCTGCATATTATAGATCAAAATAAATATTGTAATTTCATAAGACATGAATCATAATGAAATAAATAACATAATCCACGAAATCACAACACAGTAATAAATCATGTATTTGTGGAAGGTACATAAAAATATATAATTATTTTCACATAAGTCACGACATTGCTGTTGAGACCATATTAGTTAACAAATTCCTTTACTGAACAAGGATCACACCATGTTCCATCCTTTTATTATAAAAACGAGTTCATTTCTTGTTCCATCCCTATAATACTGAACAGAGTTCATTTCTCATTCCATCCCTATAAAACTGAACCAGGTTCATTTCTCATTCCATAATTGTAGAAATGACATGAGTTTATTTCTCATTCCATCCAGGTCTATCTCATGATATATAAATCATTAACCAATTCATTGGAGGAATATATAGGTCCCACCCATACCATAATTAAATCATAAAAACATGTTTCACAATATCATAAACAATCATATCCTAACCCACATAATGAAATGGATATTATAACCATTTAAACAAATCAAAACATGTACATGTTTTATATCCATTTAATTTAAAGCATAACCCGCGAACAAGAAATGTATTTCAAAAACATATTACCATTGAAAGAGAAATGAATTTCAAAAAATATAAATCGTGAAAGAGAAATGTAATTTATAAACATATAACTCGTGAAAGGGAAATGAATTTCATAATATTATAACCCATGAAAGAGAAACAGGTTTGATAAAGACCATGACATTAAGCATAACACATTTGTATAAATAACATTAATAGAACCCTTAGACCATTTCCTATAAGGTAATGAGTAACATCAATTTATTTCATCTTAGATGGAAAATAATTTTGAAATATCTTTCAAAAACAATTCATTAGAAAAATATCCTTTCTTCATTTAAAAATGATTTTTATTATGTAAAACCATTTAAAAAATAATTTTCAAAGAAAATAATATTAAAAATTATAAATAAGACTTGAAATCATTTTGAAAAACGTTTTCCATAAAATATTATAAAATATGATTCAAAACATCTTGAAAATAATTTTCATTGAGAACACTTTGAAAATTTATAAATAATTATAGAAAATGTTTTGAAAAACTTTTTACTTGAAAAAAAATAAAAGAAGTTTTGAAAACTATTTCATTGAAAATACATTGAAAATTTATAGACAAATATTGAAAATGTTTTGAACACTTTTTTACTTGAAAAAAATATACGTTGATCTTGAATTTTTTTGAAAACTATTTCTTTGAAAATAATTTTAAAACATATAAATGTGTCTTGAAATCATTTTGAAAACCATATTCCTTGAATATTTATAAAAGATGTTTAAAAACATTTTTCATAACAATTTTCATTGAAAAATTATAAAATAAGATTTAAAATATTTTGAAAACCATTTCTATGAAAGTATATTTAAAAAAAAATCTTAATAATTAAACATTAAATATTAAAAGAAAGATTCAAATGATTGATTTTAGATAAATCCATACATGTCATATGAGGTAAAAAGAATATCTCTTTTGCATGATATAATGGTTAGAAAACTGCCTCATTCAGAAAATGACAAGAATATTCCTTTGAAAATATTAGATAAATAAATAAAGGTAAAACATTTCTTTTAATCATAATTAGATAATTTTATAATATTCATAGAAACCCTTTTTGGAAAACACGATTTTAAATAACCTAGATTTCATACCGAAGAGAGGGTAATGTTAGGATTTCATAAAAACACTTTATTTACTATATTATGTACTAAATAGTGTAATAAATGGTAAAAATATATTAATAAATAATTAATAACCCTATAATAAGAAACTACATGACTTTTCATGAGATATGGATCATAAAATTTCATCAAAGTAATCATAAACAAAAACAATCTTGAAAAGCGATAAGATTGTCTCAATAAAATATTATAACATGGAAACTTGGGGTCATAATCTATATATAAGGAAATAAAAAATCATGAATCATGAAATATCATGAAAAGAATTAAATTCATGATATAATATGTAAAATTTATGTATATACACCTATAATGATAATTTAAGTGCATAACAAAGCATGAGTCTCAAAGAAAGAAAATTGAGACAAAACTATTTCACTGATTTGGTAACTTTTTAAAATTATACTACATGAAATAAAGATAATAAAATGGATATGTTAATACCCATAAATATAATTATAAGACACATAGAATAAAATCATGTTCAATATATACACCATAAAAAAGGAAAGAGTGGCGAACATAGCTTGTATCTCATAGAAATAAAAACTGAGATGAAATCCCCTTACCTTGAGTCTTGACTCTCATCATACTCATTATAAACACATGTATAATAAATATAAATTTATTATAATTCTTTTATATAATTATATTCTTATATATAATACCTTATATGGTTTGATTACGTCCATATATTATTCTCTTTTTGACAATCATATGTTAAGTTTTCACGTTGTATAATATTCACTTTATTTCTTCGCACGTGTCTTAATATGTTATATCTTTGGTCCTTATACATTATATCATGATATAAAGAATATAAAACATGATATAAATATCATGTATATATATTATATTATTAATACATTAATATATATAATATATAAGAATGAAAAATAATACACTGTTCCTGAAGATGGTAGGTCGTACGTACAAATGCATGAACGCTATTTTCGTTTAATATTTATATTGAAAGAAAGAAAGTAAAAGAACTGTATCTATATGTATATATCATTATTATAGTTTCATTATAATATTATATATATCATATATATTCACTAAACCTATCATTAATATATTCCATGTAGTGTGTGAACAAATCACAATGCTTTGATGGGGCAGTAGTCCACACTTCCTCAAACAAAATTATCATATTTATACCAAATAGAAAGTAAAAATATATGTGTTGTAAAAGTAATACAGAAGATAAAATAAATAATAAATATAATATAATAAATATATAAATATAATTTTTGTTGTAATGTTCACCATGAGAGTTAGTAAAGAAAAAATTAACAATCATCTTTTAGTGAGGAGGTTGTTTGTCATACACATAAACAATATATTTGTTACCCATTAGATAGAGGTGTGTGTATGTGTAGGTTTAACCCTTAGAATAAAAAAAATAGTATATTGGGGATAATTTTATTTTCATATAATCATGGGATAAAGATATATGATGGGTGGAGAAGGAAAATGAAAGAAAGAAACTTGACAGAAGGTGTTAGCCCTTAATCGGGTAACTTATTTTGGTTTGGGTCAAAAGGATTACATGGAAGAATTTATTAAAAAATGGAGGATTAAAATAATAATGGATGGATTTTTGGAATTGTATTGGTTAGATATTGTAAGAACATAACTGGTTTTAAAGGTGTGAAGAAGTGGTAGGGTTGGTGGCCTTTTACAAGGAAGGAAAAGGGCTCACTTTGAATTTCTGAAAATAATTTAGTGTACACATGTTCTTCCCTAAAAAAATAATAAAAACAAAACTAAAATAAATAATGGAAGTTTTATACCAGAAATATGGACATCCAATGGGTTTTGGATAAGTGGATAGGTAATTTCCCCCCTAAGATTATGGTGTAGACCCTAATTAAGCTTAATTTGACCTTAATTGATGTGATTAATTTTAATCACTTTTACTAATAATTTTGGCCCAAAATAAACATGATATAATTATAATCTAAATATTAAACATATTTTTTGAAATTAAATTCATATAATTGGAAAATTTTAAATTAATTTTAATCTTTGGGACGAGACGAAATAATGAGTTTTTAAAGTAGAAAAATGTTCAAAAGTTTTTTAAGTTTTTAAAATCAATTTCAATGTGAAATCAATAATAATGACATAAATGGTAATAATATAGATATAATGTTACCTTAAATTAAATATAAATTATAATTTACCAATAATAATTATTTAAATGAAAAGGGAGTTGTTAACAAAAATGCATTATTTTTTACTATTCATCAAAAAGTGATGTTTCTTAGAAAAATCCCAAAAATTCACCATAAGATAATTTCATAATTCTAAAATAAGAAATTTATTTTATTTTATCAAATTAAATTTATATATGTGTCTAAAATTAATTTTATTGTTTTCCATAGAAGGACATGAAATGTAGTTCATAAAAATTATATAATTCGTTCTCAATATGTTTTATTTCTAAAAAACCATTGTAGAAAATATTTTAAAAGTAGTTATTAGTATTAATATTACTAATTTTAATGGATATGTTTTAATTATATCATTTAAATAATTATAACAGTAAAATGATATTTCATTGAAACATCATTTTTACCTGTAACATACATGCACGTCAGTGTTACATGTAACATACGTCAAGTCGATGTTCCTTGTATCATATAATGAGTTGGTTACCAGTAACATAATCCAGGTCAGTTCCATGAGAAGTTAATGTTTGATTAAGTGATTTAATAAAAAAATTCTAGAGATGCCTGAATATAAAAATATAAAAATATTAAATTAATTTTAAAAAACAAAAATTCAAAAAATATCGGAGTGTTACACACTTGATACCCCATGTCATAAGACAATTGTACCATATGAAAAAGCTTATATATTACTTATACAATATGGGTAGATCTTAGCCTATGATATAAATCATTTTCACATATAGTCTTGTGATATAGTTCAATGATATAATATGATTGAACTATTTTGGTATATATCCGACAACGATAACTTACCATTATTTATTTATCTATGTAAAATCATTCACCATTGAATGTTAGAATCCATTTATTGGTTACTAAATTATGACGATCAATGATATTACTTGGTGATAGATCTAAAGGAGATATTCTTGGAATCTCAATTTTATACAATGCAATGTATCCATATAATAGTTTACAACTGAGGTATACCGTAAAGGCATTATATGAGATTTCATGACACTACCTTTTATGGTATATTATATGATAAATGGATATCATATTGTACAACTCATGAAAGTTATAGGGTATGAATAGTCACCTCATAAAGCAAGGAATTTGATACATTACCATTTTCTTTGATACTCATGGTAGAAGGACGATAATAGTTATCACTCATGGGAGTTCCCTATATTGGATGTCATTAAAGGGAGGTTACAAAAGATTTAATTGAAAGGTGTATATGAATTCATGTGATATGTACTTGAATTACTTAGAGGAATTTACTCATTCTCTATAATGCATGAGTAAATGTAATCTTACCCAAGGAGAACCCTCAAAGGATTCATAAAGCCCACTTCCATAGGATATTGGTATGCAACTTGGTCATTAGGCCCATTTAAGGTTGTTTGAAGTTGATGTAGAAACATATTTTTTGTAAGGTATTCACATTTATATATTTTTATATTTTTTATAATTTCATTTATTATATAATGGATGATCTTGGATTGGGATTCTATATCTCTTCCACTCCCTCTAATAAGTTTTATAAAATCTAAAAAAAATTCAATAATGATATGAGATATCACCATGTATTTTGATTTGTGAAATCATATGGTACATGAATAATTTAGAACTTTTATTCATCATAATATTACAATAGTAAAATATGACTCAAAAATTTAGTCAAGCTGGATGAATCATGAGTTATGATATAGGGATACTGTATGTAGCGATTCAATAGAAATCCACATATATTTACTAAGCATTGTGTATAAATCTTGATATATCATAAAATATAATTTTTGTTACATGTTTTAAAAAATAGAGCATCATATCACTAATAACATATTTAAACATATCATTAAATATTATACCCTTATCATAGGTAATGATATGGCTATCGGTTGTAAAATTTGTCTGATAACACTAAATTGTATAGAACCATTGTTCAATTTATCATATATTACAATTTCACCTATATTTTCATATATGATTATTATTCATAGCCTATGACTTCAAAATTAATTGAAAAATAAAATTTAAGGTGAAATTGTGTTACTTGAAATATAATTAGGAAATAAATTTTATTATTTTTAAATTATCTATAAATAATTATAAATGGTATTTCAGAGATTATTATTAATTTATAAAGTGTTTATAAATTAATTAATCACAAATACTTTATAATTAATTAATAAATATTTAAGACATATTTATTATTAAATATTCATCAATATTAGATATTAATATATAAATAAAATTTTTCAAGTTATATGATATGCCTTTTGAAATAGAAATAATGTTCTTATTTAGAAATCATAATATTAATTTATAATTTTTTTTATTATTTGTAAAATAAGAGAAAAATATAATCCTTTTTTATTTTAAAATTAATATTTTTTCATAATACTTCATTTGAATTGTTCAACTTAAGGGACTAATTTTAGATATTATTTATACAACATAAAAAGAGTTTTGATTATTAATATGATTATATTATGTGATATTTAGATTATATTAAATTCATATCTAATATACATTGGATTGTAAAATGTTTATTATTCACAAAATGTCATATATTTTAAGGAAATTCTATATAATGAATAATATTTAAATTTCATATCATGAAATGATTTTTTATATTCAAGATTACAGAATGTCTATAATGTTTAGCTAAATAATAAAGTATTTATTATTAGATTTTTTTGAATTTTCCATTAGTATTTTTATCATGTTAAATATATGAGATGTTTATTTATTTAAAATTTATTACCTTGTTTATTATTTACACATTAATTTTTTATATTGTGAGTATGTGTATGTTTTATTCATTGAAATTGGTTCTTAGTTATCATACATGCATTTAAGAGTGACATGATAGGTTTGATAATGGATTTAATTGATATCTACCTTTAATTTAGTGTCTAATTAATGTTATTAGATATGATTTATTTATTTATATATTTTATACATATCATTTATTATATTTGTGATGAATGTAAATCTCTCTTGAGTAAAGTATCCCTCGGTAGAGGAACTTTGGGCAAGACTTTCCACTGGCCGGGAGGCTTATACCTTATTCTAGAAATGTGGGGGTTGAAAATCTATAGATCTATACTAACTCATAAGGGGAATTACAATTTTAAATAATTAAAAATGTTTAAATGAAAAGTTCATTTACCATTTAGATGAGATGCATTTTTTGTGTGTAAATAGGCCAAGATTCTATTTTTTGGGAAAGTAACAAAAACTATGAGTTATAAAAATAGTTTCACCTAAATATGGTATGAACATATTTTTTTAATGGAAGTAAAATGATTCCAAACTAAATCACTAAAATCATGACTATATAAATGGAATAACATGAGATAAAATAGTGAGACTAAATTCCCTCCTCCATACTAAGTGTTATATTCCATCCAAAGTGCCATATGTCAAGACCTCAATCATTAAACCTGGTACGTTCTTCAAAATTTGGGTTCCCATGGATTATCTTGTGTAAGGAATGGTAAAAATGGATAACCATAAGAGTTAGGTAACCAAATCCCATTATGTCATTTGGGTCACACTTTTCAAGGAAACCTTAAGAGTCATAATAACAATGGAATAGGGTTTTATTTATCCACATGATATATTGGAAATAGGGTTTTCGTCTCAACTATATAAGAGTCATATATGATATGATTTGGATTATTCCCTACCTAAATAGCTAAGTGGTGAGAGTAACACTAAAATAGACTCATTTATTAGTGATATATATATATATATATACTAATTAATATGATTCAAATCTAAAAGGGGATATCATTTTAGTAGGACCCCATATAATAAAAGTCATTATTAAATATTTTAAATACATGATACTAATTTGGTAAAATGTTTTTTCTATATATAAATATAATCATAATCATAAAAATATATTTAATACCAATCCAATCTGAAGGAGAATCTCAATTTAAGAAAAACATATTCCTGGAAACTTAAGAAGATTTCTAATATAAATGGAAATTCATTATGCTAAACCAAACCCTTAATGAGAAACCATGTTTTGAAGTTGTTAAACATGTGAATCTATATTTGTATAAAATGATTCAATTTTTAATTAAATTCAATTTGAAGTTGTGTTATGGTTTTGGTTGTTTGTGGTGTTCGGGAAGCCATGGATCAAATTTGGGAAGAACAGTCCCTAACTATTTCTATGAAGTTGTGGATGAAAGGTGGTCATGGGGTAATATAATTATTCAAACTATTAATTATTCTATAAAAAACCCTTGGTTTTGTATAGTTGGTCACACCATGAACATAATGTTCACTCCATCAATGATCACTTGGGATGTTTTTAAAGAGGGTTATAATTATCATTGTCCTCATACCCCATTAAACCCTCCTCCACCTCTCCATCAGAGTGAAAACAGGTTTTTGGAATATATTATCCTCATTGGAGATTTTATCTCACTACTCCTAATCTCTTGATGGATTGAAGTGTTGTTCATTAAAGTGGAATTATCTCAGCAAGTGTTACATTGATTAAGACACAAGTTACCTTTTATTCCTTTGTTTTTATATTATCTTGATTAAAAATATAATTTAACTGATGTTTGTATGATTTTATGGATTTACTGTGTTGGGGATGTTTTGGATAGTGATGCATGATTATTGAGCTCTATTACTCTTGAGGTAGGAAGTCCTTACCATTATACGGTACTTTCATGAAATTGTATGCCTTGAATTGCATGTGGCTGCATGTGTAGAAATATGAGTCCTATGATTATTGTGTCAGAGTGATTGGGTGAGGTTTTTATAAAATTATTTGGTCCCTTATAGGGGGTTTATGAAATTTGTTACTCAAAATCAATGAACATGATCCTTGTAAATTGATAAGTATAGGCTTTATTTCTTAGGTAATTGTTATTGGATTTTTTTTGGGAATTCTAAAGGCTTAAATAAAGTGTTATGGTGAATTTTGTGTTTTTAAGATTTTGTGACCTAACCATGAGTGATATGGTTTAGATTATATTGGATGTAGGGGTTGGATATGACAGAGATTTTCATGTCCAAGATTAATGTGGGAAACCACTGAGTGATATGGGTTATCTTGAAATATGGTGTGAGGATGACCATGAGTGAGATGGTTTGGGATTTTAGTGATGAACATGGCCATTATAAGTGATATTTTTGGATGGGATATATTTTTGTGAGTTTCCATTTAGTGAGTAAATAATGGAGTGTTTGGACTTGTAGTGAAATTGTATGAAAATTCCATCCAGCTTGGAGTCGAAGAAAGTAAGGTTAGGGCTTCTGGCATCATGGTTAACACATGATAACTTAATGGATTGTGTTTTTTTATTTAATTTATATCAGCACAAAAGGTTTTATATGACTACTAAAAATATGTTAATGGTGTATTTTTGGTGTTCTATTGGTTTTTTACACACAACATGTATGAATAGCTATGTTTTCGAACAAACATTATGGCCAGGGATCTAACTAAGGGAAATAACCATGAATCTGGTTATTGACCATGTGGAGTGAGGTGGATCGAGATGAAGCCATGCCAGAATCAAGGATATTTTGTTTTTATGCCTCATTATGATTATGATTATTATTAATTTATTTTTTTTATATTGAACACCTATATGTGGGTATCCCTATTGACTTCTTTGTATGACCTTGGTAGCCGACATTATTATATCATAGATGTTATTATAATTGGTTATTTTTCTATTTATTATTTTCTTATTTGTTGTTTATTTAACCTATTTATTTCTTCTTTTTATGCATTTAACCTAATGAAAACATGTTATTAAGGGAATAGTCTCCCTATGATGACTTATAATTCATCACTGCTTGTCAGTAGCCTCTTGCGTATGGGGATTCTTTCATGAGGCGATGTGACACTCCCACTTGGACAATGTGATTTGGGTTGGCGAATTACAAAGTGGTATTGGATCACATCTCCCTTTATTATGTTTTTTGTGTTGGATGGATGGAGATAGTATGTATGAGGATCAGGTAGGGGAGATAATATTATTCTAATCCAACACTCATGCAGTGGACCTTTGATTTTCTAGGAAAGTAGGATTGTTTTATTATTTGTGATGTTACAATTTAATATTGTTATTATGTGTTACTATGTGGTTAAATTTTACATTATTTTTCTTTTCCTAATTTTAAATAGTGGGTGAGTTCATGCATCATGGATAGACACATAGCTCTACATTCTGTAAAATTATTTCAAGTAATTGATAGTGATTCAAATTAATTTAATTCATACAGTAATATATTTTGTGTTTTCCTATATAAATTATTGATGAAATTTAGTTAACTTACCAACATAATGTTACGATTTTTATGTATATATATGTTTATGTTATTGTGAACAACATCCATGTTTTGATAATATAGGCTTGATCCATGAGTATGTGATATGTGTTTTTGTGTGATTCATTCATTTAACATGTCATTTATTTCTTGGGATATCTATGATTTTCATATGCTGAGTTATACTCATTTATGAAAGTTAATATGAATTTATAAATAATTTGGATTGTTTTATCACTTGCTAAAAGTAATTACTTCAAATGGGGGAAAATGGATAGTTTCCCCAATTCATTTAAAATTAAAAATAATTTTTTATTTTAATGTTTTAAATACGGTTCTCAAATGATTTGGTTTAATATATGGTTTAAAATGGAATTTAAAAAGTCTAAATGTCATAGAACATCGAGCTGAGATTTATTGAGGTCCCTTTGTAACTTTTAAATTGGGTTTTTTAGGTATGTGGTCGAAAATCTATTGAAGCCTCTTGTTTGTTGTGTATGATGTAGATCATGTCCTAAGAGGTTTAGTATATATGGATTTTGAGGTAGGCGAAGTGATTGGGACTATTTCTTGTTAGGTCATTAAAGGTGATGGTACTTTGAGTTTCTCCTTATAATTATAATCTATTTCTTAGAATGTAAATGTTATATTTATGTGGTTTGGAGAATAGACACCCATTAGGGGATTATCTCACTGGTGGATGACTAGTTTTTCTTAGATTTT
The DNA here is from genome assembly GCA_963277665.1 of Viscum album. Lineage (NCBI taxonomy): Eukaryota > Viridiplantae > Streptophyta > Magnoliopsida > Santalales > Viscaceae > Viscum > Viscum album. Next base: position 1,462,250,184 of record OY728139.1, read on the forward strand.
TGGATAGCAATGTACCCTTAAAAGGGGAGGGTTGGGATGTGAAACTTTGTTATGAAGTATTTTTCTCTCTCTATAGAGTAAGTAGAGAGGGGATGTAGGAGGATGGTGGTTGTGTTATCCTTAATCTTGATGTAAACCCTCTAATGGTTGGGATTGTAGGGTGTTGCTTTGGGTAGATACATGTATGTTATATGTGTTTTCTCATGGTGAAACTCTAGTTTATTTGAAAGTAGATCTATATGTGTGATTTGTACTAATTGAATCATATGACTAAGGGATTTTCTTGTCATCTATTTTTTGTATTGATTAGTGGGACAGTTGAGTTTTACTAGACTTAAGGGGTATGAAAGGGAGTTGTTAACCTTGCATTGGTAAGTAAGTTAGTGGTTTTTTGTGGTCCTATGAGTGTGGTAGTTAATGGAATAGGTTTTATAGATCATAGGAGACGATTCTTGATTGGTATGATACCGAGCATCTACCTTTGTTAGGTGATGCCTTGGTTTTGTAATGTGTGGTCCTAGTGATTTGTTTGTGAGGGGCATGTTAGTATACTAGGTATGGGTACGATGGTACATTTATTCTATGTGTTTGGTCTAGGACCCAAATAAAAACCTTACAGTGAAACAAATTCCATTATTGGTTCCCTGGAGAGGTAGAAGACAATAAAGGCATGGTGTTCTTGAAGTGAAATAGAAGATGGTGTTCAAAGAGAAGCATGTTGTAATTCATTTGTGGAACATGGATGAATTGTTAGAGGAACCTATGGTTTTTTGAAAGAGCATTTAATAATTTCATTTAGGTTATTTTATTTTTTTGGAAAAAAATATCATTGGGAATTTACTTCAAGAGCATTAGGTGTAATTAGAAATGTCTCCGATGGGAATTTTCTTAGTTTACTCCCAAGAGAGTAGACATGTTGTGGATCTCTATCTCATCATGTTGTTTTCTCCTAGAGGATGGTGATTTCATGTCATTTTTTGTACATAGAACATTTTCTATGTTTATGGAGAAGTGTGAGACATCCACAATGATTATAGATAAATCAATGGTTGAGTATTTTGGATTGGTAGAAGGGAAATGATTGTAGTGGCGGTCCATAAATGGAAGGTGTCCCATTTATTTGGTATAGTATCATTTTTTAATGATGGGTTAATATGGATTTATCAACTAAGGGAGGATCATATGATGATAAGGCTTGTGGGGGGGGGGGGGCTCTGAGGTTGGAGTGTGGTTTAACACTATCAGTCCTTATGAAGTGAATATTAGTAGTTGGAAACCTCTTTGACGATTTAGCTTAGATTTATAAATGGAGTTTTTTTGACTTAGGAGTTGGTCCATGTTTTTGGTCAACAATTATTACTAAGGATCAACTAAATTATTTAATGGTTAATAATCCATTGGAATTGTATGACCATAAATTATTGAGTTTGGTTGAGGATGTTAGGTATGATGGGAAATGATCTTATTGGGTGAAGCCTCAAAAATATTGAAAATGGGTAGTTGGGTATTAGTTGGGTAGTAGTGTGAGGAATACCATAATGAGAGGTAATCTAATGGATGGTGACCCTTATGCATAAAGGGTAGAGATCGACATTGAGTTGTGTGGTGTTGGGGTTGGCTAGAGGCTATTTTTTCTTATTTTGTTTGGGATGTGGTAAGGCTGATTTTTTTTTCTAGAAAATATTCCATAGTATATGGTTTAGTGGTGGAGGTAGAGTTGATCAATGAGTCAAGAAGATGGTGAGTAGAGTATCAGTTATATGACTTGTTGAAATTCCCCCTGGGTGGGAATTGGTATAGTCTAAGTGATAAGACCAATACATTACGGTATGACTGATGCATGAGAAGAGTCCTCTGTGAGGGTTTAAGGAAATGATTAATAGGTTATGATGTTCTGTGTGTGTGTTATAATCAAATCATCTATGTAATGATATATTACCCAAAAAGGATCAGGTAGTGTGGTGGTCGTTTAAGTGTCTGAGGAGTGCTTTATAAGGGTGGATGGTATACTTGAAATTTTCTTTGATGGTGGTGGGAATTGGGTGGTATATAGTAGGATAGAGTGTAATAGTATTTTTCTAGAAATAGAGGATGTATAACTAGATTCGAATCCATTGGGGGTTGTAAATATAATCATATTTGATAATTCTTAACTGTGTTCATGGGTGCAAGTATTAATATGACAGAGAGGTTGGTTTATGTTTGTTGATCAGTATTGATAGAAATGTTTTTGTTTATGTTGGTGGTCATTTTTAGGTGGACCAATCCTATGGGGAGTTCTAGGTTATATTGGGGAAAAAATGATCTTAGTATAGTTTCATCGATAAATTGAAGATACCAATGTATGGGTATTAATTAGAGGTTATTAGGGGTGATCAGGAAACACTAGCTAGTGGAGTGAAGCATGGTCTATTAGGAATTATTTATGTTGGGTGATATTTTTATTTATTATTTTTCCAATGTGTATGGTGTTAGATTGGGGAAGCTATCTAGTATTATAAGAGGTTGTGTGTAATAGAAAATTTCATGATTCAATCTAGATTCCTCACCATTTGTTGACTTGATGTGGGTGATTAGGTGATTGTTGGGTCAAGGATGGTATGAGAGGTTTCTGAGCAAGTGTAGTTTTTTATAAAGTAGTAGCTTAACACTAATAATAGATGATGTTCATATACTAACAAGAGGAAAAACCATAGTATCTCACCATGGTAGAGAATGTGTTTTTATGGGTGTTAGCTCTTATAGAGTGTTTGTTTTTTCCTTTTAACACTTTGGAATATTCCTAGAAATATTTTAGGAACCAGTTGCTGAGACGATGCGCGATTTCGAGGCTTGGTGATACTGACATTAATTTTATAAAAATAATAAATATATTTTTAATACTCATAAATTGTTTTCTGAAAAAAGTATAATATCTCATAAATGGAGTCTCATATTGGAAATCCATGACCATTGATGAATACAAAATGTGTATTTTTTCCTAGGTGTGACAAAAATCTTGTCGGTGCGAGACGTTCAGTTGGGGAAATCATTGGTGTGTGCATTGGATAATTTAATTAATTTATTTAATAACCCTAAACTAAAATAACTCAAATATGGAGAATTGGAATGGAATTCCAAGATCACTCTTGAGTTCATAATGTGGTGTTTTCTTTAGTCACTACATAAAGTTGGTCGACATGGGATGTTCGTATGAGGCAACTGTTGGTGGGTGCATTTAGTTAAAATAAATAATTTATTTACATATTTTAAATTAAATTACCTAAACCATATTATTCTATAAATAATATACTATGGAAAATCTATAGGGTTAGCATCATAACCCTGGGATCATTGAGATGATCTTCCGCACCTTCTCTATTAGTGGATTGAGAGTGAATGATGATTGGTGATTGGATCGAGGTCAATCGATAGGCACAAGACGCAACATATCATCTTCATCTCTAACTGATACGTTCATCACTAATGATCAATCAATAATCAATGTAGGACTCATAAATTGTGGTTTCCACCCAATAGGATTAAAATATTGAGCACGATCAATTATACTTATTTAATCTGCGATAATTTGAGCCTCTGCATGAGCCTATGTATCAAAATAAATTATCCATTCAATTTATATCTTGTTATTCAATATTTCTCACTGTAATTTATATGCTATGAAATATTTGTCCATGATCTCTTGTAAAATGATGCTTATCACCTTTTTATTGGTGTTTTACCTCATTATTCTTTATATTCTTCATCGTTGGACCATGAGGTCACAATTTGACTTTGTCACAACGGGTTTGAATGTGGTTGATCCCCAAGATTCTTTGTGGTAGAATGAACTAAATGTGTGTAAACGATTTGGGGATGGATTGATAAACATGTTGGGTGATGTTTTTTGAATGGATATGATCGACACTGTGGGTTATTCTTTGTGATCGGATTTGGTTACATATTGGGCTGATAATCCATGTTTTCCCGATTCGCATGAAATGATGATGTACAGTTTTGGCCATATCTCAAAAATGCATCTCAGTGGGGAAAGTGTTCACATTTCTCATGATTCCAAAACTATGTCAAACCATATATAGTCACTGAGCTTTATATATGAGTGGGAACCCACTCTAAGTAGGGGACCCGCAACCTAGTGTGTTAGGGTGGTCCACTCCGATAGTAGTTGTAGAGGACTCATTCCCATGTCGATGGGGGGGGGGGGGTTCAACTATGATAGTAGTCATAGAGGACCCACACCCACACTGATGGGGGGTTCTACTCTAGTTTCAAAGTAACAGTGCCCTGGTACAATATGGGGGTTCCACCCCGGTCCTCGAGGACTCACACCCTTTTCGATATGGGGTCTACTCAGAAGGTAGAGGACTCGTTCCCATTCCAATGGGGGGTTCCACTATAAATATTGAGGACCCATGCCTTGATATCACAATGGTGTTACACTCTAGGTTTTCGAGGACCGACGCCCCATCCTATATGGGGTTAAACTCATAAGTAACTATAGAGGACCCGTGCCCATGCCTATAGGGGTTCCACTATGGAAGAAATCTTAGCTGGTCATGCCAAATCACTATCGTTGTCAAGAATCACCTAATAAGGCACCACGACCAAAAAAATTAACATCAAATATCAAAAGGAAAAAATGTAGATACCATCGCATTCTACACAGAAAAACACTTAGGATAGTCTACTCATGGTCCAAACATCAAATTCAAAAAAAATGATATATGAGTGTTTGAAGTTTTTTTAAGGGAAGTACAAAAAAAAGTCAAGAACCCACACATCAGGTGGTCCCACTATACTATCTGGCTATGACCTTGCCATTAGATTTCTTTCTATCTATGTAGTATTATATAGGATGTAAGGGTACTACAAAACATGTATCAGCCAATGTCTTGATGACCACACATGGATCATCGTCGATATGAAGGGTAAAAATGTCATTTCACTAATATACCTCTTTAAATAGCCATATGTTTCCCAATATATCACACTGTTGTGATCCTCGTGGAAAATGCTTGAGATAGACTATTCACTTACCTAAATCAGACATCTAGTGAAAAAGTTTCATTTCACCGCATCACGCATGAACAGTGTTTCACAAGCCTGATCCATGAGTCTAAATTAAATACCCGAAATTAGTTTTTGGAATGTCTGCCCTAATTTTAGGGTCACAACATCATAGATGGTTCATTATACCAACACATTGAAAGGGAGATATGTCAGATAAAAGATCTGACAATAATAATTATTTTATTATTATTGGGCATTTCATTAACCCGAGGCAAGACTCTAAAAAAGGTATCCAACCTCAATCATAAAATGACCATCTCAATTTCAGGGTCACATTTCCACTAATGGTACATCAATACGACATTGTATGAGGTACTTATTATTGGATTAAGGTTTTTTCAACCAAAATAATAATAATATTTTATATTATTATTATTTATTTTTTCTTTTTAAATAAAAAATCCCACACACTAGACCCTCTTGGTGCACACCACCTTATCCATCCAAATCCTTCATTTTTTATTTTACATAAATGGTTAATAATCATTTATTATTAAAATTAAACCGAAAATTCATACCTTCTCAATGTGCAGGTTGCACACTAGGGTAAAAATTCCCTTATAGAGATTCCTCACCTAGCACGCCTTGTGTGACTTACATCTCTATTTTTAATCAATTATTTTTTATCAATATTATCAAATCATAAACACCATAATTTATCAATTATAATTTAATTCCATTAAATTAGTTTCTAATGGTTCTCCTCATAGTAAATAAAATCCATTTGGTTTAATTTATGACACACATATTTTTATTAAAGGTGTTATTATTATTATTATTATTATTATTATTATTTATAACTGTTACTTAGACAACCCCAAACAGATCATTGGAAATTCAAGTCTAGCCACCGTGGCATCCACATCGAGCAGCTCCCGCTATGTGATCCCACACATGGACTCCTCTTGAAATTGATCCCATCGCACCACATGTTGTCATTCCATGCCAAACGGGAAAATGGGGATTATAAACTCGATCAAGAACCACCTCTAATCACAAACATCCACCCATGGTGCCGATACGACCCATTCACCAAATATCACCCTGCTCATTTATCAAGAAATCCCCATACCATTTATCCATATTTCGTTCAAGCTACTGCAATGAATCCATTGGTTTGGCCACGTTTGAACCCACCCTAGAAAAGTTGAATTGTGACCCTATGGTCCAATTCTGTAGAACACGAAGAATTGTAGGGGGAAATCACCAATAACGAAGGATATAAGTGTCATTAGCTAATAATTCTTGGCCAACAATTTCATAGTAGGATAATAGAGGTTAAAAAATGGAATAAAAAGAAGTAAATTTAAAGGATAATTTATTTTGATACATGGGATCATTGAAAATATCAAACTAAGGAAATGAAAAGAGAGAGAATTGGTCATGCTCAATCATTAAACAAAATGGGTGGAAACTACAATTTACAATTCCTACCACAATTATGGATCATGTTTTGGTAAAGAACACATCCTCTAGTGAAGAATATGATCTGTTGTGTCCGCCGCCTATCGATTCACCTCGATCTGATCACCAGTCATCATCTAGTCTCAGTCCGCCAATAGAGCATGGGTGAAAGATCCTCTCAATGATAATAGGTTTATGAGGATAACCCTAGAGATTTTCAATAACCTATTATTTATATATGCAAATGGGTTAGTTCATTTAGTTTAAAATAAAATAAAAAAATATTTATTTTAACTAAACGCACCCTCCAATAGATACTTCATTGGAAAATCCTAAACCGAAGAAATTTATGTCGTGAATAGGGATAAAACCGCATTACAAAATCAACGGTGGTATTGGATTTCCAATCCGAGACTCTGTTTGTGAGTTATTTGGGTTTAGGGCTATTAAATAAATAAATTAAATTATTCAATCCACCCACCAATGGTTTCCCCATCTGAATGTGTAGAACTGAAGAACTTTAGGTTGCAATTAGAGTAAACTCCATTTTTTGTATTGAACTATGTTATTAAATTTTTGATTTCAAAATATTTTTATGATATATTCCACATTTTGAAGAAAAATGATTGTGTGTAATAAAAATATGTTCTATTATTTTCGTAAAATTAATTCCAGGCTCACCTGGCCTCAGAATCGCACTCAATGTTGGTGCCTGGCTTGAAAAATATAACTAGGAATATTCCAAAGTCTTTCATGGAAAATATAGAGTCTCTAAATTATTTCCTTATTTAAATCATTTAATCCCTAAAAAGTAAAAAAAAAGATATGTGGGTACACTTATCAAGAATCTAGATATTCCCTACAAAGGGATATAGAGACAAAGGAAAAGTATGAAATTCTCACAACACCTCCTCTCACCCTGTGACAGGAATGGACGTTCATCCCTGGAGAAGCATGACATGATTCCCTTTATTAGAAAATCCATTAGGTGAAACTCCTGAGGATATTTGGTTACACAATCTCTCATAGTAAATGTCTCCCATCCAAGAATATCTTACATGCTTGAGAAGTGAAAGATTCAAAACCATCGAATGAAGAAAAATTGTACCCTCCTACTTCACTAGTGTTATATACGGGGAAGCAAACTACTATGAAGTATCCCATGCTATGTGATCATGGGACTTCTTGATAAAGAAATCTGCAATAAAATGGACCTTCCCGGGAGTATAAACTATCATGAATTCATAGTCATGTAGGAATTCCAACCAGTGTCATTATCTTAGGTTCAGTTATCTCTAAGTGAATACATACCTGATACTCTAGTGGTTTGAGTAAACCAAACAATAAACTCCGAAGAAGGTAGTATCTCAAAAATCATAGGGAAAATAATACCACTTCTATCTCTAGGTAGGGAGTCATGTAGTTATATTCATGGGGTCTCAAATTACTTGACTTGTATTTGATAATTTTATGTTACTATATCATGGTTGAAGCTGAGCATGCAAGAGTATCAACAAACAAGGCATGTGAGTAGACTCATCCAACCACAAGAAGATAAACACAGAAAGCATGTTGAATCCCCAAAATGTCTTTTCATATCTGGGGAGGAGAGTAAACCCATCCCAAGAACACCACCACACCCATTAGTGGCATCACATGAAAAACAGTCAATCAAAAAAACTCCATTGGAAATTCTAGGACCTACTCTGACACTCCATCATTGAACCTCAACCTGACCACACAAGTCATAGGGACAAATCTAGCACACCTCAATACTATCTACTTGTTCATAATTGAATCTCCCTCGCCATTTTTTCTTGTGTCACAAAAATGCATCTCTTTTGGGGGAAGAACCCCTCTACCTCATGAATTTGAATCTATATTGAACTACATCGACATAGGGTTACACCGAGGCCCCGTGTCAGTCCAACTTAATCCTTGATCATGGAGAAAAAAGAAAAGTGTACCTCACACAATGTCTAAATTTTTTTACTGAATAATGTACAAGAGACACAAGGTACCCATTTTATCATCTTGTTTGCAATGGGATCATAGAAATAAAAAGCCTCAGGCTATCCACAACTCCAGACACTAGCTTCCTGGGCCTAATGTGGGCCACTTTGTGGTGGTGAAGGATCTCATAGTGACCCCAGCCATCGATATCTACACCTAATCCTCTTACAGCTCTGTCTCCCTAGGAACCACCCTTTCTATACCTAGGAGAAACTTAATCACGATAGTATCTACCATGGTGGTCCATCACCTATATTATAGTACTGATTGGCATGTCAGGTCAGGCAGCTTCGCACCATGTAACCTCACCCATCACAAGCATAACACTGACCCTTCCTGGACTACGTCGGTACTCTATATTGTCCCTACACTATTTTATCATGTGCCTAATCTTGATCACAAAATAATTTCCTAAAATGAGATCCTTCTAATTGGAGCCTACTAGATGTTGTAGATGACTCAGCTCTGGGACACCCACTACCAACTCCAACTGCCTAACATCCCTCTAACAGAAATATCTCTATCACCAGTGCCCTCCCTAGGACCCTGACATAGTTATAGATGAACTAGGGAAAAATCTATCTTAGATGTATCTGCAGATTCCCTTATCAATATTTTGTTCTTGTATGTAGCCATCCCATATCATTTCAAGTGAGTACTGCTAAATTTTTATGAACATCAACGCATATTCAATCACTATCATCCCTACAAGATGAAACTCCAGAAGCTCCTAGACCTGAAATGAGAAAAGAAGTATTGGTAGTACTCGTCATGGAATAGCTACAGGAAGTCATCCCATGAGAGTGTCAACTCATAGTGTATATATGTAACAAGTCTCCACCAACATCCAGTGGCTACATGGAGAAGGCTAGCTATCAATTCAACCAACTGATCCATTGATTTCTGTATGATCCTAAAGATAAGGAGCATCGACTCTAGCCAATCCTTTTCTTCCTGAGGATATATCATTCCATGGAACCTCATTGGCCTCTGGTGCTCGGACTCATGGAGTGTGCTATACCTACATGAACCCCTAGTCAGTTATTTTAGGATGATCTACTTCTCAATAGGTGGAGGTGTTGCTACCTTCCCACCTAGAAGAAGGGGGTCATGGGATTGACCCTAAACTGAGGCCTTGTCGCTCATTGGATCATCATCACAAACCAGAGGTGGTATCTTGGCTTGATGTCATTATAGAGGTATCTCTAATTTTTCCAAGATATAACACATTCATTTAAGCATACATATATACATAATAAAAGGGCTATTAATCAAGAAGGGAAGTTATGGACTCAATCTTATACAATGCATCTACCATTAATCCCTACAACAAATATCTCAGCTTTTCTAGTCAATAAGAATATTGTCAAGGTCTTGGTGAATAGATACATCGACCTCTACACCATCACTGGACTCCCTAGCCTAAGAGCCGCACTCGAGACACATTGACACTATTTACCTAAACCCAACCAAATCCTTTTTTGGGAATTGACCAAATAACATCCCAAGGGTTGAACCACATCAGATACCAATCTGTCATGACCCGACCCAAGATGGGTCTCAACCCGCAACTACCCAAACCCCTAGAATATAGAGGTGGTCTTAGGGTAGTTGCGACTTGATCCCTGGATTGGGCCAAGTCATGACACCTCTGTTGGGGAATCAAGGTTTTAGGAAGTAATGAAAGCTAGCACTACAGTTTTTGGGTCCATTTGGGATTGTGGAATAGATTTAGATGATGTGTTTCTGGTTGGAATTTCCACAATGGAATTAAGGTATGCACAATGTGTTTCATGTTTCGTATCTCTATAAGTATGAGCTAGACCCTTTACATATAATTGATAGTGTTTTTTTAAGTTGGAGGAAGAGGATTCAATTAAGGAACATCTAATGTGGACTATAGACCAATGTAAAAAAGGTAATATATGGGAGTATAATTCATCTTTTTAGGTATTGTGGTGGTATGGGAATATTCAAGAGGAGAATAGAGAATGGTAGTAAAATATGTCATTGAAATATTCAGAGTTTCTTAGAGGATACCCCTAGTGATACTTGTCGGGGATGAGAAGTCCTTAGAGTGAGAGTTTTTTAATTCCATTAAAAATTCAAGGTGAAATATGTTTTAATTTCTGAGCTTCATAATGTGTGTTTTACTTGGTTTTTTATGAGTTTTAGGGAATCTTGACAAAAAGTTTGGGGAAAATGGGTTGAACCTACATATGAGATGTTATTGAAGGAAAACATTCATGGTGTGAAGGAAAGATTCATCCCTTGAATTTTTTGAGATAGAACCCTTGTGGTTATGTGTGCATTCATTCACATCGTGAAACCTATTTTAACACCATGAACAACCACCTAGGATGTCTTTAATGTTGATTAAAATTTATATTTTTTATTGACCCCCTTTAAAGATCCACCCACTTCTCCATCATCCCTCAATTTGTTTTTTGGTATCTAGGTACTTCTCCTTTGAATTTTGGGATCCATTATCCTCAACTATTAATATATTAAAATATATTTAATTTATAGGGTTTTATGTTGATAATTATAATGTTTTTAATTCCATATATACCCTTTTATTACTCAATTTAATTGTTCTCTTGATGTAAACCTTCATTTGGGTGATGTTTTGGATGGTTTTAGGGATTTGGTGAATTTACATTGTTTCAGTTTGAAATTATTGATTAATGAGCTTCATCACACATGAGGTAGGAAGTACTTAAAATTAAAAAACACTTTTATGGAATTTTATTCCTTGATAGGTATGTGGGTGTGTGTGTGTAGCCCTATGAGACCTCTTTTTTGGTGTCAAAGTAACCGGCTGAGGCCTGTATAGATGTAGTTGGTCTCTTTAAGGGGGAGTATGAGCTATGTTTCATAAAATAAATGAACATGGGCCTTGAACCATGGATAAGTAAAGGGTTTTAGTCTTGTATAATTGGGTTTAGAATTTTTTTTGGGATAGAGAAAGGCTTAAATGAGGTAATAAGATGATGTTTTGATTTCGAAGATGATATAAGCATACCTTGTGTGATATTATTGATCTTTTTATATAATTTTTTGTTGCCTCTATGTGAGATAATTTATTTTTGGATTAATGTGGTATTTTCATGATTGATATGTCTTAGCTTGACATGTGATGTGAGGAAGACCATGAGTGAGATGGTTGGATGTGGTAGTGAAGACGATGGCTATTGTGAATGAGATGTTGGGATGAGATATGGTTGTGTGAGTTTCTATTGAGTAATAAAGTATTAGTGTGTGTGGAATTATGGTGATATGATATGAAAATTCCTTCTATAATGGAGCCAAAGCATGTAGATCTAGGGTTCATGGTATCCTATTTTTCACATGATGACCCAATGACTTGCACGTTTATTTATGCATTTAATTTTTATCACTACATAAAATTTTATAATACTATTGTACTTATATTATAGAATAATTGGTTTTTTTGTACTGGGTTTATACTTACACCTTATTTGGGAATGTTAGTTAACATGCATATTATATGTTATAGAATCTAGCTAAAGGAAAATTCTTTATATCATTCAATTAGGAAGGTTGAGTGGGATGGATTGAGGTGATGATGGGATAGAGTCTAGAATCTTTTGTTATCATTCCTCATTATTATTATTTAATTTCATTTATTTTTTTATATTTACCCACTGTATATGGGAATACTTTTTTAAAATTTGAATGATCTTGGTATGCCATATTGTTATAGTATAAATGTTAATACCATTAGTTTCTATTATGTTGTTTTTTCTCTTATATTGTTGCTTCTTCTTATTATGCTTCTTCAATATGTGTCTACAATTATATATATGTATTACTGAGAGAACAGTCTCCTCATGATTTCATCTAATCTCTCACTACTAATTATAATCCTCTTACTTATGGGGATCCACACATTTGGTCATGTGAATTTCTATCCAAGATAAAGTAATTCATCTTAGGGAGTTATAATCTTAGGGTTTCAATGGTATTAAGTGTAAAAATATAAAAATGGATTTTAGACTATACTCATATACTCAATATGATGACGTACATAAATGAATTGGTGAGACTATAGGTTTCTTATAAGACTTGTTTAGTTTAGGGAATTCATCATGTTTTTGTTTATGGAAATTTTATGATAATGTGAATAAATTCAAGAATGGTTTACATGATATACTCATGTGTTGAAAATAGATGAACTGATTAAATGATTTCTTGATTACGGTGATACATATACAACAAAAGTGGGTAAAATATTAAATTAGAAGAATAAAATTTATCTAGAAAGTCCAATTATATTTCTTCAAGTATCCTTTCAATGTTATTGAAACTGGAAGATAAAATCATGAAGGAGTATTGTTTCCACGCCATAGAAAATTTCATTATTGCAAATGGAGTTTACGAAATTGCATGGAATTTTCATGTCATGTATTCATGTTATAGAAGTTAATTTTTTTTAGTTTTGAAGGGTATATGATAACAATTGTATAATTTGTAGGCATTTTAAATATATATGATTTCAAAATCAAAGTAATAATTTATGGATATTGTATTTTTAATTTATGTAATGAAGAAAAGAGTTTTTACATAATGTACTTGAATGTAAATGAATATATCAAACTCATATATATCTTAAAAGTATGTGTATATTAATCTTATTTTTCTTATATATTAAGAGAGTTTGTTTACTGACAAAGAGTTTTGAATACGATTAATTGTATTCACCTAGTTTATTATTCATAAAATTCTATAACTTATTTTGAAAAGGAGACAAAGATAAATGTGGTGTATCCAATATTATTGTTTTATATCTAGGATAATGTATTTATCCAAATTATTTTCAAAATATGAGGGTGGGTGTCCCTATAAACCATTAGTGGTATATTTTAAATAATATTTTCTTCTTCTCCCTGAGAATCATTCTCTAAATAAATACAATACATTTTATATTATGGAAATAATAGTTTATTTTATTAAATATTACTACATAAAAATGAAATAAGTGTAAAGGATTGTGTGTATCTTAGAATGATATTCTGAAGAGAATATAGTTCCTAAGAGGGTAGTGGGTGTATATTTGGACATAAAAAGTTCAAATTTAACAAATAAAAGATTTAAAAATATAAAATTAAATTTATTTACACTTAATATATGAAGAACCATTTTTATAAATTAATTTAGCAATTTTTTTTGTATTTGTTGATAACTAACCATTTTTTAAAAGTTTTTTTTTCATTTTCAGAATTCAGATATAGTCTATTGTAATATAGATGTTTTCCATACACAGGGTTTCATATACAGTTTTTTCGATTGAGTTTCACATTATAAATAATTAGGTAGAAAGTTAAATTTTCTGATCATACACTTTATCATATTCAGGTCCATCAGCATGACATTCAAAATCATAGGATTCAAAAGAATCAGAGGGAGAATGTTTTGTTTGTTAGAAGTTTGACTTTTCTGAATTACAAGAAAGAAAGAATTTTCTATGTCATAAATAAAGAATTTGTTGAGTGTAAAAGTCATTTTGTTGCTGAAGAGTTTTGATATAAGATTTTGAAGTCGGGTTTTAGAAATTTCTCATAATTTATAAACAAAATTAAATGATGCTTTTTTGATCAATAAGTTCTCACAAATAATGAAAACTTTCATAATAAAATATTTTGATAAAATGTAAGGAAGGTTTGATGAATTTTAGAGTTTATAAATGTTTTTTCATAGTAATTGGATTTCCATTATAACATGAATTACATCATAATGATTTGTGAAAGAAAAAGATGATTTAGAGCCTGAGGAAGAAATAAATTTTACTGTGAAAATAATACTAAGATTTTTATACATGTATTTCTATACTAGGAAAATAATACTGAGATTTTCAAACTCATATTTTCCTACTGAGTAAATAGTATTGGAGTATTTATAATGAATAGTTTATTCTATGAATGAAATAGATCATAATGAGATGAGAAATAAACGTATCGTAATGAGATGATAAAGATATAAAGAATTGAAGAAGTAAAACTTGAAATTAAATTTTTCATAAGTCTCAGAGAAATGTAAGGAGAACTGAATAAGTAAAAGTTGAAGTTTAAATGGGAGAGATTTGTGGAGTTTTAAAATTTGAGGATGCAAGGAAGGTTTTCAAGTTCTTTGATTTGGTTTTCTGAGTGACCAATAATTACTTTCTCATATCCTTTGTCCATTTATAACTTTCACACACACGCAAAAGGATGAGTTCTTGAGAATTTTATATGAATGTTCTCATTTCATTGAAGACGAATTGTATTAATCATTATAGTAGAGTTTGAGTTTTTTAGATTGAATAAATATTTCATCATATTCATTCTATAATTTTATATAATCAGATTAAGGCCCTTTATTTTGATAAATTCATATCCATTATCATTATTTTGAGAGAATCAGATCCTCATCATTGTTTTGAGAAAATCAGACACAATATCATTGTTTTGAGAGAATCAGATCGAATATCATTATATTGAGAGAATGGGATCGGTAATCATTGTTTTGAAAAAATTGGATCCAAAATCATCATATTGATAAAATTTTATTCGTTATCATTGTATTGAGAAAATAGGATTGAGCGTTATCATATTGAAAAAATCATATCCATCCAAATCGAACTGAGGATTCGGACTGAAAAAATTGTGGATCATTTTATAAAGTCTTTACTCTTTTTTTCGATCATTTTTTATCAGAAAACATCTTAAAATGATGGTAGTAAATCTAATAATTCCTCTCGGGAGATAGAATATATAAAATATAATTTGGAACAAGTTGTATTCACTTCATTATAATAGTTTTTTTTCCATAGACCCATGGTAGTGGCTATGGAAAAGATATAGTTTCTCTCACTGATGCTGAACCTTATAAATATTGTGTTCTTTACTAACTTTCCAAAATTTTCATTCATGAGTATTTACTTAAATTTTATAAGGAAATAAATCTTAACAGGTTATAGGGGTTATGTTTTGAAATTCATTGAAACTTATAAAACTTTAACAACTAATCCACCCCCCTTCTTAGTTGTTATTTGATCAATTTGAACATCATTTTTGTTTCAGAGTGAGTTTTCCTTATTGAATATTTATCATGGATAATATCATTTCTTTCTACATTTGGTGGAAAGAAATATTATAAATGGAAAAATATAATCATTCCTTATATAATATCTCTTTTCCTATAAGTTTTTGATGTCTCTACTATTGGTTTTCCACCAATTGAGAATGACGCTCCTATAAAATTTGCTAATAGTATAAATATATAATTTTATGGAAAGTCTAGAAATTCTATTCTCATGTGATTATCATATAATATTTATCAGATGGTGATGGTTATTAATACTCCAAAAGGAATGTGTGACAAGATAGAAATTGTTTTTAAAGTGAATACAAAAGGTAAGGAATCAAAGCTACAAATATGGCATCGTATGTATAAAGACATCAGAATGAGATATGAATAAACAATTGATGAATACTCCACTTGATTAAATGAAATTGTTTGCAATATCATAGGATTCATGTATGTCTTGGAATATTACACAATTTTGAAGAAAATTATAAGAAACATTCCATATAGGTTTGATTCTACAATTTCTCTTTTAGAAGATAAGGATGATTTATCTCAAGATGAATTTTATAAATTTCTTATTGATTATGAAATTACTAAACCTAAAATGATTAAAAATAAAGATGAATGATGAAATTTATTTTGAAGCTATTATAAAGATGAAAATACAAGAAGTTGATGAATCCATTCCTTGTGAGTCTAATGATAAAGATGATAATGAATTGAATGATTAGATTATGTCTCTTATCACTAGAAAGTATTGAAGATAAAGAGGAAAGTATGGAGTTAAACTTTCTCTAGAATGTTTTTATTGTGTTGAAATCAGACACTTTTCTATGAATTTCCCCGATAAAAAATTTAGAGAATATTGAGATGATTCCAATGAAAAACCTCAATGTAATAAGTGAAAAAAATGATAAATAAGAAAATTATTCCAACAAATACAAGAATCATTTTACTAGAAACAAAAGAAGTGTGTTGAGTAAAAAAGTTGAATAAGAATCAAATGAGAAAAATTATTATAAAGATGAAAGTTCATGGAAATTCAGAACATTCATTGAAAAAGTTGAAAAAACAAATGATTCCTTATATAGTGAAGAAGGTGGTGAAGAATCATATAGAGAGTATCAACTCATAACAAAACTTGTTGCATGTCTTGAGATAAACAAAAATATCAAGAACGAAATTAAATTTATGAAGAAATATTTTAAATATGTTCTTGATGGAATAAAATATCTTATCAATCATAATGAATAATATATATAGTATATTTTAAGTTATAAACATAGAATTGCTGAACAAGGAAAGATGATTAGATATCGTAGTAAGAAGATAAAAGATAAAGAAGAAGGATTTAAAAATTTTCTATCAATACTTCTTGAGTCTGAATTTAACTTGAGTAAGATTAATGAAAACTTCATTAAAGCTTAAGAAGTAAAATTTGAGACTTCAAAAGATACTAAGAAGGATCAATATGAGAATCAGGTGAAATTTTATCTAACCAAAAATAATGTTTCATTTGATTCTTTAAAAATTTTAAATTCAAAAAAAGAATTATTTGGAAACATTGGGTGGATAAAATATATGATAGTCATATCAAATATTCAAAATTAGATAACTCACTCAAAATAAATATTGTCCATGTTCTGAGAATTTCATAGATGAAATAAGTAACCAACCTCAACAAAGTTTCAACAAAGAGAGATCTTATTTCAATATAAAATCAAGATTCAATGGTTATTTTTGGTGTTGTGGAATCTATGGAAATATGTATTATAATATTTAGCACAAATTATCCTTACCCAGATGAATGTCTGATAAAAATTAATGAAATAGTGAGATAAAAATGAGAAACATTCCTAACTTACAAAAATATGAAAAAGTGATTTCTCAATATGTTAGAAACATTCCAACAATAAATCAATTTAAATTCCTCAAATATGTTTTTGGAATATGTGATCAGTCTAGTCATCATGCTAAAAAATTTATGACACTCTTTCTGAAACAAGATTCTTAATATAGAAAAGAAAATATAGCTAAAAATAAGAAAGTTGAGGAAAGATATTTTATTAATGAAATAGATTTTCAAGAAAGTAAAAGGAACAAACCATAGATACTTGATAGTTTATGTTCTCCACAAATAATATGTGATATAAAAATCATGAAACATTATGAAAGTCATGATGGAGGAGTAGTTACCTTTGGTGTTGATAGTTCCTTAAAAGTCAAAGGAACCAAAAAGACTAATATTGAATCCAAATGATTGAAAAATAATTAATTTTTATGAATTGATATTCTAAAACACAACTTACATAGTGTGAGTCAAAATTTTAATGATGGAAAAGATGTGTTTTTTAAAAGATTTTTGTATCATCAAAAGTATGAAAGATGGAAGATTCATTGCAAAAGGATAAAGAACTAGTGGGAATCTCTTCCAAATAAGATAATTGAATAAATCCTACTATTTTAGTATGTAAGATGAAAAATAAATATGGCATTTCTGACTTGGGAAACATTGAACAAGAATTATGAATAGAATTTATAAACATGATTCCATTTAAAAATTTCTATAATAAAAAAGAATAGAAGAAGATATTTGTGCAAATTGTCAAAAAGTGAAGATGACTTACAAAATTCATAAAAGAGTTGAGATTAAATCTACAAGACCACTAAAGCTTATTCATTTCAATTTATGTGCACTGTTGAGACATCAATCAAGAATAAAAGATTTATAATTTATTACTTTTATTGATGTTTTCACTCGGATGAAAAACATCATGATTATAAATCATAAGTCAAATGATATTGAAATATTCATATTCCTCATAAAGGATATTGATAAAGAAATACGAGTTTCTATATAGATTTTAAGAATAGATAATGATACTGAAATTATAAACAATACTTTTTAAAATTATCTTAGAAATCATGGTATCAAAAATAAGGATAGTTCTCCCTATACTCCACAAAAAAATGGTGTAATAGAAATAAAAAATAAAATATTGGTAAAAATGTGAAGAAATATGTAATATTAATACAAACATTCAAAATTCTAATAGATATAGGTTGTTAGTACTATTTTAAATGTTCAAAATAGATTCATGTTGATGCTAGAAACTAAAATGACTCCTTATAAAATGGGGTATAATAAGAAACCTTCATTGAAATACATTAATGTTTTAGGAATTCAATTTTCTCTCAAAATAAAAAAATACGGATTAGGAAACGTTCGATGAGAATGTTGAGGAAATTTTATGGGTTATTAACTAAATGGAAGAAGTTAAAAATGTTGGAAAAAATATTGACATAAGTTGGTGGAATCATGTGATGTGAAGGTAATTGAAAATAAAATTCCCTTAAAAAACATTGCTGTTAATTTTGGGGAGGATAAAATATAGAATTCCAACAATATTGAAAGTAATTCAAAACATCCTTATCAAGATTCAGAAGAATCATGTGATGAAGAAATTATAGCGGGGAAAGAAACATTGAATATTTTTACCTTACTAAAACATGTTGAATCTGAAAACACTATTAGGAATCAGGAAAATCTTGCTTAGACCATAATAAAGTTGATATTAGATAATCATACTCCACTTTTCTAAAAAGTTGAATTAGAGTCATTTTTAGTTGTTATTCAACCCAAATAATGGATGGATGCTATGGATGAAATATTGGATCATATTGAAAAGAATAAAATATGGAAACTTGTTTCAGATCCAGAAAGTAAAAAATTATCACAACCAAGTGGGTTTATATGAATAAGTTAAATAAAAATGGAGAAGTTTCAAGAAACACATCCAGGATTTTATATATACGCAATTAATAAGTGGAAGGTATGTATTTTGAATAATCTATTTCCCTGGATGAAATATTAGAAACTATAAGAATGTTTCTTTTAGTAGCCTCACATTAGAATTAAAAAGTTTATTATATGGATATAAATTAATTTTCCATTAAATATTAAGACTAAGTAAAAAGTTTTCATTAAACAACATTGTGGGTTTATACTTGATGAGGATGAAAACAAAGTTTGTAAATTGAAGAAAGATGTGTATGTGTTGAAAAAAGCTTCAAATTCTTGGTATTCTAAACATGACAATTGTTTGACAATGATGAAATTTTCTAAATGATATTTAAATGAAAAATTATATGTTAAATATGTTGAGTCTGGAGCTCTAATTGTAACTTTTTAGGTTGATGATATAAGTTTTTCTGGGGATAGAGAATATGTCTGTATAAAATTTCCCGAGGAGATGAAGAAGAATTTTGAAATGTCTATATTAGGAGAAGTTACTTTATTCCTTGGATTAATAGTAAAAAGAAGGAAAAATACATTTTATTATCTCAAGAGAAGTATGTTAGGGACTTGTTAAAAAATTTTGGGATTGATGAATAAAAATAAGTTTCAACTCCAATTTCAATGATGAAAATGTTGAGTAAATATGAATATGAAATAAGTGTGAATCAGAAAGCTTCTTAAAAGATGATATTAATTCTTTTTTAGCTTACAGCCTCAAGTAATGATATTTTTTACGTTGTTAATTTGTGTGCTAGGTATCAAAGTAATTCGAAAGAATCACATATGTTGTTATAAAATAGGATTATAATATATGTGGAAGGAAACAATTCACATGGGTTATTATAAAAAATAAATAGTGAGATTAAGTTTCATAGTTATACTAATGCCTATTAGGATAGATATTATAATGATAGAAAATCAACCTCATATAGAATATTTTTCATCACTGAATGTTGTGTGAGTTGGCATAGTAAGAAACAAATTTTAGTAACTTTGAGCACAAGTGAATCTGAATATTTTGCAGCTACTCAATCTTGTAATCAAATGTTGTGGATGAATTTTTAGCTAGAATATTTGAATGTAAAATTTTATAAACTATTGAAGATACTTTTGATAATCATAGTACAATTGATCTGTCTAATAATCCTATCCAACATTCAAGAACAATGAACATTGAGATTATGTTTCACTTTATAAAAGAGAAAGTTTCTTTTAGAAATGTTTTGTTGGAATACATTTCAAAAAAGCATCAGATTGATGATATCATTACAAAAGCAATGCCGAATGAAAGGTTTTTCTGCTTGAAGTTGATATTCATGTTCAGACTCATCCCATGTATTCCTAAACACAAAATATCTCTATTTTGATTTGGATTAAGTTAAAAAATGGGGAGATAAATTATAACCTTTATATTTTGTAAGAAGTTTTACTTATCTTTCATTTCTGAATACGAAGTTGTGGTTATCATAAAATGGGGCAGAGAAAAGAAGTGAGGAAAGAATGAATGAGAGAGAGATGTATAAAATTTTAAAAGTTAGTGTAGTTTATCTTTACATAGCCACAAAACATTATTACCAATGAGGGAGGGAATTCATTAAAAAACATTACTTTATCCATTAGTGTTGTGTGAGGACAATCTCTTTGGAGAAATTCTATGTTTTAATAAAAGTCAGAACTTTATTTGTTTGAAAAATTTGACTTTCAAAATTTTATGAGTTGAAAAGTTATTAACAATGTTTTTAATCATACCTAAAGGGAGAGATTTAAGAAGATTTGTGACTAATTGTTTTAATAATGTTTTAGTATTTTTTGAAAACTAAGATTTTTTAAGAGTTTTTTTTGTTTTTTCAAGAATCGTACCAAGTCCATTATAATAAGGTTGTCTTCTGAGAACAAGTTTTCATACCTTATTTTTTGGATTTAGCTTCACTATACACAGAAGTAATCAGAAAGATGAAATTATTGACCAGATAGTTTATCGTATTTAGGTCCATTGGCATGAAATTGAAAATCATCGGATTTAAAAAAGTCAGTGTCAGAATTTTTTTTGTTAGAAGTTTGTATTTTCTGAATTCAGAGGAAAAAATTATTTTCTATGTCAGAAGAAAAGAATTAGTTTTTTATAGAAGTTATTTTGTTACTAAATAGTTTTTAAAGAAGATTGTGAATTCAGGAGTTAGAAAGTTCTCATACTTTCTAAACAAAAATAAAATGATTCTTTTCTAATCAATAAGTTCTCAAAAATCATGAAAACTCTTATGATAAAAGATTTTGAATAAATATTAAAGAAGTTTGAATAATTTTAGATTTTCAAAATGACTTTTCCATCATAATGGTAATTACAACCTAATGAGCAGAGAAAGAAAATGATTTTGTTGATATTGAGGAATAAATAAATCCTACTAGGATTTTTATGCATGGAAAATCATTATGAGATTTTTATACTAGGATTTTTGTGTTGGAAAAATTGCTATGAGATTTTTGTACTTGGATTTTTGTACTAAGATTTTCATACAGGGATTTTTGTTTCAGGAAAATTATACTGATATTTTCATACTCATATTTTCATACTGATGAAATAATACTAAATTATTTATAATTAAGAGTTAATACAAAGAAATAAATTGATCGTAATGATATGAGAAAGAAACATATCATAATGAGTTGAGAAATATATAAAAAGTTGAATAAGTCAAACTTGAAATTCAATTTTTCCTAAATCATAGAGAAATCTAAAGAGAATTGAATAGGTCAAAGTTGGAGTTTAAATTCGAGAGATTTGAGGAGTTTTTAAATTTTAGGCAGTGAGAAAAAATTTCAAGTTTCCTGCTTTTTTTTCTGAGTAGCCTATAAATACTTTCTCATATCATTCATCAATTTGAAACTTTCACAAACACACAAAAGGTGGAGCACTTGAAAATTTCAAGTGGATGTTTTCATATGATTGAAGAAGAATAGTATTAAGAATTATAGAAGAGTATTATTTTTGAATATTTAATAACAAGTTCATCATATTGAGACCATCATTTCAGAGAATAAAATCCATGCTCATTGTTTTGGTAAAATCGAATCTAGCATTGTTGTTTTGAGAGAATCGGATCCAACATCAGTATTTTGAGAAAATTGGATCCAACATCACTATTTTGAGAAAATCAGATCCAACATCATTGTAATGAGAGAATTAGATTCAAAATAATTATTTTGAGAATATCATATCTAGCATCATCATATTGATAAAATTGGATCCAGAATCGTTGTATTGAGAAAAATCGATCCAGTATTATCATGTTGAGAAAATTATATCAATCCAAATCGGCCTGAGGATTAGGATTGAGAAACTTTGGATCATTTTTATAAAATTATTTTTTATTTTGTTTGACTCAATTGTTTTATAAGAAAACATTTTAAAATAATGGTATCCAGTACAATCATTCCTATTGGGAGATAGAAGGTGTCTAATGGAATTTGGAACAAGTGGTATTCACTTCTTAATAATAGTGTATTTATATAGACCCACTAGAGTGGATATGGAAAGGATGTAGGTTCTCAAACTGATGTCAAACCCTGAAAATCTTGTGTTTTTTACATTATTACTTTTTCATACATGATTATTCACTAAAGGATGATAAGGAAATAAATCTTAATATATTATTGTGGTTGATTTTTGAAAATAATTGAAACTTATAAAAAGTTAACAACTGATTGTACCCCTACCCCCTCATAGTTATTATTAGATCCTTTGGAACTTCAATATCCTAAAAATTTTAGGGTATATGAAAATAATGAGAAATGGAAATCATTATATATAGTAACTATGAGAAAGTGAATATCACTATTTCCTAAGTGATTATTCCCGTTAAAGTAAAAAAGTTAACTTCCCATGATATCTTAAAAGTGTTTTAGGATATGAAGATAAATTAAAATGTAATGAATTTCATTTATTTACCTTAACAAATTTAATATCACATTATCCTGGACGATTTTACAATATACTAGTATGTAATATTGAGCATAGTTATATTATCAAAAAAGATATTTCAAGGAAATATTTTGATGAAAAAGTTTCCAAGGATGATTATATTAATCTTATAGAATATCATTTTATATAATGAAAGTTATTAAAATCATAGAATTTGATGTTGTGGAGTGAAATAGTTTGAATATGTTTAAGGAGTTGAACATTGGAAATATATTTTATAAATATATCCATTATTGAAACATGATTACTTTATAAATTCTATTAACTAACGATTTTAGTGGAAGGATCTTATCATATAGTCACATAGTGATCTTGAAATTATTAAATATATATGTAAAAAGTTAACAAAACCCTAGGAAGTGCGGAAAACATAATACTAATATGGAATTATATCATATATGATATGATAGATAGGTTCTTATATAGGGATTCTTTATGTATTCCTAACATATTTTTAATAATATAAATTGTATCATATAAAAGGAAATATCCATATTTTCATTCTTTCACATTGGTTGTATAAATTTATATATTTATATACATTTCATAAAGTATAATGATGAATGACCACTCAAAATGTGACTTTGAGTGATACCTAACTAATTCTTATCATGAAGTATTATAGATTGTGATTAAATGCTTTCCTTTAAAATGAGTTCGATTCTTATATTAAAATAAGGAATATACACATAAGGAACCACAAATGTTTTTGTGTGCTAAATGACCCAGTTAGTATACCACATAGAGTGTTATACACTATGTATTTCGTATGATAGGTGTCGATGGATCATATATAATACCCCATTACCTAAGGTTGGAAAGATACCTACCATGAGAACCTTTATACTTTGATAAATTTCTCATAAAATCCTTAAGTATGATAAAATTATGGGTGGTTGGGTATTTTATTGATCATATCATTTATTTGAGATCAACCAATATGGGATTCTTCCTCTCATATGATGAGTATGACATCTGGGACCTTTATTGAGATAAAATAAGGAATTTTTGGCCATGTAGAGATAGTACATATCATATTATTATCCATTTAAATAAAGAATATGTGATTTAATAATCCTAAAAGGTGAATTACATGTGATATATTCATTAACATGGTGAGTGTATTCATGGAGATTCAAGAACATATTAATAGGCTATATGGGATTGACATAATTTTTGTCCCATGGTTACATGATGTCTTGGACAAAAGGAACATATGAGAATGTACGCTAGCATATAGTGTGATTGGAAGACACATGTATATAGATACATGTTTTTAATAGATATCATTCCAAATCCCTTGGTATCTTGATTCTTTTCTAGAGGCTTCTCATTGTTTATATTTAAGGATCCAAATATTCATATATTTTATTCAATGCCACAAAGTAGTATGATGTAACACATTTTGTTTGAATAGATAGGTATTGATTTATACTTTTAGAGTCCCTATAAAAGTGATGATGAGTTAAACAAAAAATGTTTTGGATGATTATTCACATGTTATTTCATAGTATGTGATACAAGGTGAATTTTATGACAGCCTTCCAAATTTTATTTATAATATATTAAATTTTTTTTGATATTATTTCATAGTATATTGTATATGATATAATATAAGTTCAAATGGACCTATGTATTTTAGGATTTAGTGAAAGTGTGATACTGAAGGAGGTATTCCCTAAAGACCAGTAACATTTGATGTAATATGGACCTATCATATTTTAAAATCAAGGTATATTGTAATGGTATTAAATGATGTTTCAATCCACTAAATTATCTACTATATTATAGGATAGATCAATATTGTAATATATAACCCATTAAAGTCATTGTGTATGACTATCTATATCGTAAGTCATCACATTCAATGCATTATAAGTATCTCAATTACTCTTGGAATCAAAATGGTGATAGTTATCATTCAAGTGAGTTTCCTATATTGGTTATCGTTAAATAGTTGTTACATCAAATATAACACAAGGGAGTACATTCATTCATGTGAAAAATGTATTAATGGCATAGAGTTATTTACTCATGTGTTATAACACTTGAAAAAATAAAATATCACCTGAGTAGTATCCTTGAAGTCTTTATAAATCCTACTACTGTGTGATGGTGTGATGTTAATTGATCATTAATTTTAGGTTGAAGATTCTCCAAGCCCAAAGATCTCTTTATTATAACAATTTTAGATAATGAGTTTCCCACAAACTATGGAGGATGGAGATCCCCACCCAAACATTGGGCGATTAAGAAATCCATGCATACTTCTGAAGATTGGAGTCCTTTTATTACTACTATTTGATTTTCATCAATCCCCTTAATAGATATTCAAATTTTATGTAGATAAATATTTCTTGTAAGATATGAATTTTTATGTTTTTCTTCATTTCTAATTTATGAATTATTTCATTTATTAGATCATGGTTAATCATGTTATTGTTTTTTTAAACAATCCCTTCTAGTGGTATTTAAAATGTTTTGGGTTGTTGTGTTTTTTTGACCAAGAATATTTTTATAGTTATTGCAAAATCCTATGGAGGTGCTTGATATATGTAGAAAAATAACTTCATATAGATTTTAGTGTTTAAAATTTAGTTCTATGTGCAGGAATAAAAATGGATAATTATGGATTTCAGTAAAATAATGGAAGTTCTATGTACAGACCACGTTGTAAAGGAAGTGCTACTTTCATGTCATCATGCGAAGGCTGATGGTGATTCTTTAGTGATCATGAACTTTGTTCATGGTGTTGGAATTTTTTAAAAATATGGATTCTAACATAGTAATTAAATAATTTTTTATTGGATTTTTTTCTAAGAGTGACAGTGATTTTTATAAACTATGTTGGAGTACACATAACCGTGTTTTAAAAAATCTAATGATATTTATTAGTGAAGAGTGTAATATACTTCATAGAAAAAAGAGTTATTAAAGAACAAAATATAGTTTATGATGAATAGTGTTACATAAATTACAAAAGATAGTTTGTGCTATATATGTTTCTATGAAGCACAAGAGGTGGTTCGTGATTATCAGTGTTCTGCAAAGCACAAAAGAGAGTTCATGGTGAATAGTGATTTTTAAGAATATAAGGTACTTTATGGTGAATGGTGTTTTGTGAAGCATAAGATATAGTATTTTAAGAATCCACTCATGAAAAAAAATTCAAATGGATTTTCCACAAAGAGAGGGATGTGAAGTATAGTGGATTTTATATCTCAGGTGAAAAAGTAGAATTGTGGTATACTCACATAAGTGTGAGTCAAATCAGAGCTGACATAGATTATTTAAATATTCCTCTGAAAGGTCTTTATGTCCCAATTATTTTGAAGGATAGTGAGTTATCAAAGTTCTATTGGTTATAAATTAGGATTTATAGTGAGTCATCTCAAAAAATGTTATTATAGAGTAATTTAGTGATCTAAAACATTAATATATTATCATTGTATTCTCCTTGGATTAATGTGGTTTGGGAGCACCATGTAAATTTTCTATATTGATTATATGATTTTAATTTTTCACTTATTAGTATGAGAATAAGAGATAAGTGATTTTTTATTAACAATAAAAAAATATCAATAAAGGGTATTATTTTAGTCCGTCAGACCCAGGTTGAACCCCCCTATTAGGTTATTTAACCTAGTGGGTCCAATAACTGGCATCAGAGATAAAATTTAAATTTTTTTATTAGTACAAGATCTATTGGATCATTGAGATGGGTGAATTGGTTATATACTTTACTTTACAAAGTATTCCATTTTTAACCCAACCACTTGAACATGTATAAGTTATCGATCTGCTCAATGATTTATCACAGGCACACATTCGTGTTCTATAATCAAGAAAGAGTGAAACATATAGTATTTTAAATGTTTTACTAAAACTAATACTTCTTACAACTACAGTTATCCTCCAATATGTATTATCCATTACCTATAATCATTGTCTTACAACACGTAGTCTATTTTTCTCAGTACAAATCCACTACAGGCTTTGGTTGGTTATAAACTCCACCATGATTTGTTATTACAACAATAAATCCCGGGATTTAATGGTGTTGGTAAATAGTTATAATGTTCTACCTCATCTCATTTTTTATTTTTGTATCAGTTAAAATAAGATTTCTCTCTATGATACCACATGATCGAGCTTATGTACTCCCCTGAGAACTTCAGTAGTAATGTTGGTCTTGATTCTCCTTCCAGATCAAGAGTATTCTATAACATTATTATCCTTATGAATACTTAGGTTCAAAAAAAAGTTTCCTTCTTCATCAATATCTCTCAATTACATATCATTTTATCTCTATGATATAAATGTGTATCAAGTTTTCAGAAAACTTTTGAAAAATGTATACAAGCTCTCTCAATCATCACTCTCAAAACATTCTTCATGTATCTACATTTTTATATATAGAAATAAAATCTATACCTTGTTTCCATTTTTATTTTGAAACTATATAATTTTTGATTGTAGATGTGATTATCTTTATTCAAATCTTGAAGATCTATCCAATTTTAATTATCTCTCATAATCTCATTCCAAATATTGGTCAAATATTTCTATAAATATTATAATGACTGATGTATTTCATTCTTTAAAATCCTCTGCGAAATCAACTTATTTACACATGTTCAAAATATCCTTGTTCATGGAATCATGTTTCTTTTTCACATGGACATCTATCATACACCACAGAAATCAAATAAATACTACATTCATTTATGCACATATATCAAATTTCCCTAATTATTGAAGTTTTATACTAATTATTTATGCTTATAAGACTTATGAATAGAAGGATTAATCTTCCTAATGGTTTATTTTATATCCTTAAGTCTTAAATTAAAGTATTTCACAATTTCCTTTTCTATTTTTCTACCTTAATAAATTCATATGTTCAAAAAATCTTTAGTTTGAGTACTTTACTATGTTTTTCCTTAGCTAAAAATTTAATACTTCCTTCATAAAACATATGGGCTTCACCAAAGAAAATACTTTATTTATAAAACAATTCCAAACCTCATTCATCATAATATAGATAGTTTTTCATCCTTAAAATAATTCCTTTAGTTTCCTTAAATATCAGTACAGTAATAAACACATTCATGGTTTCTACTTTAATGTTTTCTAGCTATGGTATTCAAGTAGAAATATATCATCTCTTTAACCAGCTCAATCAACTAATAGACTTGGATTAATTATCAATAATGAAATAAAATAATAAATAATGGAACTATAACAGTCCCCTTTTAATCATCATCATAATAATAAAAACAAATTGAACCTGTTGCAACAAATTCAATATTCACTTAGAAGAAAGAATCTACACCTTTAAATTTATTGTAAATACCACAATTTTTCAATGTAAATATTTGTGCTGGGATGAATTCTTTATTTAACCACTTATTTAGAATAAAAATAAAAGGTAGATGAAAGGTTGTTTTTATCTCTTCTTATTCTAATAAATTCACACTCATTTGTTTCTCCTATTTTCACATCTGAGAGAAATATTCCATCACATGGTTATTTAAGAAAATATATGTTGATTATTTTACTCTATGCATTAGTATAGAAAAAAATAGATATAAAATCAAGGTTTTATATTTTATCTATACACTACCATTTATGTGATATCATGATCATAATCTTCTCATTCCTTAAATATGGGTTGTATAATGTTGACTCATTTTAAAAAGAAACATGTAACATTCACAAACATCTAAATAAACATCAAAATATTTCATATAAAATTATTGTAAATCCTATTTCTTCACATGATTTAATAAAAAAAACTTCCCATTAATAAATTAATTTAATCAAATCATAACTTAGGTATATAATTTTTATTTTCAAACCTAAAATTTATGGTTTTTAAAGTTGACTAAATTTTTTAGATTTATTGGAAACAACATAATGTCATCTTCCTTATTAGTTTCTATCCACTTAAAGATATTCACTCATATTCATTCCACCAGTATAACTACTTGATGAATCAGATCCTTTCACCACATGAGAAAATAGAGTTGATTCATTATCTAAGTAACGTAATGAGTTTTATTTTTTTATTTTTTATCTTAAATAATCCTCTTTTAGTATTGATATACTTTTTATTATTTGTTTGTGTCTTCTCACTATCTTTATCTTATTCAGATTCTTCATCCAACTTATTTTTGATTTTTTTGAAATAATACCACCATCATTAAAATTATAGAATCTTGGTATATTCTTACATTTTACATTCCATTTAATATTCATGAATCTTTTTGATAGAAGATAAACAATTTGATGGAAATTTTGTTTATCCTAGGTATCTAAGTCTTCCTATTCTATAACCTATTAATCTATGACTTTGGATTTTCTAATAGATTAAAAATCTAATTCATCTATTTCCTAATTTTTTAAAGAATGTTCTTTTTTCATCACATAAGATATGAGTATGTTGTGTATCTCATCAATTTTCAAATATTATTTTTTATTGGGTAATTATTTTTTAATCAAACTATTCTAGAAAATTACTCATTAGTTTTTTTATAATGATGGAATCATATAGCTTCTCACTGAACTCCTAGATTTTTATCACAATTTAATAGAACAAGGTGAAATAGGTATATATATCGTCATCATCATTAATTTTAATGTTTCCAAATCATATTCTCTAAACTTGATTTTTGGATTACATAACGTTGTCCTTAATTTCATAGTTTCTTCTTAATCTTTCAAAAATCACATTGACTATTAGTAAACCCGTAAGCTTTGTGTATACCTTCTATGAGAGAGACATAATGATGGAATTTTGATCCTTTCCATATAAAAATATATTAATCTTTTCTTCTTAAGTCAAAGTTTCAAAAAACATAATGGGTTCAAACTCAAATATTTTTACATCTCTCACTTCCAGGACAAGTGATAGGATAGAGTTTATCATCTCATTCCTCTGTCTATGACAATTCTTCCCATGAAATGTGGAAACACCATTAATTTTGATACAGTTATGATTCTCTATATCTTATAATTCTTTAATGTATATTAAGAGTTAAATTACCCTTTAATACCTATTATTAGTCATATATTATTTGGAACACTGATTTGGAAAGAGAATGAATATGTTATCTCTTTTCTTAATAAGAGTTATTCCTTTTTTAACCCAACCTATTGAACCTATTAAAGTTCTTGACACTCTCAACGATTTATCATAGCTACAAATTCATATATTGTAATCAAGAAAGATAGCATCACATGATATTTACAAGGTTTTTCTTAAATTCATACTCATTTCCATGATTATTATCCCACACAACACGGATTCTCCACTATCTCTAATTTGATTTTTACACATCCACTACAATATCTAGTTGGTTATACCCCCAAAAACATAGTTATTCCCCCAATGAATCCTTGATATCTCCTCAAATTCTATGGTTTTGATCTATAGTTATAAAGATATACCTCTTCTCCATGGTTTCTTTTATACTACTTGGATGTAAATCTCTCTCTATAAACCCACTTGATTTGGTTTGGTCATGTACCCCCTCAAGAACAATAATTATAGTGTTGGTCTCAATACTTCTTAAAAATCAAGAGTGATTTATATATTCCATATCATCATCAATACTCAAGCACATAAAATATATCTTTCTTATTTAATGGAACTCGAATTCATATGATTCTATTTCTAAAATACATATGAGTTTGGTTTTTGAGAACTTCCATGCCCAATTTATGAAATTTCACTCGATCCTCACTCCCTACATATTCTTCAATTACCTTCATATTTATACATAGAAATATTTCTCATACCTAGTTTCTATTCAAATATATAAACTCCTTTATATACTACATTAGGTGAAATTGTGTTTACTAAAATCTAGATGATATTTATAGTTTAAATTCTCAATCGTAATCTCATTTCTAATCCCAATCTAATCATTCATTAAATATCATAAAGGATAATGTATTTATTTATTCAAAATCCTCCATGAAATATTCTTCTTTATACCCATTAAAAATCTCCACATGCATGGAATCGTGATCCTTTTCCATATAAACCAAAATTTTACGACATGGAACACATCTCAACACATTATTCACTTTCATTAAAATATCAAGTTTCTCTAAGTTTTGGATAATTATACTAAATACTTATGCATAGAATAATTATGATCAAGAGGATTACTCTTAAAAAATATTTACTATTTAGCTTGAAGTATTACTATAAATACATATGCTTTATTTTTTTCATTTTCCCACCATAATAAAGTATTATTCTTAATAAAGTCATACATTCATATACATTACTTTTTTTAGTCTCATATATAAATTATAGACTTCCTTTTTAATAATTCTGGGATTATATTAACAAACTATATCCCTTCTAAAACAACTAAAATCCTCATCCAATATTATGTAGAAAATATTCCATAATCCCCTAATACTTTCATTTATTTTTTGTTAATACCAACACAATGATCATCATGTTTAAGGTTGCTATATTAAAGCTACCCAACCAAGGCCTTCAAGAAGTATCACCATATATCCTTTAACATCTCACTTTACCAATAGATTTTTATGATTTTTCAAGAATTTAATCCTATACAAACTCATGGATCCATAAAAAACCTTCAATAATCATCATCACCACACTAAAAATATATTTGACCTATTAAAAATGAACGAAATACTCACATGGGAATAGAAAATTTCTCTCAGTGGAAAATATGAAAAATAATAATAAAAAATTATTTTTATTTTTGAATGGTATAATATTCAATTATTCATGAATTTGATGCATCACTAAATTCTATCGTTAATTATGTATGTATGAATAATTTTTTTAATGATATTTTGTTCAATATATATATTAAATATTTATCATAAGAAGATAAAACATTTATTGATATTGATTCAAGATGAATCAATATTGTAGAGGGAGCATCATCTAACATAATAAAAAAATGTAATCTATATAAATATTATTGTTCCATGTGGGAAAGACTGATCGATAAATATGAATATGATTTAGAATTTTTAGAAATAGAGTTTCAAGTTTTGAGGGAAAATATTAGGATCTAAGGATGCAGGAAATTGAATAAGTTAATGAATTATTTGATTTGGTAAATGTGATATTATAAGACATTTTTGGTATTAGAGAATTTATAGATTATGTTAATTTATTTAATGTAATCCTTAGAATATCTCCACCCTAGATTAATCCAAAGGTATTTATTCTTGATTATAAAAATAAAAAGGATATTTTATTGGATTGTATTTATAGTAATCTTGTAGAATATGAATTGATAAATGTTGATAATGAGGCTGCTGAAAAAGGTAATGTAAAGGAAGTTTCATTCTAGGGGATAAATAATCTCACTATATAGGATGACCAGGAATAGGAAGGGATTGATGAAGTTATGTCCTCCATTTCCTCAAATCATAAAATATGGAAAGGAATGTTCAAATGGAAACTTCCACTCATATGTTTTTTATATGTAATGTTTGATCACCTTTATGTGATGTTTCCCAATTGATTTTTGGATGATGATAAGAATGATAAAGAGGTTATCATAAATAAGTATTCAAATTAAGTGAAGGGATCAAAGTTTACTAAGAAAAAATTTGGGAAGAAAAAATTTATTTCATAATAAAATGGTATTTTAAGGGAAACAATGGTAGGAGAAATTGGAGATGAAAATCATCATAGAGAAGATGATATGATGGTCACTATGGGAAGTTCTGAGACAAGGGTTGAGAGAGAAAATAATAAAGGAAATTATGAACGGATATTTGAACTCCAAGGTAAATTTGAAGCATAAAATGAAGAAATAGATGTTTTTGGATCCAAAACAAGAATGATAATAGAGTGTTTTCTGATGCTAAAACAAAAATGTGGCAATATGTAGATTAATGTTTTGAGTAAAGAACTGAAATAAAAAAGATCAAATTTTAAAATGCATAAGGTCAAATGAAGTTTGTTGTGTATAAATTCAAAATTGAATATCATTCCAAGGTTATTAATGTTTTTACTAATACTATGAAATATTTTTTAAATCATACCAAAGAACATGAGGAAGAATTTTGGGTCAGGTGATGAAAAATATAAGATCAGGAAAAACTCTTGAATATCAGTATGACATTGGGAAACTTGTTCAAATATGGACTATAAAGGCTAGAAGACAATTATGGAGTTCCAACAACATAGTTTAAGTTTTTTAGGAGAATAAAAAGACACATCGGAACTACAAAGATTGTATGTAACTTTATTGAAGATAAACATTAGTGATGATTAATTCAAGACTATAAAACCCACTATGAATTTGAAGGATAAATTTGGTACAAATCAGAGCTTAAATACTTATAAAACCCATTGAAAACTAGTGTTGTATTAATGAAACATAATAATGCACCTCATATATTGTTTTATTATTCTCCAAAGATGAGAAATTTTAAAAATATTTCTTCCATAGCCAAAAGTCACTGGAGGTAACATGAGAAAAAATTATAGATAAATATATCATAATATTTCAGGTATGAATTTGATGGTCGATGTTTCTATTGTGGATTATTAGGATATATGGATAGGTATTTCTTGTTAATAATTTAAAGGAATGATCTAATGAAAACCAAAAAAATTTATTCACATCAACATAGGGAATCATAAAGTAGGTTGAAAAGAAAAAATTGATTTATATATTTGTAATATGATATTGGTAGGTCATGTTTAGAGGAATATCATTTGTACACATATATGCCGACTCTGATGTCAAGAAAATAGGTTAGGAAGAAAATATCTGAGAAAGTATTAGTTGTAAATATTTCTATGAAACCATCAGATCATACAAGTACATGGATCCTTGATAGTGGATGCACTTCCCCTATGATGGAAAATATGGATCTTATTAACACTATACGATATAATAAGGAAGTTTTTTGTTAGATTTTGAAACTATAAAGTCTTTAAAATTATTATTTTAGGAAAATATTGGTTTTTTGGAAAATACATGACACGTGTTGATGTCTTTGTCGTTGAAGGCTTTAGTCATAACTCGTTATGTGTTAGATAGTTGTAAATGTAAATGAATACAATAAATTTCACTAAGGAGACATGAATAATCAAAGAAAATTAATTTATAGTTATTATGAAATGAAATTTCAATAAAGGATATATATACCATGTTAGCAGATAAGAAGGTATGTTCATTTTATCTAAGGAAGAAGAAAAAGATTGTGTATTAGGTCCCAGTTTTACACGTTATATAATCTTGAGTTTCAAATCAATAATTCATTCTCCAAAATTATAGGATCTTTATTGTATATATTTTTAGAGGATTAGACCATCACACTTACATAAATAAATATAACATCACAAATTGATCTCTTTAACCTATTATTTAATTTTCCACTTAAAGCCCAAATATTATGATATTATTTTTTTTAAAGATATATCTTCAAAATTTTCAATTTAACTTTCTAATTTTCTCTAGTCATCTAAAAAATAACATAAAGAACATTTTAAAACATGGGATGAGGAGAATAATCATAGTAAGAGATATAAAATAATAAATAACCCATTAGTACATTTAAATTCAATGGAATCCTAAATGGGAGTTTTTCTTTGACATAAAAAACTTTGAGCTCAAATAAGCATTTAGTTACACCAAAAATGGTATTTAATTCCATTTTTTTTCATAAAACAATTTAAAATAAAACAGAAAGGAGAAATCAAAGTTTTAAGGATTTTAAAAAATATATGAGAACCCATGAAAACTATTTCTATAAAAACAAACATTTTTACCCTAAAAGGGGGGCATAATACTTTTTTAAAACCAAAGATCAATATCATACCTCTTGAAATCAAATTATTTCCATAAAAACTTATTAATAAGAATATAAAATTCATGCAGGAAACATGAGAGAATAACATAAATAAAATGGTATCATTAGATCATGACAACATAGGAAATGAAGTAGAAATACAAGAAATGAAAAAAGAATTCAGGGATAACTACCTAAACAAGATTGCATGGTGGATAGATTCCCATCACGAATTTGTTTTTCTCCCTAATCCCATACATAATGTCTCATGACAAAATAATTACCCAATGCATTGGAGAGATATCTGGGTGCACCCATTAAAAAATTTCCATGAATATGTGTGAAACAAAAAAGGAAAGAATGATTTGTTTTAAGAAAACATGAAAGAATATAGAGTAATACCAACATCAATTAATAGTTATGTTATTGGGAAAAAAATGACACCATATATATTAAAATAGAAAATTACTTTTTTATTTTATGAACAAATTAAAAAACAATTGTATAAAATGTGTTAAAATATTCCTTTTGAAAGGATTTTAATGAGAGTTAAAAGTGACACTATTATGCTCAAAAATTTCATGGTGCCTCGGTTTTAGGAGAAAAAGTGCCCCACTCCTATAATTATTCAATTATGTTTTCATTATATTCTTTTTCTTTGGGTGTACCATTTGTGTTACCTTTTTCAGTGTTGATTGAGGTGGTTTAACTATGGTTTCACAATCATTCGCTCAAGGTTCACCAATTTCATTTAATAGAAATTGAAAAAAAAATCAAACATCCATAACTGGGTATAGATGTGATATCCAAAGGTAGGTGGTAAATTGTGGTTTGAGACCCAATGGTTCTAAGGAACTCACATTGGTCAAGAGGATGGGAGGTCTGGATCATCACACCCTTTTGGGGGGAATTACTACATAATTTGGGACTGTCTTATGGATTTAAGATATGTTCATGAATATCTTCCTAATTCCAATATAGAATCAGTTACCCTAACAAAATTATGTGATGTAGAATCCTTTTACATGTAAGGGGGTCTGTAAATGAAATAGTCAATATGTATTTGAGTTTCTTTATTTGTTTCTTGTTATTGTTTAACAATGGGTATATTCTTATATGTTGAGTCTGTATAACCAGTAACTCTAATATTTACTACTATCTAGGGAGGAAATCAGTATCTCAAGGATGGGATTAAACCTTTATGAGGGATCCTATGTATCCTATTTATGATAATAATAAAAACTCATTTAGTTCCTTTAAATCGTATAGTTAAATATCATATATAAAGGATATATTTAAGGGAACTTAGGCACTGAGTATGGTGCCCAATCCTTATGAATTCATACTACATATATGGTTTATAATAGGAATTGTTTTCATTTTAGTTTGATCATGCCTTAGAGACATACCACAAGGTGTATTCCCTTTTCTGGGGGCAGCCATATCATGCCATTGGATGGGGATTACACACTGAGGCTTCTCTAGATGGTGGGATTCGTGATGTTAATGATACGATCATTGAAAATACCTAATATCAGGTGATCCATGATCAGTGTAAGAAACATGGGATTGAAAGTGATCAATCTCAATGTATATGGATTCGAGACCTATGCATTAGGGCAGTCCTTATGGGGTGTTTGATATGGAGCTCTGGCCTCAGGACAAAATCCAATGTATACTATTTATAGAAGGAATTAGATTCATCATAGTTTATTTGACTTCACAATCCATTGATGGATGGGCAGGAAATACGTACCCATATGAGATATTGGGTCCCATGGGTTAGAGTGTATAAGACATTGAGGTACTTACATAGAAGTGGATGACCGTTGGATCTCTATCCTCATGAAGGCACCCTAAGTATCTTATTTGTACCAGAATCGAATTTATTTTAGTTCATTTTGGGATATGCCCAAATATGTTTTTTGGACAAGGATATCATGCCTGGGATGACTTCTTAACAAGTTTAGATTGTCTTCATGACACGTATGAGGAGTCTATTTGACTTATTTGAGGATGTGTGGACATTTTTTGGTTCCCAAAAAGACTTGTCCAAATATAATCAAACAATCATATTAACTTTTATAGAGGATGTCACAAGATCTAGATGACATGTTTGGAAGATGTCACATGATGATACTGACATGTACATATGAATTTTCATGACTCACCTAAGAAGCCAAAAGGGGTCGTGTGACTCAGATATCATTTTCGAAGGACTTCACGGGACTTGGTAGACATATTGGAAGGAATTTTAATGACTTTGGTGACATGTTTTGATTACTTTGAAAAACATGGGTAATGTTTCTGAAGGGATTCACAAGACATGGGTGTCATGTCTGGTGGGCGTCACATGACTTGGATGACATGTATGGAAGACTTTTCATGACTTTGGTTACATGTACCAATGTTATCATATGATCTGGATAGGTTATGAGAAATGCGTGATACCTTTACATGAAAATTAACATCTATATCTTATCACAATTCTTATGTATTTTTCTAGTCATTATTAAATATGTTCCCTAAGTTTTATCAATAATTAGAATTTCTATATTTCATTTGACCTAGTATACATGTGTAAAAATCCATTGCATAATCTAGATGGCCCACCAGAAATACTTTGTGTGATCTATAGGTGTTCACACAAATATCATATTCATTCCATGTGATCCATTAGGTAATTCACCTAATTTCACCTAGTGGAACACTCTTTTGATCATGTGACTTTTCAATCTAAGAATTCCTCTATTATGGGATTCCATGGGTGTAGTATCCATTGCATGTGTAATCATCCTCTTTTGTGTGCTGAGGGGGAGGGATTTATAGACCTATCTTCCCTGATTATATGTTTCCTCTTGAAAAACATATATCCAAAAATATGAGATGTAATTTGTAGAGGTTGTATCTTTTGATTTAAATGATCCTTTCATAGGTTGTCCAAGGCATCACATGATATTCACCAATCATAAGAACACTCTGTTACAACCATCTTTATTGGACCGATGTCTTGTAAAAGGGATTTTGAATAATCATATTGACATGTAAATTTTCATTTTCACCATTAAACTGACATGTTTTATAGTCTTTTTGAGATTAATATTCTTTCATATAGGATTTCAAATGATCGAAGAAGACTAGTATGGGGTCCTTCATGGGGTCACAGTATCTTATTAGAGGCCATTTGTGAGATCAAGAAAGATTTTAAGGGGCCTCCTACAAACTTAGGTTGTCTTGTCAAGGGGGTGATCCATGAGATCATGATAATATTCCAAAAGGACTTCACATGATTAATGGTCTTCACTTGATGTGCATAAACCACTTTTTCTTGAAAATCAGTATACCCTCCCCTCATAAGAGTATTTATCCTTTTTCTATTTTACTTTATTCATTATTTTACAAGGATCATAATATTTTCCCATCGGTTGTATGTACGAGCATCGTATAACCTATAGGGTATCTCATGATGGTGTGCAAACATTCTCATGGATAGTCACTTTACCAGTGTTCAATTCATCGCATGATCAATGGTGGATCTTATAGTGGTGTGCGAGCATTGTCCTGGATAATCCATCTGCTTCTTTGTGGAATTGAAAGGGAATCACATGATCATATAGATATGTTCAAGGTCCTCCACATGATAAATTTGAAACACCAACATGCTCTAATGTGACATGGTATTCATGTCAACATGTGTCTCTTCAGGGTATTTCAAATCACATAAGCACATCGCATGAAGATTCAAAAAAATCTATTTCCCAGGAATATTCTAACTTTTTACACTTTTATTTTATAAGGGTTTTTGGGTGACTGTTAGGAACCTATTAGTTGAAACATCGAAATACTATAATAACTCATATAGTACCATATGCATGACAATTAACACTTAACTAAACACCTTAGAAATAATGGGATGGATTTTCAGGGGGGTTCGTGTGATCATAAGCAGTTCATGTACAATACATGATCCATTCACATGCCCTTCCCAGGTTCATGTGATCGTGTTTAATTATTGAGTCTATGTGATTCACATGATTTGGCCTCCTAAACTTCAAGATATTCCTTCATTTATTTCATAAATAAAATAATACCCACACTTCAATAATTTATTTAATCTTAGAGTTTGTGATGATCATTTGTTGGGTGTCAAAAATCCCCCCACCTCAGGAGAGAGGTCTATAGGGATAAAGACTTAGTTATGAGATGATTAAATGTACTTTTGAGTCCATGGGGATTCCACTGATCAGTGTATCACATGACATTTGGTATTCCAAGTGACCTTTGGTATTCCATAGAGAATTATATAAATAAGGGAGCAAGGAGGAAGCATATTTGATTAGTGACTCCAAACTCTAGATCTAAAGAGATCTTTCCCACTACATGAATGCTTTGAAATGACTTTCTATATGATCTATTTCACCAGACCTCTATAAAATAACTGAATGTAAGACTTCTTTGCTAGACCACTTTTTAAGATTTACCTACACGACTACTTTGTCCAATAACTTTTTCAAATGAACCATTAACTAACTATTTTTAATTTTATGGAACCTTGACCCATGTAATTGGTTGTATAGTTATCTTACATGATTAACATGATCTTATGTCCTTCCCACATGATCAATTGATCATTATGTGATTCATATGACCATATCAAGTTTACGTGATCTCAAGACTTACAAAAGATTACACGATCAAAATATGCTACATGGGTCATGTGAATTATGATACTTCCGGGGTTTATTCTATTTGAGAGATCTATACCAGGTCATATGATCACAAGTCCATTAATCGATCCTAATATGTTCATGATGCGTTCAAAGTCATACAACTCTTCTCAAGGATTGAACTCCCATCTGACATATCTTTATATTTTGTACAGATGGAATCCATTTCTCTTATGTATTCAAAGAAATAGATCACAGAAGTGGTGGATCATCAAAATTACATTATTGAAATTTTGGATTCTAGTTAAAATTTCATCATCATGTAATCATAGACGATCCATATATACATGATGGGGATAAATATTATGGAATATCTTCTCTCAGGAATCTTACCTATATACATGTTCAACCTCACAAATGATGCACTTATCCTTCCACTATAGTCATCAATTTTGAATCCCTATTAGATTATGGAGACTCATAATACCTTCGTATCCAATATCTCCCATATAGATTATTTTTTTATTAAAAACGAATATGGCTATATGATGAATTTTATTCCCACAGACTTCGGAAGGAATGGTCATAAGACTAATTCAAACATCCACATGAACTACTCGATAATGTTTAAATATATTCTAAAGCATAGGTTTTGGTGGTTTTCTAAATGGTACCTTCAATCAGGGGAGATTTTTAATGGATTGGGCCCGGCCCTTCTAGATTAATTATATAACCTATGAATTTTACATGGACCTAAAAAAGATATAGATGTACGGGACTATCTGGATCACCAAAAAATTCACCTACTTTAAAAAGAGATTAATGGAAGACTGATTCAACCAATAGAGTCCAAATGAAAATATAATACACCTAATTCTTGGAAAAGTGTCCATCGATCCTTGGGATGTTGATTAGATTTTTGGTGCACCAATTTTAGGAGTGATGTATGAGGAGTTTCCCCCACCATCCATGTGGGATGATTTGAAGAGGTCCTATACTATTTTCAGTGATTTGATCAGGTTATAAAAATATTCCCTTGATAATGCCTTACTTCATAGGGAAGATATTCCATTTAATCCATGGATGGGCTATTTTATCAAGAAATTTCATTATGAACCCCAGGCTAAAAGGTTAGAGGTCTTCCCTATAATGGATTCCCATAGTGATGAGGGTTCCTCTTGGCCCGTAGTTGAAGATGGTTTATTTACCAACTAGGGGATAAATGTTATTCATAACATTGATCGGACCTTCTAGTTGGATAGTTTCCTTTCAATGTACCAAAGTGATTACCTGCTCCCAACATAGGATAAGGGTGGAGTTAGGGTTTCCACCTTTATGATGGTGGTTTATATGGTCAGAGGGAGGCACATTGGGTTGTACATTCCGATGTTTTCTAAAAAACATCACCTTCTACAAAAAAATTATAGGGAAATATTCCATAATAGAATTTTAGGTCCCTTTTACGTACTACGAGGTTGGATGGGGGGTTCATCTAGGATGATACGAGTACCTTAGAATCCAGAAAATTCCAGATGTTTGTTTCAACCCCATTGTGTAGTGCATCAGTAGAGTGAGACCCATTACACCATATGATTAGGAAATATGATTCTAATTTATCTGTCATGATATATTCTTCTTAAAACCCCATGATATAGTGACCAGTAGTAGTTTTGTTAACAATTGTGGTGAAAACCTTGAAGCTCAGACCTATATGATTTCAATTACTAAAGGTGTCCTTTTCCCCATATTTATTGTATAATTATTTGTAAATGTTATGCACCTTGTCAATGTAATCATCTTTTTTTAGTGTATTTATAAAAAATTGCATGACCCTCTTTACATCTAATCTGATAATAATTAAGTGGTGGCTTGCCCATTCTGGTTGATCTTTACCTGGGAGGAGTCTTATGTTCAGATAGACTTCCCTTCAAGTGATACTAAAATTAGTATGTCCTGAAATTATATTGATATTTAGATCCATTAGTATCCAAATAATAAATTATTTTCATTAGTACCCAACACTATAAGGATTCCACCAGTTTTTAAGCCAATTTATGGCTTGAAAATATGATTTCTTCAAGTAGACTGACATCCACAACAACTCCACATAAGGAAATGAAACATTTTCCATCAATTTCATTGTATATAGTGGTTTCAACTCAAATGGTTATGGATAGAACAATTCTTGTGAGTGTATCTATGATTTTAATTTTATTTCTCACTACATTTTATTAATGGATGATCTGAAGTGGACGTAACTCAAATGTTGGGCTGTGGGGAATGCTTTTCTATGTAAAGATACATTTAGAAGGATTTTCTCATGATACTATACTCAAAGGTGTTACTTTAATAGAGAGACCCATTAAGGTATATTATTTATTTTTAGACCTTTATGTGGTGATGGAAAGCAGGAATGGTCAGATCCACTACCCTCCATTAAGGCAGTGGATGGAGGTTTGGGGCATGTTGGAGGTTATCATGGATGAAAGGGGTTATCCCATCATTGAGGTAGAGGTAAGAGTAATCTTACTAACATGTTCAAATATCCATGTGGTTTTTATGACTATAATTATGTCTTTTTCATTTCTATTA
Organism: Viscum album; assembly: GCA_963277665.1. Lineage (NCBI taxonomy): Eukaryota > Viridiplantae > Streptophyta > Magnoliopsida > Santalales > Viscaceae > Viscum > Viscum album. Next base: position 1,462,292,611 of record OY728139.1, read on the forward strand.
ATATGGTTGAAAGATTTAGGTGACCAGACACTCCCGAAATTCTTGATATATTCTCCTAGGGGTACTTCTGTTGGAGCTATCTTGATCAGTGAATAGGGGACTAATGATGAGGGTTCACCATGTTAATTGGATATGATGATGGAATCAATTACTATTTATAGGGCATCATAATCTACAATTTCATAAGTTACATCATTAAAAAAAATTCATAGACAACTTTGGGGGACCCATCCCCAGAGAGGAAAGGGTAAAGGAATCACTTTAAACTATCAGATCCCTCGCACCCAGAATCCTCATGTAAGAATTAAAATTTACTCTTTCAATTTTTTGGACCATCCCATTAACTTATTTTGGTTTCTCAAAAATTTGTTAGTCCCCTCTGATCCCACTTTTATAAATATACATCTCTTACTAAGGATACAGGTGAATGTTATGTTATTATAGTAAAACATTCACTATTGGGACCACCTCATCATTAAGTATAGGTGTTCAAATCATCTCACTTAGACATGGTTCCTATTGATGATGTTCTAGTTATCGTTTGATTTGACCTGTCAGAAGCTAATGGAATTTCAGAGGAAAATTATCTTAGTATCTACTCTCCTACTAATTTAACTGTGATGGAGGCATTTTTTTGGATAAGGTGAGAATGTTTTCATAAATTTGACACATGGTTCACTTTTTTCATTTTTTCTAAAACATATTCTATTATTTCCTCCCTTAAATATGGAAAATGATGTGTGAATCTAGAGAAAACAATGGTGGTGTGAACAAGACTCTTTTTATAAGAAGGTATTTCCTATTTCCTTGGAGATGGGGCTGGGGAAACAGACATTACTATCGATGCAACCAATAAAGGTATGTTTTAAACTCTGATCACATATTTTAGTCATATGATGTTATCATAACAACTATCATCGAAATAATAAACCTTTATACCTGTAATTTTAGTACCTTCACCATAGATCTCAGAAGTTCTAGTCTATAATTAATTGAGAATTCCTATGACTGAGTCGACCAACATAGAGGTCGGCACCATACCCACTTCATTAGAGAAAGCGAACATGAGTCCTTCACTCATTGAAATAAACCTAGGATATATTCCTATTCTAAAATTGAACTTGATTTAATGTTCATAGCGCATCTCACTTTATCATCTGATGCATCGGTAAGTGTGGATGGAGATTTAGACCTTAATTTCAGAGAACCCCTTTGAATAGATTATAGATTGAGTGTGTCATATTAGGTTTATTTTTACCACCCTTGGTTATTATGGTTTTTATTATACCACTCTTTATTCCTAGGTTAAGGAATAGAAATCTCTAAGAGAGTAAAGGAGAGCCCTTTAGATAAGGGTTGTAGCAGTAGAGGCTTCGCCTTTGTTAAAACAATGTTGGGAAGGGGCCTTTAATGAGGCTTCTTAGTGTGTGGTGGAGGTGATAATTCACTAAGACTTGGTGAATGCTAGGAAGGTTGAAATAGGATAATTATAGTTTAAAAGTTTCCATCTTTAGGAATATCTATCTTGGTTTAATCAAGAACAAAAAATATCAGTGGAAAATATAGTAGAGAAATAGGGGATCCTTGACCTAGTGGAGAATGCAAGATTTAATGTTTTTGGGGGTATATGCATTGTAGTGGGTCATATAGGTGGAAAATAAATATATTGATCAATTTTTCCAATCTATTTCTTCTTTGGAGAAGAAATATGAAGATTTTAAGGACTCCTAAAAATTTATTCTGTAATAGGATTATAATTTCATGATTATTTATTTATTCTTGTATTTAGAGGAGAGAGCCTAATATGTGGGGATTCCTCATTCTACTGCACTTTATCAATGAATAAACTCAATGAAATTTACTAGTCATTTTCTATCTTTATTTAAATAATGATGTTCATGAAATTTATTTGATTAGATATTGTATGTTTCATCAATGATTCCTATCCTTTTTATAATACAAAGTAATCACAAAATAAATGGAATTAAATTTTTAAATCACAATAAATTTCTCTTGAATTCCCACCAAATGTGAGGTTATTCATTGATGTTCCTCCTATAATTTATTTGAGATCATTTTATTTAAATGGATATTTTGGGTACAATATATCTCTCGGAGGGTAAATGCTCTAATTTTTCCCTATGTAAATGATCTTAGTGAGCACATCATGTTTTTTTCTAGGGAAAAATAATGATCCCTACATGATTAACTTTATTTATTTATATTTGCATAAATTGTTTCTATGTTTTATATTAGTAAATATTAGTAGGCATGAAATTTTAGTTTTACCAGGACACCCACTTACGAGTTTATGAAACTTCATGTTTTATGTCTTTTCCATTCTATGAGTTCTTAATATTTCTTGGATCACACAAAGTGCATGTATAACGAGAATAAACACTACAAAAATTGTCAATTAGAATTTTTTTTTCTATTTAGAGGGGATTATAACCCCCTCTAAACACTTTAGTAAAAGTTACCCATAACCACCACTAAAGTTCCTATCATCTCTTATCAGAGGTGGTTATGGGTAAGCATTGGTAAAATGGGTTTGATTTTAGGGGTGCTTAGATTACCCCCCTCTAATTTTTATGTAAATTCACTATAAATTCATAAATTTGAGATGGCTTCAAAAACCTCTAATTGGATACCAAATTCATAGTTTAGAGGTAGTTATTCTGTATATGCCCCTAAACTAACCATTTCTTAATACACACCCCAAGGCCCCGCATGACAACCCTCATCCCCCCGGACAATGCACAAGTCCTTCATGGCAACCTTGAAGGCCCCCCAAGACAACCCCCAAGACCCCATATGAAAACCCAATTGTAGGCCCCATATAACCCATATACCTCATCCTGACAACCCACAGATCCCGCTCGAACAACCCCCAAGTCCCTACCCATATAACAACCCTCAAGACCCACATAACCTCGCATGCCAACCGACAAACCCCGCACGCATGACAACCTCTTGCGCCAGGCACCCCCCCCCCAGGGCCCACACATTCCTCTGTTACTCTAGGACAAAATAACCGAACCTAGCGATAATAAAGCCAAAAACAATCCTCTGGTTGAATTCGAATAGGGGTTCTAATGGAGGTATCTGGTCCACCTATACCACTATACCAAATGCCAATTTGATTCATATGTACAATATTTTGTATTTATTTAGATAGAGAAAAATTATATTATATATATATATATGTATGTATGCATTTGTGAATTGAAATATAAATAATTAACTATATTTGTGTATATATAATATATTTGCATTTAACATTTATATATAATCTATAATTGTGTATAATAAATATATATATTATATCTGTTTATATATAATATATATAAATAATTATATTTACATATATTTATAAATACATTTATATTTGTATGTGAGTGTATTTATGTATTTATATAATATTTATAGATATAATATAATTATAATATATATAATTATATAATTATTTTTAAATACTTATATGTGTATGTGTCTATATCAACAATATTTTTTATTATTATTATTATCACACCTATTTTTTGAACTACAAAAATTATATGTTGGTATTATAAATTCTATACATTTATATATTTTATGATTTATATTATACATAAATTATATTAAATTTATGTATATTATATATTTATATATACATTTATATTATATCATGTATACAAACACATATATATATACCCACAAAATTAAATACATTCACATAATTGGAAATATATTATATAATTAAACGATATATATATATAAATATATATATGTATACGGGTGTGTGTGTATATATATATATATTTACTAAATCATGTTATAATTAATATGGTATACTACAATATATATATAGATTAATTATATAATATATATAAATTTATATATAATATGATATATATAATATAATATAATATATATATATAATATTTATTTATTTATATTTAATTTTTATAGATTATATATAGTGTAAACATAATTTAATATAAATGTATTTATACATAAATATACAATATACATGTTTTTAATATAATATATGTATAATATAAATGTATAGTATTTATAAAACTATATGAAAATTTTATATATTTGAATAAATATATTTACAATTACATTTATATTATGTGTACCAATATTTGTATATGTATATATTTTTGTTTATATGTATAATTATTTATTTAATGTATTTATTTAATGTATGTACATGTATATATATTTATAATGCATTTAAATACACTTATATAATATGTTTATGTGATATATATATACACACACACACATGAGCACACACACATATATATTATAAAATTTGAATTTTTATGAGAATTTTTTTAAAAAAATTAATAGAAATTTAGAGGGGGTTAAAACCCCTCTAATAAAAGGGATTGATGCCATTTCATGAACCCCCTCTAATGTCATAAATTTTAAGGGGGTCCAAACGTCTTCTAATTACTAAAATTATTGAGGGATCAAACCCCCCTCTAATTTCTTATGTTAGAGGGGGTTCACAACCCCCTCTAATCTAATGTATTAAAAATGGTTCATGAACCCCCTCTAAAATCTTAAATTAGAGGGCGTTCAAAACCCCCTTTAATTGAAGATATTTTAGGGGGTTATGAATCCCTTATATTTAATTTGAAAAAATACATTATATATATAGACTCTAATATAAAAACACACACATATATATATATAGAACATCTAAAATACAATTAAACATATAGCACTACTAATTATTAAATTAGTAGAATCTTCAACATAAATTCCCCTAAAATTCAACCATATACTAAAAAAACAATGTTAATGAATTTAGATGGGGTTGTGAACCCCCTGTAAAATTAATTTATAGAGGGCATTCCATAACCACTTTTATAAACTCGTCTCTAATCTGCTAGTTTTTTTGTAGTGAGACTCTCCTTTTTCTATAGTTTATATTTTTAGGATTTTAACCTAGTATGCATTATGTCTCTTTTAGTTGTCTATTTTACGGTGTTAAACAAGATCATTGATGTGTTGTAATTAGATTCCTTCTAATATGGGCCTTTTGCTGTTATAATTTAGATCTTCTATTTTAGACTATATATTGTTGAAATTTGGGGTCATCTATCTTGGACCATTTATCGGTGGGAATATACCACATGAAAAGTAATGTTTTTGTTCATTTTAAGGTCTTGTGGTAAGGAAGTATATTATGTAGTTTAATTTCATGCAGTATGAACATATTCCATGAAATTTTAATGTCATGGGGTAAGGACATAAAATTCCCTACAGTTTAAAGTCTTGCTTCCTTGACATTATTGATAAATATATAATGGGGAAAACAAATCGAGGGTGACCCAAAACACCCAATGGTGATGAATTCCACTACGGTGTTGTCGAGGCTCATAAGGATAATTTTTCCTTTCCCAGAAAGAGTATATAACTCTAGTTGGTGGGTCAACATCCCTTATATATAAGATTATAGGGCTTATGTTCATGGTAAAATACAGGTGTCCCCAATCTTTTCCAAGGTCCTTGAAATATTTTGGAGATGATATTTGTGGATGGTAAAATATCAAGGAATATGATTCCACCTTGATAGTTGGAATATGGTTGTGTAAATCACAGTTCTATGAGTTTGATCTGATGAACATGGAATGGGTCATACATATAGAGGATGAACCAAAACACCCTAAGGTGTTGGGATCTTCCACATTTTCATTGGGGATCATGAGGATTTGAGTTCCTTAATTTTAATGAGGGTATTCCTCTATTTGGAAGTTTATAAACCCTATGTTCATGTGTCGATAGAGATTACCTGCATGATCAATTAAAGGAAATCCTCACATTTTTTCAAAAACCCTAGAATATTTTCGAAGACACAAACGTCTGGATGATTGAGTTGTAAGTTGAGTTAAATCTATCCAAGAAGGTTTATTGAAACCTAGGGTAGTTTATATTTTGGTTGGTATGATCGATCCCTATTCCAATGGGTTTGTATCCACACAGTGTGGGCCATCAAAATATTTAGGAATGGGGTGCCTCATTCCTCATTTGAGAAAGGGTACAATACATGATGATATAATGTTGAGGATATGAAATCCACTTGAATAGTCTGGTTATGGGGATTTTAGATCATGGTCTATTAATATCACTGTTAACTGGGGGTGGGAATCGATGGGTATAGTTCCACCATTGGTAATGGTGTGAGCCTATACTTATCCATACGACCAGGTCAATAACTCCTAGATTTAAGGGGGGTCATCCCAGGTCCAAGGGTCTATTTGGATGAACCAATCCCTATTACTAGTTTTTTATGGGTAATATCCAAGAGAAAGGAATATCAATGTTTGTGGTAATATAATATATGGATATCATCTCAAAGAACTAGTTTTTTCCGATCATACTTTAAATACATTGAGGTGGTTTATGGAAAATGTTATATTCAAGAAGGGTTCAAGAATACTAAAAGTTTTGTCACATCCTGGTGAACATATAATTATAGATAAGATATTTAATAAACCATTACTATAATTTTTTCATCGTCTAAGAGGACTAATGAGTATGGATCATAATTTACTTGGGCCATAAAGTGGGCTCTATTAGTATCATGATTTATTCTTTATGCTATAACTTTTTCATAAACTCTAGAGATGAATATTATAGTGAGTAGAGACTTGAATATTTCTCAGGATACCCTTTTTGGGTTTTCATCCAAACAATTTTTTGTCTCTTCCACTAGTAATTTTAGGGTCTTACAATTTGTTCCATTATAGGATAATGTTTAAGGTTGTATATCTTTGACCCAAGTGCATCCAGTTTAAGTTCATGATGAATGTGGACCTGGTATGAGGGGAATGTTACAAAACAACCTAATTATGATAACTATTGTCAAGATTACTCTAACATCTGTTTGAGTGGGATAAGAATATATTGTAAATCTTGGATCAAGGTTCTTGGTTCCTGATTAATGATGCGGGACAATCATACCATGGGATACCTAGGAAACCTTAAGGTGTAAAATTCTTCCACGGTGACGTCAGGATCACATGGATAGAAATTCCATCCTATGGGGCCAAGATATCTCTGGTTTGTAGTTTGAATCCATTATGAATTTAAATCATATTTAACAAGAGATATCTATTTTTCTTTTCCAAGGTTCTTGAAAGGTTTACAGAAACCTGAGGCACTGAAGACATGAATTATGGTTTATAAGTTTAGGGGCTTAAATGATGATGGAAGTGACCCATACTCCAATTAACTGTGGTTTGGTTTCTATGGTCCTTTGATAAAGAATGATTATGGGTGATGACATGGACGTTTTAACATCATTTAGTGGGGGAATATCTATCAGGTAGTTTAACATCATATGATAAGGATAGTTTCCTTGCAGTTTAACATCATGTTGTAAGGGATATTTCCTTGCAGTTTAACATCATGTGATATGGACATGGTAACTAACATGAAATTGTGCAAGATATCCTTTGGAAAATTTTCACCGGTCATGGGAATTTAGGTATAGGAAACACCTTTTATTCATACAACAGATTATTAGTGTGTAGAAATATTCCAAAGCCCATATTTTGTAGATTTATATTATACGCAATCAATCCATATATAAATTTTTCTTAGACATAGGTAGAGAGAGCTTGTATGAATAGTCCCACTTTAAAAACAAAATTATATTAGTTTTTTATAAACATGATTCCAAATGATTCATTATCCATATTATATTGGAAAAATCATGCCATAATTAGATTCTTTTAGGAGATTCCTCTGTGTAGATCTGACTCATATGTAGGGGATTTGATCAAGATTTATAGTGGCCTGAGACTGGGCCTAAAATAGTGGATCCAAGTGTCACTATGTATCTTGTGGTTGTAGGATTCAAGACACATGTATTTCACAAATATATCCTTGTATCAGTTTTGACCATATAGAGTATGATGCATTTTTATCATTTCATATGTTGTGGAAGAACTAAAAATTTATGATATGGGTGTCACTACAGATCCCGTGATGGCCAAAATCAAGTCACATTTAGTTCTTGCAAGAAATCTCCCTACATAGTTTGTAAACATACATAGGGATGTGGGAATTTTTTATGTTATGTTTGGATCAAGGATTGGATATCCAAGAATCACTATATACTTTGTGATAATAGGAATCAAGCCGCACATAGTTCTTGTATGGGAAACTCTATCTGCGGGTCAGACCTATATGTAGAGGGAGAATTTTTTCCATTGATTATTTTAGATGATCCTAGGATTGGTTATCCAATAGTCAATATGTATCCTAATGATGACATGAATCAAACCATAAGAATTTGTTATATGGGAAACTCTTCACTCATGTCTGACTCATACGTAGAGGGGGTCATAGTTCTCATTGATTATTGTATCTAGACCCAGGATTGATGATTATGGTGTCACTAGGCATCTTTATGATGATAAGAATCAATCAATAAATAGTTCTTGTATAGAGGTGTGGTGTAAGGCCAACACCAAGGATAGTTGTCCTCTTGGGTGAGGGACTTAGTAATGTATAGTTTCATGTCATGTACGAGACATCAACCATGTAGTTTAATGTCACGAACCGTCCTTAGGGCCCGTGCCGTGACTACCCCAAGCCCGCCTTCCATAGGCCAGAGGCTGGCGACTACCACCAAGGCGTAAATCCCAGAAAAAGGGAAGGAATTGCCTCTGTAAAGTAAACCAAAAACACCACAAAGCAAGCAGGCAGAAGTAAACAGTAAGTAAAAACTGAGTACAACAGTAAGTGCGAAAAAAAGTGGTCCAGTATACCAACCCAAACTGAAAGTAAAGTACAACTGGAAGGGAAAACATCAACTAAAAAGTAAAGCCGCATCACCAAGATGTCCACTGGAAATCCCACCTGAAGGGTGGGTACAGATAGCCTCCACTGCTCCTCGGGTCCAGCCGACCGCTCCGAGTATGTCTCGTCCAGTGGTCCACCTCCAGGTACTGTCCTGCTCCGCAAGCCTCAACCACGATCAGCGTAGTCCATCGTCTGCAACCAACACAATGTAGTGCGGGAATAGCCCATGTAGGGGTGAGTATAAGCTACTCAGTAGGGACCCCGAGACCCCCGAAGGTCTCCCAGAATCCAAAAAGGATAATCCACAAAGGAAAGATTCAATCACGAAGTAACATTCGACACTGCTTAGGTATATGACCATACATATACCTAAGTCATAAATTCTCGTTCGGCTCCAACATCTGAGCCCATGTACAACCCAGTCCACACAGGAAAGAAAAACATAAATCCACACAGGATAGCACAACACAATCCACAAAGGAAAGAAAAACAGGATTTATCTCACACAGGTATATGACGATAAAGATGACCAGATATTGCCACTGATTCATCTAAGCTGTCAGACCCACAAAGGATCGATAGGTACTAACCCACGTAATGACCCACAAAGGATCTGACCCACACAGAATCGATAGGTAACTAACCCCCGCAATGACCCACAAAGGATCTGACCCACACAGGATCGATAGGTAACTAACCCCCGCAAAGACCCACACAGGATCGGACCCACAAAGGATCTGTAGGCGCATGCCCACACAGGACCACTGAGCGCTAACCCACACAGGATCGGACCCACAAAGGATTGGTAGCACTGATCCACAAAGGATCGCTGAGTGCTGTAGTCATCGTTGTCGAATCCACTGAGGATCTCTGCATAGTCGTCGTCGTCATCGTAGTCTCAGCCAGCTCTAGGGTTCCCGCACACAGCAAGCTCGTTCAGGAGGGTCCGCTCCACGAGCTGAGAGGCTGATATATCAACTGACACATAATCCAGATTTGATGTATCCAAAAGTTCCGTATTATCAACAGGAACTCAACGTCGCAGACGGCGCGTCAATCGGACGCCCGGTCTGAGAGTTATTGGCTTTTTCGTCCTAGGGGCCCGGTTGGTTTTTAAGGCAAAAACAACCCGACCATACTCCACCTGCGTCCAAACCTCGGGCGGAGTAAGCCAAAAGATCTGCCTCACTAATAGAAATCCAACAAAGTCGACGGCACGTCAATCGGACGTCCGTAGCTCAATATATGAGTGTTTCCTCTCCGAGGGCCCGGTTGGTTTCGTGTACGAACCAACCTGGCCAAACCCAAAATACTCTGAAACCTTGTGTGTGATATACCAAAACGACTGTCTCGATCCAAGGATCGCATCGCCACTAACGGTGTGTCGATCGGAGGTCCGTAGCTCATGTTATGAGCAAAAGACCGAAAAGGTCCGAAAACGGGAAGTCTGGTCTCGGACCGACCCGGCCCAACCCCCCTGGGTCGACCCAAAACGGGTCCGGGTCCGACCCGGCTAGCGCGGCCCAGCCCAGCCAGGGTGGCCCAGCCCGGCCAAGGCGCGACCCGGCCCGGCCGGCGCGGGTGCGGCCCGGCCGCTAGGCGAGTCGTCTCGGCTGTTACGGTCGAGCCGCGGGAGGGGGGCGCGCTGCCCCCGCGTGAGAGAACCGCGGACCCGCGTGGGGCCACCCATGCCAGCAGACGTGGCTGGGCTGCCACGTCCCGTGCTCCACCGGTCCCATGATGCTTCCGTCACGGCTTCATCCGCGGCGGTTCTCAACGGCGGCGCGCCGGGCGCCGCCGCCTTCCGCCGCCGGCGCCGCCGTGCCAGTGTGGTGTGCCAGCGGGTCGCTCCGCGGACCACCGGACGAGTTCCGGTGGTCGGAATTCCTTGCCGTCTTCACCAAAATCCCTCCTGTGGTCCTTCCTTCACTGCGAGGACCTTACATCGCCCGTGTAGCTGATTTTGTCGACGTCCGCCGTTTCGCACACCAAGAACGAAAGGGGCGGTGGGTTCGGACTTTTTCGTTAGTCCTGACCCACCGCGTTAACGGTTTTAATAGTCTCCCAACAATTTTTTAATCAAACTCCGCAGGTATAAATCACAAAGATTTAAAGAATTAAAACCCCTACCTCATCGTTTTCGTCGGACGTGAGTTCTTGGCGGGATTGACCGTCGCGGAAGAAGAGGATCGTCGCGTCGCGGAAGGGGCGTCGCGTCGTCGCGGTACACGGCGTCGCGTCGACGATCTCTGAGGGTTAAAGAAAACACACAGATTTAATTTCACGAATTAAATCCATGTTGAGGATAAAATCCACAAAGGAAATTTAAAAGATCCGTAAGGCCCTACCTCAAACTGTGTTGTTCGAAGGTTGTCGCAGGGAAGGATTATCGCAGAAGAACGTCGCGGGAGGAGAATTGTTGGCGTCGCGGTACACGACGTCGCTTCATCGATCTCCGAGGGTTCAGCGTTCTTCGTTGCCTTTCGTCGAAGGCCGGAGTTCTTCGCGTTCTTCGCGTTATTCACGAAGGAGGATGAAGATCTCAAGCCTTAGAGTCTTCTCTAAATCCTCTCAACAATCTTCACGCAAGAAGAACGTGTGTTGGTCTTATTTTATTATTATGCCAACAGTTTGAAAAAAAAGTTAAGAAACGAACCATTAATTCGGTGAATTAATGGTAACATCTTAACTGTCCAATTAATAGGAGTGTTAAGAGTTTTAGAAAATTCCCCAGTTGACTTTCATTAAAGAGGAGTTTTCTCGGGTGCGTTACTTATAGGAAAAGAAATGGTGGGGCTCATGCGGACCCACCTCACAAATATCCTACCAAGTGGGTAGGATATTTTTGATTCCACCCTATCTGCTTCAACTTAGCTTAAGTGGTTTCAAGTGGCTTTAAATGAAATAAAATAAAGTTGTCGCACCACTTTATTTTATTTTCTTAACTTAACCCCAAAAATTAAAAACCACACCCAATCAAACGCTACTCCGGAAAAGGCATTTCTAAGCAAATACCGGTGCTGCGATTCCATCGATGCCCTCAGAATTCGTTTCCGAGCAACGGTTCAAAAGTTAGAAAAACCCACTTTTTCGTTCACTGAACGTACCCAAGCCAATCTTCGGAAAATGATTCCGGGCACACCGGGCCTCGGAATCAGGTGCCGTCAGAAACTGCGTTCTTGTAAAATTCCAAAAAAAATTAAGAAAAAAATTTCCTTGAAATTTACGGGTCTTTACATCACTCCCACCTCAGGGATTTACGTCCCCGTAAAGATACATCATAAACTAGAGAAACAAAAGTGGGTACTGAGCACGCATCTGAGCCTCCCGCTCCCAAGTGCTCTCTTGGAGGTTCTCATGCTTCCATTTGATTTGCACTAGAGGAATCGACCATCCACGTAGGGCCCTCTCCTATCGATACTCGATCTCCACTGGGACCTCCACAAAAGTCGCCCCATCATCAATGTCTAGCTCCCTATAGTCAATGATATGCGTTGGGTCGTGCACGTGTCTCCTCAGCTGAGATACGTGGGAGACGTCGTGTACCCGGTGCAACTGAGGTGGTAGAGCCAGGCGATAAGCCACCTCGCCAATCCTGCTGAGGACCTGGAATGTTCCGATGAATCATGGATACAACTTTCCACCTAGACCAAATCTCTGTAATCCACGACGAGTTGAGACACGCAAGAAGACGTCGTTGCCATCCTCAAACTCTAGTGGCCTCCGCCTCCTATCAGCATAAGTCTTCTGCCAGCTCTGAGCTGTCCTCATCTGCTCTTGGATGACCTGGACCTTCTCTGTCGCGGCCCGGACCATCTCTGGTCCCACAAGTGCTGACTCCCCAGGGTCTGTCCAGCACAAAGGAGATCTGCAAGGTCGGTCGTACAATGCCTCGTATGGTGTCATCCCGATGGTGGAGTTGTAGCTGTTGTTGTACGCAAACTCCACCAAGGGTAGGTGGTCCTCCCAGCTGCGACCAAAGTTGAGAACACATGCGCGGAGCATGTCCTTGAGAGTCTGAATGGTCCTCTCCGTTTGACAATCCGTATGAGGGTGAAAGGCGGTGCTCAGATGTAGCTACGTCCTGAACTCCTCCTGCAACCCCTTCCAAAGCCGAGAAGTAAAGCGAGCATCTCGATCGGAGACGATGGATGATGGCACACCGTGAAGCCGTACAATCTCCTGAACGTAGAGACGTCCCAAGCTCTCCACTAAGCCCTTCTCTATGATGGGTAAGAAGTGAGCCAACTTGGTGAGTTAGTCGACAATCACCCAAATGGAGTCGTGACCTCTGGAAGTGCGTGGATGTCCAGTCACGAAGTCCATAGATATCCTGTCCCACTTCCACTCCGGGACCTCCAAGTGTTGTACCAAGCCTGCTGGTACTTGATGCTCCGCCTTCACCTGCTGGTAGGTGAGGCATCGAGAAACGAACTCTGCCACAACCTTCTTCAGGCCTGGCCACCAGTGCTGTCGTATGAGATCCTGGTACATCTTCGCCACTCCAGGATGTATCACAAAAGGAGAAGTGTGAAACTCTCTCAGAACTTCCTCCCGTAAAGCAACTAGTACCAAGGTACATCCTCTGAAAAGGACGTCATGATCTGCTCCAAGGAAGAAACCATCAGGTGCCTGACCTGAGGATATCTGTGCACGCCACGTCTCACAGTCTGCGTCCCCACGCTGTGCCTCTCTGACCCGCTATAGTAGTGGAGGGGTGACTGTGAGAGACTGAAGGAAGGCTGCTCCATCTCTATCCACGAAGGATATCTGCAAAGCGGCTAGCTGCTCCGTCTCCTCCTCAAGCAGTTGAATGCCCGTCCTCCTGCTGAGAGCATCAGCTACCACGTTTCCCTTCCCAGGAGTATAGACTATCTCAAAGTCATAGTCCTAGAGGAACTCGAGCCATCACCGCTGTCTCAGGTTCAGGTCCTTTGGAGAAAATATGTTCCTAAGACTCTGATGGTCAGAAAAGACTGTAAAGTACTCGCCCATCTGATAGTGTCTCCATGTCTTCAGAGCAAATACCATTGCTGATAACTCTAGTTCATGGGTAGCGTAGTTCTGCTCATGCGGCCTCAACTGACATGATCCATAGGCGATTACCCCCTGCTCCTACATCAGGACACATCTGAGTCCGGTCCCTGATGCATCGCAGTAGACTACGTACCCTACTCCCTCCTCAGGCAACCTCAAGATAGGGGTGTTGGTCAATCTTTGTCTCAGCTCTTGGAAGCTCTACTGACATCTGTCTGACCACACAAAGATATTCCCCTTCTTTGTAAGAGCTGAGAGTGGTGCCGCAACTCTAGATAAGTCTGGCACAAATCTCTGGTAGTATCCAGCTAGTCCCAATAAACTCCGCACCTCATTCACGCTCCTAGGTGGCTCCCAAGCTAGCACTGCCTCAATCTTCACAGGATCCACTGCAACTCCCACCTCAGAGATGACGTGTCCAAAGAAGTGGACCTCACATATCCAGAACTGACACTTCGAGAGCTTTGAATAAATCTGGTGCTCTCGGAGTGTGTCTAGTACAACACGTAAGTGGTAGGCGTGCTCCTCCTCAGTCGTCGAGTATATCAAAATGTCGTCGATGAAGACCACGACAAATCGATCGAGGTATGGCTGAAAGATCATGTTCATGAGGCCCATGAACACTTCCGGAGCATTGGTTACGCCGAAAGGCATAACCAAGAACTCATAGTGGCCATACCGACATCTGAAAGTCGTCTTCTGCACGTCCTCGTCCCGAACTCTGAGCTGATGATAGCCTGACCTGAGGTCTATCTTCGAGAACAACCGTGCTCCCTTGAGCTGATCGAAGAGGTCATCAATCCTCGGTAGTGGGTACTTTTTCCTCACTGTCACCTGGTTCAGGCGACGATAGTAGACACAAAGTCGCAAGCTCCCGTCCGCCTTCTTGGTGAACAGTATCGGGGAATCCAAGGGTGAAACACTGGGTCGGATCAATCCCTTGCCCTGCAAGTCCTCCAACTATACCCATAGCTCTCGAATCTCAGCGGGGGCCATCTGATATGCTGGAGTCGATATCAGGGATGTCCCGGGGTACAGGTCAATATAAAAGTCTTCCTCTCTCCGAGGAGGTAGTACTGGAACATCGTCGGGAAAGACGTCCGCATACTAATCCACCACTGCAAGAAAACATGGACTCCGCACATCAACTGCTCCTAGGATGAGGCTAGCCAACTGATGAGTAAGGGGCTGTCCTCTCCTCTGCGGAAGTCAATCCTTTGCTGCGAAGGATCCCTTCTCTCCGTTGAAGGTGAACCTGCTCCCGTCGGTGCATACACATCGCACCTTGCGCCTAATAAAGTCAATCTAAGCATGGACAGTAGATAACCAATCCATGCCCAAGATGACGTCGTAAGGCCTCGACGCCACTACAAGAAGATCCCAGCTGAAGCTCTCACCTCCTAGAGTAATCTCACACTACCGACACCAGTGTGTAATCGTCGAGTCTACTCTCGTACAAGTCTCTAGCCGTAAGGATCGAGCCAACGGCTCTGTCAGAATCTCTGAGCTCCGAACAAGGGCAGCGGCTATGAAAGAGTGACTCGCTCCTGTGTCTATAAGAACTGCAGCAAGGGTGGAAAAGACACATATAGTACCTAGAATCATCTCGGGCGCACCGTGGTCGTAGGCCTCCGCTTCCTGGAGCTGTGCCTGTCTCTGCCCGCCAGCTCCCTGTGGCTGGGGTGGACCTCCTGGTGGTGGTGGTGGTAGAGCCTCAAAGTGTCGCCCACCACCTACTGCTCGGCCAGCTCCTCTACCTCGTCCGCCTACTCCCTGCGGACCACCATGGTTGACCCTCTGCCTCTGCCTGGGTGGACCCTCAACCATCTGCTGCTCCTCGGCACGGTGGGTCGGGCAGTCATGATCCATGAGGCCCTGCCTGCCGCATGTGTAGCACTGCCTGCCTCTCGAAAGACTGGCTTCGTGCTGTGTGCCCTGAACTGCTGAGCTAGTGTCCTGAGGTCGTCTACGTGAGGGTCTGGTCTTCCTGGACCCCTGAGTCATCCATCGACTGCCTGCCACAGAAGACTCTGCTACGTGCCGCCCCGCGGTAGGTCTCGCTGCTGGTGTAGACTCAGCAAGAAAGATCTCGATCAAAAGGGTTCGCTCCAGTACTCCTGCCTGGGTCGGAATGCTGAGGGAGATCAGCGATGCCCTAATCTCATGTATCAAACCCTTCTCAAAGGTCCAGGCCCAGAAGAATGGGTCCCGTACCATGTCTGTCGAGTAGCGCGAGAGATCGGTAAATCTCGCCGAGTACTGGGCGACCGTCAAGCTGCCCTGCCGCAGCTGAAGAAGCTCCTGGATGCGCACCACACGGAGGGTGGCTGGGAAGAACTCCGAGCAGAAGAGGCTCTCAAAGTCTGTCCAGAGAAGCGATGCCTCATCATGAACCTGTAGCATCAAGCTCTACCATCGGCCCGCTTCCGCATGCAGTAGGCTCGACGCAAGGATCACCATGAGGTCTGCTGGTGTCCTCACTAACCAGAAAACTCGTTCCACTGCCTCCGTCCAATCCTCGGCTGCCTGGGGGTCCATCTCCCCGCGGAACCTGGGCAGTCTCTAGTGTTGGAACTCATTCAGTGCACTAAGGAGACGTGCATCGTCAGCGGCTGGGGCTGGAAGCATCGGTGGCTCGGCGGGTAGAGGTACCGCCGGTGCCTCAGCTGTCAAAGGGCCCTGTACCGAGGCCTCGTCGCTCGGCGGGCTGTCGTCACACTCAACTCTCAGAACCCTAGCTGGCTGCCGTCATGGGGCCATCTTGAAAAGGAAACAGGTGCACCATGGTCACAACAGTATACCTGGTGAGCTGACACAAATTAATCAAAAAGAAAACATGAAATACGCACATGCAATCAATGTTTTCGTGCATTATGTCGGAAATCAGAAGTCAAGGTCTTGGTGTACGGATACGTCGGCCGCCGCACCAACACTGGACACCCTGAATGGATAACCACACCCAATACACGTAACACTATTTCTTCACATAGAAAAGATTAGAGTCCCATGTTCTGCGGTAGAACCAACCTCCCTTTGATAGCAATTTGTCATGACCCGTCCTCGGGGCCCGTGCTCTGACTACCCCAAGACCGCCTTCCATAGGCCAGGGGATGACGACTAGAACCAAGGCATAAATCCTGGAAAAAGGGAAGGCATTGCCTTTGTAAAGTAAACCACAAACACCACAGAGCAAGCATGCAGAAGTAAACACTAAGTAAAAACTGCGTACAACAGTAAGTGCGGAAAAAAAACAAGTGGGCCAGTATACAAACACAAACTGAAAGTAAAGTAAAACTAGAAGGGAAAACAACAACTAAAAAGTAAAGCTGCATCGCCAATATATCCACTGAAAATCCCACCTAAAGGGTGGGTACAGATAGCCTCCACTGCTCCTCAGGTCGAGCCGACCGCTCCGAGTACGTCCCGTCTAGTGGTCCACCTCCAGGTACCGTCCTACTCCGCAAGCCTCAACCACGATCAGCGCTGTCCGTCGTCTGCAACCAATAGAACTTAGTGCGGGCATAGCCCGTGCAGGGGTGAGTATAAGCTAATTAGTAGGGACCCCGAGACCCCCGAAGGTCTCCCAGAATCCACAAAGGATAATCCACAAAGGAAATATTCAATCACGAAGTAAAATTCGACACTGCTTAGGTATATGTCCATACATATACCTAAGTCATCAATTCTCGTTCGGATCCAACATCCGAGCTCATGTACAACCCATTCCACACAGGAAAGCAAAACGTAAATCCACAGAGGATAGCACAACACAATCCACATAGGAAAGAAAAACAGGATTCAGCTCACACAGGTATATGATGATAAAGATGACCAGATATTGACACTGATTCATCTAAGCCGTTGGACCCACAATGGATCGATAGGTATTAACCCCCGCAATGACCCACAAAGGATCTGACCCACACAGGATCGATAGGTAACTAACCCCCGCAATGACCCACAAAGGATCTAACCCACACAGGATCGATAGGTAACTAACCCCCGCAAAGACCCACACAGGATCGAACCCACACAGGATCGGTAGTACTGATCCACAAAGGATAGCTGAGTGTTGTAGTCATCGCCGTCGAATCCACTGAGGATCTCTGCACAGTCGTCGTCGTCGTCGTAGTCGCAGCCAGCTCTAGGGTTCCCGCACACAGCAAGCTCGTTTGGGAGGGTCTGCTCCAGGAGCCGAGAGTCTGATACCTCAACTGACACATAGTCCATAGTTGATCTATCCAAAAGTTCCGTATCGTTAACAGGAACTCAACGTCGAAGACGGCGCATCAATCAGACGCCCGGTCTGAGAGTTATTGGTTTTTTCGTCCTAGGGGCCCAGTTGGTTTTTAAGGAAAAACCAACCTGACCATACTCCACCTGTGTCCAAACCTCATGCAGAGTAAGTCAAAAGACCCGCCTCACTTAGAGGAATCCAACAAAGTCGACGGCACGTCAATCGGACGTCTGTAGCTCAAGATATGAGTGTTTCCGCTCCGAGGGCCCGGTTGGTTTTGTGTACAAACCAACCCGGCCAAACCCAAAATACTCTAAAAACTTGAGTGTGATATACCGAGACAGCCGTCTCGATCCAAGGATCACATCGCCGCTGACGGTGCGTCGATCGGAGGTCCGCAGCTCATGTTATGAGAAAAAGACCGAAAAGGTCCGAAAACGGGGGGTTTGGGCCCGGACCGACCCGGCCCAACCCCCCCTTGGTCGACCCGACCCGGGTCCGGGTCCGACCTGGCCAGCGCGGCCTAGCCCGACCTGGGCGCGACCCGGCCCGGCCAGCGCGGGCGCGGCCTGACTGCCATGAGGGTCGGCTCGGCTGTTACGGCCGAGCCGCGGGCGGGGGGAGCGCTGCCCCCGCGTGAGAGAACCGCGGCCCCGCGTGGGGCCGCCCTTGCCAGCGGACGCGGCCGGGCTGCCACGTCCCGTGCTCCACCAGTCCCATGTGGTCGCGGGACCATGTTGCTTCCGGCGCGGCTTCAGCCGCGACGGTTCTCCACAGCGGCGCGCCGGGCGCTGCCGCCTTCCGCCGCCGTGCCGGCGTGGCGCGTCGGCAGGTCGCTCCGCGGACCACCGGACGAGTTCCGGTGGTCGGAATTCCTTGTCGTCTTTGCCAAAATCCCTCTCGGGGTCCTTCCTTCACTGCGAGGACCTTAAATCACCCGTGTGGCTGATTTTGTCGACGTCCGTCATTTCGCACACCAAGAACGAAAGAGGCGGTGGGTTCGGACTTGTTCGTTAGTCCGCACCCACCCTGTTAGCGGTTTTAAAAGTCTCCCAACAATTTTTTAATCAAACAACGCAGGTATAAATCACAAATATTTAAATAATTAAAACCCCTACCTCGTTGTTGTTGTCGGACGTGAGTTCTTCATGGGATTGAGCGTCGCGGAAGAAGAGGATCGTCGCGTCGCGGAAGGGGCGTCGCGTCGTCGCGGTACATGGCGTCGTGTCGACGATCTCCGAGGGTTAAAGAAAACACACAGATTTAATTTCATGAATTAAATCCATGGTGAGGATAAAATCCACAAAGGAAATTTAAAATATCCGTAATCCCCTACCTCAAACGGTGTTATTCAAAGGTTTTCGCGGGTAAGGATTGTCGCAGAAGAACGTCGCGAGAGGAGAATCATCGGCGTCGCGGTACACGGCGTCGCATCGTTGATCTCCGAGGGTTTGGCGTTCTTCGTCGCCTTTCGTCGAAGGCCGGCGTTCTTTGCATTCTTCGCGTTCTTCACGTTCTTCGCAAAGGAGGATGACGATATCAAGCCTTAGAGTCTTCTCTAAATCCTCTCAACAATCCGCACCCAAGAAGAACGTGTGTTGGTCTTATTTTATTATTATGCCAATAGTTTGAAAAACAAGTTAAGAAACGAACCATTAATTCGGTGAATTAATGGTAACATCTTAACTGTCCAATTAATAGGAGCTTTAAGAGTTTTAGAAAACGCACCAGTTGACTTTCATTAAAGAAGAGTTTTCGCGGGTGTTTTACTTAGAGGAAAAGAAACGGTGGGGCTCGTGCGGGCCCCACCTCACAAATATCTTACCAAGTTGGTAGGATATTTGGGATTCCACCCTATCCACTTCAACTATTCTTAAGTGTTTTTAAGTGGCTTTAAGTTAAATAAAATAAAGTTGTCGCACCACTTATATTTTATTTTCTTAACTTATCCCCAAAAAATTAAAAACCACACCCAAGAAAACGCAACTCCGGAAAAGACGTTTCTAAGAAAATATTGGCGCTGTGATTCCATCGGTGCCCTCAAAATTTGATTCCGAGCAGCGGTTCAAAAGTTAGAAAAACCCGCTCGTTCGTTCACTGAACGTACCCGAGCCAAACTTCGGAAAATGATTCCAGGCACACCGGTCCTCAGAATCAGGTGCCGTCAGAAACATCATTCTTACAAAATTCCAAAGAAAATTAAGAAAAAAATTTCCTTGAAATTTATGGGTCTTTACATTTAACGTCATGATCAAAATATGTATTCTGCTCTTTTTATGGTCTTTCATCCAGGACCATGAAAACCCTGATGTGAACTGATATGTCTCAATCACGTGTGGAAGCCCTCACCAAAATCCTTAAGCCTGTGTGATCTAAACTCAGTGTGAGAAACATGGAATGGAAAAGGCCTCTCTCACCACATCAAGGTGATTAATGAAAAGGATAGGGGAATTTCATATCATGTGGTGGATGGGATACGATATAGAGTATAGAAATTTCTACGTATCTTATCAAGGTGAGAATCAAGTTTTATGTAGTTATGGGAAACCATGAAGTTTAACATCATCTGTCAAGGATATAGGTTACCTGATGAGAAAAAGAAGGATGTGTCCTTATAATAACTATACATGAATTTATAAAATCATTTCATGATTGTAATACCATGTTTGTGACATGAAGATTCCATAGCTTGTTGCCCAAGGTATCCTATTCTTGGTACATATGGTAATATATCAATTTTCATCATGTGTTGATGGTGTTGTCAAACAATTTAATATATGTTGACTGGGAGGAATATATTCCAATTGGACCAAGGATTTGAAATCAAGGAACCACTACGTATCTTTTGAGGGTAAGAATCAAGATGCACATAGTTATTTAATGAAAAATTACCTATGTGAATCTGACTCACACACAGGGATGTGGACACTTCATTTTTCTTTCACACAAATCTAGCTCATGTTTAGTGTATTGTCTATGAAGTGATGTTCTCCATGATGTTAAAAATTACATAGTAAGGGTGTGTCTATTGTGTATCTTAACATCATGTAAATAAGATGTATCATTCACATTACCAACATTAAACTAGGATGTATCATGGAATTTAACATCATGTGACAAAGACAAGTGATTCTAAATTAGAACTAGTCATTGTAATTTTTGAGAAACCTTGCATTGGTGGGGGGTATAATGTGTTCCCCATACATTGTAATGAATGGGTAAGATCCATTAGAATATACCTTATATATGACATTATTCCCTTACTATTTGGAGACCACCTATGGTGGTTTCTATCTGGGTATCATTGGTGTTCTGAGATCCAATATTGGTTCTCTATAAATTAAGGAGCAAAGAAGAACCTTTTAGTTGAAGGATTGGGTGAACTAATTCCAATGGACTTTGAGGTAGTGCAGTGTACGAAACCTTTTCTCATTGATTCATTCCAAATCATCTAGTTTCTTTTTTGATTACACATCATTTTAAACTTTTTCACAATTAACTCTTCAAATCTAGGAAAACTATAATTTTATGGCCAATATATCCTTAGTTTGATACACCAATAAATTCAGGGTTTCTTGTGTAGCATTGTGTATGGTGATAGGGTAGTCCCATAAAGAATGAAGGATATTGTCTGTCTATGACTTCTTGTCTTATTATACCATATTTTGAAATATATTTTATAGAGACTTATGGAAATCCTTTGTCTTTCCATTTTCCATTTCACTATTGCGGGATGAATAGTTGGAATTGATGTTAAACTCATAGTATAATTTGTTCTACTTGGTAGAATAGTATTTAGTTATGTTTCCATTAATATTTCATGGGGTACTTCAAATCTAGTAATGATATTGGACTTTAAGAAGTTAATAATATAATTCATCCCATATTCCCTACGTTGTATTACCTCATCCCATTTGGAAAATAAGTTCCCAACAATAATGACGCACTTAAACTGCTTAGTTATGGCTGGGGGAAACAACCTCAAAACATCCATTCCCCATATGGTATAAGACCATGAATATTTAGCTTTATGTAGAAATTCTGTAGGTTGATAGATAAACTTTTCATGAATCAGGCATGCATGTAATTTCATAATGACTTCCACAAAGTCATGTATCATGGTTTTCCCATGGTAACCAAGTCTCAAATTTTATGTAATAGCCTAGTAATAGACTGATGAGCATGGAAAGAACCTATGTATACATATTTCGTGATTGTGGGAATCCATATTTATGTTATGCATCTGAGAAATAATTTATCAAAACCTTTTTTTGTAGAGGGATTTTTTCACAATTGGTCCATCCTCAGGGATAAAGTTTACTATTCTGTGTCGATTCTCCTCCCTTTTGGTTTGATCTACCTAGAGAGTCTCATTTTAGAGATAATCAATTATGGGATTAATTCATCCATGGGTTTATACATTCACATCATTCTCTAGGGTGATATTGATCTGAATAATTTCTTCCATGTCATAGACAATGAAAACTGAGGTCATCCTTTAGTGTATGATGTCGAAAATCACTTCATCGTGATCAGGGTCGGTCAAGATTGTGGTTGTACTAGCTATTACATTGACAAAATCATTTTATGACCAAGGGAAGTGATGAAATATGGGCCAGTCCTCTAATGTAACTAATGATAGGGGATAGTTCTTTCTTCTTAATGGAATATTCACCTTTGTTCTGTTTTATCACTAGCTTTGAATCACCTTTGATATTCAGGCAGGATATTTATATCTATAGGTCTAGTTCCAAGCTAGAAATGGGGTCTTGATATTCCTCCTCATTATTAGTCCAACTTTCAGATAGTGAGATGGATTAAGAAAATATTATTTATCTGGAGAAAGAAATACATTCCCTAGAAAAACCCTATCAATATTAGAGTTTTCTATCCTCTTTACAATATGGCATCCGGAGACACCATAAAAATACATTTTTAATGTTTAGGGAATTTCAGGGGAATATAAAGCCTCTACATATAGTAGTTTTCTATCCACTGGTGTATTTTTGGGGGGTGGGATATGTCTCAAGGAAACCATAGAGGGATTGACCTTTAACTAATTTTTAACCAAAACTACACTTCATACTTTTTAAGAATAATTACCCATTCAAATAAACTCTCATTCAACATTAGATGGACAAGGATGTATTTGAGTAGGTCTATATGAGATACCAAGTGGAATTCATGATGCTATAGGTATTGTATCAGTTTTTTCACTATAAATATGGGCATCCAAAATTTCTTATCAACATCAGAACATTGGGTATCAGTGCCTTACATCATTCAAATGAGGTAATAGGGATCATTTTCATTCCCCACACAATTTTCTATATGATTATATTACATAGTGATCGTTCTATGGTGGTCACATATTAGATGAGTGGATTCCCTTGCACTGAAGGCAAGAAGACCGGTGGGTGCAGCAGGTATTGCTTGATATTATAAAAGGTTTCTTGGAAGCCCTCATCCCATTAGTAGGTGACTAATTTATTCATTAATTTCATTAAGGGGAGAAATATGTCATCCAAGTTTCCTATAAAACACCGAATATAAGTTAGGTTCCCCTGGATCCCCCTCAGTTCATTGAGATTCCAAAGGGGTGACATCATTAAAATTACACCTGTCTCTTCAAGGTCTACCTTGATTCTATAGTGGTGAACCAAAAATACAATGAATTTTCTTAATGATTCCCCCAAAAGCATGATTCAATGGATTCATCTTCAAACTAAACCACCATAACTTGTTGACTATTTTTGGGTGATCCCTGAAGTGATCACATCATTGTCGAACTTTGATTACCAGGTCAATAACATAACATTTTTTATTCATATCTAGAAGGTATTAAAGTTATAATGCATGAAACATTGGTAAGTGTCCCAAAAATTCCATAATCCAAAGGACATGAACTGATTTAAATAAGATCCCAGGAGGTTCTCTAAAGGAATTGGATTCCAAGTCTTAATGGTCCATATTTATTTTATTGTACCCTAAATACCCAACCATGAAGGAAATTTTTTGGAAGCTAGTAGTTGCATAAATCATTATTTCTATGGTTGGAAATGGGAAATTTTCCTTCTTTGAGTGTCGATTATGGTCTTTTAATTCAATGCATACCCTAATATTCCCTTTCTTTTTCTTGATGAGGATGATACTGAAAATCCATTTTGGGTATTGTAATTCTCAAAAAATTTAATTTGATCAATTTTTTAACTTCTAATTCTACATTAGTAGCATAATGTGGGTGCATTATCCATATTTTCTTCTTGAAACCTCAATGATAATTGGGTAAAACAAGATGCTTCATATCAAAATTGTGGTTCTTCTAAGAATTTTTATATATTACCAAGTGAACATGTACACGTTTTTCTTTAGGAATTCAATATACATTTATTTATCCTAGAGATTAATTGAGGCACTATTCAACATAGTCCAGAGGTCTTCTTATGTTCATATATTCACTTGCTAAGTTCATTGATGGTTGTGGAGATGCCTTCCTCAAATGCGAGAGGGGAATTCTTGAGTTCATTCTCATCTCCTTCCACCTTTGAGTTCATAGATTAATTTTCAGGTATAGTGGGTAATCTGGGGGAATCTTTGTCACTATCAAGGAAATAGAGACTATATGAAGACACATTCTCACCCTGAACTACTAGAGTCATCGCAAAGAGATTTTGGAACTAATTGTTTTCTTTCAAGATATCACTAGATATAAGACGTTCTTAGGTATCTAAGATTAAGTTTACTACCTCAATTAGGCTTATGGATAACACATAATCTCAATTTAACATACCCTATGGATTTACAGGTGTGTTCCCAAATCCATTGGGGGATAGAAAATGTATATTATCACCCCCATTGGTTATTTTTCCTCCCTTATATAGAAACCATTTTCAATGTCTACGGATAAACTAGATTTAAAAGGGGTACTTCTACCATGTCTTATATTGAACTTCCCATCGATTAGTTATTTCAAAGACTAATGAAATTTTGAATGTACCAATATATAGTTGTGAATCCATGGTCTTCCAATAAGTACATTATATGTGGTGTCTTGCTGGATAACCTTGAACTAAACATTACATGTGTGATCCCCAAACGGAGTCTTGGGATTTATCTTCCCAAGATTCTTTTACTCACTCATGAAATACCATTGAATTTTTAATTTTTTTGGAGATGAATCATCTTCATTGTATCCTAAAATTTGAAGGTTCTGAATTGGGATGTGGTTGATTCCCGAACCATTTTCAGTCTGATCCATTGGGATCTCGACATTGTCAAGTTTTCAAAAAATTATAGGGTCCTGATATGTCCCTTTATTACTTCTTCTTGATCCTATTCTATTAATAAGATATATATATATATATGATATTCTGAGGTCGTAGTTTTCCCTGGATGAACCTCAGTTGCAGCAACTTATGTCTTAAACCCTTGTGGGACTGGGAGGGATTT
Organism: Viscum album; assembly: GCA_963277665.1. Lineage (NCBI taxonomy): Eukaryota > Viridiplantae > Streptophyta > Magnoliopsida > Santalales > Viscaceae > Viscum > Viscum album. The sequence continues at coordinate 1,462,318,145 of OY728139.1, forward strand.
TATGAGTGCTTATCTCAATTCATTTAAAATATATAGAAAATTCAAGATTGGGAGTTTGGATGGAACAACTTCCAACTATTTTAGAATTTTGAACTTTTTTCAAAAGATATTTTCATCCCTAGGCGTTATTTACCTTATTATGTTTCTCATGAGTAGATGTGTTCATGGGTGATGAGAGAAGTGTCTAAGAAGAAGTTGGAGGAACTCTCTGGCCAGTGGTGTTGGTCATGCTACCTTTACCCTTTTTCTTGTATGATTAGACAATTACACCCCCACCATTCAGTCATGAAAGATGAATGGGATTAGAAGACCTGTTAAGGGCCCTGGGTTATTTCCTTGTTTATTTTTGGTCTTAATAAAGCTCTCTACCATGGGTCTTGGCTGCATATATTTCCTCTATAGGAATGTGATTGAAATATTGGGTTCGACCACACTCGTTTTATCCTATGTATCCTTGTATCCTACGCCTTTTGCCTCCATATCAATGTTTGGGTATGAAAGAGTCATACTCATAGGTGTATTCATCATTAGATAATTGAAATTTTAAGTTTATTATATTAAAAGAAAAAAATATGAGCTATTTATCTATTGGTGGTTCCATTTGGTAGGGTAGTGTTCATTCTCTGGATTCTGAAGTAAAAATGTGTTCTATTTCTAGAGCTTGTGTTGGGGTTGAATAATACTTTTCCAATTCGGTATCTTCCTTTGTCTATTGATTACTTACAACTCCAAGAGTTATATTCTATGTCACCTCCCTGGATGATGGGATCATTATGGGTTTTCAGAGCTATGATATCATGGTGTCATGAGCTTGGAAAATTGTCTTTCAAATCATCTAGTTATCAAACTTCAGTCCATGAATGGATGTAACTTTTTTATAGTCATTACATTATTTTATTGGGTGACGGTTATACATATCAAATATTCTATGGAAGTTTCCAACATCACATATCAATAAAAAACTATTAATTTGAGAACATCATGAAAGATAAAGAAATCATGGGAGGTGTGGCCCATCCTCCTATTGAAAGGGTAGTAGTTGGGATGATCGGTGAGTTTGAACATATTGGGTTTCCTTGGATGTGTTATCATAAGTAAATTTTACCATGGCTATAAGAAAATAATGAGGGACCTAGTAATTTTGTAAGGAGTACTCTTTATTCATTTGTTCCTAAAATTATGGGTATACATGATCTCTTTTTTATTCTGGTCGAGGAAGATCTTGTTGTTACTGCCACTCGATAGGAAGCATCAGGAAATTATGGGCCTATATAGGTTCTTGAATGGGATCTCTTTCTTGTTTGAGGGCACCATTGAAATTTTTTTCTTTCCCATTCCATTTTACCTATTTTGATGGAATTGGCTGAGATATAGTTTGGGTCCACTGAATGACATCTTCTAGGTGTTGTACCATTTTTGGAAACTCACAAAATCCACTTGGATATTTATTTGGGATCAATGGTGTTTATAGATCATCCCAAATTTTATCAATATAGATTACAAGTAATTCATATTATGAGAGAGGTAGGTTGAGTAAATAGGTCAAACCCTTTCATCTGGTGATGTGGTAAGAAACCCACTAGTTTTCATTTTGTTTGTTGTTTTTGAGGTTAAAAATTATTATTTTCCTTGTCCTGGAGATGAACTAATAAAGAGACCAATAAAAAGGTCTCCATATCGTGTAATGGATCCATCTAGAAGGTTTTTATTCCATCAAATGATTTCCCTGTTATATTTATCCCAAAATATCCTAGATTAATCACCTCATGCTAGTCTTGATGGCCCATCAATGGGTTGCATCAGGACATTAAGTGTTCTAGGTGTTGTTCTAGATCCCTCATGCCATGAAACATCGAGAAAATTTTATTTCCAAAATTGGGTGGGGGTGATGTGTCAATAAAAAATTTGGGATATGGCTTCTTCTTCTATTACACAGGTGTGCACCATCCTTCAATGGATTTCATTCAAGAAGTTAAGGATTCTATGTAAATAAAAAATTTTGTATGTTCTATTTCCAATGACACCTCTAATATATAGAAAATAGGTAGGTCTTAATAAGGTGACCTTATCTTCATATCTCATTGATTTTGAATCTGTTCTAAGAATTAAAAATTCCCTATAGGGGGAGTGTTTCTTACTATAATAGAGGGAATATGTGGTCATATTAGGATTTTCCATTTATATAGACTAGTTTCTAGAATCCAAAGCCAACTCATTGCTTGGATTACCCTATTTCAGGTGGATCAGATCTTTCCTAATGCGTGGGAAGAGGGACCTTAATCTTGGTATAAAGATGATACCCATTATGAATGTTTTCCCTATGTATATCCTCATTTATTTCTCTTTGATTTTTACCTCATTCTCATATTTTTCTATCTATTCCTCCATTGAAGAAATTTCAGATCTTCTTGGTGGTGAGTGGAATATGGCTACATATTTCCCTTTATCCTTGGAAATGTTCTACCATAGAGGTGTTAATTCATTATTAAAAGGTTCCAGGTTTGGGCCCCTCCACTAATTCCTTGTACATCTAGTCTTTGTGGGTGCATCCAAATCACTCTCTTATAGAGGTGTGTTTTTTCATTTCATCCTTATGCATTTTATATTGGATCTATATCATTTATTGTGTTGTTGATAATGAAATTCACTAAGGTGTATTGGGTAATGGTAGTTGTCCCATTACTCTCAACATAGTAGGGTGATTTTTAACTACTTACTCCTTTTAGGGTTGAATCAGGGTCATTTATCTTACACTTTTCTATATTGAACAATTTCATCTTACTACCCCAACAAGGTTTGATTTTATTTGTCGTACATTTCTCCTATCTCAGTCTATGAATAGTGACCTTAAGAAAGTTTCTATTCATGTTTTCCGAATAGGTCCTAAATAGAAAAGGTTTCACTTACGATAAGAGAAAAAAATGGGATGCTAACCATCGATATTTACCTCCCAACCTGTAGAAGAACAATTTCATTTGAGGTTATAATAATGATGAAAATGACCCCATACCTATTGGATGGTGGTGATTCAGGTCTACTATTTTCACTTATTGATCTTATTGTTGAGGATTTTATGAATCTTTTTGTGGATTTTATGACACATGATATGGTAATAATGATATAAATTCACATAGGCCTATGATATGGGGTTAATCTCGAGCTACCATTGATTTCTCTAGGGCCCTCCCTGGGTGTGATGAACCTGGTGATAGTGGTTGAGATAAAATTCCCCCAAACCTTTGGAATGCGGTTGGTTTTCATATATCTCTAATGTATCATGTGTATTATCTTGGATTAATGACCTAAGTGGTGGATGTGGTGTTAAATATTCCCCCATCCTTTTGGGATGAGTTCTCTCTCAAACAATTTCTATGGTAGTTGTTATTGAGAACCATTTTATTTGGTAAAATTGTGATTGTTTATGATCTGGGTGAAATGAAGGCCCATCATGGGATTCATTTTCCCTAATATATTGTCAGGTTGGACACAGCATCATCTTCTATGTTTAAAATTTATTCCCATTGTTTTGAGGGGCTCAAAATAAAGTTTTTTTGGTAGTCCTCTCCCTCTATTTGTGGTGTATTTGAATCTTTATAGTGGTGGTATTCCATTTTATTGACTAAATATCTCACATTATACTTGGTACCTTGATTTCACTGAAGGCTATAACATTACATGACACTTTATCTATGGATTTTTGTTGTTATAAGAACACATTGAAGTTAAACTCTCAATACTTTCCCATCATCAAATATAGATAAATGATGAGGCTTTAGTGATTAGTTGTCAATGATTTGTGATGCAATGATGGAAAGTGTGGAATAGATTTACACAGATATTTTCAGGTTTTGGGTCCTGGTCTAAGGAGATAGTAGATAGGTCCATTCGGAAATAGAGTATATTTATGGTTCGAAGGTGCCCCTCATATCCTAGATAATGGAGGTACCTAGACATCAACTTCTGATGTGTCTCCCACATATTTTCTCATATTTAAGGCATGAAAAACTTCTATATCTTATCTGGGATCTCATAGTTCGAAGTGGTGAGTGGAAAGAATAGCTGGGAAGTTCTTTTGTGATAATTCTCTCCATATATCCATGTCTCCCCCTCTTAATTAGATTTATATACCTCCACTTAGTTATAACATGGAGGTTTCTTCTCTATATTTCATGATAAGTTTGGTGAATTTTTGTTGATAGTTTATGTGGAATTATATATGGTTGAACAAAGTGTTTTGAGAGCCTCACTATATTAATGTGTCTGGTTAAGGGGAGTATTTACTTATTTGATTGATATATAACTATGGAGAGGTTGACCATGGTGGATGTCAGGAGTACTGTCCCTATGATCCATTTCCACACTACCATGAGGAAGAAAAAAGAGGAAATAATCACCTTCTACTTCATTTGAAGAGTCAACAGACCCTTGAGGTGTTGGTATATTTATTGAATAGTCTCAAGTACATTGACATTGAGTAGTTTAAGGATATGAGCCTCTCTCTACATTGTAGTGGGAATATGCCAACTTTCCTTTGGGGTTGAGCATGGATATGATCCGAATCTTTGACAACTTCTCAAATATTTTGATAATTCTCAGGTTATTCACCAATATGAGCATGCTTTTGAAACTCTTCTGTAGTATATTAGTTAGATTATGTGTTATCAGCAGGAATATGTGCCTTTCTGTGGGTGGTAGCTAGAATATTCTGATCAAACCTGGTTGAAGTGAGGATATGACACCAGTTCAAATATGATTTCCCCATCAAAATATGAAAAAGATTTATGAAATGATATAAGAATATTTGCCACAATTTTTATGGGCTCTGAAGGATTCTGGTGTAGTTATTCATTAGTGGAAGAAGGCATAAGAGACTGGATTCCATAAGCTTCTAGAATATTCTGAAAAAATTCACTATTAGGGATATGATCATACCCTGAGGCATGTTCCTCTATCACTTGGTGATACCCAATTAGAATGGGGATATGAGTTTAGCCTGATGATTTTGGAGTATGCGTCCTTTCTTTTTTGAAAAGAAATATAGGCATGTTCTAAGGTCTGTTCCACTATCACTTGGTGAGACCCATTCGAAATGGGGATATGAGCATAGTCTTATGAATTTGGAGTATGCCACCGATATTTTTCAACATGAATTTCATCCTTTCCTGAGTCATTTTATACTCTCACTTGGTGAGGTTTGGTTAGAAATGTAATTTTAGTCTGCGGTTGTGACTTGTATTTTATTAGAATATACTGATACTCTTTCTAGTCTGGATAATGGATATAAAATTGATCTAGAGTAGCCACATGATTGTATAGATCATGGTGATGTTCTGCTCTCTCTATCGGGATAAGAATATGTTCCTATAACTATATATGTAACAATTCCATAATATTCCAGTGAAGTTCTTCATCTATCTTTAGAATGATGTGACTCTTTGGAAAAGTATGTACAAGAATATAGGCCTATACATTTTTAGTCTCCAAAATATACTAGTAGAAATATTTGATTAAAGAGGAAATAAAATCCCAATCCCATTATCATTATTCCATAATAATATTCTAATGGGATTCATGTCACTGGAAATGTATATGTGAATCTCCCTTTTTAATGTTGGAATATTTATGTAGACTTGATTTGAGAAGATAGTGTATGATCCTTCCCACTAGACACTGCTACAATATGTCAACGGGCTTCATCAGCAAAAGTGAGGATATCATCCCACTCTTATTTATCTACAACTTATTTCACTGGAATAAACTTCATTGGTACCCATTGATGAGTTTACAAGGTGATGATATGTTAGGTGGTGCCCCCCAATAGGGAACTAGTGGGAACTTGTGGGATGACGTTGGTGATGTCAGTTGATTGGAGAACTCCTTAGTGGCTTCTATACTCATATGGATACATAGATGAATCCTTGATCCAACTTCCTTAGATATGGATGGTGTTGATTGTCACATTCTGAGGATAAGTTTCTGAAGAGATAAGTGGCGGAAAAGAGCACAATTGTTTTCCTTATATCTTTCCTTGAATGAGGTAGACTCGTCGACTTCCATGTTTAGATTCCATTAGGTTCATCCTTGAGGGTCGGGATCTTACCATGTCAATGTTAATCCCAAACCATTTCATTCTCTACCCGAAGAAGAAGGATTTAGGTGGATGAGTACATTTTGAAACTCGTAGGGGTTATATCCATTGATGATGTTAGAGAAAACCCGCTCTATAAAGACATTATCTCAGTTGAGGGTATTATTTGTGAGAGTATTATCTTGTTTCACAAAGTCAACAAGGAACAATGTAACCAATTAATGCATTTTCAGAAGGAAAAAACACAGTCATTCAGATATGCACAAGTAACACATTTGTTTTTTCTTATTCCTAGTTTTTCTATTTTCTGCTCATGTGGACTTTTCATAACAAGGATGGAATTATTTCCTAAGAACCTTGATCACATAAGATTCACATTAGTCATATCATTTTTTTAAAAGGATATGCAAAGAAAAATGGACCAATGCATGATCAAACCATCATTTTCATTATTTGATAGGATCACATTATACTCACCATTTTTTCACTCATAAAATTCATGGTGCCCTGGGTTTAGAATAAAATGATATTTACTGTTATAATGATTCCATTGTTCATTTATTATATTCATTCTCATTGGGTGTACCAATTGTGCTTCCTTTTTGGGGGTTGATTATGGGGGTTGAACTATGGTTTGAAAATCATTCAATCCTAGTTCGCCAATTTCATTTCATAGAAACTTCCAATGGATCCCACATCCATAACTGTTTATAGACATACATTCTAATGGAAGGAAGTCAATTGGAGTTTTAGACCCAAATGTGCTTAGTATTTCACTTTGGTCTCGAGGATGGAAGGTCAATCTCATCACACCCTTTGGGGGAATTATTTCCCACTCTAGGTATCTCTTATATATTTAATATATTTTTGTGAATCTCTTTCTAAAACTAATATAGAACTGGTTACTCTAGAAAAATGATTAGGCATTGAATCCTTCTGAGTTTAGTGGTGGTTAAATTAATGAAACCATCTGTATGTATCTTAGGATCTTCATTAATTTCCCTTTACTTCTTAATAGTGGGTAGCTTCTTCTATTTTAAAGTCATATAACTAGGAACTATGTATTTTACTACCATACATAGAGGCAATCGATACCTAGATGTTGCGATTGAACCTTTATGAGGAATCCTACCTATCCTATTTATGATAGGAATCAAAACCCACATAGTTTATTTAGAATATGTTTTTTAGTTTCATGTAGAAAGGATATATATGATAGAAATTTTCAATTGTTATAGATCTAGAACCTTAAGAAAAAATCATACATATCATTTTATAATAAAAATCAGAGTCATCGTAGTTCGATCATTCCTTTGGGACTTACATGAGGGTGTATTCCCTTGCATGGGGGTAGTCATATCATGACACTAAATTGGGATTACACATTGAGTTTTCTTTTGTTGGGGGATATTTGTGATGAAAATGATATGATCATTGAAAATCCACAATTCCATGTGATTCATTCTCTATGAGAGAAATAAGGGATTATAAGTGATCTGTCTCACCACATATGGATTTGGGACCAATGTACCAGGTAATTACTTATGGGGTTTTTGATATGGAGCTAGAGACATAAGATGGAATCTGATATATCTTATTTATAGCGTGAATCAGAGTCCTCATTCATTTAAATTCTCAATCCACTAATGTGTGAGGAATAAATTTAAATTCGTATGAGAGTTTGGGGACCATGGGTTAGAGTGTCTGAGACATGGAGGGACTTACTTCGGAGTGGATTCCCATTAGAGTTTGATCCTCAGGAGCGAATCCTATGTATCCTTTTTGGGAAGGAATGGGAGTTATTATCATTCATTGTGGTATATCCCCACATATGTGTACTGGAAAAGGCAATCACATCATATGATATATTCTTGACATGTACTGATTGTATACCTGACATGTCCATGGTGTCAATATAAAATATTTGAGGATGTATGTACATGTACTAGTTAACTAGAATACATTTACAATGATAATCAGATAATATAGTTGACTTTTACTAAGGATGTCACATTATCTTATGGATTCTCTGAAGGATGTCTCATGACCTAGATTACATTTATATAGGACTTTTCATGGCTAGGTTAACATTCCCATGGGTGTCTCGTGGCTTGTATGGCATGTTTGGAGGACTTTGAAATACTTGTTTCACATTTTCGAAGGACTTCTCAAGACATGGGTGACATGTTTGGAAGACATTTAATGAATAGGAAGATATGTCTCGAGGACTTCGCAAGACTAGGTTGTCATGTCTCAAGGATGTCACATAACCTGGATAACATGTCTAGAGGACTTTACAAGACATGGGTGACATGTCCTGATACTGTCGTATGATCTGGATTCTTCATGTGAAGTGTAAGATTGAATTGAATAAAAATAATTGTGTCCATCTTCATATAAGTATTTCATCTTTTTTAGTCTTTATTGTATATTTTCCATATGTTTTTTTGATCATTAGATTATTTATATTTCATGTTAACTAGTTAACATGTGAAATACTCCTTGGCATAATATGGATGGTCCATCATAATTCCTTCACATGATATATAGGTGATCATGAAAAGTACATATTCATGTTTTTTTCCCTTAATCCATTCCATTTATTTTACATGTTTGAAGAATCTTACAATCAATTGAATTTTGGATCAGAGGAGTCTTCTCTTCTATAATCTTATGGGTGTAGTATCCATCACATGTGTAGTAGTACACTTTTTGTGCTCAGGGGGGGGGGGGGGTATAGACCTCACTAACCAATTATATGTCACCTTGTGAGGCACATATATCGAAGATATGATCTGGAGTCGGTGGATGGATTATCACTTATCATGCATTTTAAGATCTTGTTGTAGGTATTCCAAGAAGTTTCATGATATTCATTGACTTTGAGAACACTCCATCACCACCATATTTATTGGAAGTTTGGATTATAAAAGGAATTTCACATAAGAATTTTGAAATGTCAAATAGTATTTTAACCATTGAGCTGTCATGTTAGATAGTCTTCATGAGATCAAAACACTTGAAAAAAAGGATTTAATATTATTGAATAAGACTTATATAGGGCCGTTTATAGGATCATGGAATATTGTTAGAGGTGTTTCATGTGATCAAGACATCCAGTCAAGGGACTCCCGTGAGGTTAAGTAATATTTTCAAGGGGGGATCTATAATATCATGTTAACATTCCAAATGGCCATCGTATAATCAATGGTGATCATATGAAGTGCATAAACCCCTTAATCATGAAAAATTGTGTATCCTCCCTTTGTGTGAGGATTATTACTTTTACCATTTTATTTTATTCTTTATTTAAAATCCCCCCATCCTTTTCAATTAATTTTTTCATTAGAGAATCATATGACCAGTGGGGGATTTCATGATGGTGTGTGAGCATTGTCATGGAATTTCTCTCTTCCTATCGATGATGCGTCATGTGATCAGTGGTGGATATTGAGATGGTGTGTGATCATTACCATGAATAATAAATTCGGTGGATCTGAAGGGTCATCACATGATCAGATGGATGTTTTGTGGTCATTTTCATGGTGAAGGTGATATGACAACATGCTCTTGTGTGACAAGGTTGTCATTTCACTAGGGGGATCCATAGGGTCTTGTGAATCACATAAGAATGTCCCATTAAGATCAACATAACTCGCTTGTTCATGAATCTTATGCCTTTTCACCTTTATTTTATAAGTGGTTTTAGCTGATTGTCATGTGTTTATTGATTTAGAAGTCGTATGATCGGAGGAAATCATCTGGAATATTATGCATTACCATTAGTGATTTTCTATACACCTTCACAAGAAAAAAAATATATTTCAAGGGGGCTCGTATAATAATAAGAAGATCATGTGTAGTATATGATTTGTTTGCAAGAAATTCCTAGGATCATGTGTTTGTGCATTATTTTGGAAGGTTTTGTGATCTACGTGATTTGGCTGTCTAGACTCCAGTCTACTTTTTCCCTTGTTTCATAGAGAAAATAATACCCATGCTTCGGGAATTTCCTCAATCCAAGAATTTTCAATTCATATTCAGAGAGCATTAATAGACATAAAATATCATTTATAATTAATTTATATCCATATAAATAGATGAATAATTTTTTTTATTTAAATTTTATGGGTATGGAATAAAAATATTTAGAAAATAAATCTTTCATACACTTTAAAATAAAGTTTTAAAGTATAGTGTCTCTTACCTTGAGTTTGAATCATCATGTATATTCATTATCTTCATAAATTAAAAATTTATGTTAATTATTTAATTTTCTAAGAACCTTTTACATTTTTATCATCACTTTTATTTTATTTATTTCCATGTTATATTTAATTACTTAATTAAATACATTCATATTGGATGTTTTGATGATATTCTACCCATATATCCTAAATGAATTCGATAAGTTAATTGTGGTTAGAGTGGTCATTATTAAATCATATGAAAAATAATAATAATGAAATATTTATCAGTTTTATAAATAAATTATACATTTAAAACCAACTATTAAACACATTTATGAAAAATTATAGATGTCACAATCATAGAGATGGTGGGTCATACATATGCGTGAGTAATGTTTCAATTTTTGAACAATAATTATGGATAGAATGTAAGTACTATTTTATCTATATATACTGATAATTGTATTATAAATAAAATATTATTTCCTCAAATACACTTATTTATAACATCCACTGGATGTAGTAATGAAAATCGAATCACATCACTATGTGGTGTTGGTAATCCACATGTACACACAAACGACGTTATCATTTTTCAATGAATGGAAATGTAATAACATAGATAATATATTATCTATAAAAAATGATAAATATGTCATTATTATCATATATATAAATTAAATCCATCATTATATCCATCCATGAGAGGAGGTGATAAAAATTTGATCACATCGGTTCATGAGGTGGAAGTCTGATGTATACGCAAAAAATGGTTTTGCTTCCCATTTAATGGAAGAGTAGATGGATATATGTTTTTAAATTAACAAAAAAACTTATAATTATATTATATATTATATGTTTACTATGTCATGATGTTTTAAAAAGATACGAAGAGGTGAAAGAAGAAATAAATCTAAAACATTTGGTTAAAAACTATACCTCCTCTTTAGTAAAGCTCCTTTGTTATACACCTTAAGAACTTTGAGGTCGGTATTATGCCTAAAATAGGACATATATAATGATAGTATGGATTTTATTATGTTATTTTGATATATAATGTCAAAAAAATTATTTTTATGTGGGAAGGAAAAAAAGAGGTGGCTCTCTTTTGTAAGTGTGGGGAGGGGAACTATTTTAATTACCTAAAATATTAAATTAATATAAATTAATATTCATTTCAAAAAGGGTAATAATAGATATAATTCAAATTTATGATGTGTATGGGTTGAAATAATATCATAAAATAAAATTTAGACCAGTTTATATTAGTTTTTTTTCAAAAGACTCAATCTTAAAGTACATGGACATTAGATTTCATTTCTGAAATAATAAATACATTTCAAAAATAGACACCCAAAGATAATATTATTTTAGTGTCTATGGAAACTGGTAACATATTTTTCGAAATTAATGAATGATCTTTAATATCTCCAATAAATATCTTCCCATTTATTTTACCCTACATAAAACCTTTCTTCATATCTTGGGGAAAAGAAAACATAAAAAGGGTGAGCTCAAATTCTCAATAAATATAAACATATAGAACATCAAAAAAAACATAAACATTAGAATGTAAAAACATGAACATAACATTTTAATATCAAAGTCTTGAGTCATTATTAAATCTTGGTAGTTTGTAAGGCATAAATCAGAAATGAGCATGAAGCATGATAAATTAGCATTGGCATAAAACATGGAATTTTGGAAAACACATAAGCATAGAAGATAATTTTCATATTATCCAAGATCATTTCCAATACTAACATAGTGGGAAATGTCTATTACTAAACCGAGTTCACTCCTCATTATAGCCCTGTATTATTGAACCAGATATACTTTCCATTCCTGCCCTATATTACTGAATCAGACTTACTTTCCATTCCATCCATGTCTTTCTCATGAGATATAAATATTTATCCAATTCATTAAAGGGAGATATAAGACCCACCTGTCACATACATAAAACCATACATATTTTTTACACAAAAACAAAAATCATTCATCATAACATAACCTAGGGAATTAAATGGGTTTCTTAAACATCATTCCATCATAATCCATATAAAATAGATTGACTTCATAAATATAATTATATCATAAAAAATCAAACCACAGTAATAATGGGGATATAAATAAACCTCATTTGTATAACTACATATTATATGGAAAATAATTTTGATAAAATACTTGAAATTAATTATTGAGGAAAATATTCTTTCTTCTTAAAAAACGATTTCTTTACTCAAAATGCCACAAAATTTTAAAATAAAATAATTTAATTAAAAATTTAATTAAAATATTATAAAGTAATATTCATGGAAATAAGGTTTTATGAAATCGTAAAAATTCATTCATGTCATATAAGTTGAAAATAAATTCTTCTCTTACTTTTGTCGGAATGTCAAAAAGTACCTCATACTAAAAACAAATAAAAATATTAGTTTCATTCCATAATTTTTTTTCCAATGGGTAAAATTGAATTAAAAAAAAATAAATGGGTATAAGGAATATTATGGGATACGTATTTTGGAAACATTGACATGGATAATATGTATACCCTGGAGAATACTGATGAATAAAAAAACTTGGATAATAATGAGATTTCAAAATTATCCCTTACCTTAGGTCCCCTATCATTTATATGTATCTAAACATCCTCTATAATTATTTAAATAATTTCATTGTGATATTACATACTAATATTCATTTTTATTATATCATATATTATCATATTATCATCTATTTGGTAATAATATTTCATTATTACTAGTTATTCTGGTATTAACTGCTTTATTTTCTTATGCATATTTTTATTAATATGTTTTGGTTATACTTATTAAGTCATAGTTATATCATTATGAAATTATATTAACATAATATATATCATATTAATTTATTCTATGAATTTATATGATCATTCTTTAATGGATATCATGTAGAACGAATTGCATTGCATCATGGATATGGTAGGTCGAACGTAGGCACGAGGCATGGTATCATTCCTTTAATTATGAAATGGTATCGAAGTGGATGGTATATTAATTGTTCTAGAATAAATAAATTGTTATAATAATAATATATAATTATTATTTCCACCATTATACTCATCCCACTAAATTAGTGGTGAAAACAATATTACACCACAATGTGGAGATGGTAAGTCGTATGTATGCACGCGTGGTGATTTCATTTTTCATAGGATGAATAAAAGGTGGAATATGGTTGTTTTTTAATAATAATAACATATCAGTACATAATTGATACTATTTTAATTAATTTATAATGTCAAATACTAATGAATAGGGATTATAATCAGAAATAATTTGAATGAATTGGTAGAGGAGATTACCTCTTCTTCAATTATCCCCCTCAACATCTCCTCTTAAAGGCACTAGAGTTGGTCTGTTGAGACTACAAGAACCCATAGAATGTGAATAAGGACTTTGAGAATGGAAATTATTATGGTATGGATGATATTTAAGTCTCAAAGTGATTTTAAATCGGGGGGGATGATGTGCCCTTTGGTAATTAAGGTGAGGGGAACATTTGGAATCTCCAAATATATCAATTTTTAATATAATCAAACCACATTCAAAACCGTAAAAATTTTCATAGATTCAAATATGTAGTTATATAAGGTTCTAATATGATATACTAATAATTTTTGGACAAGTGTTTATGTCAATTTAAACCTTATGATTTTAATTTAACACTTAGTTATTCTATTTAATTTTAACTATTGTAACAATTATTTCAATAATATTAAAAGGGTAAAATATTTAATTATTAGATGTAAATTAAATAATAAATAAATAATTTTCATAATTTTAGACTATATTATAATTATTATATATTTTTTAATAAAAAAATTAAATAATTTAATAAATCATTTTTTTGAAAAAATGACAATAGTATCAATTTTGACACTATTCAATTCTTTGATTTTTTAAAATATCAAGATAATATTTATCCAAAACAATATTTTATTATATCTGTATGGGTTATAGTGAATCTATAAAATTCATTATATATATTAATGATCCAAAATTATATTTATTTTAATATTTTTAAAACATTAATTTGATATTTCTATTAATAAAGTAATTATAACATTTGTTTTGTATAGTTATTTGATATACTTATGTTTTGGGTAAAAATTATAAGTAAAATACTATGATTGAACTAAAAATATTATATTTTAGTTGAATAATTTTAGTTGAATACATATTCTAAAAATTCATCATAAAAAATGCTATACTTATTAAAACATGAATGTGACAGGTTTAACATAACTGTAAATAAAATAATAGAAGTGTCATAATATCTTTTATAAGGATAAAAATTGTCAATTACTCTACCCACAGATGATTATGGTAGAGATATACTCTACCAATAATATTTTTTCAAGTGTTTATATCTTTTAATGGTTATTATAATTTAAAACAAATTTGTTTATTGATTTTTCATCAATTAAATAATTTCTCCATCATCAATATGTAAAAATTTCATGTAATTATTTATTTCCTAAAAATTTAAAATAAATTACCTTGGTAAATAATAGAAAATTATATTTCACATGAGTTTTTATAGTAGAATTTATTTTTGGTATATCCTTATATAAAAAATAATATATTATTTAAAACATGAATGTGACATCTTTAAATTTTTATTAAATAAAACATTAAAAATACGATAATATATCCTAAATGGCCCCAAAAAATAAAATATAAATTTATATTATAAAAATATGTTTATTTACTTAAAATTACAATTTATATACATTGATACCATTCATTTTTTCATATGTGGACACATAATAGATATTAAAGACAAAGAAAATGACACTTTGTGTCTTTCTTTAATTTGAATATTATTTAAGTCATTTTCATGGACAAGTGTCCATTAAATGAAATAATTTCGATCATTAAGTGTTAAGGTTCGAGTTCCATTCATCAAATAATTTTTTTTAATTTGTTTGTGTCATTTTGTAGTCACTATAATTTTATTTGTAACCTAAATTTCCTATGTAACCATTTACCATAGTAACACAATTTACCATGGTCATTATTCATATTGGTCAAAAATAAAACTTAATTACCAAATTTGGACCTCTTTAATCAAAATTTGACATCTATATTTAAAAATTTGAAACAATAAAGTTTCAAAATTCAATTTAAAATAAAAAAGGTAAAATGTCACAAAAAATGGTTTTTTTTAAAAAATGAACATTTTAAATGGAAAATGTTTTTATAATAAATTCATGTATAAAATAATTTTAAAAAACAATAATTGGATAAAAATGAACTAATTAAAATTTAAAAACAATAAAAAACATAATTTTACTATGTAATGACATTAAAATAAAATAAATTTTTTAATGACAAATATTATTTTCACTATTTATCAATAAATAAAACTTATTGGAAAAATACCAAAAATTAAAGAAAAGTAAATTTTCATATTCCACATTAAAATAAGAGGTTTATTTTTTAATATTTAATATTAAAAAGTTTCAAATACAATATTTAAAATAGGTTTTCCATCAAAAAGTGACAAAACTATAATTTTTTTTGAAAAATACATCTTTTATGCAAAAAATTGAATTTATTCTTATATTATGTCTAGAAAGAAAATAATATAAATTTTAAACATTATATTGAATATTTTAAATATATATTTCATTAATAATGTCCATCAAGAGTTTTTTTATTACTTTATAAACTCACTTATTTTCATTTTAATAGTTTTTCGAAAGAATGTTTATACTATTCATACCCACTATTATAATGACTAGGTTATAATATTTAGTTGTTCACATATACTCTATCATGCATGAAATTAATTCTACCAAAATAACATAAAATGTTTTAAAACACAAGCCATGAATAGTGTTGCATATACCACAAGCTAAGCCAGTGTTGCATATAACGCATGTTTATCTTGGTCTAGCGTACAACATAAGACATCGAAACAAAAATCTATATCATAAAAATCTAGGGGCATTGAATTTTACCCACCATAAAATGAATTTCATCCTAAAAAATTGTATGGTTTATAAAAGTATTGGTACATGAATGTTTCTTTCCTAGAAACCCACATCATAAAAAGGAATACTAAAATTTGTTCTAATAAAGGAAAGATAGAAATAGAACGGTTAACCAAAGTAACTCATCACTGGGTTTCCAAATAATAGAATATAGGTGAGAAGTGAAAAAATGGATATGGTTGATAAATATAACTATCAATTTTTTATGGAGAGTGATAGAGAACATGGTCAGTAAAAAATAAACAATCACAAAGCAATAAATTTGTGATGATCTAAGGGATCATCTGATTCATTAGATAAGAAGGTACTAGGATAACCGTTTTGGTACTCAAGACAATTTCCCTTGATTTGGAGTAGATGAGATGAAATACTTACTTGACTTTAGTACAATCTCACCATTGCTCGTGCCTTTAAAAATTTCTGCTTCATATATTAATCAAAGAAATGAAGTTGAATTTTTCATTCCAAAAGTGTTAATTGGTCATATGGTCCATAAATAGAATTATATGTCATTACATATATCTTTATCACAATAGGAAGTTATAAAAAGTTATAAAATATGAGTTAGTCCACCTATGGTGAGATAATACTTTATTCAAATAAACGTCATCTAAATTTTAACCAAAACTATACATAAATTTATATCCTTACAATCCTTCTAAAAGCTAAAAATCCAAAACATTATATAGAGGTGAACTAAATCGGCTCAATATTTATCTCCCTATGTAATAAGGAAGTTATTGGTTGTCATTTTTCAAATATGTGAATACCTTAATTGTGTATTCTCTTTAAACATGGTAGTAACATGAATTTCCATATATCCTTATTTTAAACATGAATGATGTGAAAAATTAACTCTTTCAACATACCAAAAATCCCAAAAATTATATATACTCAAAACATGATATCACTTTGTCCTTATATAAGTCTTGAGGTTCTTAATACTATCAAACATCTGATTATCTCATTATCCCATATTTTTTTTGAGAAAGTGAGGCCTAGCGGCCCTAAAATAACTAAAAAAGATAGCAAGTACTTATCCTATAATTATGCACATATCATGTGTTTTATAAAGATATTTGAATCACTTTTCAATATTACTGATATAATATAATTATGGAAAACCACAATGGACCCATAAATAGATATTTCTAAATTCCATAATACTATAAAAGAGATTCTACAACATTATTCTAGAATCCCATTACATAAACACTCAATCATTCCAACACTTCATTGTCCTTATCAACATCACCAATAGTGATCACATATTATTTTCCTTTTACTTTGGCCTTAAGAGGTTGTTGAAGTTGATCATAATTGATAACCCTTTGATTATGTCATTGGTTACCATAATGACCCATTTCCTTCCACTTGTAGCATTGAAGTGTGAATGATACATTCTGTATAGCCAATTCTCTATTAAGGTAATTATATACGTTTTTTCTCATTAACTCAGAACTCAACTACCCAATGAACATATTTTACACACTTAAAAAATTTTCTAGTCACTTTAAGATAATCTCCAGCATGTTTTTTTACACTTTGTGCATATAGAAACAATCATCCTCTTTTCAACATTTTTTGATATTTTCTCTTGAACTACATATTTTGTTTCTTGTCAAACCCATGAAATTGATATTTAACACCAAATTTAAAAACTAATAATCTCTTCATAGATTATGATTTCTCTTATAGAAAACTCCCTTTGATGACTTGGTTTTAACCCACTAAAGAATCGATCAACTTTACTTTCAGGTTAGATGAAAATTCCCAAAGCATACCTTGAGATTCTTGTAAAAGTTTACTTGAATGGACCAATGGATTCATCATCCTATTTCTTGAGCTCAAGGAACTATTTTTCAACCTCTGTTTTATGAATATGGAGAAAGTAATTATTCAAAAATACGTTCTTTAACTCATCCCATTCCATGTATTCAATTCCAGCTTACTGACTTTTATTCTTGATTAGAGTCCACCACTGGTCTACTTCACCTTATAAACAATAAATATCTAAAATTACTTTGTCTTGTTTCAAATCGAGATATATGGAAAATATATTTTTAATGGTACTGATTCATTGTTTAGAAATAAGTGGATCAGAAGGCCCACTGAAAGAAGGTGGACATTAGCTCATAAAAGACTCAACATAATTTTGTTCCCTTCTCTGTTCATTTGGAAGTCCAGAATGATTCATATCTTGTGTAAGAATTGAGATAAGATTTTTCAATCTAGATCCCATATAATTTTGTTGTTCAAGATTATAATAATGGAATTGATCATTAACAATATTCCTTACGGTTCTATCCATTGTCTAAAACCCAAAAAAATTAATAGTGTGAAAGGAAAAAATAATACTAAGAAAACAACATAGTCAAGGGGGTACTTTCAAACTCTAAAGTCTTATGTTTAATCCTAGGTTATTCATGATGGTCACCATTATTTTAGGACTATAAAATATATATGGACTTACCCTTAGTGGAATCCCTAGTCATATACTCATAAATATCTATAGGGATCATACTGAAGTTTTCATATCCTAGTTTCTGAAGGTTGACTAAACCTTCACTCGGATACCAACTTCGACGAACCAAGAATGACGTACATTGACATTACATTTCATTTTTTGGAATAATTAATACATTAAAAAAATATATTCCAAAATACCATATTAGTTTAGTGTGTTGGGAAACTAGGGACACATTATGCTAACTTGGTGAAAGATCTTCAACATCTCCCATAGAGATCTTCCCATTTTGTTTCCCAACCAAAAACATTTATTTATATCCTCGGTAAAATAAAACATAAAAAAGGGTGATCTTAAAAGATCATTAATGGTAAACATGGAGAATATAAAAAACATAAACATAAGAATTTAAAAACATGAACATAAATTTGGAATATTAATGTATTGAGCCATTAAATAAATCTTAGTAGTTCATAAGACATAAATCATAAATGAACCTGAACCATGATATATTACCATTGGAATAAAAAATAGAATTATGGAAATCACATAAGCATATAAAATAATTTCCATGTTATAAAAGTCTCATTTCCAATACCATCATAGCGGACAAATTCTATTACTTAACCGAGTTCACTCCACATTTCATCCCTGTATTACTGAACCCGATATACTTTCGGTTCCATCCGTGTATTACAGAACTGGATTTACTTGTCATTCCATTCATGTCTATATCATGAGATATAAATGTTTACCTAATGCATTTGTGGTAGATATAGGTCCCACCTGTCACATAATGATAATCATATATATGTGTGCCACAAAAACAAAAAACATTCATCATAACACAACCCAAAAGAATAAAATGGGTCTCCTAAACAAAATTCCATCATAATCCATATAAAAAATTGATATTATATATAAAATTACATCATAACACAATAAAATCATAATAATAATTTGGACATAAATGTAAACACATTTAGATAATGTCATATTATATGGAAAATAAATTTTATAAAACAGTTGAAATTAATTCTTGAGGAAAATAACCTTTCTTCTTCAAAAACATTTTCTTTTCTCTAAATACTGTGAAATTTTAAAAGAAAAGAATATAATTGAAAATAAAATTGAAATATTATAAATTAATCTTCATGTAAATAATTAATTATGATAACATAAAAATTCATTCCATCTATATAAGTTAAAAAAATTTCTCATACTTTTTTCAAAAGACGAAAAGTACCTCGTACTGAGAACGAAAAAAGATTCCTTTCATACAATTTAATAAAAATTCACTAGTGGAAAAAATTTACATTAAAAAATTGTATTATGATAGAATTTTTTTAATAATTATTTAGAAAACATGGACGTGGATGATATACATACCCCAATAAATACTGACAGATAAACAACCTCAGGTAATAATTAGACTGCGAAATTGTCCCTTACTTTAGGTCTTCTATCCTTTGTATGTATTTGAACCTCTTGTATAATGATTTATATAATGTCATTGACTTATTACAAAAACAAAATCATTTTTATGATACTATATATAATCATATTATCATCTGTTTGGTAATAATATTTCAGTATTACTCGTTATTCGGATATTAACTCATTCATTTTTGTATGCATGTTTTGTCGGATAAGTTATGGTTCTCCTTATTAGATCATAGTTACATTATTAAAAAATGAAATTAACCTAATATATAAAATATTTATTTATTCTCTAAATTTATATAACAATGATTTAATGGATATCATGTAGAATGAATCACATTACATCACGGTGATGGTTGGTTGTACGTACGCATGGGGGATGATATCATTCTTTTAATTACGAAATGGTATCAAAGTGGATGGTATATAAATTGTTAAAAAATGAATAAATTTTTATAATAATAATATATAGTTATTATTTCCATCATTATACCCATCCAAGTCATGTGGTGGTGAAAACCCGATTACACCATGGTGTGGGGACAATAAGTCGTACGTACGCACGCGTGATGATTTCATTTTTTTGAATGAAGTATAGAAGGTGGAGTATGGTTATTCCATAATCTTATTAAAATATCAGTATACAATTGATATTGGATTCATTATTTTGTAATGGAAACAACTCATGAATATTATTTACAATAAGAAATAATTTGAAATATTTGGTAGAGGAGATTACCTCTTCTTCGATGAGCTCCCTCTAGATCTCCTCTTAATGGCACTAGAGTTGGTCTTTTGACAAGACCAGAACCTCCAGAATGTGACTAATGAAGTTTATAAGGGAAATTACTAGGGTATGACCGAGATTTAATGCTCAAATTGAATTGTTATTTTTAGGGAGTATGTGCCCTTTTATAATTGAGGTGAGGGGCACATTTGGAATCTACACAAATATTAATTTATAATAAAATAAATCCACCTAAAAAATCTCCTAACTTTTATAGTTTCAAATATTATATGATTTAAAGTTTTAATATTTATTAAAATTAAATTTTGGACAAGTTTTCATGTCAATTTAAAACATATCATTCTAATTTAATACTTAATTACTCTATTCAATTTTAACTAAGGTGACAATTATTTCAATATTAAAACTGTAAAATATTTACTTATTTGATGTAAATTAAATCATAAACAAATAATTTGCATAATTTTATACTATATTATAATTATTATATATATTTTTTAAATAATTGTTTTTTTAAAAATAATTTAATGAAACATTGTTTTGATAAAACAACAATAGTGTCAATTTTGACCCTATTCAATTCCTAGATTTTTTAAAATATCTTGATAAAATGTTATATTTGAACCAAATTTTTTTTATATCCATATGGGGTCTATTTCATCTATAAAATTCATTATTTATAATAATTATTGACAATTATATTTATTTCAATATTTTTAAAAACATTAATTTCATATTTCCATTAATAAAGTAATTACTACATATGTTTTGTGTAATTATTTAATATAATTATTTGTTAGGTAATATTTAAAAATATAATAATAGGATGGAGATAAATCTACTATATTTCTGTATAATACTTGTTGTCGAATATATATTCTGTAAAATACATAATTAAAAATGTTATACTAATTAAAACATGAATGTGACAAGTTTAACATCACTTTAAATAAAATAATATAACTGTCATAATCTCTTCTATAAGTATCCAAATATTCAATAACTCGGACCTTGGATTATTATGGTCAAGATATACTATACCAATAATATTTGTTCAAGTGTTTGTGTCATACCATTTGGATTTATTGATACCACCCATTTTTTCATATGTGGACACATAATTGATATTGAATACAAAAAAAATGACACTTTGTTCATTTCTTCGATTTAAATATTATTTAATTAATTCTCATTGGAATGTGTCCATGAAAAGAAATAATTTTGATTCTTATGTGTTAAGTTTTAAATTACATTCATTATATAAAATTCTATCATTTTTTGTGTCATTTTATAGTCATTATCATTTTATTTTTATCCTAAGTTACCTAATTTACCCTTTACTGTGGTAACAGATTTTACCATGGTTACTATTTGTATTCATCAAAAATAAAGGTAATTACTTAAAAAATATGGACATCCAATTTCAAAATTTGACATCCATTTTTCCAAAATTCAAAACATAAAAATTTCAAAATTAAATTTAAAATTAAACCGAAAAATGTCTCGAAAAACAATTTTTTGAAAAAATGCCACTTTTTAAATGGAATTATTTTTATAATAAATTCATGTATAAATTCACTTTAAAAAATCATAATTGGAAAAAAATAAACTAATTTAAATTTAAAAATAATCCAAAATATAATTTAACTATGTGATGACTTTAAAAGAATATAATATTTTCAATAAAAATCAGTATTTTCAATATTCATCAAAAAATGAAACTTATCAGAAAAATACAAACAACTTAAACAAAGTAACTTTTTATATTATGTATAAATATTTTTTAAAATTTAATATAAAAAGTGTCAAACATGGATTTAAAATAAGTGTTTCATAAAAAGGTGGTAAAACTGATTTTTTTTAAAGTACTTCTATTTTGGAAAAAAATTAAAATTTTCTTATATCTTGTATAGAAAACATATAAGATGAATTTTAAACATTAGGTTGAATATATTACATATATTTTTAATTAATAAAATCCTTCAAGAGTGTTTTTTTTATTTTATAAACTCAATTATTTTCATTTAATAGTTTTTCAGAAGAATGTGAATATTATTCATAAATACCACTATAATGACTAGATTATAATGTTTATTTGTTCACCTATACTTGGTCTTGTGTGAAATGAATTAAATAAAAATAAAAGCAAATTTTGTGTAACATAATACAAGCATATTATTTCATATACTAGAAGCTAAATCGATATTGCGTATTGCAGAAGATTATCTTGGTGTAGCGTACAACATTAGAATTGAAAAAAAATATATCATAAAAAGATTGGGGTGTTACTGTTTTTACACTTATCCCTTTGTTTGTACCCGCATTAACCCTTTTTTACAATCACCACAATAACCAAGTTTTTTACCTTTTAGGGGTTAACATAGTTACTATAAAAAGGAAAATTGGGAATAAAAAAATCCTGGATGACATTTTAAACCATATCCTAATAAATTTAATGAATGTAGTGTTTTTTGTAATATGAAATCATTCAATAAAATATTATTTTTTATAAAATATCAAGTTTATAATTTTTAGAACATTTAATTTAATTTGAATTTGGAAACAACATGAAAATAATGAAATTTCAATATAATCCATTAAAAATCCATAAAATGTTATATATATTTTTAAAAATTTCATGTAATATAATAATTAAGTAAAATTATAGTATATTTTTAAAATAATTTTTGTTATGTTTCTATTTATTGAATAAATACCATTTTAGCACTGCATATTCATTTAAGGTAATAATTTCATCACCAAAAAATTATAAATAAATTATAATGAAAAAATAATATATATTTAAAGTTTTAATCTATAACTAAAAATAATTTTTTTCCCAATCACAAAGTTTTACAGATATTAAATGTAAGAGTGAAAATTTTGTCAATATCTATTACTTAAAAATTATAAAGGTCAAAATGAGAACCAAATGGAACAAATGTCATATATCCAAATCTTGGATGATAATGGATGAAAAAAAATCATAAAATTAAATTAATCCAAGTGTTATGGTTATTTTATAGTCCTTGTTATATTATTTTTAACCTTAATTACTAGATTTACACATACCATTGGTGATAATTATTTACTATGGTTACTATTCATAGTGACCATAATATAAAAGGGATATATTTAATTAATTTGGAACCTATAATTTGAAATATGGAATCCATTTTTCAATATTCAATTCACAGAAGTGATCGAATATAATTTAATATTAAAATTAAAAACATTTTGTCTGAATAAATTTTTTTTATGTATAAAAATATTTTTTACACCAAATTTAAATTAACTAAGATAAACCTAATGGGATTATTAATAACTAAAGAGAAATAATTTTACTCTGAATCCATTTTAAAACAAAACTTAACTTTTTGAGTGCTTAAAAAAATATGGTTTTCAATGGAAATTAGTATTTTTACTATTCACTAGAAAAACAGTTTTTTTAGAAAAATCCAAAAAATAAATCCGATATTATTTTGAAAATATAATTAAATTTTTTATCCTTTTTATTTAAAAAAATTCTACATTTTCCAGAATTTAATTATAATATTTTCTTAAAAATCATTTTAAAAGAAAATATATTTTTTTAAGAATAAAAATACTTTACTAAAAAATTTCTGATTTTTTAATAATAAATTATCAAAACATTTATATTGAGTTATAACATAATATATATATATACATATATATCATAAATCATTCAATACTATTTATACCCGCTAATTGAATGACTAAGTTATAATGGTTATATTTAAATAATAAAATTTCATGGTTCATTTTTGCTTGGTATCGCATGCCTTGTACTATATCAAACATAGTCTTTATTTTAAATTACTAGGATTTTAAATTCTCCCCCATAATAAATTTCATCCTTATGATATTTACATGATTTTGGTAAATAAGATTATTATATTTTTATTTTTTTAAATCTCACATCGTAAAAAGGGAAAATTTAATTTCAACTTGAAAATATGGAAAGGGAAATATGATGGTGTTCTAGAAAAATGCATAACTTCGTTTTCAAAGAGAATAAAATTAGAGATAAGTGAAAATATATAAATTTAAGAAAAGTTTAAAATCAAAATATTGATGGAGAGTTATAAAGATCATTGATCAAAAGAATGTAAATGATCAAGATAAAATTAATGGCCACAAAATAATAAATCAATGAGATGTGAAAAATACCATGAATTAATTATAAAATATGGAAATATGATATATTTCTTTCAAGATCATTTTTATTGATTTGAGAAATTAAATTTCCAAATATACTAAGATCATATTGAAATATACTTAATTTAAAAGTTTAATTTTATCCTTTAATTAATTTCCACTACAATCTCATCTTTTCCTCTAAATAATGAGTATTCATGATGAATTTCCATTCCTTTAAAAATAAAATAAACTTCTATTAGATCACATAATCCATAAAAGGATAAGAATATATTTTTTATATATTTAAACATTAACCAATACCAAAAAAGGATTGCACAAGGTGTATAATTCCTCAAAAGAATAAACCTTTATATGAATAAATACAAAATTAATCTCCAAAGCCTCAACAGTAAAACCCAAATTTCAACTTAGATCATTTGATAAATAACTAACCTTAAAATTTTTCAAAATATAAGTGACCATGTTTTAAACACAAAACTTATTGGCATTTGATCACATAATATTTTAATTTTAATTTAAAATATATATTTAATTATCATTATTTACATATAAAGTCATATACCAAAATATGAAAATTTCATAATCATATAATCAAATAAAACACGGTAATAATTTTCATAAATTACATGTATACCAATAAAGACACATTAAAATAATATATTCATCTAAAAGACAATTAAAACTTTATTCCTCAAATAAAATCCCATGATATTCATTTTATCCTAATCATATATATTTCCAAAAATAGTGATCTTCTTCTGAAATAATATTAATAACTTAATCACTAAATAACATTTCAATCTCATGGTCACATACATGATAAAAAAATATTTTTAAAAAATAAACTTAATCATTATATACCAAATAATATATATCTAAAAACAATTTCATACTAAATAAGACATCACATAGACTATGAGTAAGAATTTTACCATCGTTTCCCTTCGATTGTGGGTTCAAGCCCCATGGCCTTACTAGATGTGATAGTTTGTCATTTGACCTACGGGTTGTCCTTTTACAAAAAACTATATTAACATAATTCATAAAATTATCCTAAAAATATGATTAACATCCAAAAAAATAACCTCAATAACATCAATATTAAATAATTCAATAACTTCAAAGTTTATCTCATAAATTTTAACTTACATTCCCAAAATGTAATAAAATCATCATAAAATAAACCATATCATAAATCCTAAGTGTTACATATAACCCAAACTAATAAAAATCTCCCAAAATATCATTAATCACCTAAAAATATTATCACATAAATCCCTAAAAGGGGTTTATAATACTTTAAACTTACGATCAATGTTAAACTTATAAACCCCCGATGGTATTCATAACTCTTAATATGACCTCTCATGAAACATACACATCTCTAAAGTTATATAAACATTTCCTCTAATACCAACTATAAAGAGCATACCTTAAAAATTACATAATCTTGATATTTATATCAATAATTAATTATCTTATATTTGAGGATTTGTACATTTTAGAGTCTTATAAGATTTGTACTTCACACTTACATAAATAAATATTGCATAACAAAGCGGACGCTTCCACCTAGTATCCATTTTTCCAAAAAAATAGTTTTAAGATATAAAAAGTTTTATTTTTATGAAATACCTTCATAATTTTCATCTTTACCTCTTACTTCTCCCTACTCATCCTTAAAACCTTGTGAAAAACGTTTTAAAACGTGGGATGATCACAAACATCTCAATACAGTATATAAGAGAAGAATGAGTCTATTAGTCCATTTAAAATCCTTTTAATCAGAAAATAGTGTTTTTATTCAACGTAATAATACTGATCACAAATAATGGTTTACATAAACATGAAATCATATTCAATGCATAATTATTTTTCATAAAACACTTTATAATAACACATAACAAAAAAATCATAGTTATAAGGATTTTTTAGAAAATTTGAGATCCCCTGAATTTTTTTTTGTAGAAACAAAACTTTTTTCCCTAAAGGAGTAATAATCCTTCTTTTAAATAAATACCATTATATTACCTATTTAAATATACCTATTTCCTTGAAAAGAAGTTAACAAAAATATGGAATTATTGTAGGTAACATTGGGGCATAACATAAAGAACATAGTATAATAGTATTATGGAAACTTAGTAAATGTGGAAACAACACAAAAGAATGTGTGTTTTTTCAAATGCATTAAAGCGATATCTAGGTGCACCCATCATAACAAGTTCATAGATATGTATTCCCAAAAAAAGAAAGTGTTTTTTTCACGTTGAATAAAATATGAAATCTTATAGATTAATATCAACCTAAAAAACCATTACAATTTTGGAAAAAAACATTGATTCCATATACGTTAAAATTGAACATTCATTTTTTTTGAAGAAAGTCAAAACATTTCGTATGAAACAAGAAAAAAGATTCATTTTGATTTTTTTGAAAGAAAGTAAAATGTGACATAAAATGAAAATTATAATTCATTTATTTCCTTATAAATAAATTCATAAAATAATTCTAAGAATATTTATATGGAATAAAAATATTTATAAAATAAACCTTTGAAACATTTTAAAACATGGTTTTAAAATAATGTGTCCCTTACCATGAGTCCAACTCATCGCGTATATTCTATATCTTCATAAAAAATAAATTAATGTTAATTATATACTTTATTAATAACCATTTTAATGTTTATTATTTCTTATATTGTATTTATTACCATGTTATAATTAATTACATAATCAATTAAGTTCATGTCCGGTGTTTTGACGATATTCATCCCATTTGTACAAAATGAATTTAGTAAGTTAACTACAGTTAAAGTGGTCAATATTAAATCATATATAAAATAATAATCATAAAATAATTACTATTTTTATAAATCAAATATACATTTAGAACAAACCATGAAATATGGTTATGAAAAATGAACAATGTTACAATCATGGTGATGGTCGGTCATACATACGAATGAGTAACGTTTCAATTTTACAAAGATCATTATGGAAATAATTTATGTATTATTTTATATTTAACTAATTATAATTATATTATAAATACTAAATGATTTCCTTATATACACTTATATATACCATCCATGTGATGTTGTAAAAAAATGAATCACATTTCTTCTTGGAAGTGGTATTCCACAGGTACACACGAATGACATTATCATTTTTCCATTAATTAAAATATAAGATAGTAAATAATATATTATATTTAAATAATATTTAATAATACATCACTATCATATATATACTTTAAATACATCATTATATTATTCTGTGAGAGGCGGTTATGAAAAACAAATACATCGGGTCACGAGGCATTAGTTCGTCGTACACATGAACGATGGTTTCACTTCCCATTTGATAGAAGAGGAGATGGATATAGGTTGTTAAATTATCATAAAAAAATAAAAATATATAGGATATTATTATATTATTATATCATCATTGTTGAATAATATATTAATGAGGTGGAAGAATAAATAATAACAAGATCATCTAGTTAAAAGTTATACCTCTTCTTCAGACAATCTCATTTTTTTACAAATTATGTCCTAAAAAGTTGGTATTATGAATTAAAAGAGATATAAAATTAGTAGAGGGATTCTAGTATGTTATGTGGGATGCTTTTGGCTAAACTAAAGTTCTTTTTAAGTGTGAAGAAAATAGGAGAGAAGATTCCCTATTATAAGTGAGGGGAGGGAAAATCTTGGAATTATATAAGATATTAAATTAATATAAATTAATTTTCATTGGAAAAATGATCCAAATAGTTATAATTATAAGGTATGACGAATAAGGGTTTAAATTAAATCATTGAATAAATTTTTTTAATTTTTAGATTTATTTTTTACACTTAGAACTTTGTTTTATCTTACATTAACCCTTTTTGATAATTATTGTGATAACCAAGTTGTTCACTCTTTAAGGGTTATTATAGTTACTATAAAAGGATAATTATCCTATAAATGAACCATTTTTGGTATTTCAAACCATATTTAAATAAATATATGAACATCAGACTTTAACTAACTCTAATTTATTCAATAAAATATTATTTATTATAAAATATAACTAATGTCATTTTTTGAACTATTCATTTTATTTGAATTTTAAAACAACATGAAAATAATATAATTTGATTATAATACATTAAAAAATATTTAAAATTTTATTTTTTTCTAAAAAATACATGGAACAAAATAATTCGTTCAAATTATATTAACATTTATATTGCTAAAATCAGTAACTTGTTTCTATTAATTGAATAAATATTGTGTTGGCTTTGTGTAAAAAATTATGGTAATTATTTCATCACTAAAAATTAGAAATAAATTAAAATGAAAAAAATAATTTATCCTCAAAACTATCATCCACAACTCAAAACAAGTTTTCTTAACCTATCACACAATTTTATATATATTAAAAGAAAGAGATGGACATTTTTTACTTTAGATTTTACTTAAATTTTATAAAGGTTAACATCATAACCAAATCAAAAAAAATAGAACATATATCTTAATATTATATGGTTATGGATGAAATTGACTCATTAATTGAAATTAAGGAAAGTTTTATAGTCATTGTCTAGTCTATAACATATTATATTTAACCATAATGAGCTGATTTACCCTTACTATGGTGATAATTATTTATGATGGTTACTATTTATAATGACCAAATAAAAAAGGGAAATATTTAAAAAAATTGAAACTACAAATTCTAAATATGGAATTGATTATTCAAGATTCAATTTACATACGTTTTTTAATTTTATTTAATATTAAAATTCAAAACACAATGATTTTTTTTAAATCCTTTTTAGGTATAAAAATGGGAATATACCAAATTAAACCATAAAATTAATTATATTATAATTATTTAGATTATTAATAATATAATAGAAATAATTTTAAATTTTAACCATTTTAAAACAAAATTAAACTTTATGAATTCTTGAATAAAAAATACAGTTTTCAATGAAAATAACTAATTTTTACTCTAGTAAAAAGTCATTTGTTTCCAAACAAATTAAAAAAATAACTTCATGATAGTTTTTAGATATTTTTTTCAAAAAATAATATTCATTTTATAAAACTAAATTTATAAATGTTTTAGAGATTAGTTATAATAATTTCCCAAAAAAATAAATAAAAACCATTTTCAAAGAAACCCTATTTTTCAAAGAATGAAATGTCTTTATTAAAATTGAGTGATTATTTACAAATAATATAAGAATAAATTTATATTTTGTAGTACCTCAATATATATTTTATAAATAATTTAATCCTATTCATACCGCAAAAATTTAATAGTTAGGTTATAACGATCATATTAAAATAATAATATTTCATGGTTCGTTTAGTCTTTATATTGTGTGTCTTGTACACTATCAAACATAGTATTTTTTTTAAAATATCAAGATAATACATTGTGGAATATATATAATGTACATTTGAGGAAACTATACATGGAATATCTGGTGAAAAGAGATGTATCTCGAGATCTGTCAATGTTATCACATAATCATACACACACATGTGATGCCTATAAAAAAGAAAATATTGCCCAAAAAACAAATAAGGAAAAATATAAAAATTCAGTAATAGTTATTGAATTAGTATATATGGATGTATGTGTACTTATATCACCATGATCTACTGGTGGAAAGACATAATATGTTATTTTTTTATTTATTATAGTGGAATGGGATAGATTATAGTCATCACTCACAAGGCTTAGGTGTTTAGTTGCATAACATGATATTAAAGGGAGGATGCAAAGATGAATTTGTGGAAAATTATAAAATCAAAAACCATTATTGTAATATATTTTGAAAAATAATTCGCATTTTTATCTCAAAAAATCTGGGATATTACACCAAGTCTCAATAGTGAAACATACTCATCAAGATTATTTGTTCGATAAGAGAAACTGAATCATAAAAAACCTGGACATGGAAATCATTATTGAAAAATACAAACCTGATAAGTTTTATAAGGAATAAATCTTGATATTGTAAAAAATTACTAATATAAATTTATAATGTTTTAGATTAGAAATGAACTCATAAGATTTGTGGTATTAAATGGACCCGATGCTGAAACACTTTAGAATACTTGAAAATTAGTGTTTTATTTTAAATAAAGACAAATATTGTAAGTTTGTATCTTATAGACATGAAAGGATATTCCTTGGATAATATAGAATAATAAAATTAAAAAAATATTTAATAAGTTTCTAGGAAATATTTTTGAAATCAATGATGTCTTTTTGGTGGTAAATGAGCATTATTTTTAATCAAATCTGTGAACAATCTCTGGAATAAAGTGATAAGTAGGTGAAGAAATCATATAGAGTGTAAGATCTTGAGTAAAATATATATTAATGAATTGATAATGTGTAGGAATAAGTTATACCTACACCAACATAGAATCTAAAAACAAATAGCTAAAATTGATGAACATAATATCTTTGGTGACCAAGAAATGCCCGTGCAGATGAGGAGAATGAAGCCTCTATAGAAAATATCTTTCATATTTAAAGTCAGTGAAAAGTGTTTTAATGATGATACACAATATGATAATTAGGTTTGGGTTATGAATTGTGAGCATGAAAAAATTGAAAACAATTATACTTGGGAAATTTTTTAGAATCCATCAAATAAAAATATTATCAAGACAAATTGTGTGTTTCATAACCAAATTAATGAATATGACAAAGTTGTTCAAACCAAATCATGATTGGTGTGTAGGAGATACTCCAAGATTTATGGAATTGATGTATATGAGTCATTTTAACCTTTAGTGAATATTTATACAATTTTATAATTCTTTTGCTGAATCATCCAATTAAATTCAATTTTATTATAGAGACATCAGGTCATCATTTATAAATTTTTTTTTTGGAAGAATAGGTGTATATCGAAAAACCCGATGAATTTCTTATCCATAAATATAAGATTAAATTTTACCATGTGAAGAAGTATTTGTATGGGTCTAAGTAGGCACTAAGAGTGTAGTATTAATAACTTTATCAATACTTTAGTAAGAAACATTTTCATTGTAGTAGAGATGATTATAATATCTATGCTAAAAATGAGACTAATCAAAGGATTATAATGATATTGTTTTTGGATTAAATAATATTTGATGGAGAATATGTATCATAATGAAAATATTTTTCATAATTCAATTACTGTTAGTTCAAAATATCAATGATTGGTGATATGATATTTTTTACTAGTCTATAGGTGACACAAGGAAGGCATGGTATGTTCATTTACCAATAAAAATAAACTAAGGAGATTATAATAAAATTTATAATGGATGATTACAGAGAGATAAAAAATCTAGTTTTTAGTTAGATAAAGTTTTCAAGGGATGATGAAGGAAAAGTTATCAATTTCATAAAATAAAGATAGATCATTAGGACTCTATAGTATTTAATAGTTATAAGTTATGATATTGTATTTTCCATATGTCAAGAGATATAATATCAAATTAATATTAAATTAAACTACATTCTTGGGGTAAAAATAGTACTAGGTAAAACATGCGGTCATTGGATTTTAGTTTTCTCTACAATTAGACATTATAGAAGTTGTTATTAGGATATATATATATATGTGATTATTGTGAATGTTAATAAGTTATATGAATTCAATATCATGAAGTGAATTTTATCATATTGGATTATTTATTTCCTATTAGAGTAAGAAATTGGATTGTATTTCATTGAGGCATATAGAAGCTGAATATATTGGGGCCACTTATGTATGCATACAATTAATATGGTTGAAGTTCTAGCTTGATGATATAAGAGTTGATGTGAATATTCCTATAAGAATCAAGTATCATAATTCAAGTTATACAAATATCATTAAAAATCATATCCATCATTCAATGAAAAATCATATTGAAATAAAATATCATTTCATAAAGTATAAATTTGAGCATGGGCTAGTGAAATTAGAGTATATGCATACATAACATTATTTTGTTGATATCATGATAAAGGCATTAACTAAAAAAGATTTTGAGAGGCATCTTCTGGCTCTTTGATTATTTTCATACCACAACACTTAAATAATATTGATGTGAATTCCCTCTCACTAAAGAATGTTGTGGTTTACCCCATCTATTTATATATATTCATTCCCTATTGTAGACCATAAAGGAGTGACCTTTGGGTTATTTAATGAATATGTAGAAATATTTTTCATACAAGGGGGAGAGATTTCTTGATCCTAAAATACAGATAGATCATCTATATTGTTATAGTAGAGTAATGATGCAGGTAGAGTTTTAATATAAAGATGTCGAATTTGTTCTATCAATGAAAAAAAATCATGAAATCGGTGAAATTTAGGTTAGATTTGTAAAGCAAGCAATTACCAAAATTGTATTGGGAATTTGTCAGAAGGACTAATCACTATTAAAAATTTTGTTTCTTGAAAGTTTCAATAATTTTTATGAATAATGAAGTGATTCATTGATGAATTTTTAATCATACTCTTGTTTTTTATGTCGTACATAACTTATGTGGGCTTAGATTATATTTTCAGTAAGTCCTTGGTCACTACCTAGAGTTACAGAAGGTGAATGTTTTAAAGTATGAGTAATGTTTCAACAATATATTCTAAAAGGTTACAGTATTATCCAAAAATTCAATGGGGGATATTATTGGGAAAACCCCATTATGTTGTCATTTTCAAATTTTGGGGTTGTTGTGTTTTTTGATAAAGAAGAATTTGTTGGTTATTGGAAAATTTGATTGAGGTTCTTAAACATTGTAGAAGAATAGAT
Source organism: Viscum album (assembly GCA_963277665.1). NCBI lineage: Eukaryota > Viridiplantae > Streptophyta > Magnoliopsida > Santalales > Viscaceae > Viscum > Viscum album. The sequence goes on from OY728139.1 coordinate 1,462,352,121, forward strand.
AATGATAGATTTTAGTGTAGAATGATAAATGCTATGAAAAGGAGAATAAATGGATAAGTATAGATTGTATCAGATCAAATTAAGATCTATTATTAGGCCCCATATCAAAGGAAGTGTTACACATAGGTCTTGTAACAAAGTAAGTGCTACATGTTTGTCACTATTCTGAGGTTTACTATGATTATTTAGTGACTAAAAATTATTTTCAATGTGTTGGAATTTTGGAATATTATGGTTTTCTACATAGATCATAAGGAATTTCATGGTTGATTTTCATTTGAGAGAATTGATTGTTATTTTTACTATAACATGAAAGAGTACACCAAACATGAAAATTACTTAATGAAATTCATGGTGAGTATTAAGGACAAGATATACAAGGACTATGAAGGACATGTAGTATGTCGTGCGATATGATTAGTATATTTTTAGAGGGATTTTCTTGTTAATGGACTCAATGGTAATATATTTATATATAGAGTAATTTTTATTTAGGATGTTTGGAAAAATCCAAAGGGATTTCTTAGTGAAGCACAAAATCTAGTTAATGGAGAAATTATTTATCAAAGCACAAAATTTATTCCAAGGTGAATAGTGTTCCATGAAGCACATAATACAGTTTATGATGCATATTGTTTTCTGAAGCACATAAGGTAGTTCATAGTGAATAGTGTTCCATGAAGAATAAAATATAGTTCATAGTGAATAGTTTATTTTTTAAGAATAGGAGGATGTTCATGTTGAATATTGTTTCACAAAGCACAAAAGATAATTCCAAATTACTAGTATGTCTTTAAGAACCTGAGGTTGTTTGTGATGAATAGAGATCTATGAAGAAAAAAAGGGATTATGTAGAGGAATAGTTCATGAATATAACAATTCACAAAGGGGGTTTCCATAGATTAGAAACCATAAATTAATGTGAAATTCATCTCTTAGGTGAAATATGGTATTTATGGTACACTCACATAAGTGTGAGTATAATTAAAAATGATATAGATAATTTTAATAATCATACTAAGGAGTAGTGTGTTCACATTATTTAAGAGGATATAGTTCTTAAAGAGTTATTGGTTATAAACTAGGAGGGATAGTGAGTCCACTCTAAATATTTTTACTAGAGTGTGCTTTATTGATTCCAATACATCAATAGATAGTCATTGTATGATCCTTGGATTAGCACGGTTAGGGTGAACCAATTAAATTTATTATGTCTCCTATAGGTTTCTCATTTTATTACATATTACTATGAGATAAAGAAATAAACGAATTTTTTAACAATGAAACATAATCAAGAGAAGGGATTGTTTTAATCTTTTATAACCTAATTCACACACCACTTAGGGAATTTAACCAAGTTGGGACAATGAATTTCTATTTATCTTCTAATCCCCCTTAGAAGTGTTATTAGATCATTAAAAACTTATAAATATATTCATGAGTGAATTTTATATCTGATACTAATTGTTTATCACTTGAATGAATGATCACCACTCAGAGGGGAGTGAATCATTATTAATGAATTTTCTTATTCAAACACAATATTTCTCATTGTTTTAATGTAATGATCTTTCAAGATCGCTGGGTACTGAATATAAATTATGTGAAAATAATTAACAAGGCTTATTCCCAAATAGGGTATTAATATTTTTTGTGTATGGTGGTTGTTATCACACACAGAATCATGACTAATCTATTATTATCAAGAATAACCAAGGGTAGTGAAATGACTTTGAAACCTTAGCAATAATGACACTAACCATCTTTGATAATCATTAAATTTTTATAATGGATGAAGTAAAAAATATTTTTGGGGAATAATCATCAACTAATTATTGAGTCTCCAAAATACATCATGAATCTGATCTTCTTCCTCCTTTCATAACTAGCTATATTTATCTCTATTAATTATTCAAAAATCAAAAATATATAAAAATCTCTCATGGAAATATCTAACACATAAAATTATCATTTTTCATTATCTTCCCACATTTTATCAATAATTTTTTTTAGAGTCTCGAATTTAAAAAATTATGAATTTCATAGCTATTAAACCCTTACTCGGTAGAAAAAACTTCCATAAGTGTTAATATAAAACCAGAAAGAAAAATTCCAAATACTTTTAATTTTAAATATATATTAATACTGAAAATACTATTTAAAAATTAATTCCTCATGTAAAGGCCATCATCATTCTTGTGTGATGTGTCTCAAATACCATATCTATTAAATAACTATCACTAATTTTGTAGGGTGATGAACTTGGTTGCGATGTGACATCCTTCAATCAAAAATTTCCCTAAAAAATTGTTACATGTGTTGTAACATGACTAGATCATTTAGAATACAAGGATTATACCAAAACAAATAGATCCATGTTTTGAAATCATGGATACCTCACTACAATGTGGTCTTTCACCACCACTTCATTTATTATAGCATGACATGTCTTATTATAGTTTTAACTCATCATCCATCTTTGAATAGAGAACTAAATATATCTCTATTGTAGCATGAACCCTTTATTTTTTCATGGTCCAATCAACTATCAAAATATAGATCCGTGTATAATTATCGTGAAATATATATAATAATGCGGACTCTTCCCCATAATATTTATTTTATTCTATTGCCACTCATCCCATAGCATGATCTTAGGATTCATGGAAAAACACCTGAAAATATCTTCTTAAATTTATTATTACATATAATAGTTTTTATTTGGTATCTAATGTTATAGTGTAAAGTTATTAAACACTTATTCTTATGTATCATGGATTATAAATTTACATGATCAAATATCATTAATTATGGTGTGATTTTTTCTTCCTATAAAAAAATAACTATTCTTTCTCAATAACTTCCAAATTGCATGTTTTCTCAAAATTATACAAAACAAATATTCAACAAAACATTTATAACACATAATTTTTATTGAAAAAATACAACACCAACATTATCCCAGGGAATGACACACACTGTTTTTGTTATAAACCCCTTCGTTTTGTTGGATTTGTTGATAAGAAGTGACGAATCAACCTATGGGGATTTATTGAAAGGATTGGGAGACTACTGGACACCACTAATTGGGTGATGAATTATTTGACAATAAGGGTTGGAACTTGGAATGTTGTAGCTTGATTGATACAAATGTTAGAGTTGGTGGTATAGTGTGAAGACTGAAGTGATTCCTATAAGATTGTTGACAAATATAGCGACGTTGATATATATGTTTGATTTTTTTTTTCTAAATATATTTGCAAGATGATAGGTTGCGTTATATATTGTAATTTTGATATAAGTATCATAATTGAAAAGATGGATAAGAATCGACACATGAAGAGTACATGGGATGATCCATGAAGTCCAGAAGTTGTGGAAACCAATGCTAAAGGAATTTCACATCTCATCAGGAGGAGAAGGAAACATTCAGAAATGTGTCTAATTACCCACGTATGGTATGTCCCATTGGATGTAATTTTAGTAGGGTTAATGTACAAAAAATTGATTATGTCGAGAATATATGTAAGGGAATTCCCATGTAATGGAATCCAGCTGTGTAAGAAAAATTGGCTACATGAAGGAGTCATATATGTGAATCTACCACATAAAATAATTTTCCTACCTAAATACCCACTTATATGAATTTTATAGGGTGAAATGTATGTTTCTTCTATAGGTTTCATGTATAAAAACATTATATGGATCCATATACACAATTTGAATAAGTAATCTATTTATATGATTCTTAATCCAACCACATATGCAAATTCACATAGGTGAATCTATTTACATGTGGAATTTAGGTGTGTGAGTTACCACATATGGTTTTTCAAATATTAATTTAAAATCCCATGGTCCATGTAACCAAACGGCCTAACGTAGGGGATTTATCAGTGACACAAATGGATTTATACTCTGTTTTTAAAATAATTATGGCTAATAGTGGAACCATATAGGATGATTATTGAACTATTTTTGAAGGTTAGAAATATAATGGAACATTAAATGGGATCCATGATCTAATATAAAAATTAAGAAAGAAAGTTTTGGGTGAGGTGTAATTAATTAAATGAAAATATATTCATGCTTAAAATAAAAGAGATATGACTATGAATCAGTTAGTCATGATTAATGATTTACAAAGATATTATTTCATTCAGTTTTTCTTTATTAATGTTATACAATTTATGGGACATTATAGATCTAGTGGATCTAGTATTCATCCACACAGGTCACTATATAATAAGGGAAGATTTAACATAAATGTTTTTTTGTATTGAGAAACACCAAATAATGATATTTTGACTCATAAAGTGCATTAATGACTTCATAATGTTTTATATATCTTTTCTTGTGATTTTTGGATATGATTTTAGAATAAAATGAAAGGGGTATTTTATAAATTTAAATACATGATTAAATGGAATTATACACACACTAAAAAATTAGAGATAATATGTTCCACAAAAGTATTTATAGTTTGAGTGTAGTTTCTAAAATCTTGTTGAAACTATGATCAATTTATAATACCCATTATGGTGTGATAGGTGGCCAATTTATTTGGCACATAATCTCCCTTATTAAAAGTTTATAGGTTAACTAAAATAGATTAGAATACATTAGACATCATGCTAATGTATAAGAAAGAGGATATTGTCATGACATAGAAAATAGAAAATATGATATAGGTACTTATTTAGAAGGAGGAGTTATAGTTTTATTCTAAAATAAAAAAGTGATGTTCTAAAGGTTTTGTCAATATATTTTGTAGGACCATCCAAATAGAAATCAATGACAATAAACTGCACTCGGTGAAACTCTCATTGATAAGTGATATTGTTCTTGTCCAATGTGCCAAATTGTTTTCCATCTAAAGATATTAGTATAAGAGGTAATAGTGAGGGAATAGATCCGAAAGAAATATTTCATATACCCGAATTTTTTGTATGTATAATTATCCCTACCTAAAACAAACAACCATTGATCATAATTATTTTAGTTCACGGACACATGATTGGTTGCATGCTCATTGTATTAGCCCATATGTTGAACCAACTAAAATTCCATGTTTCCTTGATCTTGGTTTATACTTTCTATACATCATCAGGTAAGTATCAAAAGATAATCACAAGAAAATTTGATATAAAAGGTTGGTCAAGTAATTTGATGAATACATATACTAAAGAGTAAATGAAGGTACCCTAACATTTAAGTAATCAATATCTAGTATGGTGTGAAGAAATTTTTATAAGTATCTATATCCTGATTCAAAACCCATATTAGGGTACCAAATCCATTTTGGGCCTAAAAATTGGTATTCTAGCCTAGGTTTCCTTTATTGTATTTTTTATATATAATTTGCATCAATTTCTGTTGAAGTTGATGTTTTAGTTTTCTCTTATATTTATTTGTGTCATGGAAAAGGGAAGAATGTAATATAACAAGTAGAAGTCTATTGGACACCCTCAGTGTGGAAGTTTCCATAGAAATAGTGATATTAATTTATAGGAGACTATATAATTAACAAATAAAGGTATAAATGAATTATATTTTAAATACATGGGTTCATCTAAGTATGATACAATAATATATGAATAAATCGACGATCTAGGTGAAGTTTGAATCACTAAGGATAAAGACATTACAAAGAGGACAGACATTGATGTTTTCCACCTATCATAGAAGTTTGAGTAAAATATTAATGAGGATAACCTAAATCAAAAGGTGGAGGAAAAGTATTAGGATATATTGATTCATGTTTTTAGAATTGAGTTTGATAAATTAAAATTCTTATATAAAATAAATGTGGAAATTTCTATATATTTTGGGGAATGAAATAACTTTGATGTTCAAGAGTTAGAGAAGATTTCAAAAAAGGCAGAAAAAAATATTATTCAAGGTGGATAATTTAAAAATTATAGATGAACAAAATTTTAAATCAAATAATAGTGAACTCATTTCTCATCTAACATAAGTGGTTGAGTTAAATAAAAGGTTTCAATAAGAAAAGGAAAGTCTCAAAACTTATATTACGGAAATGAATTCTAAAATAAAGGAGAAAAGTGTTGTGATATAAAAGATATATCAAATGTTAGAATATGGGATGCATAATAGAAATATTTTCAAATAATAACTCAATCTTAAGCTTGGTACAAGAGGTATTAATATTCAACAATTCAAAGAGGAGTTAGTCTCTTTTTAGAAGAATTTGTAATAATCTAGTGCCAAGAAAAATCCTAAATTGAAGGATGATTTGATTATTTTACCATTATTAAAGAGTAAATGATTAAAAGAAGGAAAATTATACCATATATAAGTAAAATTCTGAAATTATGTTCAAATCCCAAAGTTTTCACATTATGGAACACTCATACATTCATCATGATGAAAATCCTTTAAGGATTTATAATTAGAATGTCGTGAAAATCCAAAGAAGAGATAAAATATTGTAGGTACTAGAAAAAAATGTAGAAGGACCTCCAAAATTGGTAATGATAACATAAAAAGACCTACATTAAAGTATGGAAATATGTGTTATGTTTTTGGGATGCATTGGAAGATTACAATTTTTTCTCAGAATCATGGGAGTACATTCATAACTATGAATTGAGAAAATAAATTGAGAGATCAAGTCATAATGTATAGTATAAAAGTTTTGTGTTTTATTTTGGAAACTCATATAAAACAAACCATACCTCAACTATATATTTTAGATGAAATTTAATTTTAATTTAATAGAAAATATGATATAAAAATAATGAAAAGGTAGTCCCTGTAAAGCTTTATAGGATATATGAAGAAGATCACCATCTTGAAAGTCATCTGAAATGTAATTTAAGTTTTCAATAGAATATAAATTTAATTCAAATATAATATGAAGATATATAATAAATAAAAAAGTTCACATATTATTAAAAATAGAAAGTGATATGAGAGAGGGATATACCAAGATAATTTATGTGTTAAAAATCCTAAAAATTCTTATAGGGATAAATTGAGTAGCCATAAAGTGTGGAAAATAAAATTCCAATATATAGTGGTGAATGAAATAATTGGTAATAAATTTATCTGAGGAAAAAATGTTGTGTTTTGATATTTAAAGTATATAATAAACTATAATTATTATAGAAGATATTGGATTCCATTAAATCAAATTCAGATCACAAAATAGACTCCATAGTGAAGGATAAAAGAAAATTGTTAGTCCATAGTGACTCATATACCTCACTAATTTAAATAAAATATATGATACCCATCACCCATTAATCTAGAAATTTTATAACATGTTAAAATATGTTTAGAAATTAAGGGGAGTCACAATACATGGGTAGTCGTGATAAAATGAATAGAAATGTTTGAAGCTAAAAATAAATGAAATTTGTGGATTCAATGGTTCCAAAAGAAACAATTTGTGTCATACCTAAACAAGGAAGTAAAGGATGAACCTAACTCAAACACAAGTGTCAATAAATACAATTTCACATAATATATGAACTTGTATGTTTACCACTGAAGTCAAATACCAAATCTAAAATTTGAAAAACAACTCACTTTTAATAGTTGTTTAAACAACTATATTTGAAGAAACCAGCGGTATCATACTAATAAATGCCTATAAAAATGGTATCAAGTTATAAAATTAATAGTATCAATACACAAGAAATAATTGGATAGATTGGGAGAATTAGAAGTAACATTTCTTCATTTAAGGTTCATTTATATTTTTGATATATAATTTGGTATCAAATATTTACTATATACAGGATAATAATTTTTAGTAAACAAGAGACGTTTTCTCCAATAAATAGAACCCCTAAATTTATCAATAATTATTATTTTTATAATATAAATACTAAAGGGGATATAAATATTTACATTTAATTTCATTCATCTTTATCAACTAATTTTTAAGGATATAAAGAATTGGAAGGCATGAATTTCAAGATGTATCACTATTTTAATTTTAATATGTGGAATCAATTAATCTTCAAAGTATTATATCTCACACACAAGGTTATTCACAATTTAAACACTAATATTTCGGTGTGGAAGTGGGATTGAGATCATAGGTTATTGTTTTTGGGAATGTAAAAGATACAACTATTAGATTTTTTATTGTAATCATGAGTGACCTGAACAAATTTTGTGTTATTTAGAAAAACCTTGGTTTCCTACAATGATCTCAGGCTTTGTTGGCTTAGTTAATATGATTTCCTTGAAAATTTATGAGTGTATAATTAACTCACTATTTTCATGATCAATTGTAGTTGTGATGGATATAATCTTTTTTAAGGAAGAAGTTGAAAATCAAGAACCTATTTCATTTTAAAAGTGGTATTTTTTGTAATAAAAAGGTTGAGCATCATTGATATTCTTGAATTTTTAATTCCAACCAAAAATATATAATAAAAATTTTGTATAAAAAACCAAAAGTTATAGTGTCTTAACAAAGAGAGACATGAAAAGACAGAATTAATATCCACTGTAATCAAAGTTATAATTGAAACCCATGAGTAATCCACTTCGATAAAAGGATGAGTTGATATTTTTTAAATTTTACTTCTAAATGTTAATGGTGAGAAATGGTTGTAAGAGTTGAAGAAAAATGAAAAGGGGGGATTTCAGTCTCTCTCTATCTGATGTAAAAAGAAAAAGCTTATTCAAAAGTGGAAGAAAGAGATGAAAAAGGAGAAATATATTCATGAATGGGAAAAATATCCAAATACAACCAAATAAGTAGATAACATAATGAATAATATTCTTGTAGTACCTTTTTATTTATTTTAAAAGTTGTAGATATAATGGAAAGTTCTTATCTTTAAAAAACATCTGAAGGGAGATATTATTATACAACCCTTGGGTTGTGTTGGATTTTTTGAAAAGAAGTGGGGACTCGACCCATAGAGACTTATTGATTATATAGGGATACTATTAGACATCAATAAGTGGGTGATTTATTTTTTCAAAATGAGTGTTGAAACATGGTAGATTTGATTATAATTAGTAAACATGTTGGAGTTTCTATTATAGTGTGAAGACTGAAGTATTGCTTGGAAGATTCTTGAAAATGGTATCTTCATTGAAATATATATTGGATTCATTAATAAATTGATGTGGAGGATGAATAGTTTTGTTGGAGATTTAAATTGAGATATAATGATCATAATATTGAATAATTACAAACATAATCACTTGAAGAGTTCATAGGATAATCCGTGAAGTCTAAAATTCATCAGAACCAAAGCTAGAGCCATTTCAAAACTGATCTAAAGGAGTGGCATAAATACATAAATCTACCTAAGTACCCAAATATTAGATGTACCATGTATGTAAATGTTTTTAGGGTCTATATACACAAATTTTACTATGAAGATGTTCTATTCAAGGGAATTCCCAAGTTAGTGAATTTTTCTATGTAAAATAAATTGGGTATATGAAGAATTAATGTATGTTAATCTACCATATAAATCAATTCAAATATTTTACGGGTGATGTTTTTTTATTTTCTATGGGGATATATATAAAAATTAATTAGGGTCCAAGTATTTGAATTTTTCAATGAGTCGCATAACAATTTAAGGAACACATCTATATATGTGATTTTGAAGCTATCCACATATGAGAATTCACATAGGAGAATCTCATGACATGTGGAATTTGGGTATGTGATCTACCATGTCTAGGTTTTTTGTATTAATTTCCAAACCCTTGTTCTATATAACTAAATAGACTGTTATAGGTGATTTATCAGTGACATAAGCAGATTTGTTTTAATTTTTCTAGGAATTAAGGCCTGTGGTGAAACCACATTAGATGATGCTTTAACTATTCATGAATATTTTAAAAATCATAGAACATAAAAAGGGAACCATTATTTAAGTCAAAAATAAATAAAGGAGGTTGTGGGTGATGCACAATTAATCAAATGAACATGTATTCCTATAAAAAATGAAAGAGATCTAGAAATAAAGTTATTGTGTGTGAATGTGGATTTATAAATATATTCTTTATTTTAATCTGGTAGTTATAATATTGTGATTTTTATAGGAGATCACTAATACAGTGTATATATAACTTCATTACATTGATATATATCTAACAATGGAAGTATAAATGTGTGGATGTTTTGGATGGAGATTCTCTATATCGGAAGATGCTAACTCAGAAGATGCATGAACAATCACATTCCATGATTTTAGTGAATGATTTTGTAAAAAATTGTAGGTATTTTCCCTTGATTAGAATTTATAATTAATTGGGATTAAATAAATTATAAAAATTATGTTCTATAATGAAGTTATGTTTGGAAGGAATTTATAGAAATCATGGATAAGTTTCGACCTTTTTTTAAGACCCATGATTGTAAAACAAGTGACCAATTTATTTTTCACAAAATGTCCTTATTAAAATAGGGTAGGTTGTCCAAAATATTTTATAGTAAATTGAATATAATTATAATATATAATAATAATTATATTAATATGAAACACAAAATAATAATGAAGTTCCATGTACTGCTCTAGAAGTAGCAGTTTTAGGTTTAATCTGGAAGAAGAAAGTGTTGCCAAAAATGAGTATTTCATAAATTTTTTAAGAATTATCCCAATAGACATCATTGAAACTAAACTAAACTCAGTGTAACTCTAAAAAATATGTGATATTCTTCATAGCTTATATTCCAAAAAATTACTTTTGAATTAGAGAGTATAACATGTAATATTGATTGAAGTGATCCTAGGGAGAGAGTGCATCAACAAAAAATATTTGTTAGGGTAATGACCCCAGCCTAAAACCAATAAGAAGTGATTTTCTTGATTTTGTTAAGCCAACATATTGTTATTTTCAATCTCCTTGAAAAATCCTATAGTAGTGAACCAAGTAAAAATCCATTTATCCTTGTGCTTTCTTTTCCTTACTTTCTATGCATCATCGAATAAGACAGGTAAGATAATCAAAATAAAACTTTCTACAAAAGTATATTCAAGTAATTAGATAAAAAAATACTAAGGATAAAAATAATTGACACTTACATTTAATAGTTTGTGATCTAATAGTGTAGAACTAACATTCTAAAAGTATCCATATGCTGATTCACCATCCCTCTCTGGGAAATTAAGCCCCATTTGGGCCAACCACTTTTAAACAGGTTCTTATTATATAAATTTAATATTTATTAATTATTTTATAATAACTTAATGTATAAATATGTTATGAAATTATGAAATTTATTAATTTTTTATATTTCATCAATTTTGGCATTCATCGTGTTGATTCAGAAACTTATTATACAGTGTGACCGTATTTATTTATGATTATTTTTTAGTTCTATAAAATACATTTTTTAGAATAATTTTTTTATTCTATTATAACTAAATAAGTAAACAAAAATGTCTAATTAATCTTATTTATAAATTAATATCTAATATATGGTTTTCATAATAGCTATATTAAAATTTGACATTGATTCACGCCCTCTATGTTTGGCCATATCTCACTAGGGATCCCAAGAGTAAGTTTTATTACTATTATTTTGCGTTTACATTGTAAATAATTTCTTCCTTTTGGTTAAATATGAATACTATATAGAGGATGAATTTCATGTCAAAATATGGGGTGATGTTGGTGTGCATATTATATTAGGGATTTAATCTATAAATTGAAAACTATGTGTTCTTTCTCTATTTGTTAAGGTGTTTTTATTGTATATGCATATATATAATACTAAATCACATAAACCAATTGTATTTGGTATGTTCCACCTACTAATTTCTTTTTCTTTAAAATTTCCTTCTTGATGATCCTAAATACTGACCATAAACTAAACATAAAACTATAAGTGGAATAATTATAATTTTTTGTAAAAAATAAAAATTGGAATTTAGTGTTTAAAAAAGTATATTTATAAGTTAATATTGAATAATATATTAGTAATGATGAATAAATTCAAATAAAACACATAAATAGTGAAGACTCTTGAATGTGTCAAATACAACTTCAAGACTAGAACATTTTTAGTAGGATAAAAAATTATCCTTTTGAAAAATATTTCATTTCAAAAATTGAATCCCTACTTAATAGTTTTTAATTTATTACAAGAACAGAATCCATGCCTATGAATATAAAACTCGTAAATGATTGAATTTTTTTATATCAAAACCATTTCACAATGGAATAAATTTCATGAAACTCATTTTAAATTCTACAAATAATCATGATTTATAATGCTAGATTTTATTTTCAACTTAAATTAATTTTATGTGATATTGCATCCCATCATTACTAAATTTTAGGAAACAGTGAGAATCATCCATGGTTTATAAAAAATAGGAAACGAAATTACATTTTTTTCAAAACTAATATGCATGTTATAATGAAATAAAATATAATTTAATGGTTAAAAAGGGTATGTTTAGGAATATATTATAATTTGGGAAATATAAGTAGTCACTATAAAATTTTATTTATTTATTTATTACCAATATTATGTATGAGATGTAGGATTAGTGAAATAATAAAATAATAAGTGTCGAGTAAATAAATTAATGAATTGGTTTAGAGTGTAAAAATTTATTAGGTGAGTATACTAGTGGATAAATTGACAGATAATTATGAAATAGACTACTTAAATGATAATAGATAGATCTTGATGAAGAACATTATGATTTATCTCTCATTAAAAGTTGATCACCCCAAACCAATGGTACTATGGGTTCTGTGTGAATACACCTTAGGATACAACTACGGTTTGTTTCTTTACACTAGTAATTAATTGAAAGTAACCGTTGAAGAAGCTATGAAATCAAGAGATTAATGGAGGAAATTTTGTTATTGTGCACCAATAAAGTGTCTTTGATTCTTATGGAGTCCTTGAGAGGGAATATCATTTTCTGAGAAGGTTTTTTATACATGATAATTGATTTTAACTTCCATAGAGATCCATTTTATATGAAAGGATGTGACGATTTAGATAACCTATCATACCCTATCGTATTGAGTAAAAAATATTGTATGATGGAAAGTCTTGTCTGGATTTAATCATATCCATTAGATTATGAAAATCAAAAATGTGTCCCGGATCACATATTCCCAATGAATAAATATTCTCATTAAGTCAATCCTGATTAGATCAATAATTCATTTCATACATGTAAGTGAACTGGGTTGATCCACTGGAAGCACCTATTCGGGCTTGGGACTAAACCATTTCAACACTACCGTTTTTTAAGAGAAATATGGTTACATATAAGAACCTCACATAGATGTGTCATACAAAGTGTAAAGTGTACCACAACAGTGTTGTATTTCACAATTTAATGCATGTCAGTGTGCATGCATTGACGGCGCAATTCATCATACTCCATAGGATTTTATACCACACTATCAATTTGGAATAATGATAATGTGTTTCTTCATATAAAGGGTACCCCAAAATCTCCCACTTTTTAGGTGGGATTCCACCCTTATCTTCCTCTTTTAAAAAATATAATTTAAATTTTTAAAAATATAATTAAAAAATCCCCAACCACATTAAAATATTTTAAAAATATATATTTTTTTTAAAATCAATTATCATACTCTTTTAACAAAAACCATCATAAATAAAGATATATCTCAATTTAAACCTTTACATAGTAGAGATAAATCCAAGTTGAATATAGAATTATGTGGACACTACCTTGAACATGTAATTTTTATTATCATCCAAATTCATCCCACACAAGCATGTCTAAATTTATTAGTTCTTCATATACTATTAGATACAATTATGGTCATGCATATATTATCCTTTCATGAATGTGTCTGGTCTACTTATGATTTTTTTAACCTATATGGGGGATCAATGGTTAACTCTTTTAATGTTTTATTCTTTTAAAACAACCTTCACCTCTGATTAAAGGGAAAATACTTTATCGAACCATAACACACACTAACAAACACATGAACGTAAAAATTTACAAGGTACACTAGTCAAAAGAGTATCTAGTCATTGGTATAATTAAGAAACATTCTGATATCACATAGTCTTGTAGAAAACAATAATTATGGCTTATAAAAAGAAAAGTATATCCATCACTTCCATTTCACTATAGTCATTTTTATAGTGTGTGTTCTTGTCACATGGATGATATGATAATAAAATATTTTTCAAAAATAGAATACACCATCATTAATAATCTTTAACACGTTGTCGTTGTTCTTCTTGGATTCTCAACACTTATTCATCTACATGTCAACTCTTCTTCTTATTCTTCTTTTATTTCTTTTACATCAATGAGAAAGAACCTTTTCTTCCTTCTATAACTCTCTCTTCCACTCACACTTACAAAATTTATAATATATATATACTACCTGAAGAATAAATTTTCTTTATATTCATATCTCTCATACATATTTAAAATACCATATAAATTAATTATTTTCAATCACCATGTTTTTTGATATTTGAAAATCCTAAAAAATCATCATGTATACTCTCCATTTAAAAATATAGATGGATATTTTTTCAAAACATCCCTAATTAGAAGTTTCAAATCATTAATACCTTAAGACATTATTTATAGAAATTAACACCTTAATTTATTTTCTTTTATCAAATATGAAAAAATCTTGTATATTTACATTTAATTTATTCCACAAAAAAAGATCAAAATCACATCCATAAATATCAATCACCTTAAAATTAATTGTGTATCCATGTATAAAATTTTAACATTAAAGGGTTATAGTCATGAATAATTTATTCATAGTGCACATCTCATAGTGAAATTTCATATGTTGTGCTCCAATTATATATGTCACACTTTTTTCTAGGACATAGTGAATTTCTATCCCTGACTCATTCACAAACATGATCCATTGAATGACATGATTAGTCACTTATCAAAAATTATTGTAAGTAGAGATCTGATTACAGGGATATCTAGATACATAGTACTGCATTCATACTTCACTTAGGATATATTTCTTAGTTCCTATAAAAATACATTATTTAGTTGGTATTAGTTTACAATATATTTAAGTTGATTGTACTGTAGTTCCATTTATCAGGATTGTGCATGTTGTTGATGAAAATACATCATGAAGTATCTTGGAAAGCTTGTTGTAGCTCATTGTTAGTTAATGCTGTTAATCTAGTTGTTTGATATACCATTCCTAGAGATGATTCATGCAGTCACTTGAGTTACTATGAGGAAACCATGCATACATCAAATACTAGTTCTTCATACAGCTGATACATCAACTGTGAATTCATAGTTCATGCAGTCACTTAAGTGACTATAAGACCACCATTCATTAAATAGGTTAAATTTATTTATGAATCTAATACATTGACCATGGAATCACCTTTCATGAAGACACTTGAGTGACTACAGTACCACCCTTCATATGGCATGTACTAGTTCTTCATACTATTGGTACACTGATTATCGCTTTGTACTTTAGGTGGTTTATTTTAATATGGGTGTGCAGTTGATCCATTTTCCATCATGAAATATCTTTCATTACTCATGTGGTATGTTACATTCTCTTAAAATATATCACTCAATATATAGTATCTTCATTTTTTCATTCAGTTAGTATTTCTCACACTATCACTTGATTCATCAACTTGTGATCTATCAGAAAATTCATGTGATCGATCACATTAATATACAAAGTTCACAATAATTCTTCTCCAATCACGTAAATTTCAAAAATTAATGTTTCATTATCATTAAAAAAATGTCATATACAATAATATAATCTCCAAAATAGTAATCTATAATAAATATTCCTTCAATTACTTAATGATTTATGTATTGACAAAAAAAATACAATGACATAAACCATCCCACTTCTTATTGGCCAACTTCTTCACCAATCCAAAAATTGTAATTAAATTTTCTTGGTGTTAACACTCCCCCCCCCTTAGATTTTGGTGTAAACCAAGGAATATAAATGAAAAAAGTTTTAAAACTCAATGAATAGCTCACAATATAATAATTCTAATCTTATGTGAGCTAGGTCGATCTAGGAAACAATTTTAATTGAATAGTAATACCTTGTTTTCCATAAAGTATTGATTAAAACAATCGTTTCTTGTTTCTTTATTCAAAGAAAACATTATCATCACATCTTAAAAAAAATTTCTTCAACCAATAAGGAAAACGTTCTTTAATCCATTTAAATAAACTTTTAAAATATTTAACACAATTCAAATATGATGACTTCACAACTTAGACCATTTAAATATTCCCTTGAAATTTATTCTCCACCTAAATGGTTATGATTATATTAATGGATGTATCCCATAAATGTTTTTCTACCCTTTATTGTTACATTAGGAATATTAATAGATTAATATTTTTATATATTATCCCTCTTTAAGAATATTATTCAAATATAACAATGGATAGTATAAAAAATATAACATATTGTATCCTTGAAGAGGATTAGGTTGAACACCCATAATCAACCTCGTCCTCTAAAATGTATCCTTCGATAATGGTTTAGTGAAAATATTATCCACTTACTCCTTTTTAGTTACAAGATCCATCATTAGATCATTTATTTCCAAAATCTCTCTGATGAAGTGATACTTAATATCATAGTGATTTGATCATGAATTCTATACTGGATTCTTTGAGAGATTAATAGCACTTTGATTAACACAACCTAAGTGAACTCGAAGTTTCACATCAACCAAAAAATAATTAAACTATGACTTGATCCAAATAAATTGAGTTGTAACTTGAGTGGTAGCCACATTCTCAGATAATGTAGCTAAGAGTCATTGAACATTGTTTCTTTATATGCTAACTCACATATTTTTCACCCGAAAAAAATGACTCCACCAGATGAAGACCTTTTTCCATTGACACAACCTACCTAATAAACAACTATATGGACAAAAATATTCAAATTTCCCTTACTTTCATACTTTATCCCATTATTTTTATTGCCTTTAATATATATAAGAATGTTTTTTTCAGCCAAAAAAAAAGAGATATTTTTTAGGTACATTTGAAATATAGAATAAAGGTTAACAACATAAAATAGGTTTAGTATGGAGTATGTTAAATATATTATAATTACAATCAAATTCATAAATTATTTATGATCTACATCACTTATAAATTATTACTTAAACATATTTATTACCACCAATATGGGTATGAAAATAGGGTTTGAAACTTCCATGCCAAATGTTTGAAATAGATTCACATCATATTTTCATGGGATAGGAAATTGTGATCCTTTACTTAAGATATTTATAAACTAATAAAATACCTCATTTCTTTTAGAATAGAAAATTCAAAAAAAAAATATTCATATCTTTCAAAAACTCATCACATGATTCTTCATTATTTCCAACAAATTTGATATCATCAACCTAAACAATCACAATGTGAGAAACCTCTTGATAGTCCTTTATGTAGAGGTTATTTTCCACTCTTTATTTCTTGAAATTAAACTTCTTTAAATTTAAATCCATCATAGAATACCAATCTATTGGGGTTCGTTTAAACCCATATAAATTATTCTTCTACCAACACACATATTTCTACTATTTTCTGAGAAATAAACCACATGTATTATCAATATAGAATTTTTCAACTCTTCAGTATGAAAGGAATATTTGACATACATTTGAAAGATATAATATTATGTTTATTTAAAATAAAAATAAATATTATGATGGTTTAATTCATTAAACTAGTTCAAATTTCTCATCCAAATAAATTCCTCAACATGTGAGTAACCTTTCAAAACTAGTCCTTCATTATTTTTCGATCCACTTCACCTTTTTTATTTAGCTTGTTTAAACAAAACAATTTTTTCAAGGACGTATTTATATTAATGTTTGGGTAGTAGCTCTCATGTCTTATTTTTATCAATTTGATCTAGTTCCTATTTTATAACATCAATCCACCCTTGGTACTCCAATGATTCTTCAATATATCCTGGATTTAAATTTAAAAATAATGATTTATGTGAAACTGAACTCAATATTATTCTAGTTTGAACATATTTTTCATAACCTACAATGATATTTTGTATATCTACCAACTTTCATATCCTTGGATGTGATAAAATACATAGTTCTTATTAACTTGAAATAGTCGTGTCTTTTTCTTATCCTTAGATAACATCAACACTTTCATCTCTGTTAATAACTTAATCATACATCATAACATGAGTTTGTTTTTTTATAAATATTTTAAGAATATATTTTCTCTTTTTAAATACCTATTTTTAATTTTCCATAACTTTAAAATTAATTTAGTCAATGATTATTCCAATATCCTTGTTTTATTATATGTATCCTGTAATATTTAGAGGGTCTTCGAGGAAGATAACATCAACACCAATTTAATAAAACTTTCCAACATTCTCACATTTTAATATGATATGTAGGGGTTTCCAAAAACCATTAAGTACTTAAAACTATGAATCTAATTATCATGAATCTCATATAGAGACATTTATAAATTTGGTTTGTAGAAGTAGTGATTTTTAATGTGGAATGCAGTACCAATAGTTTGCCTCCAATAGAATCATGAATTATTATATTCAACTGACATAGTTTAATCCATCTCAACCAAATATTATATTTTTTATTTTAGTGAAACCAATTTTTTTGTGGTTTTTATGGAGAACTAATATCATAAAAATGTCATTCTTCTCAAGAAAACTATAAAACATTCCATTTTTGTATTCAGTACCATTAACTATTTGAATCTTATTTATAGAGAAACCACGCTCCTTTTCATAACTTCTCCAAATTTTTAACATATTTAGAGACTTTGATTTTTTTAATGTCATAATAAATGTAATACTAGTGAAATCATCAATAAATGAAATAAAATAATTATCTCTAAATACCTAGTTGTATTAGTTTCCTCCACCTGGAATGGGGGTTGAATCTGTTGAAAAATGTTTTTAAAATTTCATTGAAATAAAACAACCCTATATAAATTATTATAGTAAGATCCACTCTTAATAGAAATAATCTAACTTATATGATTTTTTATAAAATGAAATATCAAGGAATACTTAATTTTCATAAGTTTTATATCCAATAAGGAATCCTACTTCTTATTAAATATTTTTATCCACCAAAACATAGATTATTTTAACAATATCCCTACATAAAATAATATTGAATGAATTAATATATCATATTACCAAAACTGTTAGGATTTCCACCCAATAATATATAATTATTTTGTAGTAAAAAGTATTATTAAATAAAAGATAAATATCACTAAATAAACTAGGTTTCATCAGTCATAGAAGTTTAAGACCCACTTCCCCAAGCCTCTAAAAATAATTAAGAAAGAATTTATCATTGTTCAGTATTGAAATGTATTGTACAAATATTACCAAACTAAAATATAATCTATTGAATACATTAGTTTCATCTGAGTTTTATTGTCGAAGAACCGACCATGACTTTAAACTCACCTCTTCTCTATGTATTTTTTATAACCAAATCAACTCATCAAAATATTCCACTACATTAATTACTATAATGAATAAAAAATTATGGAATCACAATATCCCCAAGATCTTTGAAATAGAAATCGACATCCTCCACTCCATCAAGTATTCAGAAATAGAATCCTACAATTATAGAGGCATTTAGAACTGGACACAAGACATTATCATTAAAATCACCTTAGGGTATATTAATTCTGAAGCATTGTAGAAAATCAATTTGAATGTAGTGAATATTTTGAATTGGATATGTGGATATCAAATAAATATATAAAAAATTTGGTATGTGATTCTAAATCATCTATATAGAAAATAATCTTTGTGATTATCAATTAACTACATAAGGAATAAACTATGTTATTTTCAATCGGCTAAGTGATTCTCAATCATATGCATATTGAATCAACTTCATGAAACATTCAACTATATAAAAACCCAAATAGGATACATCAATCATTTTGAAACGTGATGCATTTAGTTTCATGGAAAATTGGAAAAGTGATTTTCCAACATAGCTAAAAAATCTACATGAAACACTAATATGAATTTCCCCTTCCCTAATTTAGTTATGTGGATCGCCAAAATAAAGTTTGCCTTTAGAAATCGGACACATAGATCAAGTGTGCACACAAACACAAAAAAAATGCTTCATCCAATCTCCAACCATACTCAAAAACACTTTCATTCTTACAAAACTTTATTATATGAAATATAAATCCATAAAAAATAAATTAAGAACTATTAGAATAATGAGTTCCTCAGGTAAGGTTTTCATCAAATACAAAAAACCAATCACACAAAGAACCATGGGGTCATCAATTATTTTCATACCAAGCCACAAATCCATTGGTTTCTTCAATATCCCCCTTTTTATTTTTTATCAATCAGTTGGAAGCCTCCTTAACATACCATACAAAAAATAGACACTTAGTGGGATACTTCCTTTTCCACCATCAAGGATAATTATTTAAAACTACACAATCAACTTTGGTCGGTTATTTCCTTCACCCCCACTATGTATAATTATCTTATGACCATAAAATAAACATTGGTGGGTAACTTCATTCTTCACTAACTTCATAAAAAGTCTCATCCTTAATTTTTCATCATTGAGTTAAAATCATTAGTGTTGTAATATTTATAAAAAAACAACCTAAAATATAAAATCCCAAATCATAATGAACTTATCTCCACCTATGGCAACATAATACAAAGGACCATGAGAGATCATAAAGAAAAAAAATCTCAAGTGTATTGGGAAGACTGAACATTTAATTTCATTACAAACTCTAAGAACCCTTGAATGATAAATAATAGTCAGATT
This sequence comes from Viscum album, assembly GCA_963277665.1. NCBI lineage: Eukaryota > Viridiplantae > Streptophyta > Magnoliopsida > Santalales > Viscaceae > Viscum > Viscum album. Next base: position 1,462,372,930 of record OY728139.1, read on the forward strand.
ATCAAAAAAAATCTTCAATTATCTTTGAATATCGACCCTCAAATACACTAGATAAACATACATCCATAGAGATTTCTTAACTACTTGAGTAACTTCCACATACTTTGAATCAATCATAATTAGGGTCAATGAAGTTTTTTTCTTATTGAGTTAACTGACATAGACATCACCAACATAGGATATACCACCTGATGTGGATATATGATTATTAAATCCATCATCCCAATCTACATTAATGTATGAAAGAAAATATATATCCTCACTACACTTGTATTATAACCCATAATTCACCATTCCTTTTATATATCTTATAATTATTTTAACTACAAGCTTGTGTAAATACCTCAGTTCACTTTGATACCTTGTGTGATGAGTCACTCCATAGGTAGTTTTTGGTTTGATGTTGTGAGATACAATAGGATTCCAATTATTCTTCTAAAAATAATCTGATCAATATTGTTTACTTTTTCACATTTTTACAAATTCATGAAAATATAAATGGTTGTAGAAACTTCTTTTGAGTATTGCATCCCAATCCTTCTCAATATTTCTTTAGAATATTTTTCTTATGAAATAAAGATGTGATTTGAGATCTTCACAATAAATAAGCCCAAAAAGCATTATGTTCTCCCAATAAAGACATCTAAAATTACTTTTTCAAATTTTTAGAAAAATTAATAAATAAGAATATTTTATTTTTGTAAAACATTATTAAATACACATATACTGTCACCACCAGTGTGTATAAGAAATACTTCTTCCAATACAACCTTTTGTCAACAATGTCTTTAGAAACCCCCATTTTTCTCAAACAGTCTTCATATTTGGAGTACCAAGCCATTGTATCCCATGTTAAGAAATACAACACCTTATTAAATCTAAATCCTATTCTTTAATAATTTCTAGAATAAATCATTCATGTTTTCAAAAAATTAGTTATTTATCATGGTCACCATTTAGAAATGTCGACTTTAGATTCATTGTTAAACATTGTAATTTCTATGATCTTCCACTACGGGGACCATTCCTATTACCTCAACTCTAGAAAATGGAGAAAAATTATATTTATATTTTATATATTACTTTTTTTAATAAACATTTCAAACAAACCTTCCATTGTTTTGTATGAATTCAAATTTCTCATTCTGTTTTCTCATAAAAACCAATTTTGTACCAATCAAATTTTTTTTATGGGAGATAGTTTCCATATAGAGTTATTATCAATATGATTTAGTTATTAATTAATATATTTTACCGATTTATCATGCTCAACAAACTCAACCTCCATTCTTGGTTTATCGTGTAATGAAAGATCATTTTTATTATATAAACTTATGTTGTTCCAATATATCTCAGTTTGACTTATTTCAATGATTCATAAAATTCTTATTTTTATTCTAATGGTTTTATCTTATGTGTTTAAGATTGTATTATATTATAATATATGATCTATTTGTTTCAAAGGTGTTTATTCGAAGATTAATATGAGAGATTATCTTATGCAAAGTAAAATATTCTATTTGCAAAAAAATTATTTTATCCTATGTGAATATTGTTTTGAGAGTTTTTATATTGTTTTCTTAGTGTCAAAAATCTCAATGTTGAAAATTTAACTTAATACATAAGATATTATCTTACTAAGTGAATATATTAGCTAATGCATGTTCAAATATAGATATTTTAATCATAGATTAGTTCTGAAATTTTTTTATCTTACCTGAATAAAATTCACAAAATACTATCTTATGAGCACCAATAGAAGTTGTGAAAGTTAAGTGTCCCACTTCAGTGACGTAATTATCTTAAATAGAATAATTATTATATAAAAATTTGAATTTAGTTTATCTTATGCACTATATAAGTCAAAGATATATTTTATCTTATGAAACCTCTCACAATTTTATTTTACCAAAATAGTGCTATCATTTTTTTATCTTACAAATAACAAGTTATTGTACATATATTCATGATTTATTTTATAATTTTTGAATAATCTTGTGAAAATTTGTTCTCTTATTTTAAATATATCATAAAAGGAGTTTTCTAATTAAGGAAATAACAATATGTATGAAGCTTAGTTTTTTAAAGAACGGAATGTTCCAGAGAAAAATATTTATAACATCATCAGTATAGAAGTGTATTTCATATATAGAAGGAATAGAAAAATTCCATTAAGATCAATTCTAAAAAACTTATTAAAACATTAATCACTCAACTATTGTGATTATCACATATAGATAATTTCAATATCAATGTAGAGAAATAAATAGGAAGATTTAGTTGATTCAGAAAAATTTAAATACATAGATGTGAATGTATATATAAGTACTCTAATAATGCTAAAAAATAATTCATGTACATAGAAAAAGTATCATAAAATGCTCATGTGCAATGATTATGTGTTTATCACTTCCAACCAAATATTATCAAGATTTTTTATTTATACATAATCATCTTCTTAGGATATATCAATGTCTACTATTAGCTACATCTTGTAATTGTGTACTAAATAAATTCTTTAAATTTAATTCATTTATATTTTATCTGCACTCATTATAAGTTAGTGTGTTAATATAGTGGATAGGTCTTGTAAAGAGCGATCTTGGTTGATAGTTCTTTTACCCCTGTAATAGGTAATAATTTCTTGTACTCAGCTAGGAAACCCCTAAAAAATATATGTTGTGGTGAAAATCAATAAAATCAAGGTGTAGAGTGTTTATGGAGTGGACTAATGGATTTATATTACCAAAAACACTATAAATATACTGTGTTTAATATTTTTCCAATAAGACATTATATTTTTTATGCATATTTTTATTAAGGTAAATATTAGAATTTGCATACCTTAAGAAGGTGGTTTTAACATAAATAAAATTTTTGGAACATAATTCACCCACTCTTGAGTTTTAATTTTCCCATTCTATTCAACAAAATTTTGAATTAAATCTCATGACTATTATGTTCAGAAATGTCAAATGTTTACATCCAAATATCTACTTTTAAATGGTGGTAAAGGTTGATAATAGAGAAGGTATATCAATGGATAGAGATCCTTAATTTAATAGTTAAAATTATGGTTGTTGTAAGGCATGAATGACTATCTATTTTAAGAAACTTGGCTTAATAGTTTATCTTAAAGAAGTTAAGCCTTTCAAAATTCCAAAGACACCACCAAAAAATTGGGATGCAAATACTAAAGGAATTTATGGTCTAGATAAAATAATATATTAATACTATAATATGTGGACTAGGTCCAGATAAGATTAATTAATTTTTTGAATGTCAAGATGATCATTAAATGTGGGCTACTATTGGAGTTTCATATGAGGGAAAAACAATGATAAGAACCCTATATATGATACTACCAAACTTAAGTTCCACACCTTCAAAATTGTTGAAGGGAGAATCATTACATAGTTTAATGGAAGACTCACTGAGATTATGAATAATTTGTCTTCTCCAGGAACACCAATTTACAATCTAGAGGGTTTATTGATTGTGTTAAGAGTTTTACCACCTAAGTGAAGTGGAATATCATTTACCATCAAATAATATACTATAGGAATCCTCATGTATCAATCATGTTTTAAAAATCACAAATCATATATATTCTATAAAGGCTGCTAATCCTATAATATGTCTCAAATCATATACAAATGACTAGTATCTTTATGCTTTAATTAAATCTATCCAAGATCATAACTGCTATAAATTAAGTCTAATTAATATAAACTATATTTTATTTATATTATAATGATTTTTTTATAAATGATTAAGTCTAATTCATTCTATGAATATGACTGGTTAAGTCTGAATATAGATATTTGGCTAAGTCTGAGACATCGTGAGTCTACCATCGGTTAGGTTTTTCTAGAAAAGTGAACCAGACATCATGACTAGACATCGTGAACCAGACACCGTCAACTAGACACCACGAACTAGACACTGTGAACCAGACAATGTGACCAGAAATCGTGTACCAGACACCATGAACTAGACACCCTGACCAGACATTGTGAACCAGACATTGTGAACCAGACACCATGGACCAAACACCGTGACCATACACCCTGAAAAAAGACACCTAAAACTAGACACAGTGACCAGACACCATGAACCAGACACAGGGAACCAGACACTGTGAACTAGAAACCACGAACCAGACACAGTGAACCAGACACCGTGACTAGACACTGTGACCATAAGACACCGCTTCATGGAGGCATCGTTTCCTGACTAACTGTGACACCATTTCTTAATATGTTATGTAATTTTTAAATTTAATCTCTAACGGTCATAATTAAAGAGTTTAAATGCACTGAAATATTTAATGTTTATTTGTAAACATGTCACCTGAAAATATGAGCTATGACGTGTAGAATACATGCATCCTGTCGTCTCCAACACATGCACTTCAAGAATAAAAGAGAAGATCGGCCCAGAAATAAGATATACAAAGAGAATAATACCAATAAGAACACACGATCTTACCTGAGAAAAGAACCAACACATGAAACTCACCATTCCTAAAGAACACATGAAGCGTACTCGAATCTTAGAGTTGAGGACATATTCACATTTCCAAACACCACAAAGAACACATGTCAGATCTATCAGACTTGAAATACTCTGTTTTCCACATGAGGACTCGATTTCTATATCTGCTTCATCCTGGAAGTCTAGAGCTGAATAGACAACCACTCAGAGCACATATAACATTTTCTCATCAGTTGTGTTCTATTGTGTATCATTTTATTAGCTTTCGAACAGTGTGTGTATCTGTATAAAAACACACTATTTATCCTGTATTAATCTAAAGGATACAAGATGTCCTTTCTGAAACATCTTTTTACTCTTTTATATACCCATGGATAAGTTTGAAAGAGGTCCATGTGAGGCCTGGTAGTTTGTACCGAAGAAGAACTGTGGAAGAGGTCTTGTGACCTGCACAGTCATGTGTACAGTTGTTAACCCCGATCCAGGGCATGGATGATGTTTATCTATATAAACTACTTGATGGCAGGTGATCACCAAGTGGAGTGGATTAGGTCTCTATGTGAGACTAAACCACTTTTTTTATATCTGTTGTGCTGCTTAATTTAGTTTTCTCTATTTACTATAGAATCTAGAAATCACTAAATTTAATTTGATAGTTAATATTGGAAAAACTTTTTAATTGTATTTATTTATTAGCATAGCATCAAAAGTAATGTTAATAACCAATATTAAGATTACTGGGAATTAATCAATCTTATAAGAAGTTATTTAAACAGTCAAAGTTTCATAATAGTATAACCTTGATTAACTAGGCTGTAGTTAACTTTATTGGGGAAACCTTTTAGAAATACTTTTTAAACTGAAATTTTAAATTGATACTCAATTCACCCCCCCCCCTTTTTATTACTCTACCACGACCAACAATTGGTATCAGAGGGTTGTTTGTCAGTCTTATTAAGACTCTATTTTTAACCTTATTCCGATGTGATTGTAGTTTTACTTTAAATATCTATAAAATCCTCTTAATTATAAATTTTTATCTCTTTAAACTAATTTCTTTATTATGGATAATAGATTGGAAGTCGTTGCAATCAAAAAACCACCAATCTTTAAAGGAACCAATTATACTCAATGGAAAATAAAAATGAAAATGCATTTAGAAAGTATGGGTTTTGAAATTTTTTCTTCCATTATATATGAATATAAGATTCCTACTACGGATAGAATCACTTGGGATGAACCTACAAAAACATCCTACATTAAAAATTGCAAATATATGAATACTTTATACTACTCCTTAGAAGATGTAGAATCTAATAGAATTTCTTCTTGTAAAACTACCCCTGAAATTTGGGACACCTTGTCTGTTTCACATGAAGGAACTTCTAGTGTGAAAGAGGTAAGACTTAATACTTATACTATAAAATATAATAACTTTAAAATGAAACCTGATGAGCCTATTTAGGACATGTATCTCAGGTTCAACGAAATAGTCAAAACAATGATTTCTCTTGGACGAGAAGTCACTACCATCGAACAAATTATGAGAATTCTCAGATGTCTACCTGACAGATGGAGATGAAGCTTTGTCTCTATTAGAGAATCATGTGACATCAGCAAGATACCTATAAAAGAACTCATTAAAAAACTTTTGATGTGTGAAGAGGAGTTGAACATCAACAAGGAGGAGGATGATGAGCCCAATTGAAAATCAGTTGCATTTGAAACCACCACCTCTAAACACAAAGACAAAGGTAAATTGGAATATTCTTTAGATATTTCCAGAAGTGAATAGTCATCACCTGGTAGTGATGAAGAGATGGCTCAGTTAGCTAAAAGATTCAAGATATTTTACAAGAAGAAGAATGCTTTCAGAAATCCTAACTTCAAGAGAAAATATAATCATAAAGGAAGTTTTAAGAAGATTGGAAAAGAAGTGAAAAGACCGATGAGATTGTTTGCTATGAATGTAAGCAAAAATTAAATATCAAGGCTAAATGTAAAAATATCACATAAAAAAATAAATATGACGACCAAGAAAGAATTTATTAAAAGGAAATGGAAGAAATCTGGAGTGCTTCTGAGGATAGTTTATGTGACTTAGAATCTTCACATGATGAACAGGCTAACAAATCTAATATGTGTTTTATGACAAACACATATGAGGTAACACTAGACTCCCCTGTACATAATTCATACTATTCTAGAGATGAGAGTGACCCTGGAAATATGTATAGTGATGAAATGTTTGAATACTGTAATATTCATGAAGAAAAATGTAGTGAACGAAAAGATAAACATAAATCTTTGAAGAAATAGCATGATCTTACTATAACTATTAAATCTAAACTCATAACTGAAAAAGAGAAAAATGCTCAAATTCTCAAGGAGAAAAATGAATTAAAAATTTCTAATGAGCAATTGAAGAATGACATAGAAAATTTTAATAATTGGAAAAATACTCTTACTCAAATTATAGGTAAAAAAAGTTTCTCTTAAATATACTACAGGAATTAGTTGTCAACCTGGAAAAATAAATTTACGAAGAAAAAAAATTCAAAATATAGGGTATAAAACTTTACCCTCAGTTCTGGGAACAAATCATCTAGTTCATGTTATGATACACTCTCTACTATTTCATGTTTTTCTAGACCAAATAGAGTTAATTTTTCAAATACTCTACAAAAAGCTTATAAGAAACCTATGAGGTAGATATGTGTTCCCAAATCACTTATCACTAATGTAAATGGACCCAAACAAGTATGGGTATGAATAAATATTTTTACTTGATAATTTTGTAGGAAAGCTGCTAAAAGAGTTCTTGTAAATGTTTATGGTACATGGACAGTGGGTGTTCAAGACACATAGAAGGATACTATTCATGATTCAAAAACTTAATAAAAATTAATGGAGGAAATGTCACCTTCAGTGGAAATTATAAAGAAAAATCGTTTTCCATGGCCAAATCGGTAACTCTAACTCAGTTTTAATTTCAAAAGTACTATTTGTTGATGTTTTGAAATATAATATTCTTAGTATCTCACAACTATGTGATGAGGGATTTCATATTAAATTTGAAAATGTTTCTTGCAATGTTTTTAATTCTAAATATGATTTAGTGTTTTCTTCATTAAGAAATGAAAATGTTTATTCTGTTAACATAGATTCTTTAGTTTCTCAAAATGCTTCATGTCTAAGTGTATTTCATAAAGAGTCTTGGATTTGGCATAGGAGACTAGGATAGTGTAATATTCACTCTCTTAGAAAGATAACTAGAAAAATATTAGTAAAAGACCTACCCAAAAATGAGTTTCTAAATGGTAAAGAGTGTAATCCCGTTCAAAAGGGAAAGAAATACAGAATTTCCTTCAAATCAAATAAAGGAGTGTCAACTTCTCAAACTCTCAAAGTGGTTTACATAGATTTTTTTGGACCATCTAGAATTTCTAGTTTTAATGGGAAGCACTATGTTTTTGTTCTGGTAGATGATTTTTCTAGATACACTTGGGTATAATTTCTATCTCAAAAAAATGAAGCATATTCTTACTTTATTAAATACTACAAGTCTGTAGAAAATCTTAGTGGAATTAGAATTAATACCTTGAGAAGTGTTCATGGCCGCGAGTTTGAGAACCAAGAGCTTGAATCCTTTTGCTCACAAAATGGTTGTAGTTATAATTTCCTTTCCCCTATAACACCTTAATAAAATGGAGTTCTAGAAATAAGAAATAGAAACCTGCAAGAGATTTCTAGAACCTTGCTTAGTGAGTATGACCTACCTATTTATTTTTGGGCTGAAGCTATAAACACATCATGCTACATAATCAATAGAGTATTTATTAGACATGTTCTTAAGAAAACCCCTAATGAGTTATGGAACAATAGAAAACCCAAAGTTAGCTACTTAAAATATTTTTGTTGAAAAGTCCCTATCCTTAATACTAAAGATAAATCTTGATAAATTTTCATCAAAGAGTGATGATGGAATATTTTTAGAATATTACATCTCTAGTAAAGCCTAAAGAGTGTTTAATAAAAGAACTAAATGTGTGTAAGAATCTATTTTTATTAAATTTGATGAAACAGATCCACATTAGACTAAGAAAACTCTAGAGAACCTGGAAAATTATGTATTGAATATGGACATTAATTCAAAATCCACTAAAATCCTATGAAAGAATCTGTGAAAACTTCCACCTGTGGAAATTCCTAAGACTCAAGTCACAATGAACCTAACCCTACTAAAGAACCTGAAATTACTAGTCCATCCTTTTCTATTGCTGTTAGAACTCTTAAGAACCATTCCATATATGTTGTTTCTAGAGACTAAGACAAAGGAACTCAAACTAGATCTTCTCTTAGAAATCAGGTTGAACATCAAGTCTTCTTGTCACAACATGAACCTAAAAACATTATAGATGATATCAATGATGAATTTTGGGTAATGTTTATGCAAGAAGAACATAATCAGTTTTAAAGGAACAAATTTGGGAAACTTTTTGAAAGACCCAAAGACACATTCACCATAGGGACTAAGTGGGGGTTTAGAAATAATGTAGATGAAGCTGGTAACATAGATTGAAATAGGGCTAGATTGGTTTCAGAAGGCTACAGTCAAGAAGAAGGAATTGACTATAAATAGACCTTTTTACTAGTATCTAGACTTGAAGCCATCATAATTATGCTTGATTATGTTATACATATGAATTTCAAACTAAATCAAATGGATGTTATGAGTGAATTATTAAACTGGTATATAGTTAAAGATATCTTTTTTGAGCAACCCCTAGTTTTACAAATCCTCACTTTCTAAATACAATTTTTAAATTATCAAAAAATATATGTGGTTTAAAACAAGCTCCAAGAGATTGGTATGATAGACTAAGTAACTTTCTAATTTCCAATGGTTTTACAAAAATAATAGTCAATACTACCCTTTTTATAAAACGAATTTCCAATGATGTTTTAGTAGTTCAAGTTTATGTAGATGAAATTATCATTGGATCTTCAAGAAATTATTTATGTATTGATTTTTATAAAATGATGCAAACCAAATTCAAAATGAGTTTAATGGGTGAACTAAAATTCTTTCTTGGATTTCAAATCATTCAAAATAACTATGGTATAATTTTAAATCAAACCAAATATACTAAGTATCTTCTAAAATGTTTTGGTTTGGATAGCACAAAAAGTAGTGAAACTCCAATGATTACTATGTGTAAGTTGGATCTTGATGATGATGGAAAATCTATTGATCAAACCACTTACAGAATAATGATTGGATGCTTACTCTACTTAACTAATACCCAACCTAAAATTATGTTTAATGTGTGTATGTGTGCTAGATTTCATGAAAATACTGAGGAATCTCATATAAATTCTCTTAAGATAATTTTAAAATATCTCAAGCATACACCCAATCTAAAACTGTTCTATCTTGGAGGAAAATCATTTGAATTAGTTAGCTATTCTGATGCTGACTTCAGTGGATGTAAGTTAGATTGAAAAAGCACCTCCAGAACATGTCACTTTTTAAGAAAGTCACTAGAATCATGGTGTAGTATGAAACAAAATTCAGTTGCATTATCTACTATAGAAGCTAGGTACATAGCTACTGGAAGTTTCTGTGCACAAATTTTGTGGATGAAACACACATTACTAGATTGTCGATATCAAATCAGGAAATTAACTATAAATTGTGACAATACAAGTGCTATTAACATCTCAAAAAATATTGTTTCCCACTCTAGGAAAAAGCATATTGATGTAAGACATCACTTTTTGAGATATCTTTATCAAAAAGGTAATATCACTTTGGAATTCATTAGAACTGAATATGAGATTGGTAACATATTTATCAAACCATTACATTATGAAAGAATAAATTACATTATTTATGAATTGGTAATTATAAACCTTAAGAATTTATCTTACTATTTCATATCATACTGTTTCATATCTTACAGTTTCACTTTGTACTATTTCATATCTTATTGTTTCATATCTTACTATTTCATATCTTACTTTTTCATGTCATATTGTTTCATGTTTATGGTCTCAAAGTTAGTATTTATTGGTTACTATCTGACACTCACTATCTCAGAAAATACGGTTGCACAGTCTAGAAATTACACTGTTACGATTCCACCATGAAAATTGATTATAATATCACTGTGAGTGTCAGTTAATGTCTCACCGTAAAGATGCATTATTGTTTTATTTCAAAATTAGAATCTCTATCGTGTAATTTCATTATTTTACCCTTTTACGTTCCCACATTTTTTTTTGATGACTGGTATTCCTGAATGATAATGTAAAATAAGTTTTACTTGCTCTTCACTCAAGCCCTCTTCTATTATTTCATACCATAATCCCTCTTTAACCCTTATCTATCTCGAACCTTCGGAGAATGCCCAAGATGAAACATCCTTCATCATCGATTCCTATGAAATGAATTTCAAAGAATAAGTGGAAAATCGCACCTAAGTTAGCACCCATGGGTCCTATGAATCCAAATCTGGTAAACCGAATAGTAGTACTTGAGAATGAGATATTCCCTAAGTGGATTTTTTAGAGTATTTATTTGGTGTTGGAAGTGCTAACAGAGAATGTTTAGGTAGATTCGTTTACTAAAGAGGATATGCCTATCTACCCGAATCTAGTTGCCCAATTTTTTCAGTTTGTACAATTTTCTTTTGATTCTAAAGATGTTTATGTTGTAAGAAGTTAAATAAATGGATAGAGATGCACTTTTTTGTTAAGGTTATGGGATGTATGCCTTAGGATACCTCGTTAAGGTATTTGTGAGGACTACTAGAGAGGTCCTCATCCTCCAAGTGATTTCTTTATTTTGGAAGATTATTTGAGGAGTTTAACTAGAAATGGAACTAAGAGGAGGGCCATCGCTGCCAAGCTTGATGAAGAATATATACTTCTGTTAAAGTTTATTCAGAATTAAATTAGCCCCAGAAAAGGTGATTTCACTGTACTCAAATATTATGATTTATTTTTGATGCATCTCATGAAGAATAGACATAAGATCAATCTTTTCAAGTATATTATACATCATATGTGTGAGTTGATCAAAACCACCTCTAAGTCAACCTCTCTATTTTATTCTCGGCTTATCTCAACAATGCTTCATGACAAAGTATTGGTTTGACCAAATGAAGAAGTTATCATGGATTATGAGTTCTATATTTCAAAAGTTATTATAAAGAGAATGAAAATCAGTTGGAATACTTGGAAAAAGGAATGGATGGAAGATAATGATAGATTCTATGAAATGATTAATCCAGTGGAACACTCTTCAATACCAAACGGTATTTTTGATCTGGGGTTGGAACCAAATGACCTTATTGAATATTATTGATGAGGAAGAAGAAGGAGAGGTTGTTTTACCTATGAGGGAAACTGTTCGTGATTAGGAAGAGAGTACACCTTCTCATCAAGTCATAGATGAGAATGAAATACATGTTCCTGAAAAGTTTGTTGATTTGGAAGAACAACACACTTTTGAATAATATTTTGTTGCTGTTGGAAGATAATAGGAAGTTGTAGAAGGGAATATAGAAGAAAATTTGTCTCTTGAGAAAGAAACTACTGGTGAATAACAAGTAGAAGAAGAATTTGTTTATTAGGTAAACAAAAAGGATAATCTAGAAGAAAATATAGAATAATATCTCCCTATTATACAAGAAGATTCACTTGAAGAAATCCCAAAGGAACAAGCTATTCCTGAAGTAATTCTTTCTGCTAAAGAGATAATGGAGAAATCCTTTCAATTAGATCCAAAATAAATGCTTGAGTAAATTAGGGATGACATCGTACAAATAGATCATGCATATAAATCACTCAATGTTGAAAAAGATTCACCTGTTGAGAGGGAGCAGCCCCCAGTTTTGAATTTGTTGAAGTGCCAAATCCGATTGATCTAAGCTTAGTGAACACATGGTATAAATTCCACAGTTATTTCGATGTGAATGATTTATAGGAAGACTCCGTCAAAGGTCTTTATCTAATTACTATGTTTCAGTTTAAAATGGCATCTACTCCTGAATTTTTTTCTTCCAAAGAACCTGAGCCTGTCTTAGCATCTTTCTCTGAGCCTTCACAAGAACCTTCAACCTTGGTGAATAAGGATGAACTGAAAGAATTTGGAGCTACCCTTTTGGCTAGGGTTGAAAATCTCTTGAATATGCAACCGGATCCTATAACAAATTTGTGTGAAAGAGATGCTTCAATATTGCAGGATAAAATTATTTGGCAAATTCAACCCAAGATGCTTTGTGAGATTCATGAAACCGGAATTGAGAAAAAACTACTTAGTGATGAAGTAAAGACTCTAAAAGGTATGGTTGACAATATGAAAAAAGTACTGAACTCGAGACCAGAGTCTGCTTCTCATCATATTGAGAATATTATTACTTAGACCCCACAGGATGTAGCCTCACTAATTTAGCCTCATATAACCTCTTTAGATGAAAACGTATCTGAAAGAAACAAACAGATTGTTGAAGAGATGTGTGAACTTGTTATTGGACTTAACAAGTTAACTAATGTGTATAAGGGGTTACTTTAGAATTTTCTCAATTAACTGAAATCTCATACCTCATTTGTCACTGCCTCTCATGCCTCTAGACAATCTTCTTAACCTTCTTTAGACAGTGATCTGTTTCTAATAGTGGTCAAAGAATAACTCCATGCTGTGCTTTTTGGTTTTAATAAAGAATCTATATCAGAAGTTATCAAGAACAATGAAAAAGTTCTAGATTTGGTAAAAATCCATTACAAGATTACTAATTATGCTCAGCAAGAAATTCCCAAGAAAGTGGGCTTCTACTTTAACCTAATATTCTCTAAGAATGACATGAAAAATCAATTCAATTACCTTGTGGAAAATAATTGTATTCCTCTTGTTACTCAAGCCTTCAAGATTCATGTCTAAAAGATCCCAAAGTACACTTTTTTGTTATAAATTTTTATGGATAACAATGATGAGTATGAAAATGTCATGCAGTATGGTGGTGAAATCATTTCTAACATTATCAAGCTTATGTGGCCTTATCTTCATGTTCAGAGTAATACTATTGTTTCTCTAACAACTGTACCTCTGAGATCGAGTTTACCTACCTTCACCTCTGCCCTAGCCTCCACATCTATGTCTTTTAGTTGGTCCCTAAGTCAGATCAAGCATGTAATCCTTGATCAATAGTTTCCTCGGTCTTCTACTACCCCTACCTTGGACCCTTCTATCTTTAAAGGTCATCCCTCACCCTCTATGTAAATGAGTTCGCACCCTTCTTCGACATCGACCTTTGCTCATATGAAATTTTATTAGGATGTTTCTTCTATGGGTGAGGAGAGGACCATCCCATGATGAAGAATAGTGACTACTATCTTTTGATAGGGATCTTGCTGCATTTGTTTCACTCTTTGTAATTCCACTCTTTTTATCTAATGCATTGTGAAAATTTATTTTCTATTTCTTATTCACTATTTTTGATTATACCAAAAGGGGTTGAAATATGCACCCCCAAAGTAAGATTTGTGAAATATGTAGTTTATATTGGAGACAAATACAGTATAATAAACATGATTTGTGATCGTCAAAAGGGGGAGATTTTTGGACTCCTCATGTATCGATCATGTTTTAAAAATCACAAATTATATATATTCTGTAAAGCCTGGTAATCTTGTAATCTATCTTAAATCATATACATATTATTAATATCCTTATGCTTTAAGTAAATCTATCCATTATTTTAACTGTTATACATTCAGTCTGATTACTAAACACTATATTTCATTTTCTTTATAATTATTTCTTTGATAAATGATTAAGTCTAATACATTCTATGAATATCACTGATTAAGCCTGAATACAGATATTTGGCTAAGTCTGAGACACCGTGAGTCTGCCACAAGTTTTGTTTTTTTGGAAAAGTGAACCAGACATCGTGACCAAACACCATGGACTATTCACCGTAAACTAGACACCAGGAACCAGACACTATGACCAGACACTGTGAACTAGAAATTGTGAACCAGACACTGTGACCAAACACCATGAACCAGACATCGATCGTGAACCAGACACCATTCCCAGACATCCTGAACCAGACACCATGACCAGACACCCTAAACCGGACACTGTAAACCAGACACCATGACCAGACACCGGGAACCAGACACCAAGAACTAGATACCACGAACGAGACACCGTGAACTAGACACTATGAACCAGACACTGTGACCAGAAATTGTGACCATGAGACACCACTTAATGGAGGCACAATTTTCTAACTAACTGTGACACCGTTTCTTAATTTGTTTTTTTGTTTTTCAATTTAATCTCTAAGGGTCATATTTGAAGAGTTTAAATGCACTTACATAATTATGGTTTAACTATATAAACTACTTGGTGGAAGGTGATCACCAAGTGGAGTGGAATAGGTCTCATGTTGAGACTGAACCACTGGTTTTATATCAGTTGTGATGCTTAATTTAGTTTTCTCTGTTTACTGTATAATCCAGATATCACTAAATTTACTTTGATATTTAATCTTGGAAGAATGTTTTAATTGTATTGCCTTATTATAATAGCTTCCAAAGTAATGTTAATAACCAATATTAATATTACTAAGTAATAATCAATCTTCTAAGAAGTTATTTAAACAGTCAAACTTTCATAACAGTATAACCTTGATTAACTGGGCTGTAGTTAACTTTATTGGGGAAACCTTTTAGGAATACTTTTTAAAAAAAAATTTAAATAGATACTCAATTCACCCCCCTCTTGAGTACTCTACTCAAACAAATATCTACATAGGTCAAGTATTTTAAAATAAAATTTCTCATTGGAACTCTTATGATGTATGAAGATGAAATGGAAGATGGATATGGAGAATATACAATATTTAAGAAATAAAATGTTGGGTTTAAGGTTTCTAATTATAAAGAAAACAAAAATAATAAGGGTATACAGATCTATGAAACATCTAAAGAATATGATTCCTAAAACAATTCTCAACCAATTGATGAACTTTCACAATTTTGTTTTCAGAAAATTAGGAATTTTAATAACAAGATAATAGATTTTAGAAGTCATTTTAACGAGTATAAGAAGCATAGTAACAACTCTAAATATGTGAGATACTATATATGAAAGAATCTATTACAAATGAAGATAGATTATCCACAATTGCATGAAAATAAAAATTCCGACAAAATATTCTTCAAGAAGATTGGATATATGAATAAATTAAGAAATCTATGAATTCAAAATTGGATGCTTTTAAATACTCTCAAAAATGTACATCTTCAAAATCAGAGGTTGAAGCCCTTAATCAAAAGGACAACATGTGTTTCATAGAACATTCGAATGAGGTACACAATTATTATTCTTTTGACAAAGAATTTGAATTAGAGAATTTAAATTTCTCACATAATGAATTAAATGAATATTATACCATTTTAGAGACGAAGTACGAAAGCATAAAAAAGGAAATAAAATCTCTCATTAATTCCTATAAAAAATTGTTAATGAAAATGATGATTTAAATAAATAAATTCTATATTTGAAATATTAGTTGAAAAATTCTACTACATCATATACTAAATAGGTTAGCATAAATTGAGAAATGACCTAAGGAGGTTCAAAACTTCAATGATTTCACAAGTGTTTATACT
Organism: Viscum album; assembly: GCA_963277665.1. Lineage (NCBI taxonomy): Eukaryota > Viridiplantae > Streptophyta > Magnoliopsida > Santalales > Viscaceae > Viscum > Viscum album. The sequence goes on from OY728139.1 coordinate 1,462,389,118, forward strand.
AAGGCGGAAGATTACCTAAACATAATACTTGGTCAAAAAAATTATAAATGTAATATTTGTTATAGTAATTTAAATTGAAAGGCATGAATTATAGAAAAAACTATTTTTTTCCTAGTAATAAAAACAAAAACCACTCCAAAGATAAGTTTTTAACTAGAAGAAATTGAAAATAATGCTAATATCTATAATATGAAAAATCATCAGTTTTTTGAAATTAAAAATGATTTTCTTACAGAACGTTTTTAAAAATATTCTACTATTGTTTTGGAAAAAACCAACAATTTTGGGTTAGAAAGTATTTTTTATCTAACATTACTAGACCCAAGAATATTTGGGTACCAAAAAATATTATTGCATAATTTTTCTATGTAGGGAATAGACCTCATGAAAAATAATGTAAAATAGTTTATGGATAGTGGGTTTTCTATACATATGAGTGGAGATTTCTTAAAATTTCACTCATTATCCATGATTGATGAAGGTTATGTCACATTTAGTGATAATGTAGAAGGAAACGTTTTTCAGATTATGTCAGGTTGAAATCCAAAATCTATATTCATCAAAAAGTACATTATTTAAAGGCTTAAAGACCAACCTGATTAGTATTTATCAACTTTTTAATGATGGTTATTAATTTTATTTTTCAAAAAATGCATGTTCAGTTTATAAAGAAAAATTTTCTGAGGTTAAGGAACAAAGAATATGTAATGTATATACATTAAATCTTAATTATTAATATATACATAATGTAAATTTTTTAAATGATAAAATTGATGAATCCTAGATTTTCAAACTAAGACTTGGAAATTTTTATATCCATTATTTTAAAAAGTCATATAAAATATATTTGATTTCTAATTTTCCTGATCTTAAATAGGATAACAAAACTATGTGATTCATGTCATATGTGAAAGTAACATAAGTCATATTTTAAACCAATTAAAGAGGTTGAAAACTCTATGCCTGTAGAGATTATCTATATGGATCTTTTTAGACCTACTAGAATATTAATAATAAAAGGAAAATTCTTTTTCAACACTTTGGGTGAGGATTTTTCAAGATTTTCTTACTTTTGATTTTAAGAATTAAAAGTGAAGCATTTTATATTTTTATAAATTTCTAAAAAGTTGTCAAAAATGAAAAGGAGGAAAATAAATTTATATTTGTGAAGTGATTATGGATGATAACTTGAAGATTACGAATTAAATTCATACTGATCAAAACAAGGTATTAAACATAAATTTTATTCGCCTAGGATACCTCAATATAATCTTGTTCTTTAAGAGAGGAATATAAATTTGAAATAAATTTCTAAAACAATGTTATGTGAATATAATATGCCCACTTATTTTTGGGATGAAGTTATTAAAAAAGTATGTTATTTCATTAATATAATTATAATAAGTACTATCGTAACTAAAACACCCAATGAGTTATGGAATAATAGAAAATCAAATGTCGGGTACTTTAATGTATTTAGATTCAAGGTTTATATCATAAATAACAAGGAAAATATTGGTATGTTTGATCTAAAAGAAGATGAAGGTATATTCCTAGGTTATTCTACAACTTCCAAATGATTTATAGTTTTCAAAAAACATTCATGGACTATTGAAGAATCAACTCATGTGAAGTTTGATGAAATTGGTCCTTTTTGTCATGAAATTACTCAAGTTGATGAGCTGGTCGACTCTTTTAAAGACACAATTCATAATCCCTTCTTTAAAAAAAGAAAGATGATGATTTGGGACTTCATTATCTTGAACCAAATCCTGTAATAATTAATAGTTGTGAACCAAAAAGTGTTTTTCTTAGAAATCCTAGATATTATACAAGTCATCCACTATAAATAGTTATAGGAATTTTAGATTAAGGAGTTAAAAGTAGAACAAAAATCTAGTATAATTCATTAAATTTTATTTCATATATAACCAAGAACTATAAAAGATTATTTGGCAAATGAAAGTTGGGTTTTAGCTATGAAAGATGAGTTAAATCAATTCAAGAGATTCAATGTATGGGAATTAGTTGAAACTCTCTCTGATTATCCTTTTATTGGAAAAAATGGGTATATAGAAATAAATAGGATGATAAAGTTGTGATTACAAAATATATATATATTACTTGAAAAATGTTACAATCAAGAAGAAGGAATATATTATGAAGATATTTTTCTTTTATAGCTATGTTAGAATAAATTATAATCTTTATATCATATACATATTATATGAGTTTAAAAGTATATCAAATGGATAATAAATATTTATTTTTAAATTTATTTTAAATTGAGGGTGTTTATTTTGACCAACCGTCTAGTTTTGAAGACCCTTACTTTCACAATTTTGATTTTAAATTTACTTAATATTTCTATAAAATTAAACAAGAACCTAGAGAATGTTATTAGAGATTAAGATACTTTATTTTATCAAATGATTCTTTAGTAGGAAAATAGAATCTTTCATTTTTTAAGAAAATTTCATCCTTGCATATTTTTTGGGTATAAATATATGTTGATGATGTTATTTTCTGGTCAAAACTCAAAAAAATCAATGGATTTTCATGAATTATGAAAAAGAAATTTAAAATGTGTATGATGGATGGGTTCAACTAATTTCTATGATTGAAAATTTATCAAAAATATTTTGGAAATGTCTTTAACCAAAGTGAATACGTACTTGATTTACATAAACAATTTGGACTCGAAAATAGTGATATTTATTTAAATCTTTTGAACTCCAATATTAAACATGATATGGATGGGACCGAAAAACTGGTTGACAACACGTTTTATAGGGGAATAATTAGAAGTTTACTTTATCTTACTATCATTATACCATACATTATGTTTCCATTATTTATTTTTTCAACATTATAATCCAACAAAACATGATATCATTTAAATTCTACCAAAATAATTCTAAAATATTTAAAAGCAATTATATATCCTTCTATAATTTTTTTAAAAAAGGTGTGATTTTAATTTAATTTCACATTCAAATGATAAATTTGGTGGATGTAGAATATATAAGAAAATAACCTTATGTAGATTTCATTTTCTTGGTAAATATCTAGTTTAAAGTTCGAGTAAGAAAAAATCACTCTATAATATTATAAAGTATTGATGGTGAATATATTATGGCAAGAAGTTATTGTGCACAAGTACTATGGATAAAACACACCCTAATGGATTTTTTGTTTCACTTTAATTATTTTATAATAAAATGTGATAAAACAAGTTCTATTAACATTTTAAATAAACTAATAATCCATTATAGAAAAAAAATAATATTGATTTAAGAATTCATTTTTTAAGAGATCATTTACAATAGGGTGATATCTCTCTAGAATTTTTTTTCACAGAAAATCAATTAGCTGACATATTTATTAAACCATTGTCTATTGATTGATTTGATCTTATAAAAACGGAATTAATATTATTTAACTTTGGTTGATTATATTTCAATGTTATGACTCTGTTTATATTATATTTTCATTTTTTCATTCTAGATTTTGAATTGAAATTTTATGTATTAGTGACATCAAGATATGAAACCTCACCTAGTTTTGTTATGATTATTATTCATGTCACAATACACTACCATTAAATTTCCATAAAACAAAATAAGGTAAGTTATTTTGACATAAAAACCATTATAATCCTCTAAATATTAACTGATCTGAACCTCCCTTCCCTAATCCTAAAATATTAGAAACCCCTATTAAAAAGAAAAAATAATAAAATGATGGATCTACCTCCATCAGAATCAAATGTCCAAGGACTACTATAAATTTTTTAATTGTAATATCCCTAGATTTCAAATTTCCAAGGACTACTATAAAATATTTTCAAGATCTATATAACATAGTTTTATTCTATTACAGTGAATATTTGGTTACAGGGATAATGAAACATAATTTTTTTTATAAAATCATTGTAAATGCATAAATATTTCAAATTTCCCCCATTAAGGTTATGCTAAATTCTTTACTTCTATAGTTTCTATTGATGAAGTATGTATTTTGGAGATAATAAAGTCTCTATTCAGAATATCTAATGTTGAAAAGAATCTTGTGAAAATTTTAAAACTATAGTGAAAGGTTCTTTTAAAATTCATTCAATGTACTATTCCACAATAGAGAGGTGAGTTTGAAAATTTTCTTTTTCAATATGTAACATTATTATATCTATTTATGATTGAAAAACCTATGATATTATCATGTTAAATTAATAGGTATATGTTTCATATTCAAAACAATTCATTAAATTTTTATCCCTTTATAAGGAGTTCAACCATAGTTTTTTGTAAAGTTAGTATATGATTGGAGGACACTACTACAACACGTTGTCATGGACTAACAATGTAGAGTGGATGTGTGTTAACATGAACTAGTTTTTACTAGTTTTTATCATTGAATAAGATATTTACAGTTTTTTCAAGATAATAAATTTAGATAGACCCCTATACTACTCTAGGGAGTTGTCCCAAATGATAGTTTCTTGTAAATTTATTCCCCAAACTCTTTCAAATTCTTCTATTTTTATAGAATAAAAATTTAAACGAGTGGATGTAATAGATGTTATAAACAATGTAACTATTTATTAAAGGTAAATAAGAGTGATATTTTTTGTTCAATCTAGGGAAGGAACTATTCCTTAAGTTAGTTCATCCCCTTCTCTCACAACATTTCAACCTGATGTAATTCCTATTTCTTTTATTATAGAATAATTGTACCTGAGTATCACAATATTAGTTAGTGTTGTAAAGAAAAGTACCATATCAATATTATCAATTGATATCCATCTTTTTGGACTATATCTATTTGGTGAGACAAGATAAAAATTCAAAATAAAATCAATTGGTTTTGTTAATAAAAATATTGCTGGCAGAGAAGAAGAATAAAAACAGAAGATGCAACTCAGCTTGTTGCAAAAAAGGAAAGCCAGATCAGAATAGATAGAACCATATCATGTGAAGGAGGAACCTGATATTAGTGAAAATAAAAAAGGTAGATAAAAATTGGAATATGGAAGTTCATCAGGACATGATATCTCTTATTCATATAGCGCAAACAAGTTCATAAATTTCCAAATTATAATTGGATTCTACAAATAAAAATACCAAGAGGAATCTTCCAAACTAATATCTGAAGTGGAATCTTTGAAAATTAGTTATTTTAGACTAGATGTGAAATTAGGATTCTTCATGAGAAAGTCATTTCAAAAGACAATGTTATGTAATTAAGTTAGTTAGTTCAATCATCTTTAGATATGTTTTCTAAGGAATATACAGGAAAATATTCGATTCAAATGGATATACAGTAAAAATTAAAAGGTGTTTATAAGGCTATATACATGATAACTTCCACTATTTCTTCCATGAAATGTGAGTTTATTTCTATAGATAGGTTATAATATCTTCAAAGATTCAAGATTACTGAAGTTATAAGGATGCCTTCGTTTCCAAAAAGGTCTATCTTATCTACTGATCAATCTCAGTAGGAAATCATCCTTACAAAATAAAAAATGTAATATAAATTTCAAAATATTTTAGTTTCACTAAAAAATGATACCATCTTCATTATCATAGGGTTACAATAAAATGTTTGATCATTGGTAAATAATTTAAAGTATTAGAGTAGAAATTTGAAAATTTTCATGAGTTGGTATAAAAAAATTAATTTTATACTATTATGATGAAGAATATGAATATGAATAAAATGTATTTTTAGAACCCTAGAAAAATCAAGTATCCCCAAAATGGAAATAGATATTTCATATTGATCATTTGGTTTTCTACCAAAAAATCCGTTTGAAATGTTAAAGAAATTAGTTGTCAAGTATTCTAGGAATAGAGACTTGAAAATTTTATTTGAATTTTTTTCTTAGAGTATGGAATGGTTTTAAAAATCTCCTATACTATTTCAAGAAATATATGGTGAAGATTATTGACTCATGTGTAGAGGATCTATTTCATCTTGGAGGAAGATGTTTTCTTGGACAACCTATTGCTAACAATTATGCCTCTACATCTTAGATACATAAGAATATTTTGGACCCATATGAAATATTTTTAAGTGAAAATATCATGTTTTAAAATGATGTTTTATTACCTCTATGTGAAACCTCGTATAATATTTAGTTTATCCCCAAATTTAACATTGATATGAAAAGATCACAAAAAACTAATCTCAACATTTAGTACACCATAGTAAGGATTACTCGAGGGGATAGAGCTGGACTTGGATGATATTTACTAACATTGGATAATATTTTTGGAGAATGTGTTGATTCTCATATTCATACATCTTACATACCAGTTTTCCAACCACAATAATTCAAAATACCCCCTCTAAAAATCATTTTTTTCTTTAGAACTAACCTAATTTTATGATATTCTTGTTTAGTTGAATGGCGCCTTAAAAAAATTTGAATGATGTTTCAAAAAAACATTGAATAGTTTCATGCCTACATTGCATGTCTTTAATTCCTTTCATTCATATTTATTATTATAGTTTATAGTGCATTAATTTATCCATATTATCAATGTTTTTTTATTTTATTCTTAGACTTTATTAACTACTATTATTTTATGTTTCTCTACTATTTATTTATTTTATTTATATTTATATGGATTTTTTCTACTCAATGCGTTTTTCAATACAACTTGATGGAAAATATTATTCAAATTTTGGACATCTCAAACCCAGTTCACTCCTATGTAACTGAACCCAGTTGGACACATGGCCTCAAGAATGCCTCCATGTACACCAGAGACTACTGACTAGCAACTAGAACCAAGGGTGTGACACTGGGGATATAATTACATCTAGTAAAAGTGTATTATAATATTGAAATAATATGAACAAGTAATCAAAAGTAGTATAATAATGAATAAGACAATAGAAATATGCATAAGTAATAGGTAATCATCGAAAGTGTTGTAAACTATATCAAATACAAAATGATGATGTCATGTCTCTATAAAATGGATAACATACATTCATCATAGCAGGAATATAGTAAAATATATGATATAAAAAATAAAAAAATTGAAAATTTATCCAAACATCATGAGAACTAGAACAACCATCTACTACCAAACTCCCATCCTAAGGCATTCATGTTTGGTCTCCAAAGTGGGACACTTACCATTTTCCACGCCTTCAATCATTTAATTTTTCCAAGTACCAACAACAACCTAGATAGGGTGTGAGATAAATCTCTATAGGCCACCACCAATAGTGTCTAAAGAATAGTCTATGAATATAAACTATAATATAGTGTGGGTATATAAAGGTAAGAAGTGCTAAAGATAACCCATACCATCTTCCTCCTCAGAAAGTCTCCGAACATGCATTCATTTAATTCCTTAGTTTTGGTTTTGTTTATAATAATGAAATCATATGAAAAGTTTCAGTGGTACTATAATAGGAAATTATCATAATAGAGGATCCAAAGTAAAACTATGTTATCCTTGACCTTAGGGGTCAATTCAACTCCTAATAGTAACTCATGCAGTCTTGTGACAAGGGTATGAGTGCAATACAAGGGGTGTACCCACGACATTCCACATAATAAGAGTCCAACTAAGTCTATAAAGCTTTAACATAGTAATCTTGGGCTAATTATGACTATACCTAATAGGGTGAATCCATGGTTTCAAATGTGCTAATAAATTAAGCTGAATCCAAGGACTGTATACAAGGAATTATAATATTCAATACAGAGTCAATTGAATTTTCATTACAACTTATATATATTCACATAATAATTAGTAGAACATATTCCATGGTGGGTAGCTCCCATGGAAAAAAGGATCAATGAAATGATATGGCATACTTTGAGTGCTCAAGGAATTCCCTCAGGAATCCAAGGTTGTCTCAAGTCTGACCATTCCCATAAAGATATAAAAGGTCTAAAAAAATTAAGCACATTATACTCATTTCATTATGTATATATATATATATATATAATCATAGTCCATGTAGTAATCATGCTAATTATATTTAATTAGGTTCATTCCATTACCTTTAAGCATATGTGACATGGTAAAATAAGGCATGCAACCAATTTTAAATTCAAGTTTAAAGGGTAAGGCTCAAGTAATGTATATACACATAAACGTTACTTTTTAATAATTTATAGTAAATTTATTTATCTTAATGAACTTGAATTATCGAATTTCAATTAGAGAACACCCAAACGGTGTCCTCAATAATCTCAATATAGGTTCACAAAGGAATAAATAAAGAACATGGCCTAAATGGGTGGTCCGTACTAAGGTCTCAACCACCAGTGGTGTGAAAGATGTCCAAATAGGGCCATATAATACAATTTAGTCAATTTAATCTGAGTTATATGTATATAAGGATAAACACCTAGATAATATGGCATGCGCACAATAGAAAAAAGGTATAAAGGGTGAAACTTTGAGGGATATGTAAAATTACACCTATATTATACTTGTAGTAGATTCCTCATTATACATCAGACCTTAGTTTGGCCTGGATCAAAATAAAGCATAAGATAATTTGAACACAATGAAAATCAGTAATATTTTATCACACCAAAGTAACATCATTGATAGAAAGACAAATGACCAAAGGACCCTATGGTAAAGAGATATTACTAGTAGAAATAGGATGAGATGATCAGATCTTTATTCTGAGGTTAGATGGATATGATATTAAAGAAGCTATAAGGATTCCATGGGAGGAGATTCCATGGGAGAATAATATTGGGTCTATCTATTGGGGAATGATATAAGAAATAGGGTGGTGAGTTATGTGGATTTTAATAAAACTTTTATAATTTTACCACTATTTTAAATGGTATATGGTTTGGTCACACATTTTTCCAAACCATGCACTAATTGTGCATCGATTAACGTCAAAGGAAGGTTCTGACACTCTTAATATTCATAGTTTGGGAAACAATGTGTAAAACACTATGTTTTCCTCATCTAAATTCTTCATTTTTATTTAATGGTCATGTGGCCTGGGTCACACGGTCGTGTGGGATGGGTCATATGGTTAGGGGAAATTCTGGGGTCTTAGGTAGTGCACAAGATAACTATGAAAAATTTCATCAAACCATCTGGACTGAGCTGCATTATTTCCACTAACCGTGAAGCCTTACTGTTTTTTTTTTGAATAAATAAGTCTTCAAGCTCTATATGATCCTAATTCACCCTCTTACTTCCATAACACCTGTACATGGGCCTCCCACTCCCAAGCCTCAGTCTGCACACTGTCATGTTTCCATAGAACCCATACCAGATAGATATATCGGCCTCAAAGAGACTTAATGCTATGGTAAATGATGCATATAGTATACTCTTGAAAAGAATAATTGGAACCCAATTCAAAATCCTCCTAATCAAAATTATGGGATGGTTAGTCAAGGTAACAGTGTAGTTGTAAAACATGGAATACGTTATGCATGGAATGGCACATTTGAGGTAAAATTAACCTATATGCTATCATCCCAACTCTGGCCAAGATCTCAATATACCTAAAAAATAGGTAATAGATTCCATTTTATTTGTATCTTCCCATGCCAAAATCTAGGTTAAACTCATAAGAAAACATGATCCACGACCTCGATCTCTATAGGAATTTGACAACGATCACTATAGGATTTTTTTCTTGATTGAGATGTATACATATTATTTTTGATTAAATGTAACTAAAATGAACTATCCTACATGAGATGAGGACCCAGTAGTAGTTCCTCCCCTACCTCTAAACAACAAAAAGGTTAATATAATGGCCTACCATAAAAGGCCTCATAAGGATCCATATAAATTGTTACCTGAAAGTTATTATTATAGGAAAACTTAAGAAAATGGATATTCTACTCGTAAGAACCTCTGAAATCAAATAAATATGATTAGATCATGTCCTCCAAAAATTTTATTGTTAATTATAATTTTCCATCCGTATGTAGGTGAAAAGTTGTTCTAAGATGTGCCTGTGTACCTAGATAAATCTATAACCCTTTTTAGAACCTCAATGTTAAATAAGAATACATTTCTAAAACAATAGTAAGAGAGACCCCGTGCAAGAATATAATCTCATGGATATATAGTATTACTAGGTCATCAACTAATACATTCTCCTAGATATGAATAAAGTGGTCTAGTCTTGTTAGTAAATTCATAACTACCCAAACTATGTTCTACCTTGAGGCGACCTCAATAAATCAGTCACAAAATCCATCATTATATCAGCTCATTTACATTATAGGATCAATAACAACTTTAAAACTCTAAATGTCCATTGTTGTTCCACCTTCACCTACTAATTGGTGGAAGACCTAGTGATAAAACCTACAATCTGAAATTTCATACTAGGCTACCAATATTGGTGACTCATTTCACAATACATCCTGGAGATACCTGGATGCACTAAATAATGAGAATCATGGGATTCTCTCATCATCTTCTCTCTCATATTTGTAGGAACCATGATATGGCCATGTATATATAGGATGCAATCTCCATCAATAGACATATCCGGAGGTGGGTCCTCACCTAAAGATTACCATATCTCTATAGTGATATAAAAAATACCCTATATTAAAAGAAGTCCATATAGGCATGATTTGGAACTAACTAATCCATACTGAGAATGAAATCGGATCCCATCATCTCAAGGGTGAAGAGTTCCTATAAGAAATTATATTTTAAAACCTCAAGAGGAAAGTCCTTAAATTGTCATATTCCATCTTACTAGACACCCAATGGTGTGTCCAAGGTTATCACCCCACAATGTTACATAATTTCAAGTCCAATACATTCGAAACTTGATAAAAATATAAAGGATTTTGATGCACCTTTATTGAATAAATTTGGTGCGACAATAGAGGATACTATAGATGTACCTCATATAGTACATGTTCTAGAACTCTACTCATTGGGTATCAGCTGTAACGCGTACAATTGTCCTGATCCATGTTTATGATATATATTTAGACTACCCTGAGGATTTTCATTCTACTGGAATAGAAAATCTGAATTATGTCTACCTAGGAAAATACCTCTTCTTCATCCTGCTCAACTAGTTCTACATTAGCTTCCTTTTATATACAGAGTCACTAATACTACTCCTTAAGGTAGAATTGGTATGGGTTATCTTCCACTAGAAAAAGGTGGAAAAATATGGAAATCCCTTTACCTATTCACAAATACATCACTCTAGTGGGTCTCTATCACACTAATGCTTCATATGCCCCTTCCATCCACACTAATAGAATATAAAAGAGATATAAGTGTAGATTCTTTGTCCACCATTTCTCTAACAAGAATCCTCAACGCTATGCTTTTTGATACTAGAATAACTATTCACCTATCTCAAAACTAAACCTTTATGCCTAGTACTATCATTTTACCTCAATCATCACTGATTCTTGCTCAAATTTACCCAAGAGAAGAAGGTAAGACGGTCCTTGTAGTTTAGCTTGGGTTATCGAATCCACAGAGACCTAAGAAGAAACCTATAGACATGTACATTCTATGGACTGTTTTTGGCTATGAAGTGGGCAACATGGATTGATTTTGGATGAGTTTCAAAGATATCTAATAGATTTAATTGAATTAAATTTAAAATAATGAGTTGATCCTAGGTTATCGCTCGAGGGGGATTGGATGAATTACTTTTTTAATGATTTCAATTTCTAATAATTGAGATGGATTCATTTAAGAAGATCAAAAGAAATCATCACTTACTAGTTTAATTCCTACACACCCTAATACTAATCACCTATACACTTGAAGGATCAAAGTTTTGAGCACTTCAAGGTAAAGGTTCATATTAGCACTTTAAGTGTGTGGCCTTAAATTCAATAAGGACGATGGAGTTTAAAAACCGTCAAATAAAAATCTCAATTAAAGAAGTGATTATACATTAATGAGGTGATAAATAACATCCAATCCAGTCCCTTCCTACTCCCTTAGATCAACCCATAAGTGGGTTATCCCTCCATTGATGACATGTCTTCAACAGAAGCGGGAAGTAGACTCATGAAGGAAGAAATGGAGAAGTAAAAAAACACAATAAAATAACAATCACTCCACCGTTGTGTGATAATCTCACAAGGTTTGGTATGAAAAAGTTCACACCTTGAACCAACGGTATCAAATTGATAAGTAGAAGAACATAATAATAATAGAAGAAGAACTTTTATTAAGAAACAAGGATGAATTAAAACGACTTACATGTGAAGAAAGAACATTACAAAGATAAATTGGCAGCATAACATTAAGATGAAAACAAGCTCAAAGATTCCTAAATCCTCCAACACCACTGCCATAAATAGGTATTTCTGAGCCCTTTGGTCGAGCCTCCATTAGTATAAAGCATATAAATTAATTTTTCTAGTCCATAGGTTGTGGAAAGCTTGTGGAATTTGGACTTTTCCACATTTGACCCGAGGTGGCAGCCAGCTTTCATCCACCGAACAGACGTGTTTGGATGACCTTCTAGATGGATGAATCAGATTGGGCCATAGAAGTAAAAATGGATCGCCTGATGTCTTCTAACCTCCTGTAAATGTTGGGCCCATTTGGAGTTTTTTATTCCAAGATATGATCAAATTAGTGGTCTGTTATTCTAGGCCGTAGAATCTGGCCCAGAATGTTATCTCTAACTTGGGCCGCCGAAATGACCACCATGGAGGACGAATTAGCATTAGATCCTGAAGAGGTATTTGTTCATAAACATGTCTTATAGCATCCCAAGAAATTGGGGATTAATTAGGACTATATGTTGGGCCCCACCGTCTCATCAGTGGGCTAGTGTCTAATCTACCTTCTCTTGAATTGCTTCCTTTCATCACAAAATATCCCCATCTTCTTCCATGAATTCTCCATTGATTCCTGAATGAAAAATGTTCACATTTAATTTTAGATACAGTTCCCAAAATATCAAATTAAAATATTGATAATTACATTTCTTATAATTAGATGACTCATTGGGCCTAAATTGGTGTATATTAGGCATGGATTGCACAAATGATGAGAATGGATGTTCATAATGAAAACGCACTAACTCAGGCCCATAAGATCAAAAATGGACATTTAATACCATTAAAATGTAATTAAAATATATGTTTTTATTGGATAATCACACCCCCCAACATGATATTTGCTAGTCCCGAGCAAATAATTCAATGATTTTATTTGAATTCCTTTCTTCAAACACATTATAACAAACAGTGCTCACAATGTAAACTGCACACAAATATATTTTTATAACCTATCAAGATAATTTAAAACAAGATGAATTTAAAAGCAGATCCCAATCCCAATCCCATTCCTTTGATAAAATCCATCATCATACTTCACCCAACTCAATTAGGTGTAATGATGAGTTGTGAATCACAATAGATATGGGGGTTCATTTTTATTCAAGGGGAAAATCATGGAAGCGCTAGGTGGAATCACATTTAATCCTAATATGAGTATTCTTCATTCCTTTTTTTTATTTTTATTTTGCAATATTGCTATAGTAATTGAGATTGCAGTTAATCAAATTAACCCATGTAGCAAGACTTTGCTGATGACTCCCAAACTCAAAGGCCTTAGGGCACCAAGTGAAGCCCACATACTCGGGCATCGTCTCGGGTTAACTTAATAAAAAACAAATTCATATTACCATAAATAGAGATAGATTTAAAAACTCAGGGCTAGACAACTCTAGAGTCACGATCTCCAAGTGCCAAAAGCCTCGCATTTTATCAATCCATTGCTCTACACGCAAATTTTTATTTTTATTTTTTTAATTTTTATTTTTTTATTTTTTTGATTTTTTTTGAATAATCATATTATTCATAAAAATCAAACCAGCCTATGCTATTTATTATGGGTCCCCAAAAATTCAAATTAGTACCCCACAGTCTAGAGGACGTGCATTGTGGCATTTTGATTTAATGGATGAAAATAAAAATGATGAAAATTTTCATTGGACAACCAAACTTCCAAAATCAATGATTTTAAACGTAATCATGAATTAAATAAAGAGTCAAGGAAATAAAAGTTATTTTCTATGTAGTTTTAATGTGAGCAAAGATGTTATTATATGAATGACAAAGGAATTTTACTTTTTTTTAACAAACATTTTGTTTCCACACCCCCCAACTTAGAATGAAATTGTACCTAGTTTTGTAAAAATAAAATTTAGAATGGGGTAGTGGAATAAAAAGGGAGTTCAATAAGGAAATCAAAATATGAGGATCATGGAATGAAGTCACCTGGTGGTTGAAGTTTTAAGTTCTTGCCGCTCGAATTTAGTCCTTTGATATCCATGTCGTGTGCAAAGTTCCCTAGTGGAAAAAGGAAAACAAACAAACAAAAAAAACAATATATATATATATATTTATATAATAAAGGAAGTAAAATATAAGTATATATATAAAAATTATAGAAAAAGGAAGCACAAGAAGCCGTAGGTCAGTGGTAAGTGTGCGCCCCTATCTCCCTTCGGTCCGAGGTTCGAATCCCCGCGGCTTCACCGGTTGTGACAGGGTTTGCCCCATGACCTACGATGTGGACTTTTTATTATTATTATATTTTTATTTATTTTTTTTAATTTTTTAACCTACAAACACATTAAAAAAAACTGATGATACATTGTCTTATTTTTAAATTTTTGGGTAAGGTATTACTCAAGGATCACACCACGTGACACGGATGAATATGGTGCTCCCCTTTCGTACCCATCCATACTGATAATAGAAGAACAGGTCAAAAGTCCATTTTTTTATTTTTAAATATAAAAATAATTAATTAATATTATTTAAAAAATAAAGATGATTCAGAAATATTAGAAACATAAGGACCACATGTTACCTCCCGTGCAGCTCTTTGTTTAACGTCATTATCCCGACATAGATCCTAAATTTATCAATTTTTTCCTAGTTCATAGATTGGATCAATTAACTCAACATCTATTTCCTGTTTATTGAATTATTCAATGAATGTTTTTAACCTCTGACCATTGACCTTGAAAATGTGACCACTAGTGGGATCTTGAATCTCTACTTCCCCATGGGGGTATACATGATGCACTATGAAAGGACCTGACCATCTAGACCTAAACTTTCCCGAGTGTAAATGAAGTTTTGAACTATACAAGAGCACAAGTTTTCCCGGTTCAAAATGTTTGACCTTGATATTCTTAGATTGGTAGGCTTGAACTCTAGCTTTATTGATCCTTGAATTTTCATAAGCCTTCATCCTTAGTTCCTCCAGTTCATTGAGATCTAATTTACTTTTTGTTCTGGCCAATGAGAGATCATAATCCATTTTCTTGATTTCCCAAAAGGCCTTATGTTCAATCTCCAATGGAAAATGGCATGCTTTACCATAAACAAACCTATATGGGGACATTCCTAAAATGGTTTTATATGCGGTTCTATTGGCCCAAAGAGAATCTAAGAGTTTCTCAGACCAATCTTTCCTAGAGGGGTTGACAGTTTTTTCAAGAATTTTCTTAATCTCCCTATTCGCTAACTCAGATTGACCATTGGTTTGAGGATGGTATGTAGTGGAAACTTTATGAGAAATACCATACTTAGACATGAGTGAAGAGAATGGGAGGTTGCATAAATGGGTTCCTTGATCACTGATTATAGCCCTAGGAATTCCAAATCGAGAAAATATGTTCTCTTTTAGAAATCGAATCACAACTTGATAATCATTGGACTTAGTGGGAATGTCCTCAACCCATTTTGAGACATAATCAACAGCTAAGAGTATGTATAGGTATCCCCGAGAGTTTGGGAAGGGACCCATGAAGTCAATTCCCCAACAGTCAAATATTTCAACCACTAATATGGGAGTGAGTGGCATTTGATTCCTTTTTGTGATGGACCCTACTTGTTGACACCTTGGACAACTTTGACAAAATGTGTAGGAGTCCCTTGAGAGGGTGGGCCAGAAAAGACCACATTGAAGAATCTTAGCAGATGTTTTCTTAGAGGAAACGTGACCTCCACATGCCTCACTATGACAGAATTTAAGGATGGAATCTTGTTCAGATTCTGGAACACATCTCCTAATGACTTGATCAGGGAAAAACTTATAGAGGTATGTATCATCAAACACATAGTGTCTAACATCAGAAAGGAATTTCATTCGAGCTTGAGTCCCTAAGAATTTTGTAATGACTCCTTTCACTAAGAAATTTGTTATGTCAGCATACCAAGGGCAGTCACTCACAGAGTATAGGTGTTCATCAGGAAATGAATAAGACACAGAAAGGTGATTTGAGTTGTCTTTGAATTCCATACTAGAGAGGTGATCAGCTACAACATTTTCAACGCCCTTTTTATCCTTGATTGTGAGGTCAAATTATTGTAAGAGAAGGACCCACCTAATCAGTCTAGCCTTAGCATCTTGTTTTTGGAAGAGGTATTTTATTGCAGAATGGTCAGTGAACACAGTGATTGGGGATCCTAATAGGTAGGACCTAAACTCTCTAAGGAAAGCACAATAGAAGGTAACTCCTTTTCAGTAGTGGTGTAGTTTATTTGGGCATAATTTAAGGATTTTCTTGCATAAGCAATGACATAATGTGTTTTTTCACAGCGTTGTCCTAACACAGCTCCAACAACAAAGTCACTGGCATCACACATAAGTTCGAAAGGAAGGTTCCTATTTGGATATTTCATAATGGGAGGAGAGTTGAGAGAGGATTTGAGGGTTGAGAATAAACCCTCACAGCTTTCGGTCCAAACAAATGGAGCATCCTTTACTATAAGAGCAAAAAGGGGACAAGAGATTGAACTAAAGTCCTTGATGAATCTTCTATAGAAACCAGCATGTCCTAAGAAAGACCTCACTTCCTTGACAGTTTTGGGTGATGGAAGGTGACAAATGATGTCAACCTTGGCTTTATCAACATCAATCCCCCCACTTGATACCAGATGGCCTAAAACTAGACCCTCTTTAACCATAAAATGGAATTTTTCCCAGTTTAGGACTAGATTCTTTTCTTCACATCTTGAAAAGACTCTCTCTACATTCCTCAGACATCCCTCAAATGTATCCCCAAACAAAGAGAAGTCATCCATGAAGACCTCTAGAAAATCCCCTACCATGTCTGATAAGATTCCCATCATGCACCGCTAGAAGGTTCCAGGAGCATTGCATAAACCAAAGGGCATGCATTTGAAGGAAAAGGTGTCGAAAGGACATGTGAATGTATTCTTCCCTTGATCCTATAGGTAGACCGCAATTTGATTGTACCCTGAGTACCCATCTAAGAAACAGTAGAAGGCATGACCTGCCACTCTCTCAAGGACTTGGTCAATGAATTGTAAGGGTAAATGATCCTTCTTGGTGAATGAGTTTAGTTTCCTATAGTCAATGCAGACCCTCCATCCACTACTCACCCTTGTTGGAAGAATCTCTCTATCCTCATTTGTTATCACTGTGATTCCAGCCTTTTTTGGAACCACTTGGATTGGGCTCACCCACTCACTCTCAGCTATGGGATATATGATACCAGCTTTTGACAATTTCAGAAGTTCCTTCCTTACTACCTCCATGAGATTAGGATTGATTCACCGTTGAGGTTGATGACATGGCTTTGAATCAGATTCCAGAACAATCCTATGAGTCCTGATAAGTGGGCTAATCCCAGGAATATCAGAAAGGGTCCAACCAATGGCTTTATTATGCTTCCTAAAGACATCTAGAAGCATCCTCTCATGATTGGCTACAAGAGAAGAAGAAATGACAATAGGATGTGTTTGATTTTCCCCTAGGAAGGCATAATTTAGTGCAGCAGGAAGTTCCTTCAATTCAAGATCAGGTTGGTTCAGAATTTCAGCATAATATTGGGACATTGGATCAAGATCAATTACTTTTTTAAGAGTTTCAGACAGGATTGATTCCCCACATGTAGAAGTTTCAGCTACTATATTGGCTTGATCAGATTTAGGGTAGGAAATTGGAGTGGTCTCCATGAAAGTGGTTTCTTGAAAGGTTTCACTGATTATTGGACCTAAGACTTCATCAATAGATCAATTTGAAAATGATTCAAGCCAAGGAGATAAACTTCCTTCATATGAACAAAGGAAATAAATCTCATCCTGACTTAAACATCCATCAAATATTCCTTGATGTTCCATGGATTCATTATCAATGCTTCCTATCATGTTTACTTCATGAATGTCCTCGTCATCCCCTATTTGTGAGCTTGCATTATAGATTTTCAAGTCTAGACTCATGTTCCCAAAGGTGATGGTCATGTTCCCATTTCGAACTTGGATAACAGAGTTGATTATTGCAAGGAAAGGACGACCAAGGATGATTGGGGTTTGTTCCTTATTTCCTAAGTTTGGACGGTTGCTAAGGACAATGAAATCAGCAGGGTAGATGAAGTTTTCAACCTTTACCAGAACATCCTTCAAAATCCCATTTGGAACCCTAATGCTACGATCAGCAAGTTGAAGTGTGACAGATGTGGGTTGGAGTTCTTCTAGGCCTAACTAACAGTACACAACATAGGGGATGAGATTGACACTAGCACCTAGATCCCACAAGGCCTTGACAACATTGCTCTCTCCTGGTTCAACATTTATGTAAGGGAAACCCGGGTCTTTCAACTTAGGAGGAATGGTCCCATGAATGGTGGTACTCACATTAGCAGCAAAAAGGACTTGGTTTTTATGTGAAACATTTCTTTTAAAAGTGAACAAGTCCTTAAGGTAATTTGAGTAGGCAGGTATGGTTTGGATTGCATCGAGAAGGGGTATGTTCAACTTGACTTGTGAAAATATTTCTCTCAACGTTTCACTCAGTTCAGGATTGGTTTTCCCCCTCATGCGTTGAGGAAATGGTGCAGGTTGCGGGGTTGTTTGTTGAAGAGTTGTTTCCTTCACATTGTTATCAGTTTCCTCAGTTTGATCTTGTGGTTCATTTGAATTTTCATCAAAGTTTGAATCTTAAGGTGGGTTCTGAATTAGTTTTTCAGGATTCTCAATTGATTCCCCACTTCTTAAAATAGTTACAGCCTTTAGTTTTTCATGATTTGTTTGAGCACAACTTGACTCTCCCCTTGAAGTTGAGGATGGCACTGTCTGAGTAGGCATGGGTGCCTTTCCAGTTTTGATGGTTTGAAGTTCTTGTTTTATGGAAGAGACTTCTGATTTCATCCTCTCCATTTGTTTGCACAATTGTTCTAGTAGGCTTTGTGGAACAGTTTGGGTGGGTGCTTGAGTAGGTTGGTTTATCCCAGGGGGGATATTTTGGAGGTGGGATGGTTTGTTGAAAATGGACCTGTGGATGTTGGTATTGGATAGGTTGGGTTTGGAACTGGTTATGGGTGTGGTAGTTCTGATGGGGGTAAGGATTTTGTCCTTGTGGTTGGCTAGGTTGTTGGTTATCTTTCAAGAATAAGCCTGGCTGGTCGTTATACCTTGGGTTGAAGGTGTTTTGGTATTGAGGCTTTTGAATGTTCAAAGCATTTACTTCCGCTGGTGGTCCTCCTAAGAGAACATCCTTGATGGATGGAATGGTTGGGAAATTGTTTGTCTTATGGTCATGTTTGTCACAAATTGTGCAAACAGGGTCAACAGTTTGGATTTCATGGACTTTCCTAATGTCTATCTCTTCAACCTTCCTAGAGAGTGTTGCGAGTTTAGCCCTAAGGCTTTCCTCTTCTCTATGTTTATGAATTCCAGTAGTTATTTGTGGCTTTTCAGAATAAGGTGAAGTTCCCCATGTTTGGTTTTGTTCAGAAAGGATTTCTAGATACTCGTAATAATCATTTGGGGCTTTGTTTTTAAAGGTTCCATTACACATCATGTCAATGAATTGTTTGTTCCCCGGACCCAACCCTTCATAGAAAATTCTCACTTGTTCAGGAATAGAAAAACCATGGTGTGGAACTATGTTTATAGTGTCTTTTAACCTCTCACATGTTTCATAGAACGACTCTCCCTCTTTTTCAAAAAAGTTTTGGATGCTCTTTTTAAGTGAAATTGTTTTATGGTGGGGAAAGTATTTTTTGTTGAATTCTATATGTAGTTGTTCCCAAGAATTTATGGATGATGGTCTCAAATTTTTTAGACAATTTTTAGCTCGATCCTTTAAAGAAAAAGGAAATAGCCTCATCTTATCTGATTCTAGTTGATGTGGGGGACACATGGTTTCTACAATGTCATTGAACTCCTTAATGTGCAGGTATGGCATCTCGGACTCCATTCCATGGAATGTGGGAAGGTGGTTTAGGAAATGGGGTTTAAAGATGTAGTTGGCATCTCCTAGGGAATTGTGTCTAAAGCATGAGGGGGCATTGGTCTAGGAAGGTGTGAGTTAGTCATTCATGGTTTGATCAATTGCATTCCCCAAGTCTGGGGCTGCCTCATTTGGGTTTCCATTTTGGTTTCCACCCGGGTTTATGAGTTGGTTTCTTTGAAGAACGTCCATTGAAATTGGCTCAATTTTGGAATCTAGAGTATTAAGAAGATTAGGATCTAATGGAATGATTTCCCTTGGTGTACTTGACTCCCCAACCCCAGGACTATCCACCCTAACAAGACGGTTTGATTGATCGCGGGTGTAGGCGGACATGCACCAAAGAAAAAAAAATGAGAAAGGGACAAGATAAGAGAATTTGGATGAGAAAAGAATAAATGGGGGAGAATAGAATGGGTGTTTAGATGACTTACTTGGGTCCCCGGAAACGGCACCAAAATTTTATTCTCGCTCAAATTTACCCAGGAGAATAAGGTAAGACGGTCCTTGTAGTTTAGCTTGGGTTATCGAATCCACAGAGACCTAAGAAGAAACCTATAGACACATACATTCTATGGACTGTTTTCGGCTATGAAGTGGCCAACTTGGATTTATTTTGGATGGGTTTGAAATATATCTAATAGATTTAAGAGAATTTAATTTAAATTAATGAGTTGATCCTAGGTTATTGCTCGGGGTGGATTGGATGAATTACTTTTTTGATGATTTCAATTTCTAATAATTGAGATGGATTCATTTAAGAAGATCAAACAAAATCATAACTTATTAGTTTAATGCCTACACACCCTAATACTAATCACCTATACACTTGAAGGATCAATGTTTTGAGCACTTCAAGGTAAAGGTTTGTATTAGCACTTGAAGTGTGTGGCCTTAAATTCAATAAGGACGATGGAGTTTAAAACCCATCAAATAAAAATCTCAATTAAAGAAGTGATTATACATTAATTAGGTGATAAATAACATCCAATAAATCCCCTTGCTACTCCCTTTGATCAACTGATAAGTGGGTTAGCCCTCCATTGATGACATGTCTTCAATGGAAGTGGGAATTAGACTCATGAGGGAAGAAATGGAGAAGTAAAAAAAACACAATAAAATAACAATCACTCCACCGTTGTGTGATAATCTCACAAGGTTTGGTATGAAAAAGTTCACACCATGAACCAATGGTATCAAAGTGATAAGGAGAAGAACAGAATAATAAGAGAAGAAGAACTTTTATTAAGAAAGAAGGATGAATTAAAACAACTTACATGTGAAGGAAGAACATTACAAAGAGAAATTGGAAGCATAACATTAAGATGAAAACAAGCTCAAAGATTCCTAAATCCTCCAACACCACTACCTTAAATAGAAATATTTGAGCCCTTGGGTCGAGACTCCAACAGTACAAATCATATCAATTAATTTGGCTAGGCCATAGGTGGTGGAAAGCTTGTGGAATTTGGACTTTTCCACATTTGACCCGAGGTGGCATCCAACTTTCATCCACCGAACAGACGCATTTGGATGAACTTATAGATGGTCGAATCGGAGTGGGCTATAGAGGAACAAAATGTTGTTCCAGATGTATTATAACCTCTTGTAAAAGTTGGTCCCATTTGGTGTTTTGGATTCAGATATATGATCAAATTAGTGGGCTGTTTTTCTGGGCCGTAGAATCTGGCCCAGAATGTTATCTCTAACTTGGGATGCCTAAATGACCACCATGGAGGCCGAATTAGCATTAGATACTGAAGAGTTATTTGTTCCTAAACATGTCTTAGAGAATCCCAAGAAATTTGGGATTAATGGGGCATGTATGTTGGTCCCCACAGTCTCATCAGTGGGTTGGTGTCTAATCTACCTTCTCTAGAATTGCTTCCTTTCATCACAAAATATCCTCGTCTTCTTCCATGAATTCTCCATTGATTCCTGAATGAAAAATGTTCAAATTTAAGTGTAGATACGGTTCCCAAAATATCAAATTAAAATATTGATAATTATATTCCTTATAATCAGATGAATCATTGGGCCTAAATTGGTGTATATTAGGCATGAAGTGCACAAATGATGAGAATGGATGTTCATAATGAAAATGCACTAACTCAGTCCCATAAGATCAAAAATGAACATTTAATACCATTAAAATGTAATTAAAATATATGTTTTTATTTGATAATCAATCACTCAGTGATAAGATATAGGTTCACATTCTCAAAAAAGGTATATATAAATATAAAATTCACCTGATTGAAGATGGTATACCAGATCCTATCCTTGAAGCATCTTTCTTGTGATATCCTATCACCTGAAAAAACTAGTGAAAAATATTTATGCTTTTTAAAATGCGTAGAATAGTGCATGACTAAAATAGAACCCTTATCCAAGTGCATGAACTTTCTGGATTGGTTGGATCTCAAAATATGAGGGAAAAGTATTCATAGAAGGCATTCTAGAGGTTTTCATATACCATTACTTGATGACGAACATCCTGGGTAATCACATCCTTCCAACGCTTAGAAGAATCATCCAATATGTAGTTGATGATATTGACCCTCCTCTATAGAGGCATCTCCAAATTATTGAAGATAGGTAAAATGGATTCTATCCATGACTAAATAGCCTAAATAACACCATATAATGAGAATATGGGAGGATGTTGATGTTGGAACTCATCAATCAGTTAAACAATAATAGGTTCATGTCATGGAGATCCCTGCATAGACTTCCTCTAGCATAGAAAACTCTCCCGAAAATGAGAATTAGTTCCTATTTTGGGAATAAAATTTAGGGTCATAGGTGTCACTTCAAGAGGTAAAACTGGTGGTTTAGGTCCCCCCATCTTAGGAGTACGGTTTTCTCCACCATCCTTGTGTAGAAATCGAGTACATCATGGTGTGATAACTCTAAAAATGTTAGGCACACTCCTCATGACAATATACCTAATAATATATGATCACTAATAGAATCCTAACCAAAGAAAGGGCTCCATAACCAACACACTACCCCAACTACCCACTTAGAAGGCCATAGTATTTGTAAGTCCTCAAGTTTTAATTTACAGGGATTTCAATATGTTGAGGGTCAATTACATTTTAATGAGTGGAATACTCTTTAAATTTCACCTGGCATTCTCATTTACTGGAATCAATTCCATTTTCTTGTCATAATTTATATTTTAAGTTCATATGTTTGTATTTACATAACACAAGGTTCAATTAAATAGACTCACCTTCCATGTTTATAAAGTCCCATAAACTTTATAAATTAGATTTGACACCCATTTAAAAACTGCCATTCCCCCTTATATTCATTATTAGGATGTAATTGGTAATATATGATGGATTTATTCGATAAATTACTAATTAAAAATTATAAAGGCCCATACTCTTTATAAATTAAAATTGGTTGTCTTGTAAATGCAGACAAATCCCATCTCATATAACCAAGGTTACGTAGCATATGTCGTTCCAAATTGGATATTTATGATGACATCATCAATAAATATGGTAGAACACCATTTTTTATAATGATACTTTAAACAACTAATTTCCCTTCCCTTGTGGAATATGTTAGCGAAATAGGCATATATCATAACCAAGGATACTCAACAATTAGAAGAAACATAGGACATGTATGAAAGGAAATGCACCTATATGGAATGGCATATTCATGTCATGTGAATCATAGCTGGTTATAATGATGCACGTAAAAAATTCTCCTTATCAAACCAAGAAAAGGTAGAATCTCCATAAATCATAACATATACCAAAATTCATGTGCATCACCCAATAGTGAAAGTATATCAGCTGTAATGGGTAAAATATAGAACAATAATTTATCATTCCTTGGAAACATGTTTTTTAACCTGAATAAGGGTTAGCTACCCCCAGGAATAGATTTTAAAAATGTTCTAAAACATTCCCAATCTCCTACTGAAATTTCCAAAACAATAAGACAAAAGAAAAGAGAACTCCTATGATACCACATAGTGATGACCTGATCCTGGTTCACTCATGAGTAGCTAAAACCAGTTGTCCACATGGAATAAAGTGCACATACCTGTACACCAGAGGTTGTTGACTAGTAGTAAAGGCTTAGGGTGTAATAGTGGGAAGACTATAACCTCTGGTTAGAGTTGAGCATAGCAGTGACATACCGTGAACAAGTGTGTGGAATAATTATAATAATGAATAAGGTCGAACAAATAAGTATAAGTAATAATTAATCATCAAAAGATCTATAAACTGTATCATATAGAAAATGATGATGTCATGTCTCTAAAAAGGGAAAATAGACATTCATTGAAGTAGTTAGATAGTACAACATATTATATAAAAAAGAATAAAAAAGGGTAAAAACTATCCAATCATCCTGAGCACTGGCTCAGTCATCTACAACCAAGCTCCCATCTTAAACCATGCAATCCATTTATCCAAAGCAGGACGCTTCCATTTGTCCACACCTATGATCATATAATCTTTTAGGGTTCTAATTGTGGCCCAGATATGGTGTTAGATAAATCTCAGTAGGCTACCACAAATAGTTTCTATCCCAATCCAATCTGTGGATATAAATTGTAATAGTGTACAAGTATATAAAGGTATGTAGTTCTAAAATAAATAACGCATACCTAATTTAGCATCAACTGTTATCTAAACTTATATTATTTTAATTAGTTAATAATTTTTTAGTTTATAATAATGAGATCATATTTAAATGTGTGAGTTGTAGCATAATAGGAAATGATAATAATAGAGGATCTAATGTGAAACCAAGTAATCCATGACCTTGGGGTCTAAGACAACTCATAGTAGTAACTCATGTAGTCTGTAGATAAGGGTATGAGTGTAATCTAATGAGTAAACCCAAGACATTTCGTTGTATAATATTCTAACTGAGTCAATGGATCTTTTATATTGTAATCTCAGGGAAAACATGATTATTCCTAATGGGGTGAATCTATGGTGCCATATGTAGGAAGACATCAAGATGAGTCCAAAGATTTTATCCATGGAATCCTAATATCTGAAAAGAGTAAGGTTAATTATAACAACCTTGCTCATTAATTCACATTAATACATGATTTATTACATAAGACTACACTTAATAAAAATTGGATAGTCAATAATTCTAGTGTATTTTGGAATTAGGTACATTACATAACAATATAAACCAGGTAATGAAACATCTTTATTGAAAACTTTTTTAACATGACCAAGATACTCTTTCAAACATAAAACTGCATGTGATGACCTAGGGACATACATAAGAAAAGGGTGATCTATAAATCAAACTAAGTGGATAAACATGGAATAAGTGACACATTTTAGAAAATAGGAATTTCAATTAGGAATAAAGGGATCATGAATAATATGTCAGGATATATCATGATAATCATAACATGAGAAATGTGGAAAAAACATTAAACATTGAATCATTTAAACTGGTCAAGGATAACCCCACCAATACATAATGGTGGAAAATTCCCATAAAGTAATCAGGTTAAATCCCTATCCAAAAGTGAAATATCATGATATTAAACATTTTCTAATGAATTAGAGAACAATCTGGGCACACCCATCATATTCATTTCATTCTCATTATTATGTGTGCTACATAGAATATAAAAATTGATTCATTAATCATAATAATTTATTATACTATCAATGAATGTTTAATACATAAGTTTAAGTCCCTAATAAATACATATATGTCAATAAAGTTTAATAGATTTGGTAAAAAAATGTGTATGGTATTCAGTACATAATTCTTTTTGCATGAAAAATCACGATTAAATTTCAACATCATAATGGTGTTACTTAAAAATTAATAAAAGGTATTGATGAGATAGAAATGGTTATATATTCATTTTGAAATAAATTTTAAAGTAAGGGGGTATGAAATAACATATCCCATGATAATTAAATTAAGAAAAAATACATATGGTAATGAAGATAGTTGAAAAAAGTGGTGAAATGAAAATATCCCTTACGAAATTTCGGCATGGTAATGGGTGTGCATAAATATTATGGAAGGATTAATGAGAGTGAAAAGGGGGATCTAATAATTTATATGTTAAATGGAAAGTAAGGGGATATATACTAATTTATCATAACAAAATCAAATGGAATTTAATACAAATAACATAATATGAATTCTTGAATGGAAATGATAAGAGAGAAATCCCTTACAGAATCTCAGCATACTAAAAGCTTAGGTGAAGGTAAAAATGATAGAAAATAAATTATAAATCATTAAAATAAAATCTATTTTATATTGTTTTATGTTTTTAAATAAATTACATCCAAAAAATTGGCATTAAGACGAAATATTCCAAATAAGGTGCTTGAATTGAATGGATGAGAGGAAGGTGGGGATCCCTTACTTGAGTGTGTGACTCGAAAATCATGGACGGGGCTTCATTAGAGCTTATAAAAGCCTTGTGAAAACTCTAGATAGTAGAGTTAAGAGTATAAACATGATACAATGAGTTTGAATGGAGAGTAATGGGATATTTTGTGGGTTTATGAAGGAAAAGAGGGGGGTTTCTCTATTATTTAGGTTTTAGACTCTACATAATAAAATATTCAAAACCAACAAACCATCATATAGTTTTTATATGGTTTCTATGAAATCGTAGTAGTTTTAATTATGTTATAAGTAAAAGGTACAAATGTAATAAAATAATTCATTTTCTTTTGTGGAGGTGAGCCACACACTTAAAAAATGTTTTTAAAACCTTAAAATATATTATAGGTTTGAGAGGACCCCTATTAGATTTAAAAAAAATTAAATTAAATTAAATTAAAATTATTTAAAAATGGAAAACATTTATTTGGTCATGTATCTAATCTATAGTAAATATTACATCACTTTTGGGTCATTATGATGTTATAAAACACAAAGTATATTTATATGGTATTTATTTTTTACCTAAAAATTCGATTCTCAGAAAATTATAAAAAATTCACCTCTGGATAATTTTAACATTATAATTCCAAATATAAAATTAATTTTATCTAAATAATTTTAAAATATGTGAATTTTTACTTTTAAAATAAAATTTACATTTTTTAATAAATGTTGGTTTTTTACAATAAAAGCTTTTGAACCCTTATAAAAATTATACTTGACTTCATAACAATTATATGATCATTTATATTTTCTAAAAATAATTTAATAATAATATTAAAATATGATTTATTTCAAAAATCCAATAATTGATAAACTCAAAAATTAAATTCGAATATTAACCAAAAATACAATTTATGCTTTATTGTATCAAAATAAAATCCATTTACAACATAAATATAATAGGATAAAAATATATTCATTACTCTATACAAAATAAATATACATATTTACATTTCTAGATTCTTCATACATATCCCTTTAATACAGCAGAAAATTCCTAAATAGTAAGGTGTGTGTTGGTGGGACTTTCATGTGGTGATTCGGTGGACATGGTTTGGGTCATGATCTCGATGAGATTGAACTTCTCCCATAAACTATTTTTCTCATGCTTATGTTGTCAGATATTGGAGTCAGATTCATCAAGGGTAAATATCTAAAATTCTATCACCCTTGAATGCTCTAATAAATGGGATTTATAGGGAATGATCCTTCTAGTTGAGGTCATCACGTGTTTTTCCAGAGTAAATTTGACTTGTTAAACCCCTATATTTATACTATCCATGTAATCACTATTCAACAGATATAGTTTCAACGTTAATGATACTTAGTAGTCATTTAAATTCAATCGGGTATAATAAAATAGAATAATTTCAGGTGTTTTTTATAACCATATTACAAGATGATACATTTAAATAAAAAAAGAATTTATTTATAACACTTCGGTTCATTAAAATATTCCCTAATTAATAAATTTCTACCTTGAAATTTTTATTTACCGCACTAAAACAGATGAGGGAAACTCTGCTTCATCACCTCCTCTAGTATCCATATTTCTTCTTAAAAATTTTGGTATCTATGAAAAAATTTGATAGGGTGAATTGTCTTATTTAGTATAACTTTTTCTCTATCATCTAATATTTTCACTAGCTACTCCTCATAAGAAATTTCATTCTCCAATAGTACTACCTATGAATTGTGTACATGTGAGGGTTATAGTTTTTAGTTTATTAATATGTATACATTAAATAAATATTGTACCTGAGATATATTCAGTGGGATTTATAGTCGATAGAACACAACTATGATGCGATCAAGGATCTCAAATGAGCTGATGAATCTTGTACTAAGATTTCCATTCTTTTTGAAAATAATTAATTTATTCCATGGATATATTTTGAAGGAATACCATGTCAGTAACATCAAACTCTAGGTCTCGCCAACGATTTTCAATATAGCTCTTCTATTGACTCTGAACTGTCTTAATGTACTACTAAATGTTATTAACCTTTTCCACCATTTCCTTAACCATTTTAGGAACTAGTAGTTTTTTGTTCCCCAATATCATCCTAGCATTCAGGTGTTATACTCCTCTTCCCATAAAGGGCTTCAAAGTGATCCTTTTTTATTTTTGAGTGGAAACAATTTTTGTAAGATAATTCTACCAATGGATGATTTTTTTCAAACACTCCTTTAAAGTCCATATAAAATACTTGGACCATGTCTTCTAGTTTCTGAATAGTTTTATCTAATTTTCAATTAGATTGAGGATGATAGGCTATAATTAAGTTCATCTAAGTGTTCAAATCATGTTAGAGTCCTTTCTAAAACATGTAGGTGAATATTGGATCTCATTCATATTTAATCGATTGTGGAACCCCATTTAGCCTTACCACCAATCTGATGTATATATATTCAATTTAATCCAGTGATTAATCCACTTGAATTTAAATAAAGTGAGTTTTATTTATAATAAGATATATATTATCCCACATATCATTGTTTCCCCTGGATATCTTCGAAATTCTAGTGACAAAGTCCTTCATGATGTTCTCTCATTTCCAGGATAGTATGGGTAATGGTTACATCATCCCCTTAGAATTATTCTTTTCGACCTTCACTTGCAGATATACCAGGAAATTTGATGTATATGCAATGATATCATTTTTCACATTGTCCCACCAATAGTTCTCATAGATAACCTAATACATATTTGTGCTTCCTAACTGAATGGAGAAAGTTAAACTATGTGAATCATCCAATAATTCCATCCTAATCTCCAGATTTTATGGAACATGTAGTCTTGAACAAAATCTCACAACTTTTTAATTAACATTAAACTCCAAGGATTTTCCTTTACTTATAGTTTCCACTTTCTATTGAATTACCACATCATCCATTTGAGCATATTTTAACCTCTATATATGTTATGGTTGAGTAATCATTTGTGAAAGGATTGAGGATGTTCTTTACTTTATGATTTCCAAATCCATCCTTTCTAAATATTTTAATATTGTATCCCTATCGATTCTCATTACTTGTAGAATTGTTGGTTACTTTCTACATAGACTATCTGGAACTATATTTTCTTACCCAAGACTGTAGTGAATTGATATGTCATAATCCATGATCATCTCAAACCATATTTATTGCTGTATATTTAACTCTTTCTATGTGAATATATATTTGAGATGTTTTTAATCCATATAAATTTCACACTTCTTCCCTATGATATAATTCCACCTTATTTTCAAAGTTAAGATTAGTTCATCCGACTCTAGATCATGCATGGGATAGTTTTTCTCAGGAACTTTTATCTACCCTAAAGCATATGTTATGAATTTTTTATTATATATAAACACACAGCCTAATCCCTTCTTTAAATCATCGTTGAATTATTCAAAGAGTTATCCACATGTGGGTAGTGTGATAAAATGTGTAATGATCAGCCTCCATTTTAAATCTATAAAGATATCATCACATTTATCATTCCAAGAATAACGGACTCCATTTTGAGTTATCTTGGTAATAGGGTTTTACAATCATGATAAATTTCCCAAAAATCAATGATAATACCCGTCTAAGAAAAGGAAACTGTGGATATATGTTACAAATGTTGTACTTGGAAATCCTTCAATTAATTTATTCATTGAAGGGTCCAAAAATATCTCATATATTGTTAGTATATTCCCCAATAAAGATACTTCATTCAATTAGAACTTGATTTTTTTTTACTTGGAATAAATATTCTCCTTCCATAGGGTGTTTAGAATAGTGTTCAGATGCACATCATGATCCTACTTTATTTTTGGATTATAATATAATATAATATATAAATACTACCACAAATTTGTCGAGGTAATCTCTAAAGACTATATTCATCAAGTCTATGAATATTTTTGAATCCTTAGTGAGTCTGAATAGAATCACTATGAAATCATAGCGATCGTGCCTTGTATATAAATCGATCATGGGGATATCTTCATTCTTCAACCTTACTTGAAAACGTCAAACCAAATATCCAACGTGGAGAAGTATTTTCCACCATGTAGCTGATTAAACAAGTAATAAATCCAAGGCATATGATACTTATTTTTTATCTTGATATTTTGAGCTCATGATATTCAATGCGGAGGTGTATTGAACCATTCGTCTTCTCAATGAAGAGGAATGGTGAACCCCACGGTGAATCTCTTTGGTGTATGAACCCTTTACCCATATTATATTTTAATTGTTTCTTAAACTCATAATGTTTCACAATAGCCATTCTATATGGATCCTTAGATAATATAACTCTCTAGGTATAATCTCAATTTAAAATTCAACCTCTTATCTCGGAGGAAGACCAAGTAATTCCTCATGAAACATGTTAGTGTATTCCCTCACAATATGCATGTCTTTGAGGATGGTTCTTCCCTTAGATAAAATAATTTTATCAAGATAAAACTTCTCATAAGGAAATAATATATATTCTTGAGATTATGGTTCTAAAAAAGATTCATACTCCTCCTTTCACTTATATAGAATCAGGTGTTGATTTGAAATATGGATATTGATTTCCTTCTCATGGAAATTTATGTTGGCTCGATATAGGGAAATCCAATCCATGCCCATAATTGCATCAAATTTCACTAAAGGAAGTATGGAATGGTTTTTTGGGAAGTTCATCCCACAAAATATGATAGGAGAGGAGTTATATATATAGGATTCAATAATTTATACATTTTTCATTTTCACCAACATATCTACTTCCATGCTTTGTGGTTGTGTTTGAAGAGTTCTACTAACGTTCATGATATGAAGGAATGCATAAAACTATATATGATAATCCTACCTTTCACCTTTTGATTTTGGTACTACATTATCCTAAATATACTTCGGGATGCGTATTTTAAACAATTAAACACATAAAGGGGAATCTAATTACATTAAAGGGATAAATTATAAATTACATCAATTTTCTTAACATATGAATATCTATAAGTCAATCTATGTTATCCATGATCTATTTATTAACATTAATTATTTTGGGAATTCTTTGTGTTCCCGTAATAATGTTTAATAAGGATCTTATGAATTTACCAAAGCATATCCCCCAAGAGTGTCAAACTAGGTGCATAGTAAGACCCGTTTTTGTATACCAGGTTACCCTGAGTCGGGCACAGAACACCTAGTTGAAGTTGTTAATCCACGATACATCTATGTAAGAAACGTGTCCAATTTTAGTATCTATATAGGGAAGTATTTTTTTGGTAAACCACTATATATATAGTAACCAAAATTTAGGTACATTTTCTTATACATATCCTTATCCCAAAGTCTTTCACTATAGTTTTCTAATCTTAATCACAAAATTAACTAATCTTTTCCTCCAGTACCTCTAATAACAATCATGTACTTTATTTCAGACTAATACTTTATTTATCACATAATAATACAATCAATACAAATGTAATGATGAAGAAGTATATTTTCTTTGGTAATTAGGTATATTACTTAACAACATAAAGTAGGGTATAAAACATCATTATTGAAAACTTTTTTAACATGCTCAAAATAATCATTTGAACGTAAAATTGCATGGGATAACCTGGGGAAATACATAAGAAAGGGGAGAGATATAATTACCATTAATGTAATAAACATTTCATAAGTGATACATGTTATATAATAGGCATATCAATGAAGAATAAGAGGAAAATGAAAAATAATTCATTATATAGCATGATAAACATAACATGGGAAATGTGGCAACACCGTAAAATATTAAATCATAAACATAGTTCAAGGATAAACCCATAAAGATATCATGGTGGAAAAAGTACCATAAAGAAATAAGGTTCACTACTTGTACCAATGTGACATATCATGATACTAATTATTATCCAATTCATTTGAGCTCTATCTGGGTTCACCCATCATATTCATTTCATTCTAATACTTAAATGTGCCACATAGATCAAATGACATGGATTCATTCATCATCATAATGAAGTCGATGATCAATGAATTTTAAAGAAATAAATTTAATTACCCAATCAATAATTATTTGTTTATAAAGTATAATAACTTTGATATAAAAATGGGTATGTTGTTCATTGATGAATTTTTTGGCATGGAAAAGAACTTTTAAATTTTTGCAGCATAATACCGTTATATTCATAAAAGGGATTAATGAGATATAAAGGGGTTTATAATCATTTGAATATAAATTTTATTGCAAGTTCATATTTAATAACATATACCATCATAAGGAAATGAATGTAAAATACATAAGTTAAAGAAGATACTTGAATGAAGAGGTGAAAGGAAAATATCCCTTGTGCAATTTCAACTTGGTAACGGGTGTACATAAAGGATCATGGGATAATTAATGAGAGTGAAAATGGGGATATCATAATTTTTAAATTAAATGGATAGTAAGGGTAATATATAAGAACATATCCCAACAAACATAAATGTAATTTAATAGACATAACAAAAAAGGAATTCATCAATGGAAATGAGAAAAGAGAAATCCCTTGAGTAATTTCATCATAAAAATGGATTAGGTGAAGGTAAAAATGAGAGAGAACAAATAATACATAATTAAAATAACATCCATTGGATATTTGGGTATTTTTATAAATAAATCTCATAATAAACAATTTCATTTAAAAATTAAAATACTTAAGACGCTTCTTGAATTGAAAGGAGGAGAGGAAGGTGAGGATCCCTTACAAGAGTGAGTGACTCTAAAATATTGGGAGGGGATTTTTGAGTTTGGAGGAATATATATAGTGTAAGGAAGATTAGAGGATTTATCAAAAGAGTTTTACTGAAGATAAATAGGATCTTGGGTGGGTTTATAATGGAAAAGAGTGTGATTTCTTTATTATATAGGTTTTGGACTCTACATAACAAAATATTAAAAACCACAAACCATCTCATGGTGTTGCTCATGCTTTCTACCAAATATGAGTGGTTTCTATTATTTAACTAGGATAAGGGCCTAACGTAATAAAATAATTCCCTTTCTTAGTTGTAGGTTAGTCACACTCTTTAGATAAATGATTTTAAAAACATAAAATATATTATAGGTTTTGAAGGATTCATAATGGATTTATAAAATAAATAAAATAAACTTAAAATCACATTATTTTAAAGGGAAAAAATTATTTTGTTATGGATCCAAATTTTATAAATTATTACATAACTTTTGGTTTATTATGATGTCATAGAACATAAATTATATACGATATATAATATTTACCTAAAAAATTCGATTGTCTCAAAAAATTATGAAAAATACGCAATTTAATAATTTTGATATTTTGATTCCAAAAAATGTACATATTACTATTTCTAGGGTCTTGATACATATCCCATTAATAAACCAGAAAACACCCTAAGAGTAAGGTGATCATTGGTTGGACTTTCATTTAGTGTCTTGGCAAACATGGTTTGGGTCGTGATCTTTATGCGCTTGAACATATCCAATAAATGGTTTAACTCATGCTTAAGTTATTGGATCTCAGATTGGGTTTGATCAAGGGAAAATCTCATTAAATGTTTTCTCCTTTAGAATATCCAATAAATGGGCTTCATAGGATATTATCCTAGCAATTGAGTATGTCACTTATTTTTCCTATGTCAATAGGATTTGATAAAATCCTATATTTATACAAACCATGTGATCAATATTCAATAGCTATATTATAAATAGTAATGATACTTAACAATCATTTAAATCCAATTGGATATAATAAATCAAAATAAGTGCATGTTTTTTCTATAAACATATTAATTGATGAGACATTTAAATAAATAAAAAAGGCGAATTTTTTTTATAGTTCTGTTTGTTACATGATTCATCTATAAAATGACAAGGAACTCATATAATAAGACAAATAACATATTGTTTTGGTGGTATCTACCACAGAAAATGGATTAGTGAATTGGTATGGTGTCCTCTTAGTGGACAAGGCATTCCCATGGGAATCCAAGGTCAGCTCAAGTATGATTATTCCTATAAATATGAAAAAGGTCAAATCAGTAGGCACCATATACTCATATCATTTGTATACATATGTAATCATAGGAAATGTAATACCCATGCCAATTATATTTTAATAGGTTCAATACACTACCTTTCATCATACATGGCAAGGTAAAATAAGTGCATACGACCAATTATCAGTTCAAGTTTCAAGGGTAAGGTCCAAGTGATGTCTATACACATATTATTTCCTTTTTAAAAAATTTTATTCAATTTATTTAGCTTAAATTACTTACCTTATAAGCAGTCAGGTTTAGAATGCCCAAACAATGCCCCTAATAATCACAATAAAGGTCACCAAAGGTAGAAAAAAATAATTCACCCAAAATGGGTGGTCTGCATTGAGGTCTCAACCTCCAATGGTGTGAAAGGGGTCTAACTAGGTCCATAAAATACAATTTAGTCAATTAAATATGAGGAATATGAATTTAAGGAGAAATGCCTGGTGAAACCAGTGTGCTCACAATGAAAAAAATTTATAAATGGAAAGACTTTAAGTGATAATTCATAGATCAACTACTTATGCATGTAGTAGATGTCAAATCCAGTATCTACCCATAGTTTGGCCAAGATTGGAAAAAGATTGAAGAAAATATGAACTCCCTGAAAATAGAGAATATTATCTCTCATTAAAATAGAATCATTAATAGAAATACATAAAATAAAGGAGCATAATGAGTGGTGATATTATTGATTTTAAATCAACAAGATGAACAAATATTGATTCTGAAGTCGGATATAGAAGTTATCAAAGAACCTAAGAGGATTGCATGGGAAGAGCTTTAATGGGAGAAAAATAGAAGGGGTTGTATACTAGAGGAGAAGATAAGAAAAGGGTAGGTGAGTTATAAGGAATTGAAGGGGCAATTTTAATTTCAACCCTCTTTTAAAGGGAATTGAGTTTGACTACATGGTTGACCAAACTATTTCCCAATTGTGCATTGATTATTATCTAAGGTAGGGGCTCCCATGGTTTATGTGCATAGTTTTAGAAATTGTGTTAAAACCGTTCCATTTTCCTATAATAAAGTCTGTATTTGTTTCACATGGTTTTTTGGTCTGGGTCACCTGCAATGTGCACTAGATCACCCTACACACTTTGATGAATCTTTCACTACTAAAAAATAGGCTTTCGACAGCACTGGATTTTATCAGTGTTAGAAACAATGTGCTGATAAAGGTACCCTTTATCGGTGATAAAAAATATTGATAAATGGTACCTTTTATCAGTGATTTTTTTCTAGCACTGATAAAAGGAACCCATTATCAGCGCATTTTTTTAGCATTAATAAAAGGAAACATTTATCAATGCATTTTTTATTTCACTAATAAAGAACCCACTTTATCAGTGCTTTATTTTTAGCAACCACAATGGAATCCTTTATCAACACATTTTTAGCGCTGATAATAGTATGAATAAAATGATATAATAAAATAAATAAAAAATAAAAATGATTTTCTTAAATTAATATTAAAAAAATATTAATTAAGTAATTATTGATAAAAATGAATCAATTGATTATAATCAATATAGATTTTAAATAATATATGTTAAATATATATATATATGTAAAATGAAAATTAAAAACAAGTAAATTGAGAAAAACATTAAACATTTTATCAATTAAATAATTATTGATAACATTAATAAATAGTGTATATTAAATATATATATATATATATGAATGTATATAAATATTATTTATATAATAAAATATATTATTTATTCTTTACATTAAATAATAATATATTAGTGAATTGTGGTTTGTAATAATAAATTAATATAAATAAAAAATACTGACTAATTGCAACAATTAATGGAAATAATTGAATGTCATTTGATTTTTCAATTTTACAAAGATCAAACATATTATATTGATTTTACAAATAAATAATTAATGAATTTTTATATACATACTCATATACAAATATATTTTAGAGAATTTAATCAATTTATATTATTTATTTTATATATATTTATTTATTATGTTATAATATTTTTAATATGTATTTATCATTATTTCAATATTTATCCATTTTTTAAATGACTTATATTAATCAAACTTATTCAAATTTTCAATATTGTATTCATTTTCAATTAATAAATTTTACTCATTTTTAACATGAATGCGCATATATTTAAATATTCAGTAATAATGTTAAAAAAATTAATAATTTATTTGTAAATAAATATATTTTTATATGTATATTTATTATTTTTATATATTTATAATTATAAATAAATAAATAATATTTTTTAGAAACTATTTATAGAAT
This sequence comes from Viscum album, assembly GCA_963277665.1. Lineage (NCBI taxonomy): Eukaryota > Viridiplantae > Streptophyta > Magnoliopsida > Santalales > Viscaceae > Viscum > Viscum album. The sequence continues at coordinate 1,462,426,099 of OY728139.1, forward strand.
TATAAATAATTAATTATAAATTTATAATAAATTTATTTAAAAAATGAATATATTTACTATGTTTATATATATATGTAAATATATAAATATTATTTTTTATAAAAGTATTTATATAATTATAAATAATTAATTATGTACTCAATGAATTATAAATTTTATTTTTCCGAAAAAATTATAATAAGTATTATAATTATATAGAATAATTATACTTTTTTAAAAAGTATTATTTTTTTAAAAAGTATTATAAGTATTTATGAGTGATTTTTTAGCACTGATAAAAATAGAGATTAATCATCACTGATAAAGATTCATTTTATGAGTGCTTATTAACTTAGCACACATAAAAGGTATCTTTATCAGGGATTTTTTTGAAGCACTGATAAATGTGTCAGGGTCTATTTTAAAAATTATAATCACCATGAACCAGTTCACAATATCTAAATCTCTCCGTAGAAGTAACCTACTATTGGTGCTCCTCATTGTTGTATCCATGCTCCAATCAAGGCTCCAACTATTCCAAGGCTCGAATCCACGTCTCGATCGATTCATGAATTGAATGAAACCAATGCTTGAATGAAATCCATGTTTTTTGATATCTCTAATTTCCCTTGGTTATAAACTGAACCTTCCCATCCCACGTCCATGTATCCAAACAAGTCTAGTTGCACTTTCCTATAATAAAACAACCCAGAAATAATTTTTTTAGATATATTGTTGTATTTTTTTACCTGATAGCACATGTCTCTCCATGGGACAACATTTGTACTATGCGACGTGAATATGTCAAACCCAATGTTTGGTTATGTTTTTTTCAAGTATAATAGGTTCCCAATAATTATATTCCATGAAATCTACCTTTTTTGAATCATCAACGTTTGAAAAATTCATCCATATAGTGATCGGTGTTGTCATTGGTTTGGAATATAAAATTAAAAAACACATGGGAACCTATTTTTCATATTTCGATTGGGAAATTAATGTTATATGATTTCCTTGATTCACCTATAAACAAAAGAAATTTTTTCACCAATCATAGACATATCGATATAGTACCTCATATGATTCAAAAAAATCAATTTTCTTTTTCCAATCCTCAAATATTATGTATTCGACCTATATGAGTACCAACATCATTTGAACATCCTCTTTCTTGATGTAAAGAGTGTGATCAACTCTATCTTGAAAATAATAAAGCTTTAGTAGGTATTGATCCAACCTTAAATATTAGGACCTAACTGATTAATTTATCTTATATATATAATTCTTTAACTTCCACACATTTCTCTCATTTTCATCCATAATAATCCCTCATAGTTTCTCAATGTATACCCCCTCTTAAGAACTCCATTAGGGAATATAGATTTAACATCCATTTGGTATACATTAAACTATATCTTCACTAAAATTTACAATAATAAATAAATAGTTTCTAACTAGGATATGGGATTTAATTTATCATAAATATAAATTCCTTTGAACTAGGAGTTCCCCTATCACACTATCCATTCTTTATTTTTAGTTACATTTCCATAGTCAATTAATTTATTACTGAACACCTACTTGGTTCTGATATCATTATTTGTATTCAATGCATGGAATAATTTCTCATGGCACATTGTTCTTATTCAGATCAAGTTCCTCAAGCATAGATTTGTTCCAATTATCATAATTTTCAGCCTCACCAAATGATTTAGGCTTTACATGGGAAAAAGAGGGTTTTTTGTATAGTCTTACTCCTTTGAGTTTTCACAAAATCTTTATGATCACCAATGATAGTTTATTTATTGATTTCATCCTTTCTTGTATTTCTTGCAGCTGATAAAAATATATCCATCTATGAAATGATAAACCACTCATTAATAATTCAAAAATAATAATTCATTTATTTCATCACGAATATAATAAACACTATAAGTTTTTTACTTTAATCCTTCTAAAAATAGATCAATCCTTAACATTTTTTTGTTCCACCCTTAGGAATCACATATTACCATCCATTTAATTATCACAAATGGGAGGCATTACCCCTTTCAGAGAACACAATGGAGTAAAATGGTCATTCTCATTAGTTTCTTCTCCCTAATAGTTATTATTCCAATTTTTTTATTTGGACTCATCCCCCATCTATTTTATGTTTATTGTACTACTCTGAGCAATATTCATTATTTAGATTAGTACTACTTTGTGTATTTCAAAAAAATAGGTTCTTGTCCATAAGAGATGGAGGATGAGTGTCAAACAAAAAAAATGAAATGATAACTATTCGTAAGATGATCTAATGAGTATGACCATTATCTTTACCATTCACCTTTGTATGAATTCAAAGGATAAGACCTACCATTGTGGAATATTTCTTTTCTTAATTTAAAATACCTATTTTATTCAAACCATACAAAAATTATCTGAAAAATCGAATTTTGAGTTTCTTTTATTATAATTATCTATAACTTTCACCTTTAATAATGAATATCTTATGTGTATTTATTTATTTATTTAAAAAATGAATATTTTTTTAACCCAATAATAAATATTTTATTTTTCTATGAAAATTCAAAGATTCAATCCAACATATCATATTTTTTCCTCATCGTCCTCACTTGTTTATTGAATGTTTGATGAGATTTATTTCTATTTTTTTATCGTCATTATTTCTTTAGCATTGGCATATCGCTGTGGTAAAAAAAATCATAGTAAAATCATTATCCATAGAATTAATGTATCATTTCATATTTATGTTTAATTTATTTCTTTTTAATATTACTCATATAATATTTTTTTCTTGTACAAGTGTATTATTTTTTTCCAATTGGGGTGGATTGTTCGAAGTTGTTTTTTCTCATGAGATATTGGACTTTGAGCCCACAACTATGATAATTACAATAAAGAAATGTATCACGAATTTATACAACCATCATGAAAAGGTAAATTCTTACTACTTATTTAATTAATTTTTTCAACATATTATCTAATATTTTTAACTTAATTTCCTTATCATTATTTAGTTTTTTTCACAAATATTTTGGGAGGTGATATTTTTCTTTCAACTATCTACAACAAGCCACAAACAAGATAAAATTATTACTTTTCCAATGTAACCATGTTTTCCATTTTTATTGCCTTCATTTTTTGAACTACAAACATTTCATATTGATTTCACTTTTTAGAGGAAAAATAATTCTCATTGTTGAAATATAGGAGAGTAGAGGAATATCATGTGATCATTGTGGTGACTTCTCATGATATAATAGGCACACGATCTTCCACTACTCTTGAAACTTTCAACAATGAGAAATATTTTTTATCTGAGAACATTGATTAAAAATGTAGTTTTAGAATTTTGACATATAAAGAAAATGGAAACGTTGTTTTATTGGCAGTTATTATTGTTTTGAGACTTTAGGATGTGTATGAATCAATCAATCCTCAATCGAACACATGGTGTGACATGTATAACTCAGATTGCTTCTTGTTATTTAAAATAGACATTAATTTTAGTAAAAATAATAATGAAATAATCAAAACTAGGAATACATATTACCATAATTTTGATACATTTTTTAAATGATCCATAATTCAATTGTGATGTGTAGGAATTATCCACACCTTAATTCGATGCACTGTGTGACTGCTATGAATCAATGTGATTGTTATCAATTTAGAATCTAAGGTTTAGTTAAAAAGATATCACTCACTAGAAAAACAAAATAAACTCATATTTTGCTAATAATTTAGGAAATCTATTCATAAGTCATTTTAGATGTGTAGGAATCAGTCTCACATCACATCGATACACGATCTGATTGGTATGGGTCAAAGTGTTTGTTTCCAGTTTAAAATGTCATCTTAATAAAAAGAAGTGACATACTAAAAACTGAGAAAACACATTTATATTTTTTATTATAATATAAAAAACGATCCATAAGTTTTTTGAGACAAGTAGGAATAATTAGTACCTGAATATGATGCATTTTGTGACCAGTATGACTCCACGTGTGTCGTTTTATATGAAATTGACATCAATTTCTATAAAAAAGACATCTGACCTACTCAAAACTGAGAAAAAACATTTATATGGTTTTTTTAATTTAGTAAAATATTACATGTTTTATTTTTTGATGTGAAAAAATTATCCTCACCTCAATCTGAAACATGATGTGGTCGGTATGACTCAATGCGCCAGTTATCTGTTTAAAATCGACAGTTTTGTTCAAAAAATATCACTCACTAAAAACTAAGAAACCATGATCATATTTTATTTTTAATTTAAGAAATTTATTCACAATTAATTTTTACATGTAAGAATCAGTCTCATGTCAAACATATACATGATTTTATCGATATGATTCAAGGTGTGTGTTTCGAGTTTAAAATGACGTTTTAGTAAAAAAAGAAAAGTGACATACTCAAAACCGAGTAAACACGTTCTGATTGTTATTACACTTTATGAAAATGATCCATAATACATTTGGGATGTTTAAGACATACCCACACCTCAATATTATGCACATCATGACCGATATGACTCAAAGTGTTTCTTTTTATTTAAAATTGACATCAGTTTTAGTATAAAGGACAACTAACATTAAAAAACCAAGAATATTCATTTGTATTATTTTGATACATTTGTAAAATAATTTAGAAGTTATTTGGTACATTTAAGAATAATTCACTCCTAAATTAAATACATGATGGGTTTAGTATGACTGAATGTGTCCGTTATTTGTTTAAAATCAATATTTTATTTCAAAAAGTTACAGTCACTAAAAAACCCATAAAACATGCTCTGATTGTCTTTATAATTTAGGAAAATGATTCATAAGTCATTTGTTATATATAGGGATATGTATCATTTAAGAACAACACATTATGTGACTAGTATGAGTCAAAGTGTGTGTTTCATTTTTAAAATAACAATTTAGTAAAAAGGACAAGAAATGTGAAAACACATTCCGATTATTTTGATACTTTAGAAAAATGATCCATAAGTCATTTGAGACATTTAATAATCATCCACAGGTCAATATGATGTATGATTTTTCCACTAAAATTCCGGTATTCGAGCTTCATAAAAGCACCGAACACCATCATTTCTTCCATAGACATACTAAGAATTCATATAAGGATAAAACTAAGGATTTAAACATTAACTAAAAAGGGTCAGTACCTTGAAGAAAAACTAGGTTCTCGCAACATTATGTTGTGTTATCCATTTACACTTGTTCATGTTTCATACTAATTATGTTCTTTTTTACATATCCTACTTTTTTATATCAAAAAATAGGATAAAATAAAAAGGAAAATAAAGAAAATTAAAATCTATTTTAAATCTTATTTCCTAAATAAATATTATTCAACAGGGTTTGTAATTATCAAAAGGGGGAGATTGTTGGAAAAACATATGTTGTTCCAATATATCTCAGTTTTATGAGTTATAATGATTCAAATAATACATATTTTTATTCTAATATGTTTATCTTATGTGTTTTATTTTTTCTTATGTTATAATATATGAGATAATTGTTTCAGAGGAGTTTATTTTATTCTTAGTATAAGTGATTATATTTTTCTAAGTAAAATTTGCAATCAATGAAAAATAATTTTATCCTATAGGAATCTAGTTTTGAGAATTTTTCTTCCATTTTTTCAAATTCAAAAACTCAATGAAGAAAAATTTATTTTACTATATAAGATATTATAGTGTGAATAGAATGGATTACTTCCATCATGTTCAAAGTTATATATTTTAGTCGTAGAGTACTTATGAAGAGTCTTTATCTTACATAATGTATATTCACAAATGATTATCCTGTGATCACTAAGATATGTTTTGAAAGTTAAGTATTACACTTTAGTAACATAATTATCTTATGAAAAAGAATTATTCTACATAACATTGAATTCCATTTATCTTACGCACTGTTGAAGTCAAATATTTTTTTAACTTATAAATCCTATTAAAATTTTATTTTTTGGGAATAGTTATATTAGTTTGTTATATTACGAAGAACAATATATTATTCATATCTTCATGATTTATTTTATAATGTTTTCATAATATCAAGGTAATTAATTTCATTCATTTAAGCATATCAAAAAATGAGTTGTCTAATTATGGAAAGATAGATTTGTATAATGTTTTGTTTTTTTAGGAATGGAAAGACCATAGGAAGAATATTTCTCACATCACTATTGCATTACTTTATTCCATATTTGTAAGGAATGGACACATGCCATTAAGAGCCCATATAATCAAATTTTAATCAAATTATTCACTTTTCCATTGTTATTATCTCGAATTATTAAGTTCAAAATAAAAAAATGAGATATAAATTTGAGGGTTAACTACTGTATTAAAATACAGAGATAGAGATGTTCATGTACATATGAATACTCATATAAAACTAATGAAGAACACATGTACATATAAAAAATCTCATATAATTCTCACGTGTGGTGCTTGCAAGATTATCAGTTTCAATAAAAGATCATCCAGAGCTGTGGTTATAAGATCATAGTCTTCATAGGGAATATTTTTATTTTCCATCAGTTAATTCTTGAAACATTGTGCTACAATAGTTTTTTACAGTTCATTCATCTCTATTTTATCTAAACTCATTTTTAGTGAGTGTTTTAAGACCGTGGATAGGCCTTTCAAATAGAGTTCCTGGTTGAAAGATCAGGTACCTTTGTAACAAGTAACAACTTCTTCTAATCATCTAAGATCCCCCAAAAAAGATATATCATTGTGAAAATCCATTAACTCATGGATTTGAGTGTTGGTGGATTGAAATAGTGGATTCCTGATCCCTGAACCACTATAAATATCTTGTGTTCAATATCTTTAGGATAATATTTTATATTTCTTCTACCATATTTTATTAAGTAAAATATTTGAACATGCATACCTTGAAAAGGGTTGTTTAAAAGTAAATAAAACATTAGGAACTCAATTCATCCCCCTCTTGGGTTTTCATTTATCCATTCACTAGGACAAACATTTTTTATTTTCAAATCATATTCTCTTTATGATCTAAACTAGTGGATTATTTTCCAAAATATATTATCAGTTTCTATATGTTTCATTAATATGTACAATTTGTTTTCGTTGCCACTAGTAAGAGCTCAATCATCACTAGTTAATTTTGAATTATCACTAACTATTTCTGGTTTGATTTCATCATCTTTTCCATCAAAATATTCTGAAATCTACTCACTATTGTCTGTGAGATACTCAATATTTTATTGAATATTTTAAGTTATTTTACCTGGTTTTTATTAATTTTTACATCAAAACAATAATATATTTTATAAAATATCTCATTCTATCATCTATATCCATTCCCAATAGATAAATAACCCATACAAACTCTATTATATACCTTTTAATCAAAATTTCCTATCCTACTTCCTTATATTTTAATATAATAAGGACATACATTGATCATGAGATATTTCTTTATAGGATATTTTTGTTACCAAAAATCATAATGTGTAGTATTTTTGGGTTTCAATAGACATATATTATTAATTTTCACTATAGTAAACAGTACTTCATTCCAGAAGTATTTTTTGTCTCCATTCTTAGGAATCATTCTTCTACCCATTTCCACAATTCTCATATTCTTCATCTCCATAACACTATTGTATTGTGGTGTATAGGATGTGTTATGCTGATTCTTTATTAAATTATTTTTAATATAAGTTTCAAATTTATCACTCGTATATTATCTCCCATTATCATATCTCGATTTTCTGATACACAAACTAATATCATTTTCAACCTGCCATTTGTAAATTTTGAACATCCTATTAGCCACATATTTGAGCTTGATGAAATGAAAATTATTATTAATAGTTAATTAATATATGAATATAGTTAAATAAAGATTAACTTTGGTATACTTCAATCTCATGGGTTTACAAATATTGGTGTGGAATAATTATAATGACCTTTTAGAAGTAATAGCCACCTTATTACAAGTCATTTCGGTTTCCTTTTCCTTCTGGAATGTTCTAAAAATTCCATTTTGGTCTCTCTCAAGCATGGGTAAGTATTTTTTCACTTCAGTTTTCATAACCAACTTAGGCTTTTTGGATAATATTCTTAAGTCTACTATGGAATAATAGGTTCTTATCTTTTTTGATTAAGTAATACTTATTATAAGGATAAACAATCAAGACTAAATTTCTTTTAGTTTTAATTTCTTGAGACAAGTTTATTCAATCACTTATGATTTTAATTATGTGTGTATTTTTTTTTAAATTTAACCTCATTCCTATTATCATAATGTTTTATAAAACTCAACAATTTTTGATCTATCCCTTTAATATAAATAACATCATCTAATTTCAAATTATTATTCTCAATATGAGTTGTTCCAATACCTTCAATTTGCATGGAAGTTTCATTACCAAATGTTACTTTACCTCTTTCATTTTTCCAAATGTTATTACTAATTTTAGAATCACCAGTCATATGGTAGTAACAACCACTATCTAGTATCCATAACTTTTAATTCTTTATTTTTTTAAATAAAACTTCTTCTGAGCCATAATTTTCATCATTGCATGCTTGAACTAGTTTCCCATTATCATTTAGAGGGTATCGACCAAGTAAACTTGTCATGAATATATCTACATTATGTACCTTTTCATAACACCTTCCATATATCTCTTTAAGTTGTTGAAACCACTTCTGTTTTAACAAATTGAATCTAGTATCTATTTCTGTATTGTTTTTTCAAAGTTTACTTTCTTCTAATTGGAATTTCTCCCCCTTGGATTCTTTCCTTATCCCAGAAAAAGTTATGTTTTACCAACACATACATGATTTATGTCCAAACAATCCATTACGCTGGAAATATCCATAAAATATATATTTTACTAAAAAAATTGTTGTATCCAGAAGTTTTCTCCCCAAAATTTGACATTTGAGGAACTATTTGTGTTCGGTTCCATCTCTGATTTGACATTTAAGTTTTTTTCAATATTCTTATTTTATAAGGTGATCTCACAAGTAATTTCTCTATATTTTTATTAGTCCTTGTTTGATATGAAATAATATTAAAACTTATATTCGTAGTGTTAATAGTTATTGAAATAGATTTTTTAGGTGATGAATTATTGTGGATTATTCAGTATATTTAAAGGATTCTCCCTTGACTTTAATAAATTTTTGATTTCCTTATTGATATTTGTCATATTTTTCTTAGTTTCAAAATAGTTTCATTATGTCATTGATAATTCTTCATCCATAAATCATAGTTTTTCTTCATGATCTTTTTTCTTCTTCTCATATTTTATAGCTTTAAACCTATTATTTTTATTCTCTTTTACAAGAGTTATCTCCCTTTTAGATTGGTCACCTTTTTCACCAACTAGTTTCATATTCTTCTTTACCAAAGTCGTATTATATTTCTTGTGTAAGGTGTTTTGATAAAGGCTTTCCTCATGTTAAGTCTTGATAATGTATTCATAATATATTTGTTCTCAGTTATCTTTATCAATATTAGGTGAATAAATAGTTTTTTTAACGTGATTCAGAAAATTTGTAGATTTATCATATATTTTTTAATCAGATTCACTGCATGAGATATGATCATTTTCCTATTCATTTCTCATCAAATTTCTTCTTTTAGTTGTTTGAATTATATTCTTATTTCCACCATACTTTTAATCTTATTTATGTTTTTATCCAATTCTTTCTATAATCCTTTTAATCATTTTCATATTCATAATATACTCCTTTATTCTCTAGAAAATTAATTACATAGTTTCTTGGACCATTGAATTTATAAAATCTACCAAAGAATATATCTTTTCACTTTATTTTCCTCTTCTAAAACCTTTTAGAAATGCATAAATTAACTCCTTGATAGTATTATTCACTATAAAAATCACTTGAGTCAAAAAAATCTTCATCATTAAAATTTTTTATATTTCTCATGGATTAAAAATCCATCTCTTTTTTCACTTTCATTTTGAATGCTGGAAGATTTTACATTTCATAATACATGAGTATATTATGTTACTCACCAAGAAAAAGATTTTATATGTATTAATGTGTATAAATTTTGGGATCAAGTAAATCTATAAAATTTCTCATCAAATTCTTCATAATTGTGTAGTTATAAATTTTCTCACAAAAGGCTCAAAACTTATTTATAACTTTATTTATCTTAGTAAAGAAATATTCCACACATATTTCCTCTACCATTTTGATATCTTAAAATTTTCTTCTCCAAATCCATTGTTTTTTCTCTTTGATGTTCACATTGTATTCATAACTACTCTAAAATGTGACCCAGATCTCTTGCTCATTTTGTATTCCCATATATTTAGTGTATAAATTCTTAGAAAACGACATGAGAACACCATTTTATACTTTTACATCCACTTCCACATTCATTTTTTCAGCAAGAAACCTCTGACCATTATTTATGAATGGTTTAAATCCCAATATCTCTACATAATAAAATTATAGTCTTAGAGATAAAAGATATGGAAATATTAAATTCTTCTAAATAAGATATTTTTTTCCATAGAATGTTGGTAGGACCCTACTGTTGACTAAATCGATATTTTCCATGAATCAAAGGAAAATGTTTTGGATATTATATAGGGACCTCCCTCTAATACCACTTTGAGTACTTGGTAGGATCAATTTCATCTACTCAGAGGGGGGGTTGAATCGGTGGGGTTAGTTTTTCAAATTTCATTTAAATAAAATAAAATTCAGTGACTTGTTAGAGTGTGATCCACTCAAAATATAAAAATTCATCCCCACACAACCATGAAGAAAATGAAAGATCAAGTAAAACATAATTTTTACAATGTTTAGACCCAATGGGGAATCCTATTCATTTATATGGCTAGTTATCTCCCCCACCGCATATTCTCCTCACTATATTCCCAAGTAAAATACTTTTAAAAGAATTCATGAAGCATCCCTCCACACATGTCAAGAGTCACACCCAACATCAAAGATCTATTATACATTAAAAAAGATTCTTAAAAAATGATTAATATCACAAAAATAAACTAGGTTTACTCAACAACATAAGATGAATATCCACATCCATTATCATTTAAAAATATTCAAGAAAGAATTGACCATAGTGTAGTCTTGAAATTCCCTTCAAAAATTTTCTCAAACTCAGACACAATCTACTGAAGACATGAGTTTCATAAAATATTGATCCTTTAAGAACAATCCTCAGCTTCAAACTCACCTCCCCTCTATGTATTTTCTTCTAATCAATAAAAATTATTAAAAGATCCCATTGCCTTAATTTTTTTAATGAATAAAAGAATATGTAATCATAATATCCCTAAGATCTCTATAACTTGGGTCAACAACCACCACCCCAGCATGGATTTAGAAACAAAACACTTTTCTTATAGATACATACATAACCATCCACACAATATTTTAATTAAAATTACCTCATGACACTTTAATTATAAAACCCCTTAGAAAATATATCTGAATATAATGAGGATTTTGAATCATCTATGTGGAGAACAAATGGATATTTAACAAGTTGGATATATGATTTTAAATTGTATATATAGGAAATTATCTATGTGATTCTCATTCACAAACTTAGAAAATTAGCTACATGAGTAAAAAATCTATGTGATTCTTAATAAAATATATATATAATTGGCTATAGGATTCTCAATAAGCTATATAGAAAATAAAATATGGGAAACCTTCAGTTATGTGAAAACCCAAATCAACTATGATAGTAATTTGAATACATGACACATATGTTTATGTGGAGAAATCAACTACATGATTTTCTTAAATAGATAAACTGACTATGTCAAATGACTATATGAATTTTCACTTCACCAATTGGGCTATGTGGATTGACTATGAGTTTTTCCTTGACTAATTCATCTATGTGGATTTTATATGCACTCAAACTCAAACAGAACTCTTTCATCTAGTCTACATCCCAACTAAAATACACTTTATTACATTAGGAATCTTTTTTCAATGAAATATAAATCCATAAAAATTAAATTAAGTATTAACAGACTATTGGGTTCCTCTATCAAGGTTTTAAAAAAATACAACAAACCAACCTCACCAAGAACCACAAGATGTTCAATATTTCACAAACCAATCCACAAATCCATGGGTTTCCTCAATAACCATCTTTTTATTACATTATCATGTTCCCACATATGTCAAAATTAATAAGTTCTAGGGGATTATATATATCAATCTCAATGTATTGAATTTGAAAATTTACCTTTATGTAATATGGAACAACATCAATATTTACTTCTTATTATATTAGGGAGATAAAAAACATCGTATATAGTTCAATATGTTGATGTTTCTATGTCACATATGTCCAAACCTTCTAAGCAATAATTTATTTTCTTCCTTTGTACTCAATTAACTTGAATTCTATATATCTCCAACCTTAAACATATTTCCCTTGTCTTGTTGTCATCTTATAAAAAATTCCCCATATTCATGAATTTCTTCAACAAGATCATCTATTCTAAATGAAAATTCACTTCCTTTTTCACAAATATGTGAAAAAGGTAACATATTGTGTTTTAATCCATCAATAAATAATTCACTTCTGGGTTTCATCTTTTCATTTCCAATGATAGTATATCCAATGACTTTGATTCTAAGAGACTCATAATTTCTTAAATGACTACCCCTTATTTGTAGTCTTCCACATTTTTCAATAATTTCAAATCTATAATCATATCTTATTAATACAAACTCTCCAATATCTGTGGACATTCAACTCTTTCGGGCTTCAAATAAATGTTAACAATAAAGGCCTTTTATTTTTCAGTTTCAAATTATCTTAATGCTTTTTATATTTTTCATTAAATGTTTTTCGATCTAGTGGAATCATAAGACACTCTTTATCAAAATGACTAGTATGATCACATATTTCCAAAAAAAATTCATATACATGAAATATATTTTTAGTTTTCGAACTGTATTTTTTAAGTTGTCCTTGAGTATGTCTTCTTTGAGTTGGTTAACTATACTTACAATTACTTCTATATTCAATTTATTTTTAAAGACGAAACTAATATATATTTATTATATTCTTGAATCCTCTATAGTGATGGAAGTATCTATAAAGATCTTATTTATCGTTGAAAATAGCATGTTGTCCATAATTGTGAACCAATATTCCATCAACCTCTTAACTATCAATATTGGTCTCTTTTTATCAAACAAAATTTTGGAATAATCAAAAAATAAATTTTTCATATTACACTTTTTATGAGAATTATTAGAGTTTCCATATGTACTTTTTTTTATCAATTTTTGATTTCTTAAAAATTCCATAATTCTAGAATTTAGTTGTTTTAGAAATATACATGATCCTATTAACATGATTATTTTTCTCCCACCCTTTACCAAAATCTTCATCCATGTTATTATCCTTTTATGATGATATTTTCTAATCTTTCCAAGATTCACACTCCTTAGATATTCAACCACCATTAGTAGTTTATTTTTAAAAGCTATATTTTCCTTATCCAACATCAACCGGTTTCTATTTTACAATTTCTGATTCTTTATCCAGTATATGTTTCTTTTATTCTTACTTTATGTTGAGTATTTTATCTTAGTTAGGTAACTTCTTCTTATTTTCAATTTATTTTAACAATCTATATTTTTCTTCTTCATACATTATTTCATAACTTTTAATAAGTTGATAATATTTATTTAACTTTTTATTCTATTTCTCTAGTTTTGTAACATTTAGGAGAAATTATTTCAATTATATTTTTATCATGAAAAATTAATTAGTTTCCAATTTTTATTATTTATATATTTTTCCGTTATCACTTTTAAATCTATCATTATTCACATTTTCAGTAAAAAAATTTGTAGCACCTTCGTCGCAAAAATTTTGAGTTTCAACTTCTTTTTCACTACCATAATATTCACTGCATTTTGAAAAAAAAATTTATTTAAATATATTAATAAATTTTTATTCTTGTATTTTGAATAGTACATTGATTTTTTCCCTTATTCTCTAGAGGTATTATTATAACTCAATCGTATTCATCGATATTTTCATCTACTATTTGTCTTGAATAGATTATTGCAAAATGTTGAACAAATCCATACTTAAAGAACATCAATGGTAAATTTAATTTATAATTATTTGTACATTTTCCACCTATTTTGAAAATATGGATATTAATTCATTAAACTTATTACTCAATTTATCTTCTAAATCTGAATCACTAGTTTCTTTATCAACAAAAACATTCATTGACTTTTCATTCTTATATATCCCTTCCCTTTTTTTCAATATTCACTCTTAACATTCTGTATATGATTATAATACTATGAAAATCATATAAATATATAATTTCAATATCTTCATCTTCTAATGAAGATAGTGTTAATGTTTTAGGGAAGAAATCTTATAATCTTCTCTATAATAGTTTAATATTAAAATTTCTCACCAAATATTCTTATGGTGATAACACTGTATTAAACCGAGTATATAACTAGAAAATTTATTTATCATATGTAACATCTCGGACCCGGATTCCACTCAAGAGTTCCGCAAGCTTAATTGGCCACATGACCTCAAGTACATCTCCTCAAACACCAGAGGATGTCGACTATCAGCAAGGGCATGGGGTGTGTTTGTGGGGAGAATATGACATCTTACCAGAGTATAACATGGTAGAATATATAATAACATAAAATTAGAATAAATAGTATAATAACCAGAAAAATTAAATAGTGAAAGCTGGTAGATAAAAAATTCCAAAATTCATCCCAGAACTAGATGATTTTTCTTTTTGTTTCACAGTTTTTTGTAATGTTTTGACATTTATATTCTGATTTTATAGATTATCTTCATGTTTTTGGAGGTTTTTTAGGCTCATGTGTAAATGTTTCATAAAATTTGACATGTATATATTCTTTTATAACCTTATTCCTTTTCTTAAACACCCTATATTACTTACTAGTTATTGAATAACTGAGAAATATTCCATCATCAATATTAGATTCAAAATTTTCAAGGTTATCCTTTGTATTGAAAATAAATACATTACAACCAAACACTATAAATTAATCAGCCATTGGTTTTTTCCATTATATAACACATAAAGTATTTTCTTTAAGAGATTTCTAATTAAAAAACTATTTATTATATAACAATATTTATTCGCAGCTTCTACCAAAAAAATATATAATAAATCTTTACTCATTGAGAATAGTCTGGGAAATTTATTGAAGATTTATATTTCTCTTTTTAACTACACCAATCTATTTTGAGATCGGGGGTGCATAAATGTTTTGATTATAGACATTTTTTGAGAAAAAAGATTCAAAATATTGATTTTCAAACTCACGATCATGATCACTTCTTAAGGTCTTAATTATAACTCCAATTAATTTTCTATAGATTTAGAATACCTGAAAAAATAGAAATAAGGGTAACTCATGCAATATAAAAATGTTGGATCATGTTATACAAGATATACACAATAGGGGGGTGAATTGTGTATTTCAAAACTTCTCAAGAATTCTTGATGATAATCAATTCTGTCCTTGTTTTTGTATCTGATTTTTTATATAGTAGAATAAAACAGATATTAGGACAAAATATTTATTGTGGATTGGGGAAAAATATCTCCAAGTCTACTCCACCAATACTCTTCTCCACGAGCTTCATGATTTTCAATATTCGGTCCTCTTTTCACAATACCATCCACAACTGAGTGCAGTCAGGTGAAACCTTTACAAATTAAGGCTAAAACAGAGCCTTCTAGTTCTAAACACAGAACTAATCAAACAAATTTTTATGAGAAGCCATTACTCAAAAGAGAAGAGTATTATTTTGATAAATACTTTCCAATTGAACTTCACAGTTTTAGCAGTATGCAACTAATAGAAAATGGATTGTCATCTTCATAAAGGTTGTTCTTTAGGTAAGAGTAGTTTTGAAACAATCCAATTGAAATTTGATCTTGAAATATATTCAGAAACAAATCAGTAGTAGATTTATGATAGATCTATAATGTAGAACAAGGAAATCTTCAATGTTTCTCTTTCTGATATAAGACATAAGTTTTTCATTCTTTGTTGTAATAGATATTTAAAATGTCTTTTTAAAGAATCAGTGAATATCTATTTTTTGAAACTCGAATATCTCCATATTTGTATAGTGTAATAACTCTGAATTTAAGAGATATCATGTCTCCCGTATAATATATAGAATTCAGATACAGAGAATATATATAATACATATGAGCGCCTTATTCATAAATTCATATCGACAAAAGTTTCCTAACATAGCAAAATATTCAAAAAAGTGTTAATGACAGAGTGGTCGTAAATTCCCTTAATAATCCTCATGAAATACTCCTCTTAAATTGACCCTTTTAATCATGTATAGTAGTCTTTATATTAGTAAAAGATTCACTTTAAAAACAGTCTTTGAATCGAGCTTGAAATAATCCTAATATTCCGAAAAATAATGTTGTACAATAAAGGGGAAAATTAAAATCTCTGACATTTGAAGAAGTCAAATGTAGGGTTCCAAATATAAGGTTTATGACGAACATAAGGTTGATTAAAAATATAAGGTTGATTACAGTTGTAAGGTTGACGATTGATACTTTTGTGATCAACTTTCAAACATATGGTATATGATCTATAATTTTCTTTTCTTCAGAACGTATGGTATATGATCCATATTTTTGATAAAATGTAAGGTTCATTACAAAAGTAGGGGTTAGGATCCTTACTTTTCTCATATTAAAAACATAAGGTTTCTTCCAAATGTGAGGTTCCTTTACCATACTTTTTTATCAACATAAGGTCGATTAACCATACTTTTCTGAACTCTCGTAAAATAAATGTCAGATATAATCCTTATATTATGCTTTCCAACATATGGTATGAATATTGTTTCTAGAATAAGCTAAATATATTTCCAAAGACTTTGACAAATATTTCATGTGAATCACATTAATTAATATTATTTCATAATTGAGAACATATAGAATAGTAATTTCTTAAAATAATCTTAAAGTAAAATCATTAAAATAACAAATAAGGGTATTTGTGAGCATTAAAATCATCATAAACATATAAAGTATTATTGAATCAACATGCTCAAAACTCTCCCCCTTTTTGATGATCACAAAACCTATAAAACTATTTACATATAATTTAGAATTTTGCAAGGATAAAAACAATATTTAATTTTTACTTCCAAATGTCTCTTTGACAATATATAATATTGGTTTATCCAAATGTTTCTCCAAAGGTTCTCTATTTAAAATATTTCTTTAAATAAGTGTATTTAAAAGTAAATTTATCTTCTTTTAAAAAAATTTGTGTTTATCCAAATATCTCCCCCTTTTTGTGAGGTCAAAAAGAATTATTGAATAAGAAATATAAGACATTTAATGTACCACTGAACTTGTAAGAAAATTTTATGAGATACTATTTATCAATAAAAGAATTTGGATTTTTAAGAAGTCTAATATAGATATAAATATATTAAAAATACATTAAATATGATAAACATGAAATTTCATTGATAAAACAATATACAAGTACTTTAATGAACATGAATCAAGGTTGTAGGGATAAAGGTTGGGAAAAGGGTTTCTCAGCAATTTTGAATTATATCCTTTAACTATGCCAACTGTAACCTTAATCTCTTCCTAACACCATCTCCAAGATGAATGATTAGATCTCGTCCATATTGATTCAAATGAATATCTTCAATGAGGTTCACTTTGAAAATATCATGCAATATTTCTTTATTATCCATAAATTTATTGAGCTTCTCAGTGAATTTGATCAGTAATTCTCTAATACCCAGTTCACATGAGGTAAGGTGATTAACAAGATATTTTTTATTGTCATACAGAATAGAAAAAATAATCATTATTAAACTATAAATCATGAAACCTGTCAGTCATGTCGCTCATTACAGTTGTAATGGCTTGGAATATTTTGATCAAATTAGGTAAAGTACCTGATTTACCTACTTGACTTCCTATAATAGTGTAAAACTATTTCCCCATAAAAATTTTCAGTTCTACCAAATTTTATTTCAATTTAACATCATATTTTAATTGTTCAACTTAATCCAGCAATTCCTTTTTAGAAAAATCAACCTCTTTCTTTGAAACAGAACGATATTTTAGATATTGAAATCTCTATTTCTCTTTCTCTAATTCTATTCTTTAAGAAGCATTCTATTCTTGAGCTTTATTAATTTTTTTGAGAAGCTCCTCACCGTGATCGCACATAGAATCAGACACACCTTGTTCTTGATTCGCAACTGGATCTACCATGATCATTGGTAAATATTAATCTGTTAACTTCTCTTCTTCATCATGACCCACTTGTTACTCAACTAATTTTTCTCCTAAAATATCAACTGAAAAATATTGTTCAAGAACTTCTGTTTGAATTTCAGAGAAATTTTCTTGAATATGTTTATCTTCATTCTCAACTTTTAAAGGCAGATGCTTATCCTGAGCAATTATTTCTTGAAATTCTTCTTGAAGTTGACTTTTTTGCATTGGTTCTGTTTGAGAATTTTGAAATTTTATAGTGTCAATCTGATCCACTGATTGATATATAATCTACATTCCTTGAGATTTTTCAATTTGAGGTAGCTCCTCAGTTCTTTTCTATGACTCATCCTGAGGAAAAACTTCCACTTCTTCTTGAGAAGTTTCTTCCTCTTGTCTTTATTCATGAATAGATTCTTGTAAAAACATATAACATAAAATATATATTGTTTCATTTATTTGTCCCTATAGTAGGTTCCAGACCAACTATTCTTTTCCTTGAAATAAAATGCCTTACCTGGTTTTCTTCATCAGAAGTTTCACCTTCTGTTTTAAATCTTATTCTTCTTGATGTCTTTGAAACTTCTCTATGTTCTGGATTCATCCATACCTTCTTTAGATTTTGCAGGTTTCTCCCCCTGAGCAGAATCTTGATCCTCTTCGTCTCCAGAAAGCATTATTTTACCTTTCACAGTGCTCTATAAATATCTATGCTTTCTCAATGTTCCATAATTCAACACATTACTATGATGGAATCTTATTCTCACATCATCAGTCTTACCATATATTTCTTAAACAAAAACATTGAAATAAACCTTCAATAATGATAGAAATTTATTAGAGCCTCAGGTTGAAAGCAGTAATTAAATTATCTAATCATGTATCTAGGAAAAATTAGCTTTATGTCACATAAAAATAGAAACATTGTATACATATCTGGAAAAAGAATCTTCTCAACCTCAGACATCCTTGCTGTTATCCCAGTCTGAATAAACTTAACCAAAATTTTAGGATCTGGTTCTAATTATTTTACCAATATTTTCCTTATGTTAGTAGTTACAAACATAAAAGACATAATATCCCAAGATTTATGATTATTACCCCTTATTTACTTCAGATCAAACGGAAAAAATCCCTCATGAGGGTAGTTCAAGATCTTTTCTATTTCAATAGAAGAGATTGATAATTCCTTGTCTTAGATCTTCTCAAGAATAGAATCTTCTATATCACCCAAACTAAATTGAATAGTTTTAAAGAAACATCTTAACTGAAATTCATACAGAAATTCAATGTAGTTTTAACTGAATGTCATTTCAATACCTTGAAAGGATAACTCTTGCTTCAACATCATATTCTTCTGATACAACCATTCTAGATCAATTACTTTTCCCTGAAGGATTTTCCGTTCAGTTGAACGCTAACGATTCGCATCAATGGGATCACTTTCTTCAATTCTCTTTGTTTTTTCAATTTTGGTTGAAAATCCCTAACGGTTTGAGGTTATATGGTTTTGAAGGAGTGACCAAAGGAAGGCGAAAATGGTTAAGGGTCTCGGTAATTCGAAAGGATTTGAGAAAATGAGAGGTTTTGAAATTTTAAATGGGCTCTCACAAAGCCTTGATTCTCATTTCATTACGTATATAATAATCACTACATAATTTAAAATAAATTAAATCATATGTGGCATATTTAACATTTACTATAGAATAAAAATAAAAGTGTAACATATTTAAAATATAAATAATTAATCATTTTAAATAGCGAAGAAAAAAATTTAACAATAAAAAATATTATCATATAAAATTAATATTAAATAAAATTTATTTAAAAATAAATAGAATTAAAAAAATATTTAAAAATAAATAAACCTAACTTCCCCTATATATTATCAAAATTTAATGTGGGATGTGGGTTAGTAAAAATATCAACTAATTGAAATTTAGTACTTATAAATTCAAAAAATATATCCTTATTAAGAACATGATCTCTTAGAATATGATGTCTAATATCAATATTCTTAGTTCTAGAATGACAAATAGGATTTTCTTGAGATATTTATAGCACTCGTATTATCACAAAATATATGTGTATTATCAAAATTTATTCAAAAGTCTATAAGAGTGTTTTTATCGACAAAACATGGGCACAATAACTACCTACAGATACATATTCTACCTCGGTAGTTAACAAAGAAACTGAGAGTTGTTTCTTACTAGACCATGAAACTAAATTTTTTCTAAAATGTAATAGGTTCCTGAGGTGATTTTTTCATCTAATTTACAGCTTCCAAAATCAGCATCCGAGTATGAAATTAAATTAAAATAATTTTTTTTATAACAAAGAGATTGAAAAATATTTCCTTTTAAATATCTAAAATTACTTTTGACCGCTGTAAGATGAGATTCCTTAGGATTTGATTAAAATCTTTCATAAATAAATACTGAGTACATAATATCTGTCTTGCTATCAGTAAGATATAATAAACTAAAAAACATACCTCTATATAACTTGTTGTCTACTGGTTTTCCATTTTAATCCAAATCATGTTTTATATAAGTACACATATGAGTTGTATATGTCTTTCTATTTTCAAGACCAAATTTATGTTGTAAATAAGTAATTTATTTACTTTGATTCCAAATATTTACAAAATATTTTTGATAGATTTGAAGTCCAAAAAATAAATTTAGTTATCCCATCATTCTCTTTGCAAATTGTTTTTGCATTAATATTGAAAACTCGTGACAATGTTTTTTATTTGCTGATCCAAAAATTACAACATCAACAAATATTTGAACCAGTAGAATATTAGAATATATAGTTTTATTTAAAATTGTTGAATCTGTCATACCAATAGTAAAATAATTTTTCAAAAGAAAAGATCAAAATCATCTATACCAAGCTTTAGGTTCTTCTTTAAAGCCATAAAGATTTTTAGTAAGTTTAAAGACAATGTTTAGTTTTAGAGAATTTTCAAAACCAGGAGGTGGATCAATATATACTTCCTCTATTAAATAACCATTTAAAAAGAAAGTCTTAACATCTATCTAAAATAATTTGAAATTCATATGAGATTCATAGGCTAATAGTATTCTAATAGATTCTAATCTAGTTATAGGGGAAAATTTCTCATCATAATCTATACCTTCTTCCTGATTATATACTTTAGCTATTATTATTTCTTTATTTATAGTTATAACTCCTTGATCATCTTGTTTATTTTTAATGACCCATTTGGTTCCAATAACAGGATAGTTCTTAGTCTTTCAACTAATTTCCAAACTTCATATTTTAACTGG
Organism: Viscum album; assembly: GCA_963277665.1. Taxonomy (NCBI): domain Eukaryota; kingdom Viridiplantae; phylum Streptophyta; class Magnoliopsida; order Santalales; family Viscaceae; genus Viscum; species Viscum album. The sequence goes on from OY728139.1 coordinate 1,462,447,743, forward strand.
TTTAGTTCTAATTACATTGCTATCATCCGAATTACATCAACTAAGGCTTCTTCTATTTATTAGGTTCTAATTGAGATAGAACGGTAGAAAACTCAACTAGATTTCCTATATTTATTCTAGTTATTATTCTTGAGTCTAAGTCTTCTATAGCTGTTTCTAAAGGGTGATTCTGTACAGTTCTATATTCTCTAGGTAAAACACTATTAGCATCATCGGTGACATGTTCTTCTAAAGTAGACTAAATTTTGTTTATATCATTTCCAAATTCAACGTTTAGTTTTTCTAGTCCCATGTTATCATCAGAGTCAAATTAATCAATTTGATCATTCCTTTTGTCAAAAGGGTCAGATTCATAAAACATTACATGAAATAATTCTTCAAAAATCCTACACTTTTTATTAAAAACCCTATAAGATTTGGAGGTAGCAGAATATCCTAAGAAAATTCCTTCATCAGATATTGGATATAACATACGAATATTTTTCTTGGTGTTCAAGAAGTAAACCTTACATTCAAAAAATTTCAAGTATTTTACTTTAGGTTTTCTGTTATTCAAAAGTTCATAGGGTATCTTTTTTAAAATTGTTCTGATTAAAACTCTATTCATTATATAGCAGGCTGTTCTTACAGCTTCTACCCAAAAATAGGTAAGAAGACTATATTCATTTAGCATAGTTCTAGCTATTTCTTAAATAGTTCTATTTTTTCCTTTCAACAGTTCCATACTGTTGAGGTGTTATTGATGCTGATAAGGTGTGTTTAATACCTATATTTTAGAAAAATGAATTGAATCCCTGATTCTAAAATTCTCCACCATGATCACTTCTTAGTGAAATTGTTTTAAATTATTTTTTATTTTGAACAGATTTTCAAAAACATTAAAATATAGTAAAATATTCATTTTTATATTTTAGAAAATATGTCCAAGTAAATATAGAATAGTCATTATCTAAAACATATATATATAATTTACCATCCAAACATGCTACTCTTGAAGGTCCAAACAAATCCATATGGATATATTCTAAAGGATTAGATGTTGCCATATTTTTATTTGATTTTAAGGATGATTTATGTTTCTTAACAATTTGACCTGCATCACAAAATCTTTCACAACCAGATTTAAGACTTGGTAAATCAGAAACTAATTGTTTCTTAGACAACTTATGTAGAGAATAAACATTGAAATGTCCATGTTTCTATTCCAGATCTAGGATTCCTTTATTTTAGCAGTTAAACAATTTAATTTTTATTTACATAAGGAATTTATGTCTAGGGTATAAACATTGTCAGTTCTGGGTGCTCTAAATTTAATCAATTTATCTTTAAAGATAGAATAATAGTTGTTATAAAAATAAACACAATAACCATCATCACAAAGTTAAGAAATAATTATTAGGATATGTTTTTATCTTTATACAAAATGTACTTTATTGATTGAGATAGCTTCTGGATCTCCCACATTTCCAATACCAATGATTTTTCCTTTGGCGTTGTCACCAAAGGTGACTAATCCACCATCCTTTTGAGTTATAGTATTAAAGTTCGATGATTTTCCACTCATATTCCCAGAGAAACCACTATCCATGTACCATATTTCGTTTCTTGTTCTATGATATGCTTCCTGTAAAGGCATTTAAACAATGGTTTATTTTGGTACCCATATTCTATGGGGTCTAGCAGTGTTAGATAGTAGTGATCTGGGAATCCAAATTTTCTTTGTCTTTATATAATAATTTGAGTTAAATACACTATTATAAATAAAGTATTTTTTAATTCCATTAATTTGGGGAATTCTTAAATAACAATTTTTAGTTATATGAAGTTTTGTTCCACAGTAATTGCAAATTAAAATTTTGTATTTGGAACAAAATAGTTTTTGTACAGTTTTGTTTTCTCACCATTATTGTCAATTCAATATCTTTCTTTATTAATCACATTATTACCAAGAATTTAATTTAAGGTAGTTAATCATTTTTTTTAAATAGAGATTCACTTTTTTAGGTTTTGACATCATATTGTACTATTTTTATCTTAGTTTCATAATCTGCACTGTTTGTGTTAAATGAGTAATATTTTTCTATTAAATCTGGATATTGTTTTAGCAATGTGTAACTTTCTCCTAAAATTGAATTGTTAATGTTTTTCAGTGATTTATTCTTCTTAAATAAGGAATCATATTTTTTTCTATCATATTGCAATAGGTTATAAGTTTTTCATTTGAACAGATAGGTACTTAATCAAATTTTGAAGAGTAATAAGATTGAACCTCATTATCTTCAGCCATGAAGCACATGTTTTCTTTTATATTTGATTCTTACTTTTCTAAGTTAGACTTTTATAAGCATCTGGAGTCTTCAGAATCACTCTATGTATCTTCTATTACTCTTTTATCTTTCTTCTCATAATCAGTATTTTTGATAAACCTATTTTTCTTTTCTCTTTTTAGAAAAGGACAGTGAGGTCTTATGTGAACCATTTACTTACATTCATAGCATCTGAATTCCATTGGATCTTTCTCATATTTCTTGAAGGATTTTCTGAATCCTTTCTTCTTATTATAAGATTTTCTGATTTTTCTATCCATCTGTGCCAGTTCCATCTCTAAATAAGATGAGTCAGAACTTTCATCCTTTTTGATCTATGGTTTCATCTTTCTTCTCTTCTTCTGAGATGTAACTTTCATAGAAGTATTTTCTCTTTTTATTAATACTTTATGCTTAATACCTCCATATTCCATCTAAACTTCATACATCATTGGGGTTCCAATCAATTCTCTCATGGTTGTATTTTTAACAGGTGATGACTTCCTAATGGCTGCTGATATCCCATTCCATTGGGTTGGCAGTACTCTCAGTAATTTCAAGGATTTATCTTCTTGGTTAATAGGATCTCCCAAGGTAGTAATGTTTTTTACTATCTTTTTAATCCTTCCATTCATATGAGTGATTCTATCACCTTCAAGATTTAAAAATGTGTCAAATTTAAACTTTGTTGTAGCATACCTCATTTGTCTAACCTTGTCAGTTCCTTCATAAGAAACTGTAATTTTCTTCCACATCTCATAAGTAGTCGAGCATTGAGATACTAGATTAAATTCATTTGGTCCTAGACCACAGATTATAGTATTTATATCTTTGGAATTTATGTCAAAATCTTCTTTAGTAGTTGCAATTCATGTTTCATGTTTCTCAGGAATTTCATAAGGAGTAAGAATTTTTTAGTAGACAATGTATCCATGATTCTTCAGGAAGATGATCATCCTTTATTTGAAACATCCATAGTTTTCACCATTCATGTATAGAGCTCAAATCATTGACATTCCATCTCTTGTATCAGTTATTGAGATATCTGTATAATCCTTCACTTTCAGCTTCCTATAGCTTTAACAATAAAGACTAAACTTTGAAACCCATTATTGGATCATGTTATAAAAAATAAATATAAGAGGGGGGGTGAATTGTGTCTTTAAAAAAATCTAGATAAATCATGATGATGATCAGTTCTTTCCTTTTATCTTTATCAGATTTTTTATGCAGTGGAAACAAATAGATATCAGGATGCAAAGCTTTATAGTGGTTCTGGTCACAAAGATCCCCTAGTCCACTCCACTAATGCACTTCTCTATGATCTTGGTGATTTTCACCAGTCGGTCCCCTTTTCACGAGACCATCCACAACTGAGTGTAGAAAGATGACACATTTAAAAATTAAGGCTAAAATAGTGCCTTCCGGTTCTAAACACAAGAACTAATCAAACAACTTAGTATGAAATTATGGTACTCAAATTAGAAGAGTATTGTTTTGATAAATACTTTCCAATTGAACTTCACAGTTTCAGTAGAATTCAACAGACAGTAAATAGATCATCATCTTTAGAAAGTTTATTCTTCAAGTAAGAGTAGTTCTAAATCGATCCGGTTGCAATTTCATCTTGAAATATATTCATCAAAAAATCAGAAATAGATTCATGATAGATCTCCAATGAAGAAAAGGTAAATGTTCAACTTTTCTATTTTTAATATAAGACAGAATCTGGTCGTTTTTTATAGCAAAAAATCTATAAAAGATATTGTTAAAGAATCAGTAAATATCTGTTTTTGTGAAACTAAAATATATCCACATTTGAATCGTGTAATCTCCCTGAATTTGAGATATATCATGTCACTTTTATAATTTATAGAATCCAGATATACATAATATATATAATAAATAATAGCACTTTATTCATAAATTCATATCCACAAAAGTCTTCTGACAGGTCCCAATATTCAAAAAATGTTTGAATGGTAGAGTGGTTGTAACTTTCCTTAATAATCATCATGAAATCCTCTTCTTAAATAGATCCATTGAATCACTAATAATTGGAATTAAATCAGTTAAAGATACTCTTTAAAAATGGACTTTGAATCATACTTGAAATTAGCCTGATATTCTATAAAATACCATTGTACGATATAGTTGAAAATTTAAATCTCTGACATTTTAAGAAGTCAAACGTTGGGTTCCTAAAGTAAGGTCGATTACAAACATATGGTTTCTTACAAAAGTGAGGTTGATGATCCATACTTTTCTCATTAACTTTGAAATGTATGGAATATGATCCATACTTTTCTTTACTTTATAATGTAAGGTATATGATCCATATTTTTTGATAAAACATAAGGTTTATTACAAAAGTATAGTTGATGGTATATACTTTTATCATATAAAAAACGTAATGTTCCTTCCAAATGTGAGGTTCCTCTACCATACTTTTCTATAAATGTAAGGTTTATTGACCATACTTTTCTGAACTCTCATAAAATAAATGTAGGATATAATCCTTACTCTATGCTCTCCAATGTACGGTATGAGCAGTGTTTCCAGAATACTCTGGATATCTTTCCTAACACTTTAAAAAATATTTCATGTGAATCATATGAATTAATTTTATTCTAAAATTGGGAATATAAAGAATATTGATTTCCTAAAAATACTTAATGTAAAATCATTAGAATAAAATATAAGGGAATTTGTGAGCATCAAAACCATCATAAGAATATTGAGTATTGTTGAAACAACATGATCAACAAAAAAGAATGAAAATGTATATATAGATAATTATTATACTAGAACATAAATGTAGTGATTACGATTTAATATGGAAACAATGGAAGTATAAAACAATTATATAGGAACCAAATCAAGGCAATGATAATTTGAAACTTATTTATTTGATTTGAAAGTTATTTTGTGTTGTTTTTCTTTTTCACATGGGTTATAGACTATCATTTAGGAATTAGAATTTAGGTTGATCCTTGACTAAACCTTTCCTAGTAATATTTATAAGTGATTAAATATTGTAATGTCCTTGTCTCTTATTCTAATTCCATGATTCTTTATGAAATTTACTTGGATTGTAAATATTTAGAGAAAACAAGAAATATAAATTAATAGAATATACATTATCATTTCATAAAGCAAAAAAAGCAAAATCATTTTTGGAATAAAAAAATATGAAGGTGTAATTTTCAAATTTAACATGATAATCATCATCACATAACTATGAGATAATAATAATAATATACTTTAATCCATCTATAAATATAACTTTATAAATCAAAAAAATGTTGGAGTTAATGATTTGGTCAAGTAAAATTATTTCCTTTCATCATTGTCACCAAAAGTGATATGTCCACCATGAACCCTGATTATATTCTTGAAACCTAAATAGCCCCCATTCATATCTCTGGAGAATCCATTGTCCAAATACCATAAGTTCTTTCTATATCTTTTCAAGTAGGTTTCCTACAAAATATTTTTATCTCAAAAATAACATTGGCACCCATATTTTATTGGGCCCAGAAATGTTATTAATAAAATATTTAGGAATCCATAACTTATTAATGGGTTTTATATAAGTATATTTTAGAAATTTAGAAATAAATTTTTTTTTTCAGTTCTATAATAATAAAAATTATTAACAGTTGTAGTGGAACTGAATCTAGTAATGAACTTATTTTTAATAATCCTTATTTATGTAGGCTGATATCCAATTCTAGTAGTATATTTAGGTGTAGTTTTATTTACAAGAATCTAATTCAAGGTATTTATTATATTTTTTAATCTCTCCAAATAATTTTTAAACATATCATTAGATAATTTTAAATCATTGATTCCTTTAAAAACATTGATCAATTTTTTCCTTCTCTATACAAAGATCAGTTTTAAAATGAGCATTGAAGGGGTGTTGCTTCTTTAATATTTAATATTTGTGATTAAGTTCATTAAAGGTATCATATAACATATTATAGTATTAAAAAACATGCTCACTAGAATTGTTTCATTCACTATTTTCATCTCCAAATATGATAGAAATATGAATAGGAGATGTAGAAAAAATATTAGATACCTCACATTGGTTTTTCATAAAACACATATTGTCTCTATTATAGTTGTCTTATCTTCTTGAATCTGATTCACTTGATCTATCCTATAAATAACTCTATGTTTATTTCCTAAATTTGTATACCACTTATCCTTGTCATCAAACTTCTTCTTAAATTTTCACCTAGGACAAGTTTCTCTGACATATCTTTTTCTCTTGTATTAATATAAGACCATCTCATTTACAGTATCATCATTCCTCTAATATTTTCTTCAATTATCTCTATTTTAAAACTTTCATATATATTTTGGCTTCTTGAATAATTTATTCCTTTTGTGAAATTTCTTTAATCATCTGGCTATGTGATCCATTTCTTCATCATTATCTCAAGATGACTCTCCATCACATAGTCTATCTTTTTTAGCATATCATTTTTTTCTTTGAGCCACAAGTATTGAAATCTACTAAATTACTATTTGGTTTAGCCTATTCTTATCTATTTACTTTTAGATCCCATTAATATTTCATGATCCTTCCTAGAAACTCCTTAATAGGAAATTTACTTACATTTGAAACTGAAGTTCATCTCCATCTGTCTGGTAAATATCTCAATAGAAAAATCACTTGATCTTTATTAGAAATTGGTTTCTCCAATGAATTCATCGTTTTCACAAAATCATTCAACCTAAGATACATATTAGAAATAGTTTCATCAATTTCACTTTAAAATTATTATATTTAATTTTATAAGTATTTAAATACATTTATTTGACATTAAAAGTTCCTTCATGAGAAATAGATAATGTATCCCAAATTTCAAATGCAGAAGTGGAGGATGATATCTTTTTGAACTCTTCATCTCCTTATTATAATATAAATAATTCATAGATTTATATCTATTATTATATGATAATTTATTAAAATCAGTCCATTCATCTCTAACAATTTTGGGTAATTCATATTTACCTTCAATTATAGTCTAAAGTTCAAAACTCACACTTTCAATATACATCTTCATTTTAATATTCCACTAAACATAATTTGTTCCATTGAAATTCAACAGCCTATTTTTATTAGATCCATATTTTCTACTATTATCCCTAAAGAATTAAATTTATAAATAACACAAATTTAAGAACTTTAAAAGATAAATAAATCACATTTGAAAGGATATTTCAAATATCCTCTGATATCAAATGTTGGTTAGAGTGATAAAATCAATAGGGGTGAATTAAGTTCTCAACAATAATTTCTATTTAATAAAATTAAAATTAAATCCCCCAAATAAATAAAAAGAACCCAGTTCATCAAAATAGTAGAATTATATAATTTTGATCTTTCAAATGATTTCTCAAAGTGGTATTAATGATTAGTTAAAATAATATTTGAAATCACATTAACTTTTGAAATCAAATTATTTAATAAAATGATTTATATAAACTTAAATTATGACTAACTGTCAAAGTAATGATTTGTTAGAGGTTTCAAATCAGTTAAAATCTTATCTTCAAAATAAAAAAAACAATAAATCACATAGTATAATTAAACAAGGGGTTCAATATCCAGCTGAAACTAAATCACCTACACTTTTAAATTACTTTATACCAATCGTTTTGTTATAAAAATAAATATATCCACAACTTGGATCGAGTTTTACAATTAAAATCATATAATGTTGTCTAGTAAAAAAGCCTCTTCCATGGTTATACGTGGGATATAAATAATAAATATGTCACGCAAGATATTTTCCACAGTTTTCATGGGTATAAAAATAAAATAATTTGGATGAGTATATGGTGAAAAATACAGTTCAATACAATATTTAGTGTGTATAAATAAATAGAGTAACATAACACACTAATCAAAAGTAAATCAAAAATAGATAGAATAACTGAATAGATATAATAAAAGATTATTATGATCGATCTGAAATACTTCAGAGGTTCAAATTTCCTAGAATTTTTATTTTTTAGAATATCAAATAGGTTCTTCAAAAAGTGAAGAAAAATAGACTATCATAGAGTCTGGAAAATTATTTCTATTTTACATCTGTACATATCCAAGGTACTTCCATTAAAATTTGTATTAGGTTTTGTATCTGATTCAATGTATTATGTTTTTTGATCAACTATATATTTTACACACCATTGGTTTTACCCAGACAAGATAGTTCTATAGAATATATAAGTCTCTATGTAAAATTATATATTGAAGAATAATAATAAAAATATCCTAGATCCTTGTACTGAGAAATAAATTAAAAAAATTGATTAGTATTGAATGCATCTATCGAGGAGTTTTGGAATCGTGATTCTAAAATACACATTTGGTTTCTAGCATTTAATTCCTTAAACTAGCCAATACAAGAATTGAATTCAAATAATAGAATATGGATAGAAATAGTAGAATACTGGTTTTATATCCTTATTAATAGTAAATCACCCCAAAGGTAGCACAAACTAGAGGTGATCAACTCTAGTGGTAGATTTGTTTTAAAGGTAGATCATCCCGATGGTAGCTCAGGCTAGTGTAGAAGAGCCTCATCCTAGTTGGTGTGGACTCGGCAAGTGCATCCAAGAGTCTTAAGATAAAATCTAGGAGGAGACATATTTCTGGTAATGTAGCAAGAATATTAGCAAGCATTGTTCGGTATTGTAGCATCCATAACTATTCATCTATTTGGTCTTTCGGGCCACCAGTTCATTCCTCGAGTCCCTTAAGGCCTTTGGTCCACCCAAAGCCTTTAGTCCAACTCAAGGCCTTCGGGCCACATGAAATTGTTCTTAAATGGACTTCAAAAAATCTACAAGGAATAAGCTCCAGATGAGGATTTGGAGAGCCGCATTCACTAGAGTAAAGCTAATAGATTAGAAAGAATGAGAAGGTTTGAAAATTAACATCGAGACCAGCCTATGCACGCATGATAAGCCTAGACAAACATCCATAAAAAGGTGGAGAGCTAAAATCATGATGTAGACACTAGGGAGGGAAAGTTTCAAGTAGTACAGTCGGGATTAATTCCTCGAATACCTTCTGGTCATGTAATTCCCCATAGCCTACAACCCATATAAGGGTTCCCCTTCAACCCTTAAATGGTGGATTATAAAAAACGAATAAAAATAAGGCCTTAGATCCATTTTGGTGAGTAGTAATTATTGGTCGTATCATAGTCCAACGGTAGATCTATCAATGGTATATCATCTAAACTAGTGGTATATGAGATGAGTGAAAGATCTTCCAACATTAGATCATCTAATCTATAGGTAGATCTAATCAGTGGTAGATCTTTTGAAATTGTGGTATATGTATTATACTGATGGTTGATGTCTTAAATAGTATACTCTACAATGGTATATGCATTCCACAGGTAGATCTGGTGGTGTTAATGATTGATCTTCATAACTAATGGTAGATTGTTTAAACTAATAGTAGATCTGTACTAAGCCATGTTTCTCCAAAAAATGATGTACTATCATAAAACATTAATCATATTAGAAATATAAAAAACATGATTTATGATCATTAAAATAAGGAGTTTACAACACACTTCATGCCTTATAATTCTTTGTTGTTGTTAGAAATAAACTTTATAAATGATTTGCATCACCATACAAAAATATGTGTAAAAACATTTTTCTTATCATACCATAATTCATATGGAATCCCATTTACCACTTAATTTCACACTTGGTTTAGTGTGTATTCTACAGTATACAATTTCAATCGCTAAAATGATAATGGAATATTTTCCTGACATGTCATAAATCTCTCAATTTCCAATAAGGTACGGTTCTTTATTGTATTGAAATCATGAAATTTTGGTGTATGAGGAGGAGCGACTTGATATAGTATCCCAAAAACTTATATATAATCAATGAAATCTTAGTTAAAATGATTCTTAATTTATTATAAGTGGAGTTTATTCATCTTATTACCAAGATTATTTTTACTTGATTCTTTTATCAATTAAATTTCTCAATAAAACATACACATCATTAAATTTATATGTCCATATCTACTAAATTCATTTATAAAAGTTATAAGTAAAGAGTATTCACCTATAAATTTTCCAACAAAATATACAGAAACACATCTATATGAACTAGTTATAGAATATTTGTGTCTTTTTCACCATTTACATTGAATTTAGATTTAGTCATTATTCCTTGTAAACATGCAAGGAATATATCTAAGGATTTCAGTTCAGAAAAATAAAAATATTCTTCTTGATATCATTTTCCAAACACTTCTTGTTTACATGACCAATCCTATGATACTTAAAATGGGTGTGATATGTTTCATGCGAATTGATTCATCATCTATTATCATGACTATATTTTTATATTCTAGTAAGTATTGACTTACAATCAAAAGCTACATGCCACACAATATCTTATGTTTATAATAGTAACACTCTTTATTTCCACACTTGAAAATAAGTCCATCTATGTGTAAACTAGACATAGATATTATGTTATCGATTACAATGAGAACATAATAAAAAATGAATAAACCTATAATCAATCCACTAATCAATGTGAGATTGTAGTCTTTAATAGCCATTGTATCTATTATTACTACATTGGAAACATGATGATCCATATCACCTCAAGTGGTCTTCTAGAATCTAATTGGTTCCTATATTTAAATAGAAATGTGAGAATAAAAATCTACATATAATATGAAATTTATATATATATATATATATATAAATATTAAATTAAATAATAAACATACCTAGAACTTCCCCTTGATTCTTTACTGAGGCATAATTATACTTATAGTTTCCTTTCTTGACATAATAAAGACCCATTGTATCTTATTCTATAGTTTTCTTTTATATATTTCTCTTTTTGGAAGGGAAGTTTTAATTATAATTAAACATGGGATTAGTCTTATACATTTTCTACATTATTTTTATATTGTTGAGCAAAAGGAAAATTAGTTTTTCATGCTTAATGTATTTTTCCTCTTAGATAATCAGAGTAAAGAAATCCAGGAGTGTCTTATTTATATTTTTTATGTTGAAATTAAGAATAAAACTTGAGAAGCATGAAGGATGTGAGGAAAGTATGTGTTCTATGGGAAATTCATTAGGCGTCATAAATCATAGAATTTTAAAATGATCTATGTAGCTAATAATTTTAACTATATTATTTCTAACTCAATATCATTCTCCTAAAAATCATGTAAAGAGTGACTTGGAGATTTCCTACCTCTCTTGCCTTGTTTTCTCTAGATAGATATCGAATAGATTAGGTGATATGGTGTATTCGTCCTTGTATTTATGGAGATTATAAATATCACTTTACATTGATGATAACATGAGGAATTGGAAATCCAATTCATCATCTAAGTGTTTCTAGAGTATATTTTATACATCCTTGCTTTCCTCTGAAGTCTCAACAAGAACTGGGGACTCTTCTACATAGTTTTTTTTAATTCGCATACTATGATGCATAAGCACTCGTACCAATATAGTAAGTAAGAACAACTGATGAGGGTATTATTCTCCAAGATTTATTGTATACATAATTTCATGGTAGAATGACTATCCATTTTATACAAAAAATAAATGTATATTTTTTTACATTATCTTGGTTACCAGTAGTGATATAATAAATTGATTTTATTAGTCTCCCATTATTTTATGAAATCATTATACCTATCACCATTGGTTATATATTGTCATATCACTTATATTTTCTAGATTAAACTATCTATATTCCCCTTCCAATAATCCAGATGTGGTCCAAAAAATTATTTATATGTATTTAGATAGGATTTTATTTTCAATAAAATTAACTCTTAGTTCCTTGATCTATTGAGAGGATTATCCAAACCTAAAATAATATAATCGAAATTCATCATTTCTTGCAGACAGATTACACTGTTTCATGATAAGGTAATCATCCCTTGACACTAACAAATTCAAGTCAACCAAAGAGTTTAGAACTCCCTAATAATTGAAAGCACCCTGATTAAGGCTATTTAATTTCTCTAAACTATGGTGGAATTTTAACTCATGTGATGGAAGGAATTAATTGAATTAATATTTTATCTAAGTTATTTTTTTTAACTTATGAAAAAAAAATTATTTATTTTATTCTCCACACTCTTTTTAAAATTATATGTATTTTATATAATTAATTAAAAATTTATGTTAAAATAATTTTCATATAATAGTTTTATTTTATTTCATCTTAGAATTATTTTTAATTTATTTACTCTATGTCATCACTATTAATAAATACAATAAAACATAAATCAAATAAATAAGTTAATAAATAAATATGTAATAAAAAATAAAGTAAACATATGATATAATCGTGGGTTTTTATGTACCAGTTGGTTTATCTGGCAAAAGATAAACCAACCTTAATCTTAGGCTAAATAACTCCTTGAGCCTATACATGGATCAAGTTATAATATTCTCGTATTAACCTTTGTACCTCCTTTATTGAGTCCACCTTGGATGGGGTCCTGAACAACCTCCTATCAATGGGAGCTCTAAAGTTAATAAATGATTTCTCACTCATAGGTGAGGGGAACCATGGTTTTAGGGTCATATAAAATAAACCTTAGACACATAGTCCTAAAAATATAGAGGGGTGATACATTGTTAATATTATTTAATATAATAACTAATTATCACATCAAACCATTTAATAAATTATTATATTAAAAAAACTCAAAACATACATAGACCGATCAATATTATGACCAATTACAATATTTGTTGACTATGAATTCAGACTTGCTACAAATCATTTTAATTCATTCATATTAATATAAATTTAATCAAAATAATAAATAAAAATAATAATAATTAATTTATTCTTTATATTAAAAATATAATCATATAGTCTTTGAGATATGAAAATATACCCCTCTTATATTATTTAAAATATATTTAATAAGTTTAATTTTTAATTCTAAAGTAATCAAGTACACTTTATGTAATGATGAGGCCACATGGTGTGTACCTTTTCAAAATTAAATTAAACTCATTACTTGAATATATTTTATACATGGTGGGAACTCTATAGGTGACACAACATATAACTTCTATATTTTTTTTAAATCTATTTCTAGAATTTAATTTTTACACAATGTGTATTTTCACTCAACGTATCATGTAATTCGCGTTGTTTATAGTCTTCATCATGTACAATATACTTACATGAAATGTATATCACATGGTGTGTCAAGATATACATGACATGTAGTTCCATGGGTTATGATTTTTAGTCTATCCAGTATCTATAACCACACAAAATTCTATAAAGATACCTGGCTTGTACCGCTAGCAGTACATGAGATGTATATAATGTGTATGGAACCATTAGATGTCACATAGTCTCATAATTACACGTATAATAATAATTTATCATTTATACCCACATGAAATACTAAAAATCACTTCGTATGTACCTATTGTAGAGTTACACTTGTCACACGATGTGTACAGCTAGTTACAAATTATGTAGTTTGTGTTTTTGTTTAATTATTCATGTGTTGAATCACAAAACATTATTATCTCGATTTGTACCATGTATGAGTTGAAACATGTTACATGTTGGGTCACACTAAAATTCAAAAGTATATGATGTGTGAATAATATATTTTTAACACATTTGGTGTTATATATATACATATATATTACATTTAATACATACATATTATATATGTATTTTTCATGCATGTAATTCATAAATATGATATATATATATATATATATATATACATATAATCATATCTCTCCCTGAAAATGTTTCATTTAATATTTAGCATTTATTCAAAAATTATTTCATAATATGAAACACAAAGGATATTATGTACTATACGATGAATGTGTATAATTTATTCAAATATTTTAATTTATGAATAAATGAGGCAAAAATTGAGAAATATTCTTGATTTACTATATAAATACATTCCATGAGATGGTTGACTCTATCTAATATGTTTGAATCCTCTTCTAAATCTATATTATTCATGAATAACTATTTATCTCACATTATAAGGTATGATCACCCCTTCGGTTGCATTGGTATCATCATGATATGATCATGGATCAATTGGTCGGTGTATCACCTCATAGGTATCATGATCTCATTCACTACTCCTCATGATCTTCCTTAAATATTCTCTTTCAAAGATAAAAAAATGGCTACAATAACTATGAAATATGAGGAACTCTATTTTACATTATTATTTCATGCATTGATTCTTAAAGACGAATCTTCTATGTTTGAGTTACCTTCCACTAAATGTGGCCATTAGATAATTATATAAAACCCATCATTGGTATGAAATTTAGGTTCCTAATTTTTTTACATGCTTGAATAACTTTTTTATGAATAAAAAAGATGTAAAACATTTTCATAAAATCTTATATAGGTTTTAGACCCTTACATGAGCTATGTAAGGGTAAATATGGTTTACCCTTATGTAGGTAGGCTTAATAAAGTGTATACCCTTATGAAATCCATTTCATAAAAGATGACATGGCTTTACCCTTATGAAATAAATTTACATGATACCATTATGAGGAAGTTCGGTATAATGGTAACCTCATTATTGCCCTAGTGCAAGGGGAGTTACATAAAGGTAGTACCCTTATGAAAGGAGTTGTGTAAAGTAATAAACTTAAGAAAATGGGTTTACGTAAGGGTAATTTTCAATTTAATACTATGCATAAAAGTATAAAAATTTCTATGTAAAGGCCCCTTATGTTTTCCATTGAAAACATATGAATTTTCTAGTGTACCTTTGCGTGAAGAAGTCGCATAGAGGTAATACATTAACATGAAGTAGATACATACAGGTAATATCCACTGTAACCTTACACAACATGTTAAATATAATAATTGTAAAGGTAAGGAGTGTTTTACCTTTACATAAAGCCTTTTATGTGGCCTACATAGGGTCAAAGGGAGGATACCCTTATATGGAATAAGGGTTCTGCATAAGGGTGAGTAGAAAACTATTAAAAATTGTTTTTAACATATTAAATGATTTTTATGGTTTATAAATTGTTTATAAATCATTTTAAAATTTATTTTTGGAATATTTTATTTATAGGGATGTAATTGATTAATTAATTATAAATTATATATAATTAATTAAATAAATGTTTATGAAACATTATTTTTGATGAACCTCACCCCAATAGCCAAGAGTCAGTGCCTTATATTATTACACTAGAATAGATACAATATTTTAATCTTAAAGGATTAGTTATTTTAACATTCTTGGAAGCCAGATTACATACATAAGAATTATATTACATCTTGAAATTAAAAAAAACATAGAAACTCATTCTAAAACACTCTTATTCCTTTTTCTTATCCCTACAATTCAATCATAATATACATATTCACATCCTAGGGAAAAATAAAACATAAGAAATGGGTTATCTCAAATGCTCAGTATGGGTAAACAATACATTTGAGGCTATCATAAATAAACATAAACAATAAGTAAATGTGAATAACTAAAAACACATGCTATTAAAACATAATCATGAGTGTAATGTGGTAAGAATATAAGCTGATCAAATATCTTCATATAAATAGACACATGAGAAATATATATTACCATGGATATTATACTAGACAAATAATCACATGGAATATCAATAACTTATCTGATAATGGGGGAATTCATAATGTCAAATATCATAAACCTACTGTGAATGACTCATCCCAGAAACCCTACATGAATGGGTAAGATGTTAGATAATACCCAAACTAGTTTTTTCATTTGACCTATTGATACATCGAGGGGATATAGTAGGCCACACTTATCACTTACTATATCAAATACATTTGTCATATGAAAAGGGTGAAACATAACCAACATAAACATTCGTATTAAAATTAGAATATGAAATGTCAATACATTAACCATAAACCATGAATGGTATCAAAATAAAACATCCACAGTCAAAAATGTCATAAAAAATTCAATAAAATATGGTAAATGGTATCTTAAGAGACCAAACTCAAGTATACTTAAAATCCAAGAAAGGATATTGGCACAGATGAAAGTATTCTAATGAAATCATTAAAAACTTCTTGAGAGAAATACCAATTTAATATTGAAATTATTTTAAAATGGGAATACAATTTCAAAATAAAACATTTTTACTGAAAATAATATTGTAATATTGTAATGTATTCTTTTTCTCATGCCGTATAAATTAAAAAAATAACTTTACTTCCATATTTTGTCGAAAAAGTCATAAAGTACCTCATTTGGAAAATTGAAAAAAATATTCCTTTTAAAAATTTTATAAAAAGAAAACCATGGATAAAATGGCTATAAATAATTTAATAATAATAGTAATAATATTTTCAAAAGAATATTTAAGAAACTTGTACATTATTGTTAAATATTTCCTAGAAAATTCTTATATATAAATTATCCCGAATAATAATGAGATTGAAAAATTAATCCTTTCTTTGTACATTACTTTAGTTAAGGGTGTGTTAAACTTATGTATAATGGTTGAATGATTTTATTAAATTATATCAAAACTATTTCCATTTTTATGATATTATATATGATCTTATTCTATAATTTTGTTAATAATATTTCATTATTACCCTTATTTTTGGTGTTAACGACTTCATTTTCTTATGTTTATTTTGTATTGTAATTCAAGATTATTTTGAATATGATATATTTTATTCATATATATAATTATACTAAGTTCATAAATATTATATTCACTCATCATATATATTTTTATAATCATTATTGAATGGTTAACATGTATAATGAATCTCATCGCATCGTAGAGATGGTAGGACGTATATACGCATGAGTGACAGTATCATTACCTTAATAGAAAACTAGTAAGGAATTGGATGGTATATTAAATATATAGAATAAATATCATGTAATATTTATTATTTTATATATTTTATTCATCATTATAAAATTATAAATAAATAGGTGATGAAAAAAAATTACACCACATCCGGGAGATAGAAAGTCGTACGTACGAACGCAAGGTGATATTGTTTTTTGTAGGATGGTTAAAAGGAGAAATATGGTTGTCCCATAATCACAATAAAATCTCAATATATAAATGATACTTGATTTATTACTTTAGTATGGAAAAAATATAGTATGATAGTGAATAAGAATAAATTAAATTAAATGAATTGGTAAAATCATTACCTCTTTTTCGGTGGACTTCATTTGGATCTCCTGTTAGGGGAAATAGGGTTTGTGTTTTTATAAGACCAGGACCTCCATAACATAAATAAGAATGTTTTAATGATACATAGGTATATTTTAGTCAATATATAAATCCCAAATTTGTGTGAGGAATTGAGGGAGGTAGTTCCCTTTTATTATTGAGGTGAGGGGCGCTTTTGGAAGTCCTCAAAATATTAAAATATAATAATGTTATTCTAGTGAAAAAAACATTTGAATGATATATAAATCAATGGGGGACGACATTTTAGACCATATAATATCCACTTTGTGATTATTTTCTATTTTTTTGATTTTTTAATATATTAATAATATATTAATTCAATAAAATATCTTTTTTCGTAAAATTTTATAGTATTCATTTAATTTGACTTTAAATGCATCATGCAAAAGTGGTAATTATAATATAATGGATTAAAACATCTATGATATATCTTATATATATATCTAATTCATTAAAAACTTTAATTTTCACAAATTATATCAAAATTAATATTATCAAAATAAATTATTTTATTTATCTATTAATTAAATAAATATTGTGTTAAAATTGAAGAAGCATTTATTGTAAGTATAAAAAATCTAAAAATTAAAAAAATAATCTATGATGAAAATAATTTCATTGTGATCAAAATAGTCATTTATGATCATTCATAGGTTTATTGTTTCCAAACGTGGACACATAAAAGATATTAAATACAAGATAGTGATATTTTGTAACTATATTTGACATTAAGTAATATATAAGTTATTTTCATGAACCAGTGTCCATTAAAAAACTCTAATTTAATAATAATGTGATACGGGTTAAATCCCCATCATAAAATATTTTATTGAAAATTTTTTATTATGTTTTTAATACATAACTATTTATTTTAACCCCTATTTAACCACTTTAACTCTAACTATGATATCAAGTAATTTATACGTTAAGGGTAAATATTATTACTATAAAATTCAAAGATACAACCAAATGTGACCTTTTAAGAATTATCCAATTAATTTTGAGAAATTTTAGTTTTTTAGATATTTTATATCATTTAATTAAATATTATTTGTCATAAAATATATTTAATTTTATTTTTGGAACTATTAATTATTTTGCCTTATACAAAAGCCAAAACAGTAATATAAATTCAAAATAAGACTTATAAAACATTATTAACCTATCAAATACATTAATAAAATTCAATTATGACATTAAATAACTCAAATTATATTTATTTTATTATTTTTAATATCATTTATTTGATTCTTCTGTTATTTGAACAATTAATTCTTAATCAATATGTTTTCATTTAAGTTAATTATATTATCATTAAAAATTATAAATAAATTATCATGATTTATATAAAAAAATTATTTTCAATTACTATTTATAGATGAATTTATTTTTTCTATAACCTTATATTAAAAATTCTATAGTCATTAAAAATATGAGTATGACATTTTTAACTTATATTTAAATAAATTATAATAAATTTCACATTATCAACCAAGTTTCTTAAAAAAGGTATAATTTCGGTCTAAATATTAATTTGGTTGAAATACACTCGTAAAATTAAATTAGTCCAAGTTTTCGTGTAATGTTATAATATTTAAAATATAATTTTTACCTTTAATTTCCCGATTATCCCATAATTGTGGAAATAAAAAATATTAAAAAAGTTACTATTAATATGCCCAAAAATAAAAGAAAAATATTTACATATTTTGGACCTAATGAGGCCAAATAACGAATCCATTTTTAAAAATTCAAAAACTAGAAGTTGCAATAATTAATTTAAAATTAATCATGTTGACGGGATGAGAAAACAGGTTATTAAAGTTTAAAATGCAAAATATTGAAACATTTTAATATCTAAATTCGACGTAAAATTAATTCCAATGACAGAAATTTGATTAAATGATAATAAAACAATCTATTTATTCTTTAAAACCAATCAAAAACATAAGCTGGCGTTATAAATTATTTTGATGAAAAATTTTATTTTCCATTAGAAATTAGTATTTTTCACTACTTATCAAAACATAAAAATTATCAGAAAAATACTAATAATCCAACCAAAATTTTTTTATATTCATATTTATAATAATAAGTTTATTTTTTCAAATAAATTATATAAAAGTGTCAAAATTTTGATTTAAAATAGGTTCTCCAATAAAATGATGAAAAACTGTTTTTATAAAAAATAATGGTTTTCATTCACTAATAGTAAATAATTTAATTTTTATTAGGATAAAATGACTTTGTGAGCATAAAAATAGTTCTGTATAAAAAAATTATATATAAATTGGTTCCTATATTCATTTATAATTAATTTGTAATCAATGAATTCAACTATTATAATCATAATTTAGTTAATTATATTTATAGTCACCAACATAACAGATAGTTTATATCTAATTGTATTAAATAATAATATTCTAATAATATGTTTTTTTGGTAAAACATGTCCTTGTGTATAACAAAAGCCAACTCGTTGTTTTGTTTAGTGTAATCTTAACAAGGTGTTTCATATAACAAAATCCAGTAAAAAATAAATTTATTCAAAAATGAAAATATTTTAATGTTTTGGGGTGTTACATTCTCCCCTCATTCAAAAAAATTCATCCTTTCCATTTAAACATGAGATTAAAAACTAGGGGTTTTTATTTTCAAATTAACTTTTTTGAAATCCCACATTAAAAAAATGATTATTAAGACCTCCACGTTAAAATAAAAAAAGGTAAGTATGAAGTTCACCGAATATAATACATACTAGGGTTACATTTAAGAAAATATTCACATGTAAGAGAAATTTAACCTTCAAGTCTTGATGGAGAGTGATAGAGAACATGATCAGGAGAAATATAACAATCATAAAGCTGTAAATCTACGATGATATAAGGGGCCATTTGATTCATCAGAAAAGAAGGTACTTGGATAACATGTTTTGTTTCAAGATCCTTTCCTTAGAGTTGAAGAATTTATTTACTTCATAGAATAACAACATAATGAATCATACTTACATGAAAAGTATAGTTTCATCCTTTAATCAATTTCTATTACAAACTCCCTTTTTTATCCAAATGATAATAAAATCAAAAAATATTATATTTATCTTAATCTTATAGGGTTCCATAAAAGAACTTATTCCTCGTATTTCATACCATTTAAATAATGAAAAAATATATACACTAACCAGAAAATCATATTGGACATTGGTAGGTCATACACCCTTTTCATCCTTCATTTGTCAGTTCGTATCTCGTGGCCTTGCCGTGTATAACGTGTTGTCACCTAACCTGTGGGTTTTCCTTTTTATAAAACTATATTATTATAAAATTCCTGATATAATCTTAAAATATTTAATATTAAATAAATTTTTTAACCACAAAAAATAATATCTAAGGTTCAACATAATCCATTCCAACCTTAAGACTCATCTAAAATAATTTATTCCAAATTAACAGTCCAAAATGCACTCTAGATTTACAAAATCAATCTTAGCATTAGGTTTCCCCCAAATAACATAATGTTTCTCTAATTTTCACATACCAAATATATGAATACCTTTATCACATTAAAACCATAAAAAACATTCATGCTTCCAAATCCATAAAGAATAAGTACATGGGTACAATCCTCATATATCCAATGATTCTCTTAACAATAATATCATAAAATAATTCTTGATCCCCAAAAAAACACAAATATATTAATTATTCCACTTTGACTGTAGTAATGCCAAAATCTTGTCCTTGATCCCTTTTCTTTTTCTTACCTATATTTCATTGACTCTTGGGATGATCATTTTCATAATTTACCATCTCTTTAAAATTGTAACATTAATCATTATTTGCTTATTTATTTCCCATGAAATCATGATCATGATGGCCTTTTTGTACACACTTGAAACAAACTCTTTTTCCTCTTAATAATATACCATATTGTGTTCTTCCGCAATTATTACATGTGGGAAAATCCATATTTCTCATCTTCCCTATATCTATCCTTTTTTCATCCATCATCTTCTTCTCATGTTTCCTTCTAAATTCATAATACTTAAAAAGTTTGTTCTTTACATTGTTATCATATGATGTTATTTCCTCAAATGATGATAATTTTTGGGAGACCATTTCTCTTCTAAATAATGGATTAATCTTAGAAAATATATTCTCATCATTATTTTCCATCATGTGAGTTGGTGAAGTTTTTTTTCCTTCTACTGGAATACATTTCTAAAAAATAGTATACACTAGATTTGTTTATGAATAATAATGCATAATTTAAAACTCATAAAATACATAACATAAAATTGAAAAATTTATGTATATCTAATCTCATAATCATAAACAAGGTTTATTTGGGGAAATATTTACTTTTAAATCATTTGTAATGGATTGTAAAGAAATTATAAATTATCATATGCATATCCCTCAGGAGTGTCAAACCATGTGCACAGTAAGACCCTTTGTCATGTACTAGGTTATGTAGAGTTTTTCTTGGTGCACCTTTTCATAGTTATTACTTCTAGGGATATTTATTCTAGAACCAAATCCACTAGTATTATCCATATAGGTATGTATTTCTATGAATACCCACATAATCTCTACCTTAAAAAAATTCTAAGATGTTATTCTATACATACCCTAAATGTTTATATTCAGATTCTGTTCTCTAATATATGTTTTCTAAAAATAATTTCTGAGGTTCCTACAAAACATACTCTAATACCAACTGTGACGACCCCAACCCTAGTGGCCCAGAGTTAGTTCCTTACTGTATTACATTGGCATAGAAACAATATTCAAATACAAAATGACTTATCTAGTTAGATGTCCTGGAATACAAATTACATACATGAGCTTTATATTACATCTTGAAATTAAAAACAACACAGTAACTCCTTTTAAAACACTCTTATTATATTTTCTTATCTTTAAAATTTAGTAATAATATGAATCTTCGCATCCTAGGTAAAAATTAAACATAAGAAAGGGTTGATCTCAGATGCTCAATAAGGGTAAACAATATAGAAAAATCTTTCATAAATAATCTTAAAAAATAAGGCAAGTTGAATAACTAAAAACACATTCCATTAAAACATAATCTTTAGAATGGTATGGAAGGGATAAAATATAATCTAATAACTCTTTACAAATAGTCACATGAGAAATATACATAACCATATATATTTTACTAGTTGAATAATCACATTGAATATCAATAAATAATATCATAATAAGGTAATGAATAATTTTTTACATCATGAACATACCATCAAGGCATTTTCTAAGACACCATTTATGTCATCCCACCTTTTTATTACATAAATTTATATTAAATTATAAAAAACGATGACCTTTTAAAGTTTAGTTTATTGAAAATAAGTTACATAAAACATGCTAATATAAAAAATTATTCTAATACACTTCAATGGATTTATAATAGGTTCATTCTAAGTATAATTATTACATCTCATAACCTAGAGATATACATCAAAGACGCACTCATTTCTTTCAAAGGCGCACTCATTTCTAGAAAAGGGGGTGTCGACTTCACTCGTGCCCCCTCGAAGCGTAGGCCAAGGAAGTACTACTCTAATACACCTCGCACTGTGTGTACGCGCTCTTCTAAGCTATTGGGTATGTTTAATTCTGATATTCTTAAGATCCTCAATCGGGGTAATTCCCACTCTGGATGGGAAACTGCTGATGATTCTTATTATGGGAATGATATATCTTATTATGATCTATAACATTGGGTTTTAACGGATGAGGGAAAGTCCCTTTGTTTGACCCCGCCCATCTCCTCTGTACTCTTTTCCTTTTTTTAATAAATAGTCAGAATCATCGCTTCTGGCTGGTCTTGCTGGTAAAAAAAATAAGGCCTGGTAAGGGAAAGAATGGGAAATAGTTTATATTTGATCTTGAGAATTATGAGTAAGAACAGGAGGAATATCATAAGATATTGAGAAAGAGGTATATAATAATAATAATAATATGATCATGAATCATAACATAAAAATGTGTCTAAAATATTTAAATGATACATTCATAAGCATATCTAAAAGGTTTTTCACCAAGGTTTCTTAAAATTTACTAAGGTTATTCATCAAGGTATCGTAAAACATGTCATATCTGGAGATTTAATTCTTTACCAAAAGCATTAGAGAACTATCAGGATGAACCCTATATATGTACAAATTTATTTGAGCGATATAGGTGATAATAAAACATTTCATAAATATTCCATATAGAATAAAAGAAATTAGTTTCATATAAAAATCATGACGTTTAAAAAAGTGATTAAAGATAACATCTTTATGTCATTTATAACCCACAGAAAGTGAATATGGGTTTTATAAATGTCAATACAAAAATAAAATAAATCATTTTTACATATTTTTTAATACCTCTGGAAAATAAAGAGGCTTGGGTATTCACAAATATAAAATAAATTGAAATTTCTTGGGAATAAGAGATAAATTTTGAGAGGTAAAATCGGTAGCATAATGGGTATAAAACATGGTTTTATAAAAGGGGACAAGAGAGGGTATAGGGTTCTTCAATTCAAAAAACTCTATTAATATAGTAAATGGATGGAATAAAACATACGTAAGAACATAGTTTGGAAATTTTAAAGACATTCCACAAAAAAAAGTAATTTGAAATAAAAACGGAAGTTGATATTTCCCTTACCTTAAAGATTAAATCCTAAAACTCAATTATTAGGAACATTGGGGGATTCAAAACACCTTGGAAGGACTTCTTAGAAGTGAAAACTATCATAGCATCATGGAGGATGGATTTTGAGTGAAAGGAAATGAATAAATGGATGGTTATTTCTAGAAAAAGTGAGGGATTTGTTTATTAATTTCTAAATAAAGGCTTTGGACACCTATGTAGTGGTAAATGAAAATCCATGGAGTAGACCGTGGTATTTTCCCATTTATATTTGAAATTTGGAATATATTTTAATGTTAAAGTTTCCTTTTTAGAATATGGATTGTAAATTATATATTTAAAAATTGATTAAAATATATTAAAATTAGTTATATTAAAAACATAAAATATTTTAAGTCTTGGATTGGGTTAAATTTTTTATTACATCATTAGGACATAATTATGATGTCATTAAACATACTAAAAAATTCAAATTATATTTTTAATATTCATGAAAAAATAATGTTTTTTAAAAAATTATCAGAAGTTCCTCCTAACCTAATTTTGACATGATGATTTCAAAACTAATTTTTTTATCATAATAATTCTATAAATATGATAATAGTAACTTTTAAATATAAAAATCTTTATTTATTAAAAATAAAATCATATTGAAAATACATAGTGACATTTCTAACACTTGAAAAAAAAATTATCATTTATAATTAAATAAGAGTGTTTTTATAATATTGTTTCATTAAAATAAGTATTATTCATAATATATTATTTCATTATAAATATTTATATCTTTTCTAGAATTTACTATTTCTTTCTGAAAAAACAATTTATCAAATTTCATATAACTTTATTAAGAAAAACTACTCTTAAAATAGAATTGATGGGAAAAATTATTTATACAAAGGAATTACACTTTTATATAACTAGGTATAGTACATGAAACCCCTTATAACACCAACATATGATCTAAGGGTAATGTGTTCTATAGTGATAGATTCATGGGGTGGCTCTGCTAAAATCACCCAAGTGGTAATTTCCACTAACTTGAACTTCTCTCATAGGCAATTTCAATCAAGCCTCACTTGTTCAATATTTGATTGGTCTTGGTCATGAGTGAAGCCCAATGATGCTACCTACATCATAAGTTCTGAAAGGTGGGATTCATATGACACAAATCTATAGGTTGAATTCATCATTTCTCCATTCTACATTAATTATCAATTTTCATTTCTACTTATAAATTATGACGTTATTTTTTATCAATAGTATAGTTTACAGCGGTATTGTTGACCAATTTTCATATAATTATTAAAATTCGATGGTCACATTTAAATATATACAAACTTTATTATTAAAGTGATATAGTTTTTTTTGTGTATAGAATAATCTATCACAATGTTTTAGGAAATAGTTATCATTTAAAAACGTTGGGTCCTTAAATTATCCCCCCTTAATAAATTTCATCTCCAAAATGTCAACTCATTATCTTAGTTGAGAAAAGGTGTTTGTACTTATATCTCATTGTCTCCTCTAGTTCCCATGTTTCGTGTCTATCTTTATGGTTCCTCCTTAACACATTGTTGTGGTGGGTTGTCTTATTGCGTAAAACCTTATCTCTATAGTCCAAGATCTCCACTAGTTTCTCCTCATAAGAGAAGTAATGTTCTAGTTATACGACCTTTGGATTCATAACATGTGAATCATTAGGTATGTACTTCCTCAGGAGATATAAATGGAAAACATCTTGAACCTGATCTAGGTTTGGTAGAAGTGCTAGCTGGTAGGTCACAACTCCCATGTGATCAAGGATTTAATAGGGGCCAATGTACCTAGGGATGAGCTTCCCTTTCATCCCAAACTGCATGACTCTATTCTAATGAAAAATTTAAATGAATACTTTGTTTCAAACATCAAACTCCAAGTCCCCTTGATGATTGTCAGCATAGATCTTCTTCAAACTCTGAGAATTTATTATGTGTTGTTGGATGGCATGATCGTTTTCTTTCATCTCATGTGTAAGATAAAGTCCAGGAATATTTCTCTCACCACCTTCATCCCAACAAGTAAGAGTTTTACATCACATACCATATAGATCTTTATAGGGTGTCGTTTGAATAATTGAATAGAAGTTATTGTTGTATGAGAACTCAAATAATGAGAGATATTGATCCCTTACACCATTAAATTCCATTTAGTATGATTTTAACATTTACTCAAGTGTCTAATTAGTCCTTTCAGATTGGTCATCAGTTTGTGGGTGATAGGCCATACTAAAATTCAATTCAGTATTCAGAGCATATTGAAGACTTCTCCAAAATTTTGATGTAAACCGTGGATCATGATTAAAAACTATAGAATGTGTAACTAAATGTCCCCTCACCAATTCTTTTACATGAATATTATAATATTGGTCAAGAGATAATTATTTCTAAATAGTGATGAACTAGGAGGTCTTAGTGAGACGATCCACTGTAACCAATATCGCATTCTTTTCATTGTTTATTCTAGAGAGACCTATGAAAATATACATAGTGATATTTTCCCACTTTAATGTTGGTATGGGTAGTTATTGAAATATCCCTTTAGGAATTTTTCTCACTTCCTTCACTTGTTGACACACCAAACACCTTATAGTGTAGTCACCAATTTCCCTTTTCATGTTTTGCAACCAATAATGATCATGAAGGTCCCTATACATTTTAGTACTTCCAAGATGTATAAAGAATGTAGAGTTATGAGCTTCATACATCATATCATTCATTATTTCTAGAATATACGTAACACATATACTTTTAAAAAAATTCAACACACCTTCTGGATCAATATTGATCCTAGGTAACTTCTCATTCTTCATAGCCTATATTTTCTTCTATAACAAATGATCTTTACTTTGCGATTTTGTAATCTTCTAAAGTAATAATGGTTTATAAATCACTTTTTTAGGATTAATGATATCTGATACCTTATGATTCCCATTTATAGTTATAATAGTTCTTTGATCAAAGGATCTCCTTTAATTACCATCATTTCTATCACAAAAGGGTCCTTCCTACATAATGCATAAACGAAATTGTTTTTTCTTCTAGGATGATAATGAATTTAACTATAATTGTATTTAATAAGTTCTAAACTTCTCCTATGTCTCAGGTTCAATTCATTTTTTTGTGAAAATATACTTAAAAATTTGTTGGTCTATGTCTGTATATCAGATTTCTCTCCATAAAGATAGTGTCATCATATCTTCAAAGAAAAAACCACCATAGCCAGCTCCAGATCATGTATAGGATAATTCTTCTCATGAGGATTTAATTATAAATATTCATAAGAAGTCACCTAGTCAATTTTAATAAGGACGCACCAAGACCTTTAAGATAATAACCTCTAAAAATAATGAATCCTTCTCTGATAGAGGGTTGTGTAAATATGGGTTTTGTAACCAATCTCTTCTTCAAATATTGGAATCTTTCTTCACACTCTTTTTTCTATATGAACTTGGAACCCTTTCGAGTTAATATGGTTAATGGATTCTAAATTCATAAAAGGTTTTTCAAAAACCTCTTAAAATATCCTTTTAATCCAATGAAACAATGAATCTAAGTTACTGTTATAGGATGAGGCCACTCCTACATGACCTTTTCCTTCATAGTGAAAACTGAGATTTCTTAATTGGTTACAATGTTCCCCAATAATGAAACTTTTTGTAACAAAAATTAAATTTTTATGAACATTCCAAATAGTATATCCTTCCTCAGAGATTGTAATAGAACCCTTATATAATCCTTATGCTCCTTGAGACTTTTAGAATATATCATAATATCACAAATAAAAAATACCAAAATGTTATCAAGGTAGTCCTTAAATACACTACTCATCAAATGCATAGAAAATATCAAGTTAATTAGTCAAGCCAAATGGAATAACATCAAACTCATAATGCCTATACCTTGATCAAATGGTAGTACTTGGAATATATTCTTTCTTCACCCTTAATGGATGATAACCAAATCGACACTAGTAGAAAAATGGTCTTTAATGTTGTTTTTTAACCAATTATGAAGTTACTGAGGTAGAAAAATTGACTTCTGACGTCAGTTTTTATAAAAAAGTGAAAAAACGGATTTACGTTTGTTTTTTGGTGTTGGTTTTTTACAAAATTGTCACCAATAATAAAAATATATATATATTTTTCATTGTGTTTTTAAAAAACCAATGCCAAAAATTGAAAAAATATATTATTATGTCTTGGGTCATTTCTATGATTCTATTTTATTATTCTTAGAGCTAAAAATGAGTTATGTGTCAAAAGTTATGGTTGTCAGAAGTTGGAATTATCAATGTTTTGATAGATACAACTCATTTAAAAGAAAACTTGAGAAGCATGAATGAAAATTAAATACACCAAATGAAATAAAATAACCTTAAGGTGTCGAACATATTTCAATTAGTTTAGGTGTTTTCTTCAAAACGATATGTTGTCTATCATCATATCTCTTAGTTTTAGTGTATAACTCAAGTGGTAATGAAAACAGTGATTGATAACGAATTTTTCACCTTAGATGGTCAATCTCATCTAGATTTTTTATATTCATAACTTGATCATAAAAATAAGTCATCATTATAAGAATTTTTATCAATATTTTTAGCAATGAATGAAAATAATAATTAATAAACTGAATCATTAGAATATATACCATGTTTAAATCAATGATTGTATCCACATTGAAAATCATTTTGAATTGAATTGGTATAAAATGATGAATAAATGATAAACTAGATTTATATATAGTAACAGAAAATTTAGTCGGCATTGTAAAAATTGAAATGTGCATTGTGAAAAAAGATGAAATAAAAATCCTTCATATTTGTGTATACTTTTTGGAGTCAGTTTTAAAAAAATTACACTAATAATTTAAATATATATATACTGGTCATTGGTTTTTTTTAAAAAGGTCCAATAATATTATATATATATATATATTTGGCATCAGTTTTAAAAAAACTATAAAAAAACATTAAAAAATAATTGATTTGGTGTTTATAAAACCGATGAAAAAATAAAAAAAAGCTTTACTATGTTTTAGATAATTTCCTAAGATTTAATTTTATAGGTCGTTTAGTTAAAACTGCAGTAGGGATTAAAAGTTATTTTCTTTTAAAGTTGGACTTCTTTAAGACTTCTCTTAGTGAAGTTAAACAATAGACATCAATGGGTATTTTTTGTGTCAGTTTTGTTTAAAAAAATGATACCGAAAAATAAATGTAAATCGTTTTTTGTTTCGGTCTTAAACAAAACAAACACCAAAAAGTCTCCAAAAACATATTTTTTTTCATTTTATGAGAAACTAATGTTGTATTTTCACCTTTAAAGACCATTTTTTCTATTACTAAGAAGATCAATATTAGAGATGAATTGATCCCACAAATCTGGTCAAATTAATCCATCATTCCTTGGATGATAGTAATTTTTTTTCTTTTTGATCCTGTTAAGTTTAATATAATCAATGCATAAATACACTGATTAATCCTTCTTCTTCACAAAGAGAACAAGTGGTCCCCAAGCAGACACACTTGGTCAGATAAGCACCTTCACCAAAATATATTGAATCTATTTCTTTAATTCCTTTAGATCCAAATTTTCTATTCTCTATAGGGTATTGGATATTGTCTTGGATCCTAGAATGAGTTCAATAGAGAAATAATCCTCTCTTTCTTGGGGGAGGTCAAGGTAACTCCTCAAGAAATACATTAATATATTTCTGGACAATGGGGACATTCGCTAGTCATATAATTTCATTTCTTTCTTTATCTTCATCAATAATTTATATAATAAAGTATATAGGAGGTGTTTCGAGACAGATATAAGGTCAAGATAACTCTTCTTTTAATACAATTAAAGGTTTTCCATTTAGGACTACTAATATTTCCCTATTCTGGTATTTAATATTATCATTATATATTGAGAACTAGTCCATACCTAGTATAATTTCAAATTATAGCATGGTAATGACTACTTTATTTGCAATGATTTTGAACTCGTCAAAGGGAATACTAGAGTTTATATACAATGTTGATGCTTGAATTATCCCCCTAAGAGTATTGATAGATAATTATACTTCTATAAGTTCAAGTATCGATTATATATTCTTAGATAACATGGAGAAAATAATGGAATTTGTAGAATGAAAATCAAAAAAAGTACTTGATATCTTTGAGAGAACAATGATAGTAACTACCACTATATAATTTAGAGATTCAAATTCAAATTTCATGACATAAAACTCCCAACCTTTATCCCTTGTCCGATTCTGAGGTTGATGGTGATTCCCTTCCATTAACTTCAGATTTGGATATTGATTGGAAAGATGGTCAAGCAGTCCACACATGAAGCATTGAACTTCAGGATAAGCCTAAACTATCATCCCTTTGTTTTTAGTGTTGATAAGTTTACGCTTCACCTCACTACGATAGTTCCGAGCAATATGATTGTCTCTTTCACACTTGTAAAATTTCTTGCTCCCAAGAAAGTAGTCCCCTGAATGCTTCTTCCCCCATTTGTTTCATATGGAAAGTTTCACTTTTTTTCCTCCTCTTCCATGATCAAAGTTACTCCCTATGATTTGATACATTGATATCTTATTTTTATTTGATCTATGGGGCCATTTCATCTCTCTGAACTCTATTTCATCCTTCATATCACTTCGCACTATCTCCATATAGCTACCAGAGTCGTGATTGGATAGATTCTTCCACTGATGGGGTCTTATTTCATCAAATAACCTATCAATATTTTCATTATAATCCATGAACAAAATAGAGGTGTAGCGATAAATTCTTGTAAATTTCATCTCATAGCTTCCCACTGATTAATTTTCCTTCTCCTTTATCTCTAGGAATTCCTTTCCCTTTTTCATTCACATCGAATGAGGGAAATAAGTTTTGAAAAAAGTTCCCATGAACACTTACCACTTAATAACTTCAATATCTCTTCTCATATTCATGTTTTTAACGAGTTTCCACCACTAATCATCTTCTCCCTCTAATAGGTACCCAACCATTGTTACTTTCTCTAATTCCTAACAATAGAGTATATAGAAAATATTTTCTATAGTTTTAATTAATTTTTCAGAAATAAATGTGTTAGTAAATCCACAAAATAATGTATTCATTGATGTATAAAGGAATCAAGGAAAAAAAATTTCCCTTCAAAGAGAATCTCGTATCTTGGATTGATTCAAGTTATTTCCCATAACTCGAGGTAGTTGATCTCTCATGAAGTTTTCCATTTTGTCTTCCATCAAAGGGTCTCCAACACTTGGTCTATTTTCACTCACCATTTACACAGTTCCTCCTTCCGAACATTTTCTAAAAGAATAAAAACTTAGTCATAAAAGGTTTTTCTTTTAAAAATATCATACTTCTAAATTAATTCTTATTCCTTAAAACATTATGCTTCAATATTTTATTATTTAATAGTAATTAGATTTTCTATAAATCCTTCATAATGGTTCAGAAAAATATTGTGGCTAACCAAAAATATCCCCCATGAGTGTCAAACTAGGTGCATAGTATGGACCATTTTCATGTACTATGTTTCACCAATCTGGGACTAATGCATCTTATCAAAGTTGTTACCCCGATGTAGATCTATTGCAGATCAACGTCCACTTATTTGTATCCAAATATGGATTTCACTACTCAAAAACCACGTACATAATAACATACCAAAATACCATTATGTTTTTCTATATTTTAACTTGTACATACGGTTCTTCCTAATTTTTTCAATTAATAATTTCCATAAATAATTAAACCATCATTTGATACCAACTATGGAATCATGTATTTTTATTTCATGAATTTACATTACATTGTATGAATAGAGGGTATTTAAAAGTTTATTTTCTTTTAAATAAGGTACATAATACATGAAAACATAAAAAATTGTTCTAATAAACTTGAATAGATTCTTCATATGTTCATCCTAACTACAATTACTACATCTCATAACCTAGGGACATACATCATTGGAAATGGAGAGCATAAGGCCCGGTGAGGGAAAGCAAGGGAAACTGTTTACATGTGATCATGAGAATTATTGATTATAACATGATTAAAATCATAAGGGGTTAAGAAATAGGTATATAATAATAAAAATAACATGAATCATAACTTTTAAATTTTCCTACCATGTATAAATTATACATTCATTAGCATATCACCATGGTTTTTCACTGATGTGCCATAAAAATTTCAAGGGTTATTAACCAAGGTATTGTAAAACATATTATCTCTAGAGATTAAATTATTTACTAAATCCATTAGAGAACTATTAGGGAACACCCTTAATATTTATTATTTAATAT
The DNA here is from genome assembly GCA_963277665.1 of Viscum album. NCBI lineage: Eukaryota > Viridiplantae > Streptophyta > Magnoliopsida > Santalales > Viscaceae > Viscum > Viscum album. The sequence goes on from OY728139.1 coordinate 1,462,480,376, forward strand.
TATATACATATATCAAAACAAAAAATTTCATAAATAACCCACGGAGAATAAAATAAATTAGTTTCATATAAAAAACATGATGTTTAAAAAGTGATTAAAGATAATATATTTATGTTATTTATAACCCATAGAAAGGTAATGGGGGTCTATGTATGTCAATAATAGAATAAAATAAATCATTTTTACATCCTTTTTAATACTTTTAGAAAATAAAGAGTTCTAGTTATTCACAAAGATAAAATAAAATGGAATTTCTTGGGGAGAAGATAAACTTTTTGAGAAGAAAAATCAATAGCATAACAGGTATAAAATGTGGTTTAAGAAAAGAGTAAAAAGAGAGGGGACATGGGTCTCCTATTAAAAAACTAATCTTAATATAGTAAAGGGATAGAATAAAATGGGCATAGGAAGGGAAATTTTAATGACATTCCACATAAAAAGGAATTTGGAATAAAATGATAAGTTTAAATTTCCCTTACCTTGAAGAGTAAATACTAAAACTATAAGATTAAGACCTTAGGGGATTTTGGAAACATTGGGAGGACTCATTGGGAGTTAAAATATCATATATTAGTGGAGTAAGAATTGGTAATGAAATGAAATGAATAAATCGGAGGTTATTTATATTTAGAGTGGGGGATTTTTTTATTAATGTCTAAATAAAGTATTTGGACCAATATGTGGTGGTAAATGAAAAATCATGGGATTTTCCATTTCATTTTTCCATAGTATTGGACACATATATCATATTTTATTACATTTGATCCCACAAGAGTTGACCATAATTTTATATTACTTATTTTGGAAATGAAAATTAATTTTTTGATAAAATAATATTATAATGTTAAAGTTTCCATTTTAAAATTTGGAAAGTAAATTATATATTTTAAAATTGATTAAAATATATTAATATACTTTATATTAATATAATAAAATAATTTAATTCTTTTATTGTGGTTAATTAGTTATTACATCATTATTACAAAATTATGATGTCATTAAACATACCGAAAGACTCAAACTCTAATTTTCCAATTCCCAAAAAAATAAAATATTTTAGAAAATTCTCATAAATTCACCCAAACCAAATTTATATGTGATGGTTTCAAAATTTATATTTATTTTATCATAATAATTCTCTAAATATGATAATTTTATCTTTTAAATATAAAATCTTTCTTTATTAAAAATAATAACATATTGAAATTGCATAGTGAAATTTCTAACACTTGAAAACAAAATATTTTTCCATTTATAATTAAATAGTAGTGTTTTTATCATACTATTTCATTAAAATAAGTTTTATTTATAATATATTATTAAAAATATTTATATATTTTCTTTATAGTGAAATTAATTTTAGAAAAAATCAATTTATTAAATTCCATATAACTTTATTAAGAAAAACTATTATTAAAATAGAATTGTTGGAAAAACAAATTTATTTATACGATGGAATTACACATTTAAGTAATGTGACTATAAGATTAAACATCCTAAATCCATTAAAGTTACTTTGGTTATAAAGTAAAAACATGGACTGGAAGGGAGTATAGTTAGTCACATAGATGATGTTAGTCCCTCTATTGTAAGTGAACCTTTTGAAGGGAAAATATGATGAGAATAAGGAACTTTTAGTTGATAATTTGGAGCCCTTACAACCAAGAATGCATTATATTAAAAATAATGGACTTATAGGATTTTTTTTATGCTTTGATTACTTCCACAAATGCTATCATTGACTCTCTTGACCTAGTGGAGTATCAGGAGATGCATATTAAAACTCAAGTTTCATTAGAGAAGGACTGGAGTGATCTCTGTGATTCTAGTGTATCTTCACAAGAGGATATTGATCAACCTATTCAAATTAAGGAAGCCTACTTCAAATAAAGATTTAGGAAGGTAAAAAATGGAGGATGCTGATAGATTCATCGCCCCAAATCCTAAAACAATACGAGGAAGCGTGGAGACTACTCGCAACTAAAAAGAACAATAGTTAATAGATATTTGGATGCTTCTAGAAAGGAAAAAATTGAACCCCCAACAATAAAAATGGTGGTTGATCAACCGATTGTATCCTCTGTCTCAGAGGAGGATGATGATGAAGGAAAAAATGATCTCATGTACAAGGATGCTTATGTGAATGATGAGCTGGTAGGTGAAGTTATTGATGCATGTATGGATGAACAATATACCATCACATACCAAAAGTTCTGTGATGGTGAAATCACTGCCAAGAAATACCTTGAAATTAGAAAATGTATGTTCATCAGAATTCTAGATGAATATAAAAAACCTAACTTTAACTTCAAATAAATTCCTTGGCATTTATTTTTGTACTACCCAAAGGATTTTCTTGATTGAGTTTTTGTGCTGGTTTTTTATGATCAGCAAATTGTTTAATCTTTTGAGTTTTAGTGTTTTTGGGTTTCTACTCCTGACATGGATATGATGTGTTTTTTCGGGATATCTCTTGAGGTTATTTATTTAACTGAATTCACATGGTTTTTTCCCTCTATAGAGGATATTTCCCAGTGTGTGTCTCATTTATATGATTTGGATTTCTTGATTTTCGGTTGATTTAGACGCAATTTTTTCTCACACAATGGCATGTTGGTTCTTTAATATGTGTTTTGAGATTTTGGTGGTTTTTATTAAGTGTGTTTAAAGTCTTTATTTATGTCGGCTTGTATTGGGGAAAACTGTTGCAGTTTATCTGTTGGAGATATACTATTTTCCATCAGTTTTTTGTATTTTTTCAACCAGGTGGATGCAGGTTTCGGTGTAAAAAGTGTTGATGAGGACTTTAGGCAGCTGGAATTTTGTGTTTAGGTTTTATCTGGTTTCCAGGATGAGTTTTTAGTACGATATTGAGGTAGAGAATTTGTACGAGAGATATTTTTAGGCCTTAATTACTATGATGAGATATTTAGTAGAGGGTTTAAGGACCAAATATAAGATGCGTTCAGTTTTCTTCCTCTGGATTTGCAGTTCTGGTTCAATCTTTGATCTATCGCTTATAAGGGAACTTACATCTCAAACCAATAAAGTTACTCTGTTGGTGGTGTGGTTCTATTTCCCTTCATGGAGGTTTTCTATGATAGTTTGATGAAAGGAAGTCTTGGACACATCTTATGCAATATGATCTTTTGTTAGTTTTTCTTCAAATATCATATTGTAATCCCCTCAATCCCCTACTGGTGTAAGCCATTTACACCTCGTATTTGTATTACATCTCTTACGTTTAATAAATTCCTTTGGGGAATGAATTGGGAGACCAATTCATGTTACCACTTTTGTCAACATAACCCCTTATAACACCTTTATATGACCTAAGGGTAAGGTGTGTGATGGTGATAGATTCATGGGGAAGCTCGGCTAACATCGTACGAGTGGTAATTCTCACTACCTTGAACTTTTCTTATAGGGAATTTCATTCAAGCCTCACTTATTTAAAATCAGATTATGATTGGTCAAGAGTGAATCCCAATAAAACTGACTCTCTCCCAAGTTCTAGTAAATGGGCTTCATACGAAACCAATCAACTCATTGATTCCATCATTTCTCCTATTTACATTAATTATTATATTTTATTTCAGCTTATAAACTAGAGAGTTAAATCTTTTATCAAATGTATAGTTTCCAATAGTCATGTTGAATAATGGTCATTATTGAACAAAATTTATATAAAGTTCAAAACTCGATGGTCACATTGGAATTTATACTTACTTTATTTTTAAAGAGATATAGTTTTTTTGTTTATAAAATAATATAACATGCATTTTTAGGAAACAATTATCAATAAAAACTTTTGGGTCATTGCACCATACATAAATGGGTACATCATTTTATAATACCCAAACTAGTTTGTCTCATAAGACCTAACAATGCATCAAGGGTCTATAATGCCCCCCCCCCTTCACTTTTTAAGTCCAATTTATTCCACATATGAAAGTGGTGAAACATAACCAAAAATAACATTCATATGAAAACTAGCATACTAAATGTTAATAAATTATCCATAAACCATGAGTGGTATCCAAATAGAACACCCACTGTCAAAAATATAATAAACCCTTTCAATAAAATATGGTAGATGGTATCTTAATAGGAAAAAATAAATTAAGCTTAAAATAAAACACAAGATGTTGATATAGATTAATGTTGTCTTATAAAAATTTCTTGAGATAAATACACCTATTTATATTGGAATTGTTTTAAAATGGGAATTATATTTTAAAATAAAACATTTGTAATGAAATTAATCTTGTAATCATGTAAAGTAATGTTTTCGCATGTCGTATAACTTAAAAAAGAACATTTTTTGTATTTTGTTGAAAAGGTCATAAAGTAAATCATTTGGAAAATGACAAAAATATTCCTTTGAAAACATTTTATAAAAAGTAAAACATGGGTAAAAATGAATTTTAAAAAACTGTTGAATAATAATAAGATTATTTTGAAATAATTTTTTTAGAAACATGCACATGTATGATAAATATATCGCAGTAAATAATTATGTATAAGAAATCCTTGATAGTAATGAGATTGTGAAATTAACCCTTACCTTGTAATTTTCTTTAGTTGAGGCTTCATTAACCTCCTACATAATGGTTTAATCATATTATTAAATTATACTAGAACTATATCTATATTTTTTATATCATATATGATCTTATTATATCATTTTGTTAATAATATTTCATTATTACCATTATTTCAGGTGTTAACTGCTTCATTTTATTATGTTTATTTTGTCGTGTAAGTCATGTATCTTCTGAATATGATATATTTTTTTCATACAAATAATGATATTATGTTCATAAATATTATATTCACTGATATTATATTTTTTTATAATCATTCTTAAATGGTTAGCGTGGAGAATGAATCTCATCATGTTGTAGAGACGGTAGGTCGTATGTACACACAAGTGACGGTATCATTCCCTTAATGATAAAGTGGTAAGAAAATGGATGGTATTTTAATTATACATAATCAATAAAATGTTATATTTATTATTTCATACATTATATTATTCATTATACCCATCCAAGTAATGTGGTGATGAAAACAAATTTCATCACAACGTGGAGATGGTAAGTCATATGTACACACACATAGTGATATTGTTTTTCATAGGATGGATAAAAGGAGAAATATGGTTTCTCCATAATCAAAATAATATCTCGTCATATAGATTATATTGTATTTATTACTTTATTATATAAATAATATAGGAAGAGGAAGTATAAAAAATGAACTTAAACGAATTGGTAAAATATTTACATCTTCTTCGGTAGACTTCATTTGGATCTCCTATTTGGGTAGGGTTTTACTTTCTAGAATAAAATTACCTTTATAACTTAAATAATAATGTAGGTAATAGAAATGGGCAGGTTTTTGTAGAGATAGATGGATCAAATTGGTGTGAGGAAGTGAGGGAGGAGGTGCCCTCTTATAATTTAGGTGAGGGGCACTTTTGGAAATCCTTAAAATATTAAAATATAATAAGGTTATTCTAGAGCCAAAAAAATTCTAAATGAGATATAATTAATGGGGGAAGATATTTAAGACCATAAATTTTCCCATTTTTAATTATTTTTCGTTTTTTTTCATTTAAATAATTTAATAGTATATTAATTTAATAAAATATAGTTATTGTAAAATTTGATACTATTCATTTGATTTGACATTAAATGCATCAATAGAAAGTGTGAATTCGAATATAATGGATTAAAACATATCTAATATATCTTATAGATCTATGATATTTGTTAAAAACATTAATTCACCCAAAATATATCAAAATTAATATTATTAAAATCAATTATTTTATTTTTCTATTAATTAATTAAATATTCTTCTAACATTAAATAATCATTTAAGGTAATTATATAATTTTTAAAATTAAAAATAAACCTCTATAATGGAATTAATATCATTATGATAAAAATATAAATTTACATTCGTTCATAGCTTGATTTATTTACCAATGTGGACAAATAAAATATATTAAATACAAGGGAGTGATATTTTGTAACTATATTTGACTTTAAATAATATATAACATGTTTCCATAGAACAATACCCATTAAGAAACTCAAATTAAATATTAAAGTGTTAATTATCTATTATAATTCATCCAGAAATTTATTTTACATGTTTTTATTATGTTTTTAATCCTCAAATTTTTGTTTTAATACTAATTTAACCCCTTTAACTCTTGTCGTGATATCAAGTAATTTATACATTTAGGGTTAATATTATTACTAGATAAATAAAAAAACTAATAAATGATTAATTGATGACATTTGAGGCTTATCCAAATCTATTTATAAAATTATGGATTTTTAGAAATTTTATATCATTTAATAAAATATTATTTATTGTAAAATATCTATAATGTTATTTTTTACAATATTCATTATTTTGTCATATAAACAACCAAACATAACCAGATAAATTTGAGAAAATAGTTATAAAACATTACAAACATGTAAAATTCAACAATAAATTTCAATTATGATACTAAATCTCTCAAATTATATTTATTTTAATATTTTTAATATCATTCATTTGATTCATCAATTATTTAAACAGTTACTCATTCAATATTATTTCACCATTAAAATTAATTATATTATCCTTAAAAATTATAAATAAATTATAATGATAAAGATAAAAATTTTATCTTTCAAATGAATATTTATATTTGAATTAATCTTTTGTATAACTCTATATTAAAAAAAAAAATTATTAAAAATATTACTATGATATTTTTAACTAATATTTAAATAAAATATAATAAATTTCACATTCTGACCCAAGAGGATTAAAAAGGTAATAATTTAGAAATAAGGATTATTGTTTTTAAAACCCAATCATCCAATGAAATTAGGATAAGTGTTGGGGTAATATTATAATATTTATAATATAATTTTAACCATTAATTACCATATTTTCCCTTAACTATGGTAATAAAAAATATTTCTAAAGTTACATTTCATATGCACCAAAATAAAAAAAATATATTTACATATTTTTTATCCACTTATTATAAATATGTAATCCATTTTTTGAAATTCTAAACATAGAGGTTGCAATAATTAATTTAAAATTAATCCTTTTGATAGGGTGAGAAAACGGGTTATCAATGATTAAACATGAAAAAGATTAGAATGTTTTTATATCTAAATTCAATGTAAAATTTATGAAAATGACATAATTTGTATTCAATTGTAATAAAATAATATATTAATAATTTAAAACCAATTAAAAATATAATTTATTAATATAAATGTTTTTATGAAAAAAGATGTTTTCAATTAAAAATTAGTATTTTTAACTATTCATCTAAACATGAAACTTATCAAAAAATACCAATAATTAAGTAAAAGTAAATCTGTATATCCCACATTAAATTGGTATGTTTATTTCATTGAATAAATTATATTATAGTGTCAAATTTTTTACTTAAAATAGGTTTTCCATTAAAAGAAGATAAAACTGATTTTATAAAAATATAGGTTTTATATGCAATATTGGGTTTCTTTTTTAGGCCTATCAAATATATTGGTTGAATTTAAAAAATATTTGATTTAATATATAACATATATATTTCATTAATATCATTCACTAATAGTAATTAATTTAATTTTTTTGGATAAAATGTCTTTGGGAGCATAAAAATAGTTCTTTATAAAAACATTTCTAATATATTCTGTTGGTTCCTATATTCATTTATAATTATTTTATAAGCAATTAAGTCCAACATATTTTTTATAAGTTATTTAATATTATTCCGAACCACTAACTTAATGGCTAGGTTATATATTGTTATATTAAATAATACTATTTTAATAATATATTATTTTTCAGTAAATCTCCACCTGGAATGTATTGAAATCAAAATAATTTTTTCTGTAGCATAACCTTAAAATTGTGTGTCATATAAATAAATCTACTAATTAAATAACTTTTATTAAAAACTAAAAATATTATAAAGTCTTGGATTGTCACATTTTTTCCCAAATATTAAAGGTTAATATTTTAAAATTTCTTTTGAAATTTTAAATGAAATTATTTATAATATAAAAAGAAACGTTTATTTATAAATCATAAGAGTTTATTTTTTATGTGTTTATAAGTTAAAATATATATCCTATTAATATTATATAAAATATTTATATAATATATATTTAATTATAACTTTTTTATAATTCATGTAATATCATATAAATTCCATTAAATATAAAATATAAAGGGGTTCATATAAAAATGAAAATAAAATGTTTTTATTCTTTACAATTAATAAAACTTTTGTAATTATCATTTTTTTGAATTGTTCTTAAATTTCACATGTTTTGGAAAATAAATTAATTCTTATTAATTTGTTAAATTTCGTTGATATTCATGTTTAGTAAATTTTTTATGAAATATTTATATTGTGTATTCCCATTTATATGATAAATTGTTTCTAGGATAGAGAATTTCATATAATGAGAGGTTAAATGTCATATAATTTAGTTTTCTTCTATCACGGTCTTGATTTGTAATTGAAGTTATGAGCTTGAGAATTGTGGTTGAGCATAGTTTTTTCATATGTGGTTTTACTTTTTTTCATGAATTGAATTCTATAATGAATAAAGTATCCCTATGGAGAGGGATTTGGGGTCATACTACCTTTTTTCCTAGAGGATTTCCTTAGCTTTAAAATTGATGGGGTTGGAAATTTATAACTCTAGGCTTACTCAGGTGGAGTTTTTCAATATCATAAAACTCTATAAATTTACATTAATAATTCATGTACCTTATGAATATGATGAATATTGATATGAATGAATATAATTTTCTTTTATTATTAGGTATTTAACATGGACTTATGGGTTTTTTAAAGAGTTGCATATTTATTTTTCTGAAAAATATTAGTTTAGTTGTTGGAATAGGGATTTCCAAAATAAAATTGTTATAATCATGTATACACATAAGGAAATAAGACATGAAATGATGATGATTTCATATGATGAAATATTTTAATATGCATATAATGTATAATAAATAGATGATACTTTAAAAACCTCAAATATTAAGAGTGTGATTCCTTCTAAAGACATACTTTTCAAGACCTATATCATCCAACTGGGTAGTTTTATGACAAATCTGAGTGCCCCTATATTATCTTGTGTAAGGAATGAAATTGGTAACTGACTCTAGATTGTATTTTTATATATTTTCATTCTAAATTCATGTACCCCTATATTTTCATGGGTTATGTTTTTGGTATTTTCACTACATTACACTAGTAGGTAATCCCAAACGGCTAAGATGCAACAAGAATAGGATTGAGTGGATGCATATTATTTATTTGGATAACTGGTTATCTGAATAAATATCCAAGAGACATAACTATTATTATTGGGATGATTTTCTATGTAAATAAATAAGTGGTGAGATGAATTACCAAGTTGACTCATTACATAGTGAAATGCAAGTATTTTCTCACTAAATTGATATGATACACTAGGTCATCATTTTTAATGGAAAAACTTTCATTAAAATCTTGTAATGAAAATATATAATACATTGTATTCCTGTAATAAAAATTTATTTTATAGATAAATGGAATCATCCTTAATATTGACTTTAAGATTATTCTTTAAAAAAGAAAAACTTAATGGTATAGATATCCTCAATGGGCATAAAACTTTTAGAATTATTCTCAAACAAGAAGGGATGTTCTATGTGTTGGAAATATATCATTATGATAAATTGATGGTGAAGCTATTCAATAAAAGAATTTTGATAAGTATGATAAAAATCACAAGGATACACAAGAAGTCTCCATACTCCTGTTGATTACAATGGATTCAAAATTGAAAAAAGAACATGAGACTCCCAATGCCTTTAAAATAATAGAATCTTTAAAAAGGATAAATCCATAAAAATGAAGGAATGAATGGTATGATGTTTTTAAAGAAATTTTCATTCTGATATTACAAAAGTAATATTAATATTCTCCCATGTACTTAATATGATTGTTTACATCATTGATTTGGAGAGGCTAGGTTCACCTCTAAATCTAGAATTGGAAACACATTACATTATACAATCACTTTCAGAATGGTTCTAATAGTTTATTGTCAATTACAACATGAAATAACTCTATAAACCATTATATTATCTCCTTAATATGTTGAGTATTTTTTAATAGCATGTTTTCATTTTAGGCTGAAGTAATATGTTGACGATATAAAATTATATGGGTAAAAGTTATAGAAAAAAGGGAAGAAAAGTGGTTGTGAAAGTCTATAATTTCTATCAAATTGAGAGAGAGAAATAAAGGTAAACATTTTCATTATATCAAATTTTCCCATTGGAGAAATAATTTTCTGAATTACTTAAAGGATATAAAAAACCATAGAGAGCATCCACTTCTGGTATGGATGTTATAGAATTAATTTCTTTTATATTATATTATACAAATGATATATTTCACAAGTGGTGTAAATATACATGACAATTGAAAAAGAAATAAATGAATGATAAATCTTGAATTTTATATGCAATAGATTGAGAAAACGTGTTTCTTTGTTAGAGATTAAAATACTTCAGCCTTAGATTTATATTTCATATGATGTGTATTTACTCATTTTTTTTCTTGATAAGATCTTATAAATAATGTTTATTTTAAATAATATAGATTTTAATGAAAATAGTTAGGATTTTTTTATTTTTATAAGAATATTTAAAGGGAGTCTCTAGTGGAATGTTCTAGTTGGGGAATTCATAAAATTTCCATTTATGGAAGTTTTTTTATTTTACCTAACCTAGATAGCCTGGTATATATATACCCAAGACAATAATAACATAGACCAAAGAGCATTCATGATCCCCATGGCTTAGTGACTAGTGCCTGACTTTAGATAAAAGTCAAAGGGAATGGTTTTTCCATAAAAAACAATCATGATATAATGGTAGAATTTAAATCAATAAATAGTTTGTATAAAAAATACTACATAAAAACGAAAATTACCACAAGCAGATAGATAAACATCCCAAAGTAATAAATTATCTAAAAGATGATGCAATATACATCTAGAATAAAATTATAATCTCTATTTAATGAGTGGATAATTACTCCATATGTTACCACTATCACCCCAAGTACCAAGATCAAGAACATTATCCACCTCTAAGTGGTGTCTTCCCTTTTCCTAGACATAACAAAACATCATCTATAAATATCCAAATGAATATGTAGCGTGTGAGAAATAATATCTCAGTAGGATCTTACCGAATTTTCTATAAGAAACTATAATCTAGATAAATCATTTACGCTTCAATTTAGATAAAGATAAGTCCTGGAAAATAGTTTTCACATTTATCAATCAAAACATGCTCTCAAATCATTAAGATGGAAGATATATCAAAAAATATATTTAATGAACATTTTCATAAATCAGGGGAATGAATAAAAAAAAGTTTTTTAATCAATGTCATGTAATAATCCAATCATAAAAAAAATTAATATACTCATAATCCCTAATGATAGTTAGTTCCTAGCTATAGGATCCAAAAAATACTCAATTAATCATTATGGCTCACGATGTATGCACACGTCGCTAAGGCTTTGGCCAATGAGAAAAAATCAATCAACACCCTATATAGGGAAAGTCATGTTAAAATTGATTCAGTTATAGTTTTAATCATCAATCCATTTCTAGGTAGTTATATTCCTAGCATGCTTATCCTATTCATCTGATAACTAATCAGGATCACATTTGTTTCAATCATTCAATAAATCAATAAATCATGGGAAAATATAAATTTAATTCATCATTCATAGTTTAAATACCTAATTTAAAGTTACAAAATTCATTTTCAATTTCAAAATCAAATAATAGGTTTTCATCAAATTCATAACTTTTAAGATAATATTTCATTTAAGTCCATTTTTCTTATTAATCAACATCATATAATTTCAAGACATATTTTCCCAAAATCCTAACTATTTCCAAATCCTTTAAAAATTGGTTTATAATCAAATATCTCATGACTTTAAAATCAATCATCATAATTAAAGGTTTATAAAATAATTGAAAATACATTTAAATTCAGGAAATAAATCAAGGTTTCAATTTTAGGAAAATTAATTATAGAACCACGTATATTTTATCACACAATAAAATGATCAATAACACAAAATAGTAATCGGAAATAGATAATTGAAGGAAAAATATTCTAAAGGGGAATCGAGAGAGTCATATTATTTCAAATAAAAGACATAATCCATAAAAAATATGAGGATTAATTACTCTTAAGGGAGGAAAAAATGAAGGAATAAAAAATTCTAGATCATGTATAAATCAATTTTTGGAGAGAGATAAATGTATCCACAGATTTCATCTGAGAATAAGAAAGGTTAGAGGATCCAATTTTACTCTTGAGAGCCTCTTAAATCCAAAGGATCATATTTTTGTTGAATGAGATGTGTTTAGTATTAAAATAAGGGTTCCAAGTATTTTAATAAAAAATTCATGTGGATTAAAAACCAAGTCACGTGATTTTCTAGTTGGGCCATACATTATGTACTAACTACACGCTTAACCATGAACCCTCGCTAGGATACTAGAAATAGTTTACGGTTTTCCTACACTATTAGACTAACCACGATCGAACCATTTAAAACCCCTTTATACAAGGCCACACAATTTATATGGGAGAAAGCATGGTTTACAATAATAGTGTGCTAAAATTGTGCTCCCTCTAATGCCTCGGGTTCTGGAACGTGGTTTATTGGGATGAACTGAAATGTTATCCTTAACCATGGTCCAATCGTGCACAACCCCATGGAATTCTAAAATAATATAAACAAATCTAGGAACAAACCAAAACAATACCTTAAAATTTTGATCAAAATTGGGGATTATAAGTACCTAAAAGCTGGTAACAATTCATTATAACTACCCCACCATAAATAACTTTTTCCACCAAAATGGTTGTCAAGATGAATTCATGTTAATGAGATTAGATAACTACTCTCTCATCAGTTTATCATGATCCCATGTTCCATGAGAATTAGAACAATTATACCAAAGAACCAAAACCAAATGTAAGTACTTCTCTCAAATAAAATATGTGTTTGAATCAACCATTTGAATTGGATGCTCGGTCATGGATAATCTAAGTTCCACATCAAGGTCCACAAAATATAAGATGGGTTAGAGAGATAATTTCTAACCTGTGATATGTGGAAAATATTTTTAATCAACATAAATTTGGGTAGAAAATAAGAATGGTAATCCACCTTTCTAATATGATCAATAACATCAAACAATCTTACATATCTTGGTGAAACCTTTCCCTATTTCTCCATCCATCTGCAACCTAATTGAGGTGAAAGTCTCAAAAACACCTAGTCACCAACTAAAAACTAAAAATGGAATTATCAATGATTAAAAAAATATTTATACCTACTTTGATCATTTACTATTATCTAATTAATCAGATGAAATTTCATTTACATATCTTGGACCAAACTAGGTACAATCATGGTAGTTTCGCCAAAAATTGACCAAAAAAATGGAGATTTACATGGGTAACCATATAGTGCCTCGGAGTGTACCATCCTAATTGGTGACTAGTAACTTTTGTTGTAAGAAAAATCAATCAATCCCAATTGGATATTCCATTCTCCAACATCATCAATAACTCAAGTCTAAAGCATTTATTCCAGAATATGTATAGCTTATTCTATCTATCCATCCATCTACAAATGATATGCCGTGCATGAACTGACTTGGGATCCCATTTAATCCTAGAGTCATATCCAAAAATAATATGTAAAATGTTTTTCCTAGTCATAAAATATAACAAATGTAACTCTATGCAATCTGAGAACCTTTAGCATATGTTGACTTCCTAATTCTTCACCTTTGGTTGTATTTTGAATGGAAATAATTTGATCTGATTTGATCAATAAATCTATCACTATCCATATCACAATATTATAAAAAGGGTTAAGTGGAAACCCAACCATGAAATATATAAAAATATCATCCCAATTCCATGTCAGTATAGGAAGGGTATGAAGTAAACCTGAAGGGTTCTAGTGCATGAACTTGAATTGCTAACAGTAATAGCAATGAGAAACAAATTTTGTGGTGTCTTGTCTAATACCTATCCACCAAAACCACCACCACATATCATATAACATCTTGATAGGAATAAAGTGAACTAACCACTATGAATTATAGAGATCCCCCATCATAGATTTTATCATAGGAAATGGTAAAATGTACCGGTTTCGAAATACTAGAACACCCTTGAATGAAAGAACTCATTCATTTATAGCCTTTCAACCATAAAGAGAGTCCCTAATTATATATAAATCATCAACAATATGATACTCTTGAAGAATCATCTTGAAATATAGGAGGCTAACTGATCCCTTTTCAATGAAATTTGGATCTCATCCTCTGGAACTCCCAAATTCATACGATCAAAGAATGCCATCAAATTTCACATTTCTAATGATTCTTTCATAAAATGGGTTTGAATTTTCTTTCTCAAATATTCAATGATGATATTTCCCTTACTGGGGGTGTAGGTAATGTTTAAATAAAAATATTTTTAGTAATTCACCCATAGTCTCTGATGAAGATTAGAATAATTTTGAGATAAGATATAACTCAAGATTTGGTGGTCTAAGTAAATGGTAATCCTTTCATTGAAAAGGTAATGGATCTAAATATTAAGATAATTCATCATATCTATTAGTTCAAGTTCACAAGTATGATAGTTATTCTAATGTGGTATGATATTTCGGGAATCATAGGCCACTAAATGATTATCCTACATGAGAACACAACACAAAACTGATCCTAATATGTCACAAAAGACCACATAGCCCTACCCAGCCACTAAAAGAGTCAATAATAACATTTATTTTAAAAGTTTATTTAACTCATAAAAATAATTTTGGATTTTTGAATCCCATATAAACATTACAATTTTTGAGTGAGAACAGTTATATGTGAACCCAACTTTGGGAAACCCTTGATAAATGATGGTAATACCCTATTAAAACCACAATGATCTGAATATTAAAAACATTCTACAATTGTTCCCTCATCATGAAATAATTAACCATCTCGGGATCGACTAAAAAACAATGTAGTGAGACCATGTGTTTTAATAACATCACTTCTTGAATCCAGAAATTACATTTTAATACATTTTTATAAAGTCGGTGATCTTTAAAAAATTAATAGAACTACTATTAGATGATGCACATGATCTCGCCAAATTTTATTGTAAACCAAGATTTTATCCAAAAATATCACCATCAAAAAATTTATATACTCGTGTAATATTCTTCTCATCATAACCATAAAAACTGTAGGATAATTAGTTATACTAAAAGGCATCAATATGTACTCAAAATAACCATACCTACTCTTCAACACGGTCCTAGAAATATATGAATCTTTAATTCTCAACTGGTAATAACTATACTAAAGATAAATCTTTGAGAACTTATTCACTCCTTTCAAATGGTCAAACAAATCATCAGTCTGAGGAAACATATATTTGTTTTTTTTATTGTAACTAGATTTTGTTTTTTCTAATCCACACAAAGGTGAAGTTTCCATCATATTTCTTCCCAATAACCACAGACATTACCCAAGGTTATTCACATGTTTGAATGAGTATCTTTTAAAAATATCATCCAACTAGGTCTTCAACTGTTTCAGTGTTGTGTGTTCCATATGGTAAGATGGAATAGAGATAGACTACGTACCTACTACCAAGTAAGTGGAAAAATATAACTATCTTACTGATGGGAAGAAAAAAACTTCAAAAGGAAACACATTAGGATACTCAATTACTATTATATTAATATCACTGATAAAATATTCTTTCTCTAGTTCATAATCAGATACATATATTTCCCTACCCAACTCAGGAAAATGTGGTCTGGATCTACTCGATCTCGGATCCCATTCTCCTTGGAAAACATTGAACACTCCATCGGGGGTTGTAATGGATATCAACTATATAAAAAATTCAATATGGTATTTATGTGTAATAAACCAATCCATCCTGAGAATGACATAAAATGGTGTTATATCAAGAACTAAAAAACTACAAGTGATCTTGATCTCTATCAAATAGAAGACACAAGAAGGTCATAACAGACCCTACTATATCTTCATTCTAAGGAGAATAATAATATATATCACATAATACATAAGCTTCATTAAGAGTATTAAGAAATATAAATGAATGAATGAGAAACATTGTTGTCAAATAAAGTAGTTACTAATGATAAGGCTATAGTGATGATGCCTATTACTATCACTAGACCCGAATCAATTTCCTCTGGGACTCTTCCACTTTGTGAAGAATATCTATTTTTAATGCCTAAGTTTGGAACCACCTATTTCTTGAAGCATATGACTAAAAAAATTCCTTTAATTTTTGATGATCTTTTACCATAGTGCGGGGTAGAAAAGGCAAAAAATATATATAAAAGGTATCCTAAGAAACCACATGAACTATAGATATTTTGTTCCTTATATAAACACACTTTGAATGCCCAAACGTTTTACACTAGAAGAAATTCAATGGGACTCTTCCATACCCTGATGGAGGTTTATATGATTCCTTCTATCATGATACACAATGGGGATCATAAATCTTCTTATTTTCTTTAGAGTGAATAACACAATTTCCACTGGGAGTATGAGGAACACCAATAAACCCTAACTTACCCACCAAGTCAAGATAAACCATCAATGATCTATATAAAACATATGAAAATTAAGTAATATTCATCATAAAAGACATGGGATGGAATATCATATCAAATAACCATATCAAATATTCATGAATTCGGTTTTTTTCATCAAAACATCATGGAAAAAAATAACAAGTTTAGTAAAATGGTTTCCATAGTAAGGCATGGTCTTATAACCTTGTTTAAGGTTGATAAGTAGATATAATTTTCCAAGACCATCAGCTATGGTAGAAATATTCTATAAAAAATCATATAAAGTATTTCCACTCTATAGCTTCATGTTTCTTTGATGTAACCATCAAATCCAACCACCTCTTCCTAGGAACTCAAACTTGAATGTATAACATATCATTTTTAAATAATATAGAACTCAAAAGAACTAAAAAACCTTTTCAATACTTTTTATCCAATCCTCTTCTTCCTGAGGATCATTCGATCCTTAGAAAACTATTGGTTTTTAATAAAGAACCTCTTAATTTTGATCTCTAGTTTCATCACTTTGGGGTTCCAATACTATATTTTTAATGGGAATTGGTGAGACTACCTATCCTAGATCTTGGATTACACAGACTCTTATCTCAATGTTATTTGGATCAACTGTAGGTTTTTATTTCCATGGTTCGTTAGTGGATCTCTCATGATGTTTCTTCAAACATCTTCTTGAGGCCATGGTACAACACAAATTAACTAGCATTACCAAAACATCATCAAGGATACTTAGATTGTCAACTCAATCAATAGATACAAGAATATTGGTTCCATCAAATTGAATTCACATTTTTAGGATTTCAATTCACTCAGATCAGGTTTGGAAAAATCCTAGAATCATATCAATTTATTCCTTCATGAATATTTTTCCCAAACACTTAAGGATCATTATGATGAGATTCAGACATACACTTTCTCATAACAACCTCTTAGTTCTTGACAATCTAACCTCCTATAAAATATTACATCCAAAACCTTAGATTGAAATCAAGTAAATATACTCAATCTCATCCCTATGATAAAATTTTGTCCTGAACCATCTAAGATACCCTTGTACATAGATATCTGAGCTGGCACTAACATAGCTCAGTGGGAAATGCTGATCTAAATAGATAGGATGCAAGAACCTAGAATAAATTAAAATTTAAAGGGAGTAGTTTTATCGTAAGAATAAAAAATCAAAATATAACATTAGAATTTAAACTATCAAATAGTCAATTTTTCAAAAACTCATAAAGGGAAAAATTACCAAAAAAAGATAGATAAAATCCCAAAGTAAAACATCATAAAAAATATGACACAATATTCATCAAGACTAAAATCATAATCTCTATACAATAAGTGGGTCGTAGCTCTATTGGTCACCACCATCACCCCAGGTTCTATGCTCAAGAACATCAATCACCTCCAAGTAGTGATTTCCATTTTCCTTAACCAAGCATAACATAATCTACAAATTCCCCAAGGAATAATTCGGGTGTGAGAAACAATATCTCATTAGTATCTGGCCAAGTGTTCCATAAGCAATTCCAATAAAAATAAATCATTTATGCTTCAATTTAGAAAAAGATAGTACATGGAAAATTGATTCCACTTTTATCAGTCAAAATATGCTCTCAAATAAAGAAGTTAGAGGATATATAAAAAATATATTTTAATGAAAATTTTTCATAAATGAAGTGCATGACTAAAAAAAATCAATACTCAAAATGATATAATAATCTAATAATAACAAAGAACCATGCTCATTGTCCTAGAGGTTGACTAGTTATCTATTATAGGATCCCTACACTACTCATCCAATCAACATGGTTAATGTTCTTTTCACATGTCCCTAAGGATCAATCCAACAAGATAAAATCAATTAAAACCCTAGTACAGAGAAAATCATGTTAAAATTGGTTTAGTTAGAGTTTTCATCCTCAATCCATTTCTAGAGGGTCATAGTCATTTCATGTTTTTCCTAGTCACACACAAACTAGATATGATCACAATTGATTCAATCAATCAATATTGTGAAAAGTTCAATCCAATTCATCATTCACACTTCAAAAGACCAATTTAATGTTTTAACATGCCTTGTCATTTTCAAAACCAAATCATTGTTTTTTAACAGATTCATTCCTTTTAAAATAATCTTTCACTTAAATAAATTTTTCTCATGAATCAACATTAAATTATTTCAATCCATATTTCCTCAAAGTCAAAAAAAAAGTTCTAAATAATTCAAAAATAGTTTTTTAACTCAAAATATCATTCATTTGAAATAAATAATTATAATTCAAGTTTTATAAATCAATTGAATATACATTTCAATTAATGCAATAAATCAAGGTTTCAATGGTATATAAATTACTTATAGATTTACATAACATTAATCAAAAAATCAAACAATAAATCACATGCAATATTAATCTCTAAAAGATAATAATAGGTAAGGAAGATCAAAGAGTATACCCTAGAATCATAATCCATCAAATCAATGATCTAATCCATCAAAAACATGTGTATTTATCACTCTTAAGGGTGGAGAGAATATAGGAATGGTAAATTCCAAATCAAGTTGAAATCAATTTCCAGATAGAGAATAAACACATCCATCAGTGCTTAGATATAAGAAGAAGAGTGGTTAAAGGATACACTAACCTCTTGATGGCCTATAAATGAAAAAGTATTGGGTTAGGGTTTAATGGGAGTTGTTTTAGTTAAAATTGTGGATCTTGGGATTTTAATTACAATTTTCTATGGATTGAAAATCCTTCACATGGTTTTATGATTAGGATGTATGATTACTATTAACCATGTTACAAAATTTTCACCCACCTAAGGATTCTAGAAAAGGGGAATTGTCTTGATGCCTTGTGAAACTAATCATTCACCAACATTTAAAACACCCTTTGTCTAATGTTTCATGGTTTGGAGGAAAGGTTGCATAACTTTAACTAATTTTTTTCCAACCTTGTTCCACGCTTCAGTGGCTCAAGATATAGAACATTGTTTTTTGGGATTAACTATATAGTTTTCCTTTATAGTACTCAAACAATGAACAACCTCGTTGACATCCATAATTATCTAAAAAAATCCAAGAATGAATCGAAGCAAGACTAGAAAAAAAGGTGGTCAAATAGGGGATTAAAAGTAACTAAAATATAGTAATAGTAAGTTACATCTAACAAATTGAATGAATTCAAGAAACTTTTACCCAACATTCTCAAATTTTTTATGGTGGATGGACTAGGAATATATTGTATAGATTATTTTACTATAAGGATCTCACCTTAAACCTTACATATTCATGTTTATTTAGACTAAAATTCACATTTTTCATTTGAGTATATTTTAAAGTTTATGTTTTTATATAATTAGATAATAAATAATACATAGAAACCCATATAATCCCATGTGGACACTTCTAATCAGTATTCATTTTCTCATAATGTAAAACTTTTAAAATAAAATATGATTTCCTATCATGAGAAATGTTCATTAATTTCAACTTTAATTCTTCATTTCCCTTACCAATACTTAAACCTTCTGAAATACATTTAAAAAAGGTATGAGCACAAAAATATCTTCAATATCTCTGTTCTTATACTCCTAGATCAGATTCTAACAACATCATCATTTCATATTTTCCTTTGATACAAAACAAGGTAACCCGATTTTCACCATCTAAAAATTATAAAATCAAAAGGAAATATTGGATCACATACATACCCAAGGTCATTTTAGTTTTATATTTTTATATAGTTAATTAATACTCTAATATAAACAATACACATTAATTAAAGGTTGTATTTTTTACATTATACAATATCTCCCATAAACTTCATCACGTTTGAATCCTTTATACAAAGAAATCATTTAATCATAATTCTTATTAAACTAGGGAATAAAAACATATAAATGGTGATATTAATTGATTATTAAGGGTAAAATTAAGCTCTAACAATTTAATGTCATTAATGATCATAAAAAGAGCATAAGGGTATGATGACATAATCAAAGTGTGTGAGCATAAAATAATAACATTCATACCAATCAATACTCGGATCATAAATTATGAAACATGAAATAAATATTTATCAAAGTAATGATTCATAATAATAAATAAGAATGATCCATATTATTTTATTCTAGATCAAAGGAAATTTTTATTAAGCATAGAAATCAAAAAGAATATTTTTTGGTATCTTGGAACATCATATTCATAACTCATTTTAAACCCACGTCAGAAATAACTAGAGATCAATTAAATTAATAGTAGAAACCCTCTAGTAACTCCTTCATTCTTTCCACTAAATAAAAGAAACATTACCCAATGTATTGGAGATATATAATGAGGTCCAACTATACATATTATCTATATAGGGAACACCCATTTTTCATGAACTATAATGGGGGAAAACCCTTATTATAAGATATATAGAGATATCCTATTAACTATAGTGGGTATAAACCCTTCATATAATCTATATTAGGATCAATAATGAGTTATAATGGGGATAAAACATTTTTATCTTGAGCTTTAATGGGACTCAACCCATCATATAAGTTGTATAAAGCTCACCTATGGACTATAATGGGGCTCAACCCTTTAAAAAAATTTCAAAGAATAATAATATAAATAAAACGCTTTAAAAACATTATTCCATTCATAACATGATGAAACCATTACAAAGAAACAATTTCCATGATAATCTCTTGAAATTAAAATTATCTTTCTAGAGAAAGAATAATAATGTTATCATTCAAATATATCCCAGTGGACCATATGTAACATCAACGATTGTTGATATTAATGAATATATATACCATTAAAAAATAATTAAAAACTTTATTGAGGAAAATAAACTATTCTCTTTGAGTAACATCAATAAATTCCATATTAGATGGAAAATGGTTTTTAAATTTCACTAGGAATATTTCTTGAGGAAAATATCCTTTCTATTTTAAAAACACTTATATAAACTCTAAAAATTTATAAAAAATTAAATAAAAAAATTATTTGAAAATAGCCTTCGAAAATTGAAAATGAATCTTTAAAAAATTGAGTGTCAAAATAGTGGAAAATTTTGTTTATGTCAAGTTTGTAAAACAAATATTTCTTTCACATTTTCAGTAAAAGTCAAAAAGTGTATTGTTTAGAAACTAACAATAAGATTAATTTTAAATTTTTTAAAAGAAATAAAATTATTCTTAAAAATGAATTTAAATAAATATAGTAAAATATTTTTTAAACCATTTTTTATAAATCTTGTATTTGGAAGAAAAATGATTTTCAAACGAAGAGATAAATAAATTCATATTTTTCTTAAAAACAAGTATCATTAATTTTAAGTACCAAAGAGATAAAAAATATTAATGTTACATGAAAATTTCATGAATAACTATAGTATAATAAAATATAAGTGATCTAAGAAAATAATTTCATTTTATATCCTCCCAAATAACCTTCAACATAGACAATCCCAAAAAAAGAAAATTTTATCATGAAGCATTTGATACTATGATAGCTCCTCAATCGTAAGCCTCAAAAAAGAATAAAATCAGATGAAATTTAAATATAATGAACATAAATAGAATCATTATATTAAATATTAAATGTTTATTATATATATATCATAAAGAAATATGTATTTATAACATGACATATGTATCAAAGAAGAAAATTTAAGATGAGTAACCCTTACAATGATCATAACGTTGAAGTGAGAATTAACCAATGAATTAATTATGTCCATCAAATGTCAATCCATATAAAAAAAATTGTAAAAATAATATAATATAAGAAAAAATCATTACACATATAATCAAAGAATATCAAATAAAATAAATAAGTAATATGACCTAATGAAAAGAAATCATGTTATGAAATTCTTTACCACTTGGTAACTGTCATGCCAAATCGCATTAGATAGAATAATTCAAATTGAAACTTAAAATACCATGATGTATAAATTATTCATTATATTACATGACAAAATGGTAAGTATAAACACTATATAAAATAAATTGGTATCATAACATTAAACTATTCCTCAATGAAGGAAAATTCATACGAAGTCTTTTACCTCGAGTCCTGACTTTCCATATATGTCATTTAACTCCAATATTATAAACATATATCAATTATTTAATTTATTAAGATAATTTAAATGGATAATAAAACATCTTTAAATAATTTATTTTATTTCATTTAATTTCATATTTAAATACTTAATCAGTTAAGCCCATGTGGGGGGTTTTGAGGATGTTCAGTTCATTGTTTCAAATTGTATTCAGTGTGTTAATTGTGGTCAAAGTGATCATTTTTCCATCATATCCATAATAATAATCATGGAATAATTTTCATTTATATCCATAATTTAGACTTTTAAAACAAATTAGTATATATGGATATGAAAAATGAACTATGTTACAGTCATGGAGATAGTATGTCGTATATACACATGAGTAACGTTTCCATTTTTCTATGATCATTATAGAAAGAGGGTAAGTATTATTTTATCCTTAATAAATGATAAACATATCATAAATACAGTATTTTTTCTTTAAATATACATATATATCATCCATGTGATTTGGTGATAAAAAAAATAATCGCATCACATCATGGAGGTGGTAGTCCACGTATATGTACGAACAAGATTATCATTTTTTAATTAGTGGATATGTAAGAAATAAAATGACATATAAGTTTTAATGATGAAAATTATGTCATTAATATATTAATTATGTCATATATATCACATATATTTATTAACTTTACCCATATGACCTTTCATGTAAAGTTTTGGTGAAAAACGATTCAAATCTCTTTGTGAGGTGGTAGTCTAATGTACGCATGTGCGACATTATAATATCCCCTGCAGAATGGAAAGTAAGAAGATATATGTTATATAATAATTCAAAAAGAATAAATATGTTACAAATATCTTGTATATAATTTAAATCCATCATTATAAAATCCATGAATGTTTATTATGATAAATGAATTACATCGGTTCGTGAGGCGGTAGTTTGTCATACACACAAATGATGGTCTTGTTTCCCATTTGAGGGACGAGGAGATCAATTTGGTTATGAAACTAACATAATACAATTTCAATATATGGTAAATAATTCTGTTTTTATATCATCATTATTGAAAAATATTTGAATGAGTTTTAAGAATAAATAAAATAAAAAAAATCGGTTAAGAATGATATCACTTCCTATGATGGATTTTAAGACAAGCTCTTTAGGTTGGCACCAAATTCCATCCTATGGTGTATTGTTTACCAAAACAATGGCTCTAGTTCATGGTTAGAGAAACAAAATTTTTTTTTTTATAGTTATTGGCCTAGACAAAACAGTTTGAAGGTGTGAAGAGGAGTGGATGGGGTGTGGCCTTTTATAAGTGAGGTGAGTGGCACACTTATAATTTTTGAAAATAAAAAGTGATACCGATGATTTTCACATGACGCAGGACTCTAAGATGGAAAATTATATAAATTTAGAGAAAATAAGTTCAAAATATTTATATAAAATAGATTTTTTATAAGTTTTTAGTTCTTTTTAACTCTTATATTTTTAGAATAACCCCCCCCCCCCAAGTAAATCTGTTTTTACCTTAACCATAGTAAACAAATATTATTTTCACTATTAAATATTTTAAAAATTAATAAGATTACTTTTTTATATAATATAAATTATTCTAATTAAAAATATAGAATATATTTTAAAAAATTAAATTCAAAAAAAAATTCATAATTTAGTTTTAAATAAAATCTATAAAAAGACAAAAAAGTGGCTTCTTAATAATTGTATTTTTCATGAAAAATATGATTTTATATAAACTCTATAAATTTTACTAATAATTATATGAAATTAAATTAATATGTAAAGTTATATAATCTTTAAATTTCATTTAAATGTTTCTTATTACCTGGTTATTTTAATGAAATTAAAAGGAGAAACATTATTCCCTTTAAAATAGTTTTCAGAAAAAAAAACATTTTTTAAACACATAGATAAATTTATACTAAAATCCAATATAAATATGATTAAAATGTAATTAAGTTGATATAATATAAATAAATAATACATATATTATATTAAATCATATTTAAAATGTAATGGTACTTTGAAATTACATAACTTGTTGAAATGAAATTACATTTTTACCAAAATCTGTATTTTTTAATATTCACTAAATATTTAATATTTACCAGAAAAATGCCATAATTTCACCCTAAGTTAATTTTTATATAATAGTTTCAAGAAATAATTTTCATTTTATAAAATAAATTTTCTAAATTTGTTAGAAATTAATTATAATATTTTCGCATAATAATCAGTAAAAACATTTTTGAATAAAAATATTTTTTGTTGAATAAAATTACTTTACTAAAAATTATTTTATTTTTTAATAATAATTTAATAATACATTTATATTGAGTATTAAATTTATAAATATATTTCATAAATTTGTTGATACTATTCATATCCTTTAAATTGAAAGCTAGTTAATAACAATCATATTTAAAATAATATTATTTCATGGTTCGTTTAAGCTCGATGTTATGTGTCTTGTGCTCTATCAAGCCTAGATTCCTTTTTTTAATATCAATTTGTTACAACCCACCACCCCCCCCCCCTCAATTTTTATAAATTTCATCCTCATAATATTCACTACTACAAATAAGGATTTTAAAAGCTCTAGAAACCTCTTTTAATAGCGCTAGAAACGCATTGTTAACTGCACACCTACAACCTACACACCTGCACAAAAAAACATTCACACGAACAATGCATAGATGAATGAAATAGCACACACAAGAGTTTCTGAAATAATTATATATACATTTAATTGACATAATGAATAAAAAACACATTTCTATATACATTTCAATGAATGTTTTATATGGTTACAATTTTAATTATCCAACAAACAGATAAAAACATTAATGATTTATCCTTTGGCATCTGTGATCCCCTCCCAAAACATTTCATCCATGGTATTAGTTATCGAACAGAGCAAATGAACTCTAAATAAATTACACCTATATATGAAAAAAATATTACATTATTAATACAATAATGAAATAAATTAAACATTCATATGAAAGAATAAATTAATAAAATATCAATTTTTAATAAAAAAGACACCTTTGGAGTTATACCAATCACACCGTGCATCGTATTGAGGTAGGGTTAATTCTTACACGTCAAAAATGAGTTATAGATTTTTTTAAAAATATTAAAACAATCCAAATAGGTTTTTAAATTTTTTCGTATGTCACTTGTTTTTTTCTGAAATTAATATCAAATTTAAATGGCACATTTGGATTTATATCGGTCACATCATTTGTCAGACAGAGTTGCAGTTGATTCCTTCACATCAAAAATGACTGATGGATCAATTTCCTAAAGTATTGAAACAATCTGAATGTGTTTCCTTAGTATGCAGTATGTCGCTTGTGTTTTTTTTCTAAAATTAATGTCCACTTTAAATAAAAAGAGACACTTTGAGTCATACTAGTGGAATTTTGCATTGAATTGAGGTTTGGTGGATTCCTACAATTCACAAATGACTTATGGAACATTTTCTTAATGTATCAAAACAATAAAAATTTGTTTTCTTATTTTGTAGTATGTCAGTTGTGTTTTTATACTAAAATGTCATTTCAAACTAGAAACGCACATTTTGAGTCATACAGATCGCATCGTGTGTTTCTCTGATATGATATTGCTTCATACACATCACAAATAATGTATTAATTATAATCCTAAATTATAAATATTGTTGGAGTGAGTTTTCTTGGTTTTAAATGAGTGACACATTTTGAGCAAAAATATCAATTTTAAACTAATAACGGACACTTTTAGCCAAACTTGTCACACAATGCATCAGATTGAGGTGCGGTTGATTCCTAAACATCTCAAATGACTGATAGGGCATTTTCCTAAAGTATAAAACCAATATGAATGCATTTTTTCAATTTTCAGTATGTCACTTGTGTTTGTTTCTAAAATTAATGCCAATTTTAAATAAAAAGAGACACTTTGAGTCATACTAGTGGCATTGTGTGTTGAATTGAGGTGAGGTTGATTCATACATATCACAAATGACATATGGATCATTTTCCTAAAGTAACAAAACAATATGAATTTGTTTTATTGGTTTGTAGTATGTAAGTTGTAAGAACTCTGGTTTTTGGAGCGGGTCAAAATCTCGACCCTGTTTGAATTTTTTATTCATTTCTAAGAAAACTGCAGAAACTAAGTAGTTTTTGGAAAATTCAAAATTATATGCCATGTACCTTAAGTACACACTATGTACCCTTGCTCATGTTAGATTTCCATACATGGTGTGTAGTCCGGTTGGTGGGGTAGAATGTTTTTAGAAAGTACATGTCGTGTACTATTTGTACACGCTATGTAGAGGGGCAGTGTGTGAGGAGATACATGGCATTTTGGGGATATCGGCTGGGTAGAGAGGTACATGTCTTGTACCATAGGTACATGTCTTGTACCATAGGTACATGTCATGTACCATAGGTACATGTTGTGTACCATAGGTACACTTCATGTAGTCAGTAATCATTTCCTCACTGAAATATTAGTTTTCATATGAACAGTAAAATGATACACAACATTTAGTCATATATGCATGCTGTGTATTTTATTTTTTTCACTAAAATAGGTAGTAGCCATGTTTTGAGGCCAAAACCAAAACCCTTGACAGGTTTGAGCTGGGATAGCCAGTTGAAACTCATTTTTTCTCCCAATCATCCATTTGAACTCCGTTTTGATCTACGTTGGATGTGTTAGAACCCCCTCGGTAAGGCCTTGATTCCTATTGAGCTATTCTTCTTGATTTCTGATCTAAGATGAGTTATAGTGGTTTGAGAGGTTTTGATTCTTTTATAGATCTATCACATTTTAGGCTTAATTGGAGGGTTTTATTAGAGGTGTATCATCATACTAGTACGAGGTAGGTGGTGAATACCTCTTTTTGTGTTTTTTCAGACTTTTGGGTGGGACAACTTTGGCAAATTTTTGGGTATTTTGAGTGTGACCTTGTGTTACCTTATATTTCATGTTTAATTGTTATTTTATATATGGGATGCATTTGGGTATTCCCTGTTACCTATTTATCTTGAACGGGGTCGGGCGATTGGTCGTTCTCATCGGGGCATTTTTCCCGAGGGATGCCAAAATGATTATAATTGATTTTTATTGGTTAAAACTGTTGAGTTTAGATTATTAAACCTTCAAATGACTTTTTATAGGCTTTCAAGATCTTAGTTCTTGTATGGGATAACACCTGGCTAGTGCAATTCAACTATTTAGTTTGTCTATCATGTTTATGTATTTCATTTGATTATATATGTGATACGTTTCATTGCATATTCTAGAACCCTTTGGGTTGTGTTGGGCATGGCTTGGATATTTTTTGAGTGACGTTGATCACAGGTTGGGTTTCTCCTAGGTTACATTGGGTGGTTATGACCACGGGATTGGGCTTCATGGACGTCGGCTTGAGGCAGGGTGACATTCAGCTTGGGTATGTCCCAATTTACATAGATTGTGATGCCTTAGGACTTGAGTGATATGGTCGCAGGAACATGAGGTTTCAGAGGTTTTGTGGCTTGGGTACTATTATAATGATTACCACTCACCTAGAACTTTGAGTAGTGTGCACACAGAGAGACTCTGTGTTGAGGTGGTTTTGACCACTCGTGTGGGTAAAGGCCCTCATTAGTTATGGTTTAGGTACTATTAGTGTGGGCGTGATTTCCGTAGGAAGCCACGTAGAAGGTAAGGAGCCTTCAAGGGATAGTGTTCAGGCTTTTGGGATGGGGAAAAGGCTCGCCATTATTTGAGGGCAGAGATCATTGTCCCTCTAGCTACTTTATTGAGGGTAGACATCACTATCCCTGTGGATACTTATTTGAGGATAGGAATCACATTTCCTCTGAGTTACTAATTCATGGGCATACATTTGGTACATAAGTACATGAGTCACGTAGTGTCAGGGGGAACATGGTTCCAGGTTACTTGAATGAGATTCCAATATTGGCCGAATCAGGCGACACTCCATGGTGGCTGTTGAGCACAAGTGGAGTTTGTGTTTGTATGTGTGCATTGTATTGTTTACTATTAACCTTATTAATGAATGCTTACTTAAACACTTATATTAGGTATGCATTATTGGGTGGTATCCTACTGAGATTCATCTGACACCTTGCATGGGACCTTTGGGATGTGTGCAGACTTTATGGATTTATGTGTAGGAAAGAGGTCAACTTTAGGATCTGTACTGAATTAGAAATTGCATGGTGATGGTATAGAGCATGAGGTGTTGCCTACCTAGATTTTACTTTGTTTTTCCTTCTTTGTTGTGTCAGCATACTTATTTGTTTTTTAGCTACACTTGGTTGGCCATTGGTACATTAACATGTGGATATATACGACCTGCTTTGGATGTATGTAAGTAATTCAGTAGTAGTTACAAGTGATCAGCATGTTGTTGGGTTCACTTTTGGCTGCTATAGTTTATATTTATTTTTCTGTTGTTTATCGATATTGAATGTGCTTCCACTCTTTGGGTTTGGTTCGAGTTTACTGAGTCGTTTATTCCACTGCATATTTATTTTTACACTCAAAACAGTACCATTATCATCCTCTGAGAGGGTATATCCCCCCCACTATACCTATAAGACCCTATCTTCTAGTTGTCATCCATTGGAATTCGGGGAGTTGCACCTACGTTAGTAACACCAGACTCATTTAGCATTTTTTGAGTGGTAGTTCAGGTCCAGGCTATTACCATGTAATAATATAGGAGTTCTTGATAGGGATTTAGTATCACTGTCTTACTGGCTACGAATGATATTGAGACATCTCTTTTTATTTTTTCTGGTTTTACTATTTCTGATATGGTAGACTGGAGATAGTTTGTTATTAGAATTGGGTTTCTAGATTTTTCTTTGGTTCCTGCAGCCCCAGGTACGAGTGATGGACCAAGTTTACATGGATGGGAATTTTTGTTGTGGTCTTTCTCAGATTAAAATTTATTTTATTTCCACCTCAGTGGATCACTTGGTGTGTGATGTTATTTATTCTGATATGTGACCCTTGACCTGGTGTGGTAAGGGAGAATCAGACTTTGGTCCAGTATGACAATGTATGATTGTTTGGATTTTTATAGGCACATTTTTAGGGTATTTCAATTTCATAACTACACATATGCTTTGTGAATTGATAATTCCATGTGAATAATATCAACTTCCATGCCTAATATTTTTCAAAATGTAAATAGGTGAAATTCCTGATAATGTTTCTTGATTATTACAATGTGTTATTCCATGCTTTATATATTTATAGAATTGCATGTGGTAGTATATTTGGGTCTGGATCTTGTATGAGTAGGTAGGTAATATGGTTGAGGTGATTTTGATCATTAGGATTGGGCGACTCGGTCATTAGTTTGACACAATGTTGGTTGTTAGGACGGGCGTGGCCTGAGGTACTTTTGATACTTGGCTCTGTTGAGGGGCAGGTAAGGAGGTCATGAGGCCGGGATGTCGTGGGCATGGGTTGTGGTGGGGGAGAGTAAGGGTAGTAGTTATGCAATAACTTTTATGGATTTTCCTATCTACATGAATATATTGTTATATATACATATATGGGATGTCTGTCTATGACAACCCTGCTTTTTATTACAACATAAGCATGCTTTATTACATAAAACTTCACTTGATACAACAAAGAAGATCGAGAGGTTTAGTGTCTTTGGGGCTTAGGATCATTACATAAAAACATTAAACATGAATTACAACATCTTTATTGAAAACTTCCTTTACATGACCACTACATTCCTTCGTACTTAGCATTGCATGGGATAACCTGAGGACATGCATAAGAAAAGGGTGAGCTATAAAGCCTAGTAAGGGAGTACACAATGAATAACATGAGGAGTAAAATACATGTTAGGCAATAGGCATATCAATAGAGCATAAGAGAAACATCAACATAAAGGCATGATAAAGCATGATAATCATAACATGGAAATGTGGCAACAACACTTAACATTGAATTAGCATGAGCCAAGGCTCATTGCACATGGAGCATGAGTAAACCCTCGTTGCACTTGAAGCATGAGTAAACCCTCGTTTCACTTGAATTAGCATGAGTAAAAACTCATTGCACATGACGTATCATGATAAAATACTTTACCCAATGCATTGGAGCGCTATAAAGGGCGCACCCTTCTTAAACATTTCATTTCATGCATAAGTGTGCCACATGGATCATAAAACATGGATTCATAAAACATAATCATTTATTCCACGATAAAGGAATGTGGAATTCATACATGAAAATTTATAATCAATTAGTAAATGTGCATAAAGGTGAATACCCTTTATGGAGAAATGGGCATGGTATTCACTACACAATGATATTGGCTTAGAAAATCAGTGTGATTTCGGCAGCGTAACGGCGTGACATAAGAATTCATAAAAAGGTTGATGAGATAGAAAGGGGTTCCTCATCATATTTACATGTAATGGACAGTAAGGAGGTCATATAGATACATGTCCCAACAATTGAAAAGGAATTTAGATTCAAGATACAAAAGTATTTCTTGAATATAAAAGAGGAGAAAAAGGTTTCTTTCGGAATTTCGGCATAGTAACGTGTGTACATGGGAGGCTTTTAATGAGAGATAAAGGGGTCCCCATCATTCAAAAAATAATAAGGAAGTATGGGAGAGGTGCGAAACCATACCCCAACATTCATAATTGAAATTAAAAGGGCAATACAACTTATAGAAAATTGAAAAAAATGAGAAAGGAAGAAAAAAAACCCTTACTTGGAAGTGTGCTTCCAAAGGCTAGAGAGAGGCTTGTGAGAGGATTTTTGGGAGCTTGGGGCAACATGAGAGGATTCTAGAGAGAGTAGGTCAGAGTTTTGATGAACTCCAAGGGCTTTGAGTGAGGAGGAAGTGGGAGCTTGGGTGGGTTTATATAGGAAAGGTGAGGGAATTCTTTATTATTTAGGGTTGGGACCCCTTATATTAAAATAATCCAAACCACAAATCATCCCATGGTATTTGCCCATGGTTTCTGGAAAAGGAAAGAGGAAAACAATATTTTACAAGGCCAAGGTCCGAACTTATTAAAAAATTAGGGTTGCTTATGTGGAGGTGAGTCACACTCCCATGGAAATTAATTTAAAAAGGCAAAGTGTTGAATAAGTCTTGAGGGCTCCATTAATGATTTGAAAAGTAAGTCAAACAAACCCAAAACCTCATTATTTTAATGATAAAACACATATTGGCCGAACATAAGGACTATGTTATTTTATTACATCACCATTAGGTCATTATGATGTCATAAAACACATTATATATTTAAATGGTATTTAATTTTTACCCAAAAATTTGACTGTCTCAGAAAATTATGAAAAATTCACCGTTGGATACATTCGACATCCTGATTCCAAAAATTATATTTATTTTATCTAAATAATTTTCTAAATATGTGAATTTTCACTTTTAAAATAAAAACCGACATTTATAAAAAATTCACGGGTTTTGACAGAAACGGCTTTCAAACCTTAATAAAAATTTTAATTGCATTCATAAAATTATAAGATCATTTATATTTAATAAAAATTAATTTAATATTAATAATAATATTTTATTAAAATATTATTTAATTCAAAAATCCTTTAATTTAATAAAATATAATTCTTAATTAAATAATAACTAAAAACACCATTTGTACTTTAAAAATTAATTACAATGTATCAAAAATGACTAGAAATTATATTCATTATTATATACAAAAATAATGTACATGAATATGGTGCTACTTATTTGTTACATAACCCCTTAAAATAGCCGCATAAGACCTAAGGGTAAGGTGTGCGATGGTGACAGACTCTTGGGGGGCTCGGATAGCATCGCCCGAGTGGTAATTTCAATCAACTTTCACTTTTCCCGTAGACAATCACGTTCGAGCTTGACTTGATGAAGCTCATCTTGGGCTTGGTCAAGGGAAAATCCCAAAGACGCCACCTCTTTTCTGAGCTCTGACAAATGGGCTTCGTAAGGGGCAATTCTACTGGATGAGGCCATCGCTTCCTTTGTCTGAGTAGAAATGGGTTCGTTAAAGCCTTATATTTATACTACTCAGATGATCACTGCTCAACGGCTAAAAAGTAACGGTCACAAATCTTAACGTAAAACTAAAGAAGTTGACATCTTATAAAAACATTTTTCATAAAGAAAAATTTAACTGGATCAAGAGGGCCTTTCCTTTAATTAAACTTTGGGTCGTTACAATATTCCCCCCTTAAGAAATTTCTCCCACGAAATTTTTCTTTTCCCACACTAAAACAAATGTGGGTAACTTAGCTTCATCATATCCTCTTACTCCCAAGTTGCTTCTTCAAACTTGTGGTTTCTCCACAACACCTTGGCGAGGGGCATTGTCTTATTTCGTAGAACTTTTTCTCTACGATCTAAGATCTTCACTGGTTTCTCCTCATAAGAAAGATCGTCTTCTAATTGTACCACCTCGGAAGAGAGTACATGTGAAGGGTCTGGTATGTACTTCCTTAAGAGGGATACATGGAAGACATCATGCACCTTGGCTATAGTAGGTGGAAGTGCTATTCGATTGGCCACATCCCCAACACGATCAAGAATCTCGAAGGGGTCGATGTACCTTGGACATAACTTCCCTTTCTTTCCAAACCTCATGAACTACTTCCACGGAGATATGCATAAAAACACCATGTCTCCGAATTTAAACTCAAGGTCTCGTCGACGATTATCTGCATAACTCTTCTGTCGACTTTGGGCTGCCTTGATATGCTGCTGAATGGTTTTCACCTTCTCCACCATTTATTCGACCATTTATGGTCCAAGCAGCTTACGTTCACCGACCTCATCCCAACATGCCGGTGTTCTACATCTTTTCCCATACAGGGATTCATATGGTGCCATTTGGATGCTCGAGTGGAAACTATTATTATAAGAGAACTCTTTTAGAGGAAGATGTTGATCCCATCCTCCTTTAAATTCCATTGAGCACGCTCTCAACATATCCTCAAGTGTTTGGATAGTCCGCTCGGATTGGCCATCAGTTTGAGGATGATAGGTCGTACTGAAGTTCAGTTCAGTATTCAGATCATGTTGAAGACTCTTCCAAAACTTAGAGGTAAATCTTGGATCTCGGTCTAACACAATAGATAGAGGTACTCCATGCAACCGTACCACTTCCCTGATATATATCAGTGCCAGTTGATCCAAAGAGAAATCCTCTCGAATAGCAATGAAGTGTGCAGTCTTTGTAAGACGATCCACAACAACCCAGATTGCATTGTTGCCTTTGGATGTCCTTGGAAGTCCGGTGACAAAGTCCATGGTGATGTTCTCACATTTCCATTCTAGTATGGGCAATGGTTGCATCATTCCCTTAGACTTCTGCCTCTCTGCCTTCACTTGCTGACACACCAGGCACTTTGATGTATATTTATCGATCTCTTTCTTCATATTATCCCACCAAAAGTTTTCTCAGAGATCTCGATACATCTTTGTGCTCCCTGGGTGAATAGAGAAATTTGAACTATGTGCATCATCCAAAATTTCCTTCTTCAGCTCCGGACATGATGGAACACATAGTCTTTTCCCAAACCGCACAATTCCTTCTTCATTAACATTAAACTCTGAGGATTTTTCCTTTTTGATAGCTTCCACCTTTTCTTGGATTCCCACATCATCCTTTTGAGCATCCTTTAACCTTTCCAAAAGAGATGGTTGAGAAATCATTTCTGAAAGGATTGATGATGTTCCCTTCTTTATGATTCCCACGTCCATCTTCATCAAGTCTAAGAAGATTGGATCCTTCTCAATTCTCATCATTGATAGAATAGATGGATCCTTTCTACTTAGGGAATCCGCCACCTTGTTCGCTTTCCCAGGGTGGTAATGTATTAAACAGTCATAATCCTTGATGAGATCTATCCATCTTCTCTGACGCATATTAAGATCTTTCTGTGTGAATATATATTTAAGACTCTTGTGGTCAGTATATATCTCACATTTCTCTCCATAGAGATAATTCCTCTAGATTTTCAAGGCAAAGATCACCGCCGACAACTCCAGATCATGCGTTGGATAGTTTCTCTCATGGGTTTTCAACTGCCTTGAGGCATAGGATATCTCTTTATCATTCTGCATCAGCACACATCCTAAGACCTTCTTCGAAGCATCACTGAATACCACAAAATTCTCCCCACTTGTGGGTAAAGTGAGCACGGGTGTAGTGATAAGCCTCCATTTCAACTCCTTGAAGCTTTCTTCGCATTCATCACTCCAAGAAAACTTTACTCCCTTTCGAGTTATCTTGGTAAGAGGGTTGGATAACCGTGAGAAATTTCTCACAAATCGTCGATAATATCCAGCTAACCCCAAGAAGCTACGGATATCAGTTACCGATGTTGGCCTCGGCCATCCCTCAATTGCATCTGTTTTGGAGGGGTCCACAGATATCCCATTTCTTGTGATGATATGGCCCAAGAATGAGACTTCCTTCAACCAAAACTCACACTTGCTGTACTTTTCATAGAGCTTCGCCTTGCGCAAAGTCTCTAGTACAGTTTTTAAATGCTCCTCATGGTCCTCCTTGGTTTTGGAGTATATTAGAATATCATCTATAAAGACTACCACAAATTTGTCTAGGTAATCTCTAAAGACTCTATTCATAAAGTCCATGAATATTTATGGAGAATTGGTGAGTCCGAAAGGCATTACTATGAATTCATAGTGCCCGTACCTTGTACGAAAAGAAAACTTGGGGATATCTTCCTTCTTCACCCTTACTTGATAATATCCCGACCACAAGTCGAACTTGGAGAAGTATTGTGCTCCACGCAGCTGATCAAACAAGTCATCGATTCTTGGGAGAGGATACTTGTTCTTTATCATGTTTTTGTTAAGTTCACGATAGTCGATGCAAAGCCGCATTGACCCATCCTTCTTCTTGACGAAGAGGACTGGTGCACCCCATGGTGATGCACTTGGGCGTATAAACCCTTTATACAGATTCTCCTGTAGTTGTTTCTTCAGCTATTCAAGCTCAACAACAGCCATTCTATATAGAGTCTTGGATATTGGTAGCGCCCCAGGTATAAGTTCAATTGAGAACTCAACATCTCTTCTTGGAGGAAGACCAAGAAGTTCCTCGGGAAATACTTCAGCGAATTCCCTCACAATAGGCATTTCTTCAAGGGTGGTTTCTTCCTTGGACTCAATCATCTGAGCCAGATATGCGTGCTCATAAGGCAGTAATATCCATGATTGAGATGATGGAGCTAAAGGAGATTCATCTTCCTCCTGACATTTGTAAAGAATCGGAGGGTCGATTCTCCATATGGAGTGTGATTTCCCTCTCCCGACAAATTTGTGTTGGCTCTATATAAGGAAAGCCAATCCATGCCAAGAATTGCATCAAATTCCACCAAAGGGAGTATGATGAGGTTTTCCGGGAAATTCAATCCACATATTATAACAGGGGAGGACTTATACTCATGGGATGAAATGATTGCCCCATTTTCCGTACTCACCGACATCTTTACTTCCATGATTTGTGGTGGTGCAGAGATTGTTCTACTAAACTTTTGAGATATAAAAGAATGCGTAGAACCTGAATCAAAAAGTATGTTCGCTATTCTTGAATGAATAACTAGCGTACCTGTCACCACTTCGTTGTTGGGGTTCAATTCGGTAGAAGTGATGGGAAAAGTTCTTCCTTGCTGTCTTGGAGGTTGCTGGTTGCCTCCGATAACCCTTGGATTGGGGCACTGATTTGAAAAATGACTCGGTTCTTTGCATTTGTAGCATTGAAAAACGCGTTGAGGTTCGAACGGAGCGTTACTCTCCTCTGTCGCAGCCGTGGGTCCTTCTTGCTGACAGTTAACAGCTAGGTGCCCTTCTCTTCCACACTTGAAGCATTTTCTTGTCCCCCTAAGGCAATTTCCAGGGTGCTTCTTTCCACACTTTTGGCAAGTGGGGTGCTGGAACTTCTTAGCACCGTTGGATTTATCCATCGGACCTCCAGCATTGAAGTCCACCTTACGCTTCTTGTCCCCATGATACCCATGTGATTCTCCAATCTCCATTTCAACCTTGAGGGAACATAGGACAATTTCCTCATAGCTGTCGAAGTCATGGATCTCTAATTCTTTCCGCAAGCTAGGCTTCAGCCCACCAAAGAAGCGGTCAACCTTGCATTCGGGGGTAACGACAAAGCCGGAAGAGTATCGTGCAAGCCTTGTGAATTTTTGCTCGTACGATCCCACAGATTCTTCATCTTTATGCTTTAGGGAAAGGAAGTCCCTTTCCATCTTAAGACGGAGGGTGCGTGGAAAATATTTATCGAAAAACATCTTCCGGAATTCCTTCCATTCCAAAGCCTCGATCTCCTCCTCAGGCTTCGTATTTTTTATCAACGTCCACCATTGATCAGCTTCACCCTCCATACGATAATCCGCCAGGAGAACCTTCTCTTTTTCAGAGCATTGGAGGATGGAGAATATCTTTTCAATGGAGTTGATCCATTGTTCAGCGATCGTGGGATCGGATGATCCACTAAAAGTAGGAGGCCTTTGTCTCATGAAGCTCTCGATAGCGACTTGTTCTTTCTTAGGGGGGTTGAACGTTCCTCTTGACTAGTGTTTCTATTCAAAACTTGAGTTAGCTGAGAGAAAAGCATGACAAAGTT
This sequence comes from Viscum album, assembly GCA_963277665.1. Lineage (NCBI taxonomy): Eukaryota > Viridiplantae > Streptophyta > Magnoliopsida > Santalales > Viscaceae > Viscum > Viscum album. The sequence continues at coordinate 1,462,517,954 of OY728139.1, forward strand.
CACGATTCCCGCTCCCATTGGATTGGGCATCTCATAAGTACAATCATTACACTGATCTTCACAACGGTTGTTAGCGCGAGTTCTCCTATTACCGGCCATTGGTTGGAATAAAATGAAAGTTAGGGGTTACACATAAAGGTTAATCCAAAGACAAAATTTGATGACTTATAAATAAACTTTAATCTCTTTAACTCATGAGTCTATAGGATTCAATCCAGGCTTTTCATGATCTTCCTTCTATCATATATTCTTAGGGGCATTTATCCCTTAATAAGGGTTCATACAAAGATTGTTAATTTATCAAAACATATCCCCCGGGAGTGTCGTAACCAAGAGTGCATCAATGCCCGTTGTCGTGCACCAGTTCCCGTTCGAGTCTAGCTCAAAGCAGTGTTTTCGGGTTTTACCCCTAGGATACATCTGTGCCAGAGCCGCCTCTACTTGCTCGTATCCAGACAGGGATGTATTTGTTTGATAAACCACTTACTTAGTATTTACCAAAACTTAGGGATGTTTTTATTATACTTAGTCTTGTATATAAGGCTTTACTAGGGTTTCCTAATCCCAAAAATAACTAAACCTATCCTCTAATACCAACTATGACAACCCTGCTTTTTATTACAACTTAAGCATGCTTTATTACATAAAACTTCACTTGATACAACAAAGAAGATCGAGAGGTTTAGTGTCTTTGGGGCTTAGGATCCTTACATAAAAACATTAAACTTGAATTACAACATCTTTATTGAAAACTTCCTTTACATGAACACTACATTCCTTCGTACTTAGCATTGCATGGGATAACCTGAGGACATGCATAAGAAAAGGGTGAGCTATAAAGCCCAGTAAGGGAGTACACAATGAATAACATGAGGAGTACAATACATTTTAGGCAATAGGAATATCAATAGAGCATAAGAGAAACATCAACATAAAGGCATTATAAATCATGATAATCATAACATGGAAATGTGGCAACAACACCTAACATTGAATTAGCATGAGCCAAGGCTCATTGCACATGGAGCATGAGTAAACCCTCATTGCACTTGAAGCACGAGTAAACCCTCGTTGCACTTGAATTAGCATGAGTAAAAACTCATTGAACATGACGTATCATGATACTATACTTTACCCAATGCATTGGAGCGCTATAAAGGGCGCACCCTTCTTAAACATTTCATTTCATGCATAAGTGTGCCACATGGATCATAAAACATGGATTCATAAAACATAATCATTTATTCCACGATAAAGGAATGTGGAATTCATACATGAAACTTTATAATAAATTAGTAAATCTGCATAAAGGTGAATACCCTTGATGGAGAAATGGTCATGGTATTCACTACACAATGATATTGGCTTACAAAATCGGTGTGATTTCGGCAGCGTAACGGTGTGACATAAGAATTCATAAAAAGGTTGATGAGAGAGAAAGGGGTTCCTCATCATATTTACATGTAATGGACAGTAATGAGTTCATATAGATACATGTCCCAACAATTGAAAATGAATTTAGATTCATGATACAAAAGTATTGCTTGAATATAAAAGAGGAGAAAAAGGTTTCTTTCGGAATTTCGGCATAGTAACGGGTGTACATGGGAGGCTTTTAATGAGAGATAAAGGGGTATCCCATCATTCAAAAAATAAGAGGGAAGTATGGGAGAGGTTCTAAACCATACCCCAATATTCATAATTGATATTAAAAGGGCAATACAACTTAAATAAAATTGACAAAAATGAGAAAGGAAGAAAAAAAAAACCTTACTTGGAAGTGTGCTTCCAAAGGCTAGAGAGAGGCTTGTGAGAGGATTATTGGGAGCTTGGGGCACCTTGAGAGGATTCTAGAGAAAGTAGGGCAGAGGTTGGACGAACTCCAAGGGCTTTGAGTGAGGAGGAAGTGGGAGCTTGGGTGGGTTTTTATAGGAAAGGTGAGGGAATTCTTTATTATTTAGGGTTGGGATCCCTTATATTAATATAATCCAAACCACAAACCATCCCATGGTATTTGCCCATGGTTTCTGGAAAAGGAAAGAGGAAAAAAAATATTTTACGAGGCCAGGGTCCGAACTTATTAAAAAATTAGGGTTTCTTATGTGGAGGTGAGTCACACTCCCATGGAAATTAATTTTAAAAGGCAAAGTGTTGAATAAGTCTTGAGGGCTCCATTAATGCTTTGAAAAGTAAGTCAAACAAACCCAAAACCTCATTATTTTAATGATAAAACACATATTGGCCGAACATAAGGATTATGTTATTTTATTACAACACCATTGGGTCATTATGATGTCATAAAACACATTATATATTTAAATGGTATTTAATTTTTACCCAAGAATTTGACTGTCTCAGAAAATTATGAAAAATTAACCGTTGGATAATTTCGACATCCTGATTCCAAAAATAATATTTATTTTATCGAAATAATTTTCTAAATATGTGAATTTTCACTTTTAAAATAAAAACCGACATTTATAAAAAATTCACGGGTTTTGACAAAAGCGGCTTTCAAACCTTAATAAAAATTTTAATTGCATTCATAAAATTATAAGATCATATATATTTAATAAAATTTAATTTAATATTAATAATAATATTTTATTGAAATATTATTTAATTCAAAAGTCCTTTAATTTAATAAAATATAATTCTTAATTAAATAATAACTAAAAACACCATTTGTACTTTAAAAATTAATTACAATGTATCAAAAATGACTAGAAATTATATTCATTATTATATACAAAAATAATGTACATGAACATGGTGCTACTTATTTGTTACATAACCCCTTAAAATAGCCACATAAGACCTAAGGGTAAGGTGTGCGATGGTGACAGACTCTTGGGCGACTCGGATAACATCGCTCGAGTGGTAATTTCAATCAACTTCCACTTTTCCCGTAGACGATCACGTTCGAGCTTGACTTGATGAAGCTCAGCTTGGGCTTGGTCAAGGGTAAAGCCCAAAGACGCCACCTCTTTTCCGAGCTCTGAAAAATGGGCTTCGTAAGGGGTAATTCTACTGGATGAGGCCATCGCTTCCTTTGTCTGAGTAGAAATGGGTTCGTTAAAGCCTTATATTTATACTACTCAGATGATCACTGCTCAACGGCTAAAAAGTAACGGTCACAAATCTTAACGTAAAAATAAAGAAGTTGACATCTTATAAAAACATTTTTCATAAAGAAACATTTAACTGGATCAAGAGGGATTTTCCATTAATTAAACTTTGGGTCGTTACACTGTCCATTTGTGGTATTTAGTGGGTTCCTCGTATATGTCTCAATGGAGCGCCTGGCGGGTGGTGATACAGTGCTGCAGGTGCAGGAACAGGTTCAGGATTCTGTTGAGTAAGAGCATGAGTTGTAGGTACAAGCTCACGAACATGATCTGGTTCATGATCTGGTACAGGTGGGACAACAGCTGGGTTTGGAAATGTTTGGATCATGGCTCGATGAGTAGCTTCGAGATAGCCTGGTACGTGTCTTGCAGGGGATCGACAGAGGTGCACAAGGTATAAAGCCATCTATGGAATATCTGACATGAGAGTTCTAGTCATAGCATCTACCAATTCTTCGGGGTTAGGGTGGTCAACAGGTGGATGAGAAATGGATAAAGAACATGAATATGATCTTTGAGAAGCTCAAGATGCCTCCAGGTCAGAGGGTCAAGGTGGCGACATACATGCTGCGAGGACTGAAAAAGAATTGGTGGGATGTGCAGGTTCATGCTCGCAGACACGATGGACTAGCATGGAAATACTTCGGGGATAGGTTCTTCGATCACTTTTACCTAGTGACACTAAGGTAAGAGAGAGCTCGGGAGTTCTTGAGCCTTCAGTAGGGAGACATGTCTGTCAGGGACTATGAAGCTACTTTCACTGAGTTGTATCTCTTTCCACCTGGTATGGTAAGTGATGACACGGAAAGGCTGAGATACATTGAGGATGGATTATGACACACCATTCAAATCCAAGTGAATATCATCAGTCGGGGTTCATTCTCAGAGGTGGTGAATCTGGCGCTCATAGCAGAATGTAACATGAAGGATATGCCCCATGTTTGTCGGGAAATAGCTTATGGTGATGGTTTGGATAGCAGAAATAGGGGACATGAAGAGTTCCAGTAGGGAAGTCAGGCCAAGGAATAAGCTAGACCACCTTATAGCAATTCTTCAGTGGTTTTCTTTCAGTGTGGAAAACCAGGAAATGTTCGAACTCATTGTGATAGGCCTCCAAAGGAGTGTCGGGCATATAGATATGTCGGGCATCTAGAGAGGTTCTGCAGGAAGCCTTCTCAGACAGCTGGAAGGTAGGGACCAAGATAGACTTTGGCATCTATAGTTGGTTTAGGTTTGGTACCAGGAGAGGGTTTCTGATTTTCATCTGCATGCATAGGACGTGACAGAGACAGCGGGACCTAGCTGAGGGGTCAGTGGCCGGTGACTCGAGCAGCACCACAGGGACTTCAAGCATCAGGCAGTCATACTTCTGTCCAGGTGCGTGTTATAGAGCTACTAGGGGTTGAGTTAGCTGTTGAGCTGATAATGGTTAGAGGTACACCGCAAGTGTGGCCATGAATTTGTTTTTTCCTTTTTGGAATAACCTATTGAGGCTTGTCCGTTTTGAGTGCACGAGGTGAACAGTATTTATGCGTACTGAATAGATGATGGTCAGTGGGATTGGTGCTATATCGGGTGTGTGATATATTTTTATATATGTATAAGATGTGTGGCATCAGGGCATCGAGGATGCGGGTTACTTGAGGTTCCATGGGAATCAGGGCATCAATGATGTGGGTTGCATGAGATGTCATAGCATCGGGGCATCGAGGATGTAGGTTACTTGAGGTGCTAGGTACCAGGTTTGTTTTGAGAATCCAAGGGATGCAAGACCTCATAGAGGCAGACACTGATGTGGTGCAGGATATGTTGGGTGTCTGAAACGACACGGGTTCACCAATGAGGCCTAGGGGTGACAATGCATCATGAGAGGACCATGAGTCCGGAAAAAAGGTTAGCAAACCCTTTCTTTGTAGAGTTTTGTAGGGTTGAGACCGAGTTAGGCGATTCCTAAGGTGGGGAGCCCCCTTTAGGAATTTATAAAAAAAATCCTTGAGATCGGGGAAGTCTAGGTTACTTTGATCAGGGTGGTACGTCTGGTGCCATCTCCGGGTTTCGTTTTATAGCTCATGGATGAGATATATTAAGGTGGGGAGATTGTAAGAACCTGGGTTTTTGGAGCAGGTCAAAATTCTGACCCTGTTAGAATTATTGACTCGCTTATAAGAAAACTAGAGAAATTGTACATTTTTTTGGAAAATTATAGATTACACGTCGGGTACCTTTAGTACATTTCGTGGACCCTTGCCCATGTGAGAAGGCCATACATGGTGTGTAGGCCTGTGGGTGGGGTATAATGTTTTTAGAATGTACACACCGTGTACTATTTGTACATGCCATGTAGAGGAGTCATGTATGGGGAGATACATGGAATGTTTGGGATGTCGGATGGGTAGCGAGGTATAGGCCATGTACTGTAGGTACATGTCGTGTACCGTAGGTACACACCATGTATTCAGTCAGAAATTCCTCGAAGAAATATCAGTCGTCATATGAATAGTAAAGGAAATAAAGCATGTAGTCTTATGTACATGTAGTGTATTTTCTATTTTTCGCTAAAACAGGCAGTAGCCTCATTTTGAGGTGGCAACGCAAATCCTTGACAGGTCTGAGCAGGTAGAGTCGCCGGGAACTCATTTTTTCTCTCGATCATCTATTTGAACTTCGTTTTAATCAACTTCAGATTCATTATAGCCCCCTCAGTAAGGCCTTGATTCCTCTTGATTTGTTCTTCTTGATTTATCTTCTAAGATGAGTTATAGGGGTTTGAGTGGTTTTGATTCTTTTATTGATCAACCACGTTTTAGAACTAATTATAAGCTGTTATCGGAGTCATATCATCATACTAGTATAAGGTAGGTGGTGCATACCACTTTTTGTGTTTACACAGACTTTCGGGAGGTAAACATTTGGCGTCTTTTTGTGTATTTATTGTACGAACCTATTTTACCTTATATTTCTTGTTTAACTGTTATTTGACCTATGGGATGCCTTTGGGTATGACTTGTTACCTTTTTTTCTAGATCGGGGTCAGGCGAGTTGTCATTTCTCATGAGGTAATTTTGTCCAAGGGATGACAAAATGGTTATAATTGATTTCTATTAGTTAAAATTGTTTATTCTAGATTATTAAACCTTGATATGACTTGTTAGAGGCTTTCAAGATCTTAGTGATGGTATGGAACAACACCTGTCAAGCACAATTCAACTGTTTAGTTTGTCTTTCCTATTTAAGTATTTCATTTGATTAAATATGTGATATGTGTCGTTGCATATTATTGAACCCTTTGGGTTGTGTTGGGAATGGCTCAAATGTTTGTTGAGTGATGCTGATCATAGGTTAGGTTTTGCCTGGGTCACATACGGTGGTTCTGACAACGGGATTAGGCATCATGGACGTCGGCTTGAGGCAGGGTGACTGTCAGGCCGGGCATGGCCCAGTTTACTTGGATGGTGAGGTCGTCGGACTTGAGATTCATGGTCGCAGGGACATGAGGTGTCATAGGTGTTGTGGCTGGGGTACTATTTTAGTGATTACCATTCACCCGGAACATTGAGTAGTGTTCACATAGAGAGACTCCGTGTTGAGGTGGTTTTGACCGCTCGTGTGGGTAGAGGCCCCTGTTAGTTGTGGTTTAGGTAGTATTGGTTTTGATTTGCTTTTCGTAGGAAGCCACGTGGAAGGTGACGAACCTTCAGGGGACAACTTTGTGGCTATCGGGATGGGGAAAGGTTTACCATTATTTGAGGGCAGATATCGTTGTCCCTCTGGTTACTTTATTTGAGGGCAGACATCACTGTCCCTCCAATTACTTTATTAGAGGGAATAAATCATTGTTCCTTCGAGTTACTATTTCATGGGTGTGCCTTCGGGACTTCGGTACTTAAGACATGTGGTGTCAGGGGGCACACGATTCCAAGTTACATGGCAGATATTCCAGTGTTGGCTGAAGCAGGTGACACTCCATGGTGGCTACTAAGCACCAGTGGAGTTTGTGTTTGTTTGTGTGCATTGTACTATTTATTATTTTCCTTATTAATGCATCCCTTATTAAACACTTATATTAGGTACGCACCATTGGGTGGCATCATTCTGGTATTTGTCTCACACCCTGGATGGGCACATCGGGACAGGTGCAGACTTTACGGATTAATGTGCAGGAAAGAGGTCAGCTTTAGGAGCTGGACTGCATGAGCAATTTCATGGAGATGGTATGGACCATGAGGTCTTGCCTAGCTGGATTTTCAATTTTTTTCCTTCTTTCCTATGTCATAATTCTTATTTGTTTTGTAGCTACAGTTGGTTATCCATTGGCACCATTACATATGAATATGTATGATCTTATTTGGATGTATGTTTGTAATTCAGTAGTAGTTACAAGCGATCTGCATGATGTTTTGTTTACTTTATTCTAATGTTGTTTATATTTATTTCTTTTCTTGTTTATCAATATTGAATGTGCTTCCACTCTGTGGGTCTGGTTCGAGTCGGTTGAGTCATTTATTCTGTTGCATCTTTATTTTTACACTCGGGCCAGTACCATTATCATCCTCCAAGGGGATATAACATCCCCACTATACCAATAAGACCCTTACATCTAGTCAGAATACTTTTGAGTTTAGGTCGGTGTGCCTAAGGTAGTAACACTGAACCCATTTATCACTTTTTGGGTGGCTGTTCGGGTCCGGGTTGTTACATAAGTTGTGTTTTTTACTAAAATGTCATTTCAAACTATAAACACGCATTTTTAGTCATACCGATTATATCGTGTGTTAGTTTGATATGATACTACTTCATACAAGTGAAAAAGAACTTATGAATCATTATCCTAAATTATAAAGACAATTGTAGCTGGTTTTCTTGGTTTTCAGTGAGTGACACGTTTTGAGTTAAAATGTCAATTTTAAACTGATAAGAGACACTTTCATCCATACCGGTCACACCATGCATCGGATTGAGGTGTGGTTGATTCATACACTTCAAATATGACTCATGGACTGTTTTATTAAAGTATAAAAACAATACAAATGCATTTACTCAGTTTTCAGTATGTCACTTGTGTTTTCTTCTAAAATTAATGTCAATTTTAAATAAAAAGAGACACTTTGAGTCATACTAGTCGCATTGGGAGTTGAATTGATGTGTGGTCGATTCCTTCATGTCAAAAATGACTTATGGACCATTTTCCTAAATTATCAAAATAATTTGAATGTGTTTTCTCTGTTTGTAGTATGTCATTTGTGTTTTGTTACTAAAATTCCATTTTAAACTGGAAACACGTATTTTGATTCATACTGGTGCATTGGTCTGATACGGGACTGCTTCATACACGTCACAAAGAACATATGAATCATTATCCTAAATTATGAAGATAGTTGGAGTAGGTTTTCTTGGTTTTCAGTGAGTGACACATTTTGAGATAAAATGTCAATTTTAAACTGATAACTAACACTTTTAGTCATACCGGTCACAACGTGCGTCATATTGAGGTGAGGATTAATCTTACATGTCACAAATGACTCATGTATCATTGTCACAAAGAATCAAAAAAAATCATAATGCATTTACTCAGTTTTCAGTATGTCACTTGTGTTTTTTTTCTAAAATTAAGGTCATTATTAAATTAAAAGGGACTCTTTGAGTCATACTAGCCACATTATGCATTGAATTGACATGTTTTCAATTCCATTATGTCAAAAATGACTTATGAATTGTTTTCCTAAAGTATTAGAACAATCAGAATTTGTTTTCTCAGTTTGTAGTATGTCAATTGTGTTTGTTTTACTGAAATGTCATTTCAAACTGGAAACACACATTTTGAGTCATATCAGTTGCATCGTGAATTTTTTTGATATGATACTACTTAATACATGTCAAAAATAATTTATGAATCATTATCCAAAATAATGAAGATAATTGGAGTGGGTTTTCTTGGTTTTCATTGATTGACATGTTTTGAGCTAAAATGTGAATTTTAAGTACATAAGAGACACCTCTATCAATACTGGTCATACTGTGCATCGGATTAAGGTTTAGTTGACTATTACACAACAGAAATGACTCATCGATCATTTTACTAAAGTATCCAAACAATACGAATGTGTTTTATCATTTTTCAGTATGTCACTTGTGTTTTTTTCTAAAACGAATGTCAATTTTAAATAAAAAGAGACACTTTGAGTCATACCATTTAAATTTTGCATTGAATTGAGGTGTGGTCGATTACTACATGTCACAAATGACTTATAGATCGTTTTCCTAAAGTATCAAAACAATTGTAATGTGTTTTATTAGTTTTCATTATGTCACATGTTCTTTTTAATAAAAATAATGTCAATTGTAAATAAAAAGAGACACTTTGAGTCATATCAGTCGCATCATGTGTCTTATTGAGGTGGGGTAGATTCCTACACATTTCAAATGACTTATGGATCGTCTCCCTGAAATATCAAAACAACTAAATTCATTTTCTCAATTTTGAATTGGTCAGTTAATTTGATACCAACTATAATTACCTAAACATTTCATACACTGATATCACATATGATTAGATTAATATTCCTTGCATAAAATAAATAAATTAAACATAAATATGAAATAGTTCATTAATTTTATGGACAATGACATTACTGTGAAAACATCAATATTACCTCTATTATTGAGCAGACATAACATCTTTTCTCTTCCTAGAAAGGCATGTCACATAGAAAAAAATATTCTAAAATAAACAAACCCTACAAGGAATAATGAAAATCAAATCAATGATTCATTATATAATATTTCATTAAAATAGAGATATTATATCATAACATTACCTTTACATCTTTCCAAATGGTTTATTTTTTCTATATATAATCTAATAAAAAACTAATGATTCATTGTGCACTACACTAGTATTGGTTAACTACTAATTAGTATAGCATCTGATCTGAACATCTAATCTGGCGATCCCCGAATGCTCTCATCCGACACCATTTCTATGATATCATCATTCAGTGATCACTTATCCTTCTCTTAATTTACCCATTTACCTAGTAAAGGGGTGAAGGAAGAGAGGGAGAAGTGAAAGATGAATGATGCCATCATATAGATGGTGTGGGAAGAGAGAATCATGGGGGGAACCATATCGAAATTTTAGATAAGATGCTATGAAAATCGGTAGTTAAACATCTCTAGCGAAGACTCCTAAGTATTGTTATTAAATTTTTCAATGATGCACAACCAATATTCTTCCAACACACTACATCAATTAAAATAGCATCATAAATGACCAAAACATAGAATATTAACGATCCATGCCATAATAGTTTAGGTATAGTGGTTTTGGAAGCAAGGATACATAAAGAACTAGTTCATAACTGTCTCTCAGTAAGTCATTATTTACTAGAAAGGAAGATCATTTCTAAAATCATTATTCATAACCTATGGATATGAAACATAAGAAAGGGTAGTCATAGATGCTCAATAATTGTAAACAAGGGAGATATCAATGATCATATAAGGATAATATAAGTAGTAGAAAATCACCTTCATCCTATTTGTATAAAATCTTTACTTGGTTATGTTTCCCATTAGTTTCTAAACACATCTATATCATTTTGTGAATATGAGTTTTTGCAACAGTCATGGTAGTACTAAGAAAATATAAATACACAAAAGATTAATACAAAATTAAATCAACTAGTAATTATTTTAAAAAATACATCTTTAGGGATGCAGGTTTGTTGATGAAATATTATCTATTTCATAAATTTACTAACATAATAACCATCGTCCATTCCATTTTTTTGTTTTGGACACTGCAGAAACATCAAGAAAAATAAGTAATTTGTTTTGATATTTGTTTCGATAATGAAATATTATTATATATACCATGAAACTTTTCCAGTTGTAGATCTCATTGGAATTATTGTCTTTGGGACCTAAATTCATTCCATGAAGTAGATGATATTTATGCACCACCCTATCATAACAGAATCCTTATTAAAATATAATATAAATTATATAACTAGATGTTTTGTTCTAGAAGGTAGGATCTAGTGTATTAAAAATTGAAAAATTCCATCATGCGTGGTCATTTTGTTGGATATCCATGCATTTAATCCAGAAAATAAATATTTGGAATATCCAAATAGACCGCAATGAGCATCAAATTCAACCTAAAAACACAAAAAGAAATAAGTAATGAAAGAAATGAAAATATATTTGATATGATTAAATTGTAGAGTTTTACCCCTACATCATTGGTATTAAAAAGAGTTTGTCTTACATTAATTTGTTTTCCAACAATTTGAGTAGGTATGAAATTATTTCAACCTCATTATCAGAATTTATTTCTTCTTTTGAAGAGGTGATGTGAGGATGAACGAGTCCAATTTTGTGTTCATGGGGAAACCCCTTCAATGTTTTTTCATATAAAAACATGTGAAAATTATGAAACATATTTATTCATAATTATAATAGTATATCAACTTTTATAAAATGAGATCATAAAAACATACCTCATGTATAAATTTACAGTTGAGTTGTCTAGCCATTCATAATTAAGGATTTCATTTACATTGTCATCACTAATGTAACATTATTCTTCCCTTTCATACATATTTTTTTCAAAATAAACTATTTGAGTATTTTCTTCTATTAACTTTGTATCCACATGAGCCAATAATGATACTAAATGTGGATTTAGAATGGGCAGGGTGAAGGTGCACTTAGTAGATCATTTTGATCGGTTTGTTGATCCTTGAGATATTTTTGAGCCGATCAATCATTTCACCCCTTCTCATTGTCGTTTTGTAATAGAATTTATAGGTTTAGACCATTCTTCATTAAATGTTAATGGTTCATCTTGAAAAATAAATTGGAAATCAATACCTCCTTGTCGACATGTTTTTTTACAATAATTGACGTCCATGTAATGAATGTTCCGACAACTTGTTTGACCGTATGAATGTCATCATCATCATTTATAAAAGACAGATTGGTGATTAGCTCATGAGATACATTAATTGAAACTTTGACATGGATTGTTGAATGTGGTCTATTATGTAGAATGTTTTTCTGCATATTGAACACCATAACCCTCACTACAAGGTGATGGGTGGGAGTTGATAGATATAAATTACTGTCATTTTTACCCTACAGAATATCATTATAGGAAAGGTATCAGTTTCTATGTGATTCAAATTTCAACGAAATAATTATTATAACATTTATTACCTCATCTATGTCAGTTTCTTTAAGGGAATGGGTCACCTCAAAATTGGTGGGGTGGGGTCGGATCTTCACACACGGGTTATTCTTGAGTTGTTTCTTATCTTTGCCTCCCCCAAAAAAACATGATATCAACTCTATCTAGTATTATAATTCTTACTGAAACATAGATAATGTTTCTCTCTTGTTTTTCATTTCCTCAGTTTGATCCTCTTCTTGTTTTTCTTTCGAAAAATCTGTTCGGGGTGTCACCCCAAAACCCGCACCTCTGATGCAGCCATACCATTCTGGCTGCTTCATGTCCATTGAATGTATGTATGTATCTAGTGCGGGTGTTATTGATTCCTGTGAATATGAAAAATAGAAAATATAGGAAAATAAGTAATCAATTTTATGTAATATAGATTTAAATCAAAATAAATTTATATTATGTCATACTTACACATATTTCCCACACTTTTTGTGTGTTTTCATTTATCAGTATCCCCTCTTTATTTACACAATCATCCATCCATAGAACATTGCATGGGATGGAAGTATATTTCGATTTAGATTTATTAATATGTATATAAATAGAGGAACATTGTTATGGTGTGGTTTTATGACACAAATAATTATTACGGTATATTTAAAATACATACCAATTTTTTCTCAAGTAAAGTGTACCCCATCCTTGCTTTACGGTAGGGGTATGCTAGTTTTGCTTCCTATTCCTTATTTTCATCACTCAATTACTATTTCATAAATATAAAAACTGTCAATCAAAGTGATGAATACAAGAAACGTCAAACAACATATTATCAGAGACAATGTACCTAAAAAATCTGCTCCACACGATAGCTGCTAAACACATCCCACGCTCTTTGGGATATCAAGTGTGCATAAAGAGGTGGTGGGTGTATCTTGATTTTCCCTTATACATCTTTAAGATGATATTTCATTAAAATTGTGAGGAAGCCTCTATAAATCCTTACTGAAACACTTAATACATATTCCTTGTGCGAAATGTCTACTATAAATGCACTCTTCAAGGGATGAAGAAGAGCAAGTCAATGTTTTAGTATTTTATTTTATTTTAATAAATTAAAGAAATATTATCATAATGTTACCTTAATCTCTTCCCACATTTGTGTATTAATCCTGATGAAAAAATTGTGCCATGATTGTACATCAATCGACACGTGTAGTCGAGTGAAGATTCCAATGTAGCTACTAAACATGGCATTGTTGGGGTTAACATGTCGGCCTTGCTTATTCCATCCCACCTCAAATGTTATGTCTTTTCTTTTTTTACTTATGGATTTTGGATTACACTGTTAAACTACGGTGCTCTTTTTTTTTCCATTTCGAGGGTTTCATTTCCTACCATTTCCTTAGTTTCAGAATCATCATTATATTCCTCCGAAGCGCTAGCACCGGCACTGGGACCATCAACAATAGGTTGAGAAACCTATTGTACCTTGGCACTGGGACTAGAAGCAATAGGTTTAGAAATCTGTTATTCTTATGCACTAGGAACAGCAGTAGTAGGTTGAGAGATATGTTGTGCCTCGAGATTGGGTGCATGAGTAGGTGCAAAATTCATTATCTGAAAAAAGTGGTTTACCAATTAATTTAGATTACATAAAAGCAGCAACGAACAGATAATAACATAAGGTAACACAATGTATATTTTAATAAAAAATAACCTGACTATTGAACTCTATTTTTTTATGATGAAGAGATTTAACCCCTCTATCGACTCTATAAATCCCATCACTGTGGTCTCCTCTAACATACAAAACATCGTCTACATTTGGACAACTAAGAAATGATTGTAAATTCCCAATGAAAGGGTCATCGTCCATTTAATTTTCATCTGACCCTACAGTTGTTTTGGCTGATAACAGAACAATTTATTAGTTTCAGTTTGTGGGATTCAGAATATAAAATACTTATACTTCATGTGATTCCATTATACATGATTCTTCTTTCTCCCATTCCTTTCTAAAATAAACTTTCACGAATCCCAATTCATCTATTTTAAAAGAACTCTTATTATCAACCCATATGCATTGAAAAATATTCACTTGGAATTTTATATAATCCAACTCCCATATTTGTTTGATGATGACAAAGTATGACATGTTCATATAAATTGGATTCGTATCCTTATCATCATAAACATGCATCTCTTCATCCACAAAGGCAACCACACTATTCTGTGTGGTACTTTATTTATCATGTTCATTAGTATAGAATGTATAGCCACTCACTACATAAGCTTTGTAAGAAAATAAATACACACCTAGTCCTCCGGCTAGCCATCGAAGTCATTCTGAAATTGAGTCTGGATATTCATATGACTTCATAAAAATATGATCCTGAAACCATCCTATAAAATGTAAATTATGTGTATCTAATATACATTCTTTAGACCTAGATGGATTCAAATTCCAAATAATTTCTTTCTGGGTTTGAACATATGGGTCAATGTCGATAATGTTATGAAAAACAAAAATGTGGTCCTACACCCAATTTGTAATATTGATTGTGAAAACCTCTCTTCTAGAAATTTTTTTACCCTCAAAGAACCCAGTGTGATGAGATTTCAGTATGCAAATTCATTCCACACAATATAGTCATTTGGTACAGAATTCAATGGCTTCCTCCACAATATATTGTTCTGTAATACAACCCTTTGGATGACTTCGATTTTTGACATAACCTTTCAAAATATTCATATATCGTTCAATGGGATACATCCATTTATAATTTACAAGACCACATAATTGAATATCTCTCACCAAGTGAACCATCAAATGAATTGTCATATCAATGAATGTCAACAGGAAGAACATTTCCAATTCATATAATAAGTCATAAATTTCCCTTAACATAGTTTTCAATTTCATCAAGTCTATAACTTTGCTGCATATATCTTTTAATAACAAACAATGCTTTGTTAATTTATGGGGTACATTCGTGGGAAAATAAAATGTAGAGCTATAGGAATTAGATCTTACATCAAAACATAAAAATCATGTGATTTCAGACCCTTTAACATTAAATCTCCCATTGAAACGATGTTATTGATATTTTATAAATACACCTATATAACCTTTACATCATTAAATAAGATGAAAAAATGATATCTCTCATGCCTGGAAAGAGTGTAAGCAGCCAGAGGAAGAAATGTTCATTTTTCACCCATCATTAGTGCCAACTCTTCTTGTATTCCCATATCAACCATGTCTAACCTACCCTTAATTCCATTCTTTGTTTATTCAGGTGAATTTAGCAATGTGCCTATGACACTATCACATACATTTTTTTCAACATGCATTATATCATGAAAATGTTTGACTTATAGGAAATTCCAATATGGTAATTAAAAAAAACAGATCTCTTTTTCCAACTGGTTTTCATAAGGATTTTCGAAAATGTTTTACCAAAAGTAGTGTCCACATCTTTTACTTTATCAAACAATCGATCACCAGTTAGTAGAGATGGTGATGCACATTCTTCTAAACTTCCATCGAATAATGTTTCCCAAGATCGGTACTTATGTAATTGGGGTAGAAATATGTGATGTCCTGGAAACATATTTTTCGATTAATGTTTCAACCTAATTAATTGTGTACCTTTTTTTCAAATGGGGAACCCTTGAGTTCCTTTAATGCTATATCCTGAAAAGTTTCCATAATCATGAATGTCATTTATCGTCTCGTACAACATGGATCTCAATATTAAATATTTATTTTTTGTAAGCATCATACAATGTAACCCCTGAATCCCACAATAATTTCAAATCATCTATTAGTGGAGCCAAATAAACATCAATAACATTACCCAATGGTTTTGTTCCTAATATAAACACATATAACATGATGTATTTTTGTTTCATGCATAACCATGGTGTTAAGTTATAATTTACCAATATAATTGGCCATGTACCATGGCTACTTCTTTTAAGACCAAAAAGATTCACTACATCTATAGATAATGCAAGAAGAATGTTTCTTGGCTCATTTCCAAATTTAGGATACTCATGATCAATTATCTTCCTCTGAGGAGAGTCTATCGAGTGACATAGTTTCCCATCTTTAATTCTTGTATCTGCATTCCGTGTCAATTTTCTTGCAGTCTTCTCACTTCCATATAGGCACCTAAACCATTGAATGATTGGAAAGTACCATACAAATTTCATAGGACTGGATTCATCTTTCTTGTACTAAGAAGCACCACACTTTGTGAATTATTTAAGTTATTTTCGGTACTTGAGAAATAGTATACAGTCATTCGGGTAAGAGTGTATTCTTTTAGAGATCATACCCATTGAGCGTAGCATTCATTTGGTGTTTTATGTTTTTCTCGGGAGCTCATTATCTTTTAGGAGAATGTCATTCAGGAGAGCATGTAGTTCCGTAAAACTGAGGTCACTCCACCAATTTTCTACTTTCAAATTATACAGCTTTCGTATGGCTGACAATGATGTATATTTAGTGCAACCAGCATATAATGGCGTATTTTCACAACTCTTTAACTTCACAAACAATTTTGGGAAATCATAAAGTTCATCTTCAAATATCCTTATCATTTCATCAATACGATCTTCACCATCAACCACATCTGTAATCACATCATCCATATGGTCATCTTCATTATTCATGCTTGTAATCATATCAGATGATCCATAAAACATAGTGATATCCCAGCCAATACCTACATTCGTTTTTCCTTATGTTTATTCCAATATGTATAACTTCGATCTATTCCATGATAGATCATGTTTTATTCCAACTCCTCGGTACTAATTTGTCTTGAATAACAACAGTTTAAACACAGATAAAGGATTTGAGAGGGTTCATATGCATGATCTTTTGAAAACTTGATAATCTCTTTCACACCATCTTCATACTCTTTTTTCAACTGATTTTCATTCATCCATTATTAATTCATATTCATCCTATTTGATTCGGTAATATTAATATTTAACAAAATAATTACACAAAAGATATTCAAATAGGGTTATCATCCAACAATAATCAATGGAACTAGCTATGGAAAACAATACTCTTACCTATCCATGCATTACTTAGGACCAAATTAGATCACACACATCCTCCAAACCACCTGATCAATGGAAATAGCTATGAGAATCCCTTTCACTAGAATGTTTTAGTATCCCACATGTGATATAAATGAATTTTTTTAAACTGGTGTTTTAGTGTTTCTCTAGAAACATATTGTCTCGAGTCAAGAACTATGGTGCTAAACAAATAAATGGTATGATTTTACATAGATTTCTTGTGGGTGGAAGGATTCTTTACATGTTTTATTATGTTTATTTTAATAGTGTGTCTATAAAGTGTCCCTTAGAGGCCTTTAGTGAATTGGTTCTCTATGATTCAGTTGAATTGCACTAGTAACAAAGTGGTGGTGTCATTGAAATGGGTAAGGTTTGGATTGATATTCAATGGTGGAGGAACTACAAAATGGGAAAAAATGACATACCAATCATTCCAACAACTTCAACACCATACACACACACAATCGTGATCACAATCACTACACCATACAAACCAAACAAACACAATTTAAAATTTTAAAAAGAATCCCTTATTTTATTTCTATTTTTAATTAAGAGGTCGTCACCGATTTTTTATCATCCTGTGGTATTCATTCATTATCCAGTTATATATAAATGACCAATTTCTATATTCAAATGTTCTACAGGAACCAACCGATATGTAATTTATTTATTATACAAAAAATGACCACCAATGGACACAATTTTCAGGGAGGGGTAGCCCATAAAATTAAAAAAATAACCATTAGTATAAAATAGTAATAACATGTGAACATGAGGAAATAATTGAGTAAGAGGAGAAAACTATCTACGAAGGTGTCATTCAGCGTGCGGCGGAGGTGCATTCATAGTGGAGGTGAGGCATGCGACAGATGGGATTTCCAACTGAAAACAAAACATAAAATGATAAATCCTATGTTATACCTATCCAAATAGGTCTAATGAGATTTAGGAATGAGGAATGACTGGTTAAATAATTTTATTTTTCAATAATGGTATTTTATTTTCCATCTATGATATCTGCTTTATTTTTATTTGTTTTTTGTGTATCTATTATTTTCCTATATTTTCAACTTTTGAATGGGACATGTCTGGTTTTCAAGAGAAAGATCATTTTTAATTTACGCTAATTTAGGAGTAAAACATTACATATTAATTGTAAAAACAAACCAAACATTTTATAAAAAAAATTATATAAACAACTCAACTAGTTTATAAACAATTTTATAACAAGCTAACCAGTTTATGAACATTTTTTATTTTACAGGACAAACAAAGTATAAATAATTAAATAAGAAACCCTAGTCAATGAGAAAGTTACTTTGAAGTATAATGGTCTTCGTGAGAGAATCCATTAAAACTTTTAATTCTATTATGACCACTTAATATTGCACCATATACCACTGATTTTTAGAAATACTTCACAAAACTAATATTTCACATCCTTTATTCCTTCCCACTACAGTTCACTCATGACACACATGCATCAGATTTGTTCTTCTAGTCATATTATCTCTTATATTCTAATAATCCTACCTTCGTAGCATGAAATTATCCACACTTCCCATAACCCTGAAGCCCCCCCCCAACATGTGAAACTCCCACACACTTCAATAAACCCCTCTAATTATAGAAGATCTTCTTCTAAATAATGTCCCACACACCTTCTGATCCTTTGTCCATATTGATCCATCACATATGAAATATTTTTAAAAAAATGACACCAACTCCCACTCAATGGGAGTTAATTGATTTAAACCCATAATCCAAAGTTTATACTCAAAATTTGGTCTTGGGAAATAACTTGGAAACAAATTCAGTCACCCCCTCCAGATGCAGGTTATACGAACCTATGAAATTTGATCATCTGCGAAATAGTTCCTTTGATGTTCCGTTGATAATAGATGTTATTTCTATAATACCATTCAAGATAATTTTTTTTCTACTTTATGTTATTGTCTCCATCTAATGGAACACTTAGATCCTCCAGGAGTACCGAACAAATGAACTCCAATATCTGAAGCTTCCTCAATCATGTCATTAATCCACTACTATTATAACTTCAATAATCATTGATAAATATATATAATTCCACTCGATGAACAAAAAAATCCACATGACACCAATGGCCATAAGGTTTTTGATATCTAGGAAAATGCATGGTACTACGACAATCTTCTTGTCAAATTCTTCAGAAAACCTAATAAACCATATGATCATTAAGACCCAATAGTCTTCCTGCCAAACTCATTTTGATTATTTAAAAAAACTACTCGACAAAAAACTCTACATCTATGCTCTATCATCGATCACTAAAACCAATTTTTTAGACATAAAAAAGGAACATAAGCTTTGATACCACTTATTGGGGAAAATGGAAATTTTAAAATCATTGGTAGTTTCTACTATAGATTCACCTATATAGTGGAACTTCATCCAAATGTCTCATATTAGCCACTGATACTTTCATCCCTCATGACTTCAAATACCAAAACTGGGGTGACCACAAACCCTGACCACCACACCTATTTTTCCTTCAACTTTGATTCGCCTAGTTTTAGTCATCTCAATATCCTTATTTTAATAATCATTCATGCGAACAATCATATATGGAATATATAAACATATATGGATAATGTACAAAGAACATTTTATATAGGTATTATTTGATTCGTTCTTTAATCTAATGTGTATGGTAGAACAACAACATCACATTTTTATTCCATTGAAAAAAGAGAACATGAGTTACAAGGTAAAGTCAATTTTCGAAAACCATAATTAGTTCTCTAGAAGACGTATCACCAATACCATCTTTAGATCATTTAATGTCCTCTATGATCCTTATAGTGCATTGAACATAGCCTTTTTAATTTCAATTTATGGGAATCTATATGTGCTTAAGTGTGATCCTCTTACAATAGACACCTACTTTCGGTACATAGGCCTTATTAGTGTTGGTGAAATAATCTCTTACATTTATTTATACAAGAATCTATACATACACATGTAGTTCATTCCACTATTTGCAGTTGTCCTAAACTAATCATTTAGTCACAACATCTGTCCTATAATTTTAGGCATCCTTCTTTTGGCATGAGTAATTATTGGTTAATAGTAGAAACTTTATTTATAACCACCAACACCAGTGAATGGTTCATGCCATATCCACTTCACTTTAATGAAACTGATGGACTAGTCATTTTTAATTTTGTAGGTGAGACTCCCATGCACCATCATTAGAGTTCATGGAACTCAAGGAATTCTACACATCCATCGTCTCCTATAAGTATTAATTCAAATACCAGTAGCTCCCCATATCGTTCACCTCACTGCATTTATTTAGATCCATAACCTCTGTCAAGGGTACCTTCTTAGAATGTTCCACCTCGATATTTCCACACTTGGACTCCATTGAACTCCATCAACTGAACTCATTCATCCAACAACTCATTCTGAACTTCAAGTAAAGGAACTCTCCCTGAACATTCAATGAAGGAACCATATAGATATCTGCATCTCGTGAGCTAACATTTTAAGTATTCATTGAACTTTAATTAAACTGAAATTTCTATTATATGCGAACTGATAGATCCAACTTCTAAACTTCGAGTGAACTGTATTGAGATTTATAAACTCATAATTCAATGGATCTAGTGAACTTCTCATTATCCTAGATATACCATGTGAACTTTCAAAGAATGAACTTCCATATCTTTGACACTTGACCGAGAAAGAAATTATCACACCAAACTATAACATAGGGCTCATCAAGGGGTAGTAATTAACTAAATAAATACCCTTTTATCAAGTTTCAAACAATCCTTTACTATATATAGTATTTATACATTTAAAAATACATATTTAAAACCATTTTAAAAAAGTGTAAATCTAATGGAATACACCAATAACACCAAACAACAATAACAGTAAATCCGTGGAAGTCATTAAATAATTCCATAAATCAAACAGACACCCCTTTAATAATATGGAAAACCCCTAGATCAAGAATCACCGCACTTTATAAATTTCATTGTTCCAATAAACAATGAACAAATAATTTATCTTCCAAAAAACCATCATTTCAATTTTATTAACAATTTTGAATAAATGAAACACAATTTTGAATAAAAAGTATAACTGAATTATTAAAATTCAACCATTATGTCAAAGGAAACCTGAAAGTGATCACGGAAAATCTTTGAGCAGTCAAATTTAAATAACATGTACTTCATTTATCTAATTAAAAATCATGTTTATAATATCTAGCATAAAAGGAAGTCTCAAATAAATGGAATGAAATATAATTACCTACATCAAACGATGGAAGGATTTAACCAAACCCTACGCACCCTATGTAAACCAGGGAAATCGCAATAGAGACTCACTGGGGGGAATTTGTGCGCTGTATATGAGGATTTTGGGATGGTTGTCGAATGAGTAGGGTGCACCAGAATAGGTTAGGTGGACAAGGGGTCCATGCAAGGAGGAGGAGGAGAAGGAAGAGGAGTAGGATGATGAGGAGGCAGTGGTAGCCGCAGAGGATGAGGAGGAGGGGTCGTGGTGGAGGAGGGCTCGACAGCGGAGGAGGGCTCAAAAAACAGAGGAGGGCTCGACGCCGGAGGGATCTATGACAGAGGAGGGCTCCACGGTGGAGGAGGGCTCAACAGTGTAGGGGTCAGCTTTCGCGAAGGCTTCAAAGGCTATGAGAGAGGAGGAGACTATTATGGTTCTTTTATAAAAACATGTTGGAACCTTTATCAGTGCTAGTTAAAAGCACTAATAAAGGTTTGTTTTATCAGTACTAAAATAAAAAGCACTGATAAAAGATGCATTTATCAGCGCATTGTTAGTGCTGATAAAAGACCTATTTATCATCACTAAAATTATAGCACTGATAAAGACATCTTTTATCAGTGTTTTTTTAGCGCTGATAAAGGTATAATTTTAATATTTTATTTATATTATTATATATTTATTTAAAATGATATATGGGATAAGTATTTATTTATTTATTAATAATTCTAACTATAAATAAATAAATATTTATTTATATTTATAAAATAATAATTTAAGTAATTATAAAATTATAACCAATATATTTATTATATTTATAATCATATAAATATATAAAATAAATATATTAATTATATATATTTAAAATATTATAGATATATATAATTATATTTCTTATAATTTTATAAATATTAATTTGAAATGTATATTTATTTATAAATATAATTATAAATATATATATATATATATATATATATATTTAAATAATTATAAAATTATAACAAGTTAATATATCTAATATTTATACATTTTTTAATATATATAATTAATATATTTATTATAATTTTAAAATTATATAAATATATCTGTATTTATTTATAACAATAAATAACATTTGTATTTATTTATCAATATTTGTATAATTATTTATAAATATATTAATAAATATATAATTATTTAATTATATATGACATACTATATTAAAATAATAAATATATTTTTAATAAACTAATAAATATTTAAATAAATATAAATTTCTCTTTTTTATAAATATTTTTATATATTTATAAATATATCTATTTAATTATATATTTATAACATTATTAGCAGTATAATAAATATATTTATTATAATTTTATAACTATTTACATATATATATTTATATTTCTTGGGATGCGGGGTGCATGACTGGGCAATGAATTTGGACTCTATCTTCATGTTTTCAGTGGCGATCAGATAGTTTGGGTCGCTGTGTTGGGATACCGGCTGGGATGCGACCGGTAGACTATTTCAGTTCAAATGTGTGGGATACCGACCATGGGATGCAGGGGGGGGACCTCAGGATGTGTATTGCTATTGGGGAAAAGCTGGCTTTGCTCGCTATTGACATTTTCGGACACAGTAGGAATGAAGTGTTACTATCTTTTTGGATGTGTTGGGCCATGTCCTAAGCTGATAGGGTGTGACTTGAGTCATTAGATTGGGCTTTGACAGCTGTGGGATAATGATGCCTTTTGGGCCTCTGTGTTGTTGGCTATTGAGTCTTTCAAAGAATGGACCTATGGGCCTTGTTTTGAGTGTATTTTTGACTTTACTTTTTAACAAAGTTTTCACGATCAAGAATTTGGGATACCCTAAATTCATGATCAGAATTTCTCTGTATATATTTATTTATTTATAGTTATAATTATAACTATAAATAATATATATTTTTAAATATTTGTATATAATTGTTAATATATATATTAATAAAATTATAATATTATATGTATAATTTCATAATTATATATATATATAGTTGTAATTATAATTACAAATATATTTAAAAAGTATTTATATATATCCTTAAAAATATAATAAAATATAT
This sequence comes from Viscum album, assembly GCA_963277665.1. Taxonomy (NCBI): domain Eukaryota; kingdom Viridiplantae; phylum Streptophyta; class Magnoliopsida; order Santalales; family Viscaceae; genus Viscum; species Viscum album. The sequence continues at coordinate 1,462,541,745 of OY728139.1, forward strand.
TTATTGTTTAAATTTATTAAATATAATTTTATAAGTACATTTTTTAGAACATATATAGTTTATATGGGTAACATTATGAATTAATCAATATACCACATCAAAGGACAACATGATATAATGTATAAATGAACATTCATACCTGATACATAACAAATATGCATGATGAATATATTCATTGACCAAATTCATTGGGAAAAACATATATATTAAATAATTTAAATTATAAATATATATATTAAAAAGTATTATATATTTATAAATAAAATAAATATATTAAATATAATGAAATAATTCAATAAATCTAATAAATCTAATAAATTAATCTAATAAATCTAATAAATATATTTATTATTTAATGTAATTTATTATAATCTAATAATTATTTCATTATATATAAATATATTTTTTTAATTATAATCTTAGAAATGCTTTTTTCAATTAAAACATTATATATATATATATTTGAATTATTAAAATATATAAATCTTAATTATAAATATTTTTTTATTTAATGTATACAAATAAACATTATTTTTTAATATAAATATAATAATTTTATATAAATTAATAACATTTAAAAAAACATTTATCAGTGCTTTTAGCAAGGGCTGATAAAGGTCCACCCCTTTATCAGTGTTTTCTGCTTAGTGCTAATAAAAGGAATCGCTTCCCTTTCCCTATTTTGTGGTAGTGATTAACTTTATATTGGCAATCAAAAGTTGTAGATTTTAAAATACCTTTGTTGGAAACCCACATTGTAAAAAGGGTCAATAAAACATCCTCTTGACTAGAAATAAAGAAGTATGAAGGTCATCTTGAATAACACATAACAAGGTTTCCATGTTTTAAAAAGTTAGTGGGAAGTAAATATATGTACACACAATAAATTATTTATGCCCAAATAATTATAGAGTGAAAAATCTCATTGATCACAAGAAATTGAATTATCCTGAAGAGGTAAGCAACCATAAAACCGTTAACCAAAAAGACCATCATTTCATCGAAAAGGAACTCAATAGGATAAAATTTTCATTTTCAAGATCCTTTTACTTGATTTGAAGTATTTATTATCATATATAATGATAACATAAGGATAATATACTAACATAACAAGTATAATTTTATCCTTTAATCAATTTTCACCATAATATCATATTTGTTTCAAAATGATGAGTAATCAAGATGATTTTTTTTACGCCTAAAGCACTAAAATAAACATCAAAAAGATAATATAACCATTAAAGGAAAAATAATTATTGCTGATATATTTAAACATTAACTAAAACAAAAATGGTTTGCACAAGGTAAGGTAATTAAAAAAATGAATAAACATTTACATCATTGATCTCCTAAATTCATCAGTAATACTAAAAGTTCAACTAAATAATTCTGTAAATAAATGACACTATATCATAAATAACCCCAATAACCTCACAATTAAAATTTATTTTAACCTCAAATCTTTACTCATACCTTCCATCTTATATGACCAAAAATATTGTTATTTAATTATAAAATAAGAATTAATCACTTACTCACCAAATCACTTTTGAATCTTATGGTCATCTATATGAAAAGAATTATGTTTCAATAATCACCATAATATATACGATCATATAAAACCTAAATGTTATCAATACCTTAAAACACATTTCAAACAAATTTATTGGAATGCTTTATATTAAACCAATGATTTACATATACATAAACCTAATAAAACGTCTCCCAAAATTCCATTAATCATTTCAAGATCTGATATCTTATAACCTTAAAAGGGTTATCTAATAAATTAATTTTATGATCAAACTTAATAATACAGATCTATGATGGTATCCATAAATATCAAGATAACCTCACATGAAAACATCATAATCTCTAAATTTATTTAAACCCTCCTTTGACACAAACATTAACAGCCCTGAACACGCACCCCAGAATCTAGTGCGGAAAACATCATCATTTCATTTATGGATTTGAAATCAAAGAATCTGAACCAATTTTCACCATCCAAAACTTACAAAATCAAAAATAAATATTGGATCACTTACATACCCAGAGGCCTTTTAGTTTTTCAGTTTTATATAATTAGGAAAAAATCTTATAAATATAATACCCATGAATTAAAGGGAGTATTTTTTCTCCTATACCTAACTTTTCATATTCTCCATTAAGTCTTAAACATAACCAAAAAATCCATCACATTATAAAAATTTATAGACACAAATAATTTAATCATCCTTATTCATAACCTGGGTAATATTAAATATAATAAGGGATAGCTAAAATACTCAGTAAGGGTAAACATGATCATTAAAAATTTAATATAATCAGTGAGCATACAAAGAGACTAAGGGTATGAAGACATAATCAATGTGTATGAGAATAAATAAGAACATTCATACCCATCAATACTTGGATCATCAATCATGAAACATGGCATAAATATTTATAAAAGGAAATATTCATAAAAATCAATAATCATGAGCCATGTGATTTCATTCTTAATCAACGAAAAAATTTATAAATCATAGATATAATAAAGAAAACATGTTGGTGTCTTATAAAATCATCTTCATAACTCTTTTTAACCCCATGTTAGAAATAAATGGATCCCAGTTAAATCCATAGGTTAAATTATCTGGTAACACCCTCCATCTTTCCTTTAAAGACATGGAACATTGACCAATGCATTGGAGAGCTATAATGGGGATCCACCCTTCATATAATCTATATCGAGGTAACTCGTTTTTTTATGAGATATAATGGGGATAAACCCTTATTATAAGCCTATTGAACTCACTCATGATCTATAATGGGAGTCAACCCTTTGTATATGTTATATCGGGCTCACCTCTGAGCTATAATGGGACTCAACCCTTCGTATATTGAGTTATAATAGGACTCAACCCAATGTATATATTTTTTCAATCTCACCCATGATCTATAATAAGTATAAACCCTTCATATACAATTTCCAAGAAACTTAAAATAAATAAAACTCTAAAAAACAATCATTGTTACTTTTATAACTTCATTGACCCATGTAAAAGAAATGGGTTCTGTGAAAATATTTTAAAATAATCATTGCTAATCCTTGTAAGGAATAAGGATTCTATCATTTCAACAAATCCTTGTGAAGCATAAGTAACAATAACAGTTATTTACATTTACGAAGGAAAATGCCAGTAAAATATCATTAAAAAAATTCTTGAGTAAAGTAACATTTTCATTTTGAGTAACATCAAAGGATGTCATCTTAGACAGAAAATTATTTTGAAAGATCACTTGGAACATTTCATGAGGAAAATATCCTTTCTATTTTGAAAACACTTATTTAAAATATCAAAAATTATCAAAAATTAAAGAAAATATTTGCTTTTAAAATATAATTTAAAACCAAAAAAGGAATATTTAAAACAATTAGTGGTCATTATGATGGAATATTATGTTCAGACTGAGTACGTCAAAACAAATATTCCTTTCACATTTTCAGTAAAAGTCAAAAAGTGAATCTTTCATATAATGAAAAGAATATTATTTTTAAAATAATTTATAAAAAAACAACTATGGATAAAAATGACTTTAAAAATCGTATTAAAAATTTTAAAAACATTTTCAAGAAAAAATAGATTTAGACGAAAAAGGATTTTCGACCGAAGAGAGAAATAAAGTCAAATTTTTTTAAAAATATTTTCTCAATAATTTTTTGTACTAAAGAGAGAAAAGTTTTAATTTTATTTGAAAATTTCATTATTTACTATATAAGAATTAAATATATTTTTTATGCAAATAATATCATAATATTTCCTCCCAAAGAACTTTCTATATAAACAATCTTGAAAAGAAAAGAGATTGTATCATAAAACCATTGCCACTTTGGTAACTCCTTAATTATAAGACTCAAAAAAGAATAAAATCAGATAAAAATTAGATATCATAAACCTAAGAATATTATTGATATAAAATATTAAATGAGTAATATATACATCACAAAAAAGATAATATCTTTATAATATAACATATTTCCCAAATAATACAATTTGAGATGAGAAACTCTTATAATGATCATAATGTTGAAGTGAGAATTAATCAATAAATATATTATTTTTATAAAATATAAATCCACATAAAACATGTGTAAATAAATCATAATATAATCAAAATTAATTACATGTGTAATCTTATAATATCAAAAAAATGAATAAGTAATATAACCCGATGAAAAGAAATTCAGTTATGAAATTATTTACCACTTGATAACTTTCAATTAAAACCCACTTAGATAAAATATTTCAAATTGAAACTTAAAATACCATGATTTATGAATTATTAATGATATTACATGTAAAAGGGGCAGAATATAAACCACATAATATAAATTAGGATCATAACATTAAAATTTTCCTTAATTAATGAATATTGAGATGAATTCCCTTAGATTGAGTCTAGAATTTCATTATATATGTCCTTTAACCCATATATAATAAAAAAATATGAATTATTTAATTTCTTAATAAACTTTTCTTGGTTTAATAAATTATAGTTAAATAATTTATTTTATTTATTTAAATGGCATATTTAAATACATAATCAGTTAATTAAACATTGGGTGTTTTGAGAACACTCAATTCATTGTTTCAAAATGGATACGATTTCTTCACTATGGTCAAAGAAATCATTTTTTCATCATCTATAGAATAATGATAATGAAATAATTATAATTTTTATACATAATTTATACTTGTAAAACCAATCATGAAATATGGTTATGAAAAAGAAACAATGTTACAATCATAGAGATGGTAGGTCATATATATGCATGAGTAAGGTTTCCATTTTTCAATGATCATTATGGAAATAAGGTAAGTATTAATTACTATAAAATGACCATATATACATGGTTTGGAACTATGGGTATCGTCCATAAAACCATGGGTATAGGCTATACCCACTGTTCATAGAAATGTGGGAGCATAATCTGACGATATAGCTCTGATCTATACCCACATTTAAAAAATTCTATACCCATGGTTATGAATTATGGGAAAATGTGTATGGTGAATTTTTCATCACGTCAATAACATTATACCCATGGTTCTCAAAACATGGCTATAATTTTTAAAAAACAATACTGCCACCAGATACGAAGCATTGACCGCCTCTTTACAGTCGACGTGCCTATCCACTACCCCACATAGAATTATGCATATAAAAATATATATCTGTTATATATATTTCTATAAATTGTGGATATAGGTAAAAAACATTGGGTATAGGTTTTCCTATGGATTTTGTTTTTGTTTATGTGGAAAATATTTCCCCCAAGATTACGCGGGAAAGTTATACCTACAATTCTCAAAAACCAAGAGTATAGGTCCCCCCTATACCCATATTTTTTGAGAACAATAGGTATAGTTTTTGGTTGAAAACTTATACTTATATTGTGGGAAAAAATCTTGGGTATAGGTTTGACCTATACCCATGATTTATTTGAGAACCGTGGGTATAGGTCTGGAACCAAACCCTTTACCCATGGTTTTTCAAAAACCATGGGTATAGGTTATAAGTTTCACCTATACACATGGTTTACCAAAACCATGGGTATAAGTTCTAAATCTATCCATATACCCATGGTTTTTCAAAAACCATGGGTATAGGGCCATTTTATCATAGTGATTATTTTATCTTTTTAAAATTATAATAATGTAATAAATACCATATTATTTCTTTAAATATACTTATATATATCATCTAAGTGATTTGATGATGAAAAAATAATCACGTTACTTCGTGGAGACGGTAGTCCACACGTACACACAAACAATGTTATCATTTATCAGTAAGTCGAATGGTAAGAAAAAAATTACATTATCTTTTAAGAATGGTAAATATGTCATGAATATATTTATTAATTCATATATATCACATATATTTATTAAAAGTATCCTTGTTTCATTCCTTTTAATGACTTAGTGAAAAATGAATCACATTGTTTCATGTGGCAGTTATTCACTGTACACATGAGCGACATTATTATATCCTCACGAAGCAAAAAGTAACAAGGTATATGAGATATAATATTTAAATAATATAATTATGTTAAAAATATCACATATATATTTATCCTTTAAATACCTTATTATAATAATCCTTGAGAGGTGATGGTGAAAAATTAATTACATCGGTTCGTGAGGCAGTAGTTCGACATACACACGAATGATGGTTCTGTATCTCGTTGGATAGAAGTTGGGATGGATTTAAGTTATTACATTAAAATAAAAAATATAATTTTATTTTATATATATTTTTATTATATCATCATAATTTAATAATATTTGAAATTGGTATAATAATAAATAAAATAAAAACACTTTGTTAAGCATGATGCGTCTTCTTCAAACGAACTCCATAGATTATTCCCAGAATCCTTCATAGGATGGATTTCTGATCAAAAACATTATCTAGCTCATTAATATGGATGTAAGTAAGTGTTTTTTTCAGGTATTTTCTGAACCAAAATGTTTTTAATGTGCTAATAAGAGAGGAGATAGTGTTGGATTTTATAAGTGCGGTGAGTAGCACACTTGTAATTTTGAAAAGAAAAGGTTGTACTCGTGTTTTCAAAATATAAAAGGATCCAAAATTTACCATTATATAATTTTAGAGAATATATGGTCTTGGTATTACCATAAAAATTATTTTAGATATGTTTTTAGATCATTTTAACCCTTATCATTTTAGTTTAACCCCCAGGTAAATCTCTTTTTACCTTAACCGTGGTAAAATATTTTTTTTGTATTCACCATTAATTATAAACGAAAGTAAGTTTAACTTATTAGATAATATAAATTATTATTATTAAAAATATTTAATACATTTTACCAAATTTTATTCATATAATTATATGAATTTAATTTAAAATAAAACTTGCAGGCGTGACAAGAAAGTAGCTTTTCAAGAAGTGTATTTTTCATGAAAAATATGATTATATATTAACACTATGAATATTAATCATCATTATATGAATTCAAGTTCATATTTATAGATATATAATATATAAATATAATTTAAATAAATCCTAATTAGATATTATTTGAATTAATTAAAAAGAAGAAACATTGTGCACTTTAAAACAATTTTTAGAAGAAAAACCAAGTTTTTAAACCACAAAGTAAAATTATTCTAAAATACAATATAAATATGATTAAAATTTAATTAGGTTTATTAAATATAAATAAATATTAGTAATTTTACTCAAAATATTATTCAAAATATACCTATTATTTTAAATTAATTAACTTATTGAAAATAAATTACATTTTTACAGAAATCTGTATTTTTTAATGTTCACACATAAAAATAATTATTTTATAAAAATAACATAGATTTCATAATAAGTTAATTTTTTATACATATTTTATAAAATTAATTTTATTTTTTAAAATTAATTTTCTAAAATTTATAGAAATTAATTATAATATTTACTCACAAAACCAATAAAAATATTTCTGATGAAAACATATTTTTTGGTGAATAAAATTAATTTACTAACTATTTATTGATTATTTTTAATGAATTTATCAATAAATTTATATTTAGTGGAAAATTTATATATATATATATTATAAATTAGTAAATACTATTCTTACCTACCAATTTAACAACTGGGTTATAATTTTCATATTTAAAAAAATATATTCTTTCTTAGTTAGTTTAAGATTAGCGTTGAATAACTTGTACTCGACTGAGCATAGCTTCCTTTCTATAAAAAATATATATGGGTGTTACAATATTATTAAGGTACATTAAAATAAGAAAATAATTATTCCAATGAATAACATGAAAGATCATGAAAAACATTATCCTAAAAACATACCATTTTACACTGAAAGGGAAACATCTTTCTTTTGAAAAGATCATTGTATTTGTTTTTTAAAATAAAATAATTTCCTTGAAAGCTCATTAAAATTAATTGAAAATTCATTTAGATTATTTAGGATATAATCTCAAAGAAACCTTATAGAACCTTTAAAATAAAATTTTCAAATTTGAATAACCATACGACCAACATCCAATATAATTATTTGGAGAACATAATTATTACCCAATGCATTAGACATATATCTCTAAGGAACCACAATATAATCTAAATATTTATCAACTATAGGATATAATGGGGCTTATCCCATCATATAATAATTTCCAAGAACCTTATCAGGAATTAAACATTTTAATCTTCCAAATATTTATTTTAAAGCCCGAGAAAAACTCTTTTAAACCTGTATGAGAAAAACTTTCAGATATTAAAATACAATTTCATTTAAAAAACACCTTTTGAACAAAAAAATTACTCCTAAAAGGGGATATATTTTTTCTTTCTAATAAAACAAAGAAATTGTAAAATAATCAGTACTTAAAATAATGGTTGTGATAGTGGTAAAAGTAGTTAATGTTGTATATGTTAAAATAGAACATTTCTTTTTTATTTATATAAAAAATTTCTATATAAATAAAATAAAATTATTCCTTTTTAAAACCTTTTAAAGGATGTAAAAAAGGGAAATAAAATAAACATTCCATTTACACTCCCATTTTCAAAACAAAAATTACTCTTAATAAGGGAAAGAGTATTTTTTCTTTGAATATAACATGAGATATTATGAAATAATCTATACATAAAAAATGGTTATGGTGTCAGTAAAATTTTTTGATTCTTTATGTGTTATAATATAACATTCCTTTTGTCTTTTTGTCAAATCATTCCACATAAATCACATAAAAATATTCCTTTTGAAAACCTTTGAAAGGAATTAAAAAAGTGATATAAAATGTTATTTATAATTATTTAATTTCAATATAATAGCATACAAATTAAAAAAAAACATGAACATGGAAGAACAATTTTTGAAAAATAAATCTTTATAAGAATATTTTTTAAAATGAATGTCCCATAATTAAAACCATAAAAATATTCATTTTTTAAAGAAATTTTAAAAAAAAAGTGAAATATGATCAAAAATTACCTTTAGCATAATTTGAATAATAAATAATAATTTTCTTGAATCATTTATAATAACATGGGAATGGGAGAAAAATATTTGTAAAATAAATATTTAAGACATTTAAATTGAGTTTTTAAGTTTAAGTATCCCTCACCTTGAGTCTAAATCATCATGTAGGTTAATTATCCTACTAAATAATAAATTTATGTTAATTATTTACTTATTTAAGAATATTTTTAATGTTTATTATTATATTTATTTCACTTATTTCAATTTCATATAAAATTACTTAATCAATTAATTTCACGTCATATGTTTTGTTGATATTTGTCTTATATGTCGAAAATGACATCAGTAGGTCTACTGTGATCAAATAGTACATCATCTTAACATATCCAAAATAATAGTCATGAATAAATTATAAATTTTTTACATAAATTTTAAATTTAAAAACAATCATTAAATGATTGTGAAAAAAGAAGTATTTTACGGTAATATAGAAAATAGGTCATATGTATGCAAAAGTAATGTTTTCATTTTTCAGCGATCATTATGGAAACAATATAAGTAATATTTTATCATTAAATGTTTATAATAATATAAAAAATACCATATTATTTTGTAAAATATATTTATATATATCATCCATGTGATTTAGAGATGAAAAATTAATCACATCGCTTCGTGGAGGTGTTTGTTCACGTATACACATGAACAACGTTGTCATTTTTAAATGTTAAAAATAAAATGTTATATTAACTTTTTAAAATTATAAATATTTAGTTAATATAATAATTATTTAATTTATCTCAAACATATTTATTAACGTTATTCTTATTACCTTCTATTTAAATTGTTAGTGAAAAACGAATCACATCACTTCGTGAGGCTATATTTCATCATATACACGAGTAATGTTATCGGATCCCCGATGGAATATAAATTTATAAGTTATTTGTCATTTCATATTTAAAGAAGTATAATTATGTTAACATTATCATATATATACTTTAAATCCATCCTTATAACAATCTATGATCGGTGATGATGAAAAATGAATTAAATCTATTTATGAGGAAATAGTCTTCCATACACACGAATGATGATTTCATTTCCCATTTGATGAAAAATGAGAATTACTTTGTTTATAAAATTATAATTAATTTTTTTTAATTATATGTTATATACTATTTTTTTATATAATCATAATTTATGAAAATTTTAAGGATGTGTGAGAAGAAATAAAATAAAAATGCTTGGTTAAGCACGATACCCCTTCTTTGGAAAACCTCTTTAGTTTAGCACAAAAATCCTTAATAGGTTGGATTTATAATCAAACCATTGATTACAGGATGTGGGGAGATAAGTAAATAAAATATTTTGGTTTCTATTTTTTGAACCAAAATGGTTTGGTGGTGTGAATAGTTGAGGATAGGGGGTTGCCTTTTATATGTGGGGGAAAGGACACACTTCGATTTTTTTAAAATAAAAGTAATACCCACATTTTTCACATTCCACAAGGCTAAAAAATAAATATTATTGGTAATTATATAATATAAGGTATAAATATATCAATAAAATATAATTTAGACTTGTTTTAAGGTCATTTAAACCCTTGTCTTTTAGATTAACCCCAAGTAAATCCTTTTTTACCTTAACCACGATAATATATTTTTACTCTGTTCACTAATTATTAAGACCAATAATTAAGTTGAACATATTTTATAATATAAATTATTATAATTGAACATATTTAAACCATTTTTACAAATTCAATTAAAATAATTGGCATAATTGTACTTAATATTAAACCCATAGATGCGCGGAAAAGTTGTTTTTCAAAAGCAGTATTTTTCAAACATAAAATGATTTAATATTAACTCTATTACTAGTAATATTTATTATATGTGTTTTTATGAGTGTCTAATTTATTTTTAATGACATTTAAATATGTGTTTGGAAAGATTTTGTTGATAATTGGTGATGATTTAAGAATTTTTATGGACTTCGTTAATGGTATTAGATGCCATGCTTGCGAAATTATCAATCTAAAGATTGGACGATTGTTTGTGCTAATATTAAATAACCAAGACATGTGTTAATAATTAAACATTGTTTAAAACAATTTTTGGAATATTATTGATGGCCATACAATATGAATTTCACAATTCATGTAGTAAATAAGAGATTAAAAGGTGTCCATGAAAAGTACACTTACATTTTTCATGAAGAAGAAATATAAAAAGAGTAGAAGATGTGGAGTCTCTCCTGCATGAGAGCATCTCTCTCCTAGGAATTCCTAGGGTTTCAGTCTTCTTTTTCCGTCCGGTTTCCAACGACACCGTCTCCCTTCGCGCACCCCACCCGAGGTCTGCGTTGTTCGCTCCTCCTCAGCTCTGGTGTCTCTGGTTCTTTCCTCGTTCCTGTGTCTCTCCTTACCTCTTCGATGCGAGATCCCGTGGTCTGCCTCCTTTCTCCTTCACCTGCTCCTGGATCCCGCCATCTGTGCTCTGGAAGGAGCCGATTTCTCCTTCTGCTCGACTTTGACATCAGGCGTTGGATCAGGCCTCCCTCGGGGCCCTGAAGTTTCGTCCATCACCGCCCCCTCGTCGGCATCAGATATGTGTGAGGGAACGCGTTACCAGATCCCCATCCTCTTTCTTCACCGGCACTCTAGATCTGTGGGTCCTTGGATCCTGGATTTACCATCTTCTTAAGGAAATCATTCCTTACTACAAGTCCCCTTCAGAGTCATATCCTTATTCCAAGAGTCTTGAGGCAAACTCAGATTCGAGGATACCTTTTCCCCTTTTCGGTTTCTCTTCCCGCTACCATGGAGTGGGTTTTGTACTGTTGCAGGTATTTTGTCTCCTTGATTCGTGAAGTATCTGCCGCAAAGTGGTTCTGTCTCACAAAGCTCCCCCCGCAGGCAAACTTGAGTTCGAGGATTCTTCACCCTTTGGTTCTTCTCCCTGCTGTCGTGAAGTGGGTGTTGTTCTATAGCTGGATTTGTTCTCCTTGATTCGCGAAGTCTCTATCACGAACTGGTCTGGACCCGCGAAGCTCCTTCCACGACGATTAACTGCGCCGAGAGACCGTGAAGCGGCTGTCACAAAGTGGTCTGCCTCACGAAGTGCCTATCGTGAGGTTCTGCCTCGCGGAGTGCCTATCACGAGGTTCTGCCTCGCGAAGTGCCTATCACAAGGTTCTGTCGCTCTATTTTTTCGCGAAGTGGATGATGAGATGATCAAGAAGTAGGGTTTTAATACACTAGGCAGGGTGTGAATTGTGCTGAAGGTGGGGACCGGTGGGCGTAGGGTCGTCACCTTGTTGTTGTTTTGAAGCTCAGCTGCGAAGTGGCGTGTTGTGGGCCTGGTGTGCAATGTGTCGTCGCGAAGCACTTGTTGTGTTGTGAAGGCCGAAGGTCCGTCGGGGGTGCTGCCCCATGAAGTTTGGTGTGAGATGCGGCGTGAGTTGCTGAGTGCGGCCAACCAAGAGACACATTTGACTGCGTTGGTCATGGAGCTTGGCCAGGGGTGTGATTTGTGGCCGAAGGCCGCACTGGGGCATACGGTTTTGGGATCCTCTCGCTGCACCGGGCTTTGACTCAAGTGAGGGTCGTGGGGCTACAAAGATACTGGCCCCATTGGAGGCTTGAAAAATCATTTATGCACTATGGATGCAGAATTGGTTAATCAATGGAAGAGGTTGTCCCTGACGGAAAAATAAAAGGAGACAATTGAGGCACAAAGAAATGAAGACACACTCCTAGAAAAGCGCTTGTCTCTGCTCATGGTGGGAAAGTTCGTGGAAATCATATTGGATAATCAGGGGGCGCTCAAAAACACTCTACAAAATATCTGTAAACTTGAGGCAGGAGTGGCTATTCGGGAAGTGGGGATCAACTGCTTCGTCTTCTAGTTCTTTAACGAGAAATATAGAGACAAGATCTTGCACGGCAGACCGTGGTCCTTTGATAATCAACTCCTCCTCATGGAATAATTCAAAGGGGGGGGGGGACGATATCCATCGAGTGATTTTAAACCGTTCCTCCTTCTGGATACCAATTAAAGGAATCCCCTTCCATGAAAGAACAGAATTTACTATGAGGGGAATTGGGGACAGTTTAGGGAACTTTATTGAATGGGACAGTTCATACCCAATACAATGGGTCCCCGAGGTTCGAATAAAGGTGGAGATTGATGTGTCAGAGCCACTGATGAGGGGAATTTTCTTAAAAATTGAAGATACCAACAATTGGATATAATTTGTGTTTGAGAAAATCCCAATATTCCACTTTTACTGTGGTCACCTTGTCCATCTGGAAAGAATGTTCCCCACTAAACATAAATGTGTTGCAGGTAACACTTTCCTCCAGTATGGCCCCTGGCTCCATGCCAAAAAAAATAAATATGCTTTCATCCCTGAGACGGAAAAACAAAGAAACCATGACCATCTCACGTTGGCACATTCCAATCCAACAAATCCCATACCTGAAAAGGCCTTAATTCTTGGGCCAACGGATTTCCAAAAGGATGGCCCTCCCACTCAAGGAGAAGCTGGCACTCTGAGAGAAGCTAGAGCTCAACCTAAACCCTTGAGGGAAAATTCTCCAACATCGGCAAAGCTGGTGACGATGCAACAAAAATCACCATCACATTGATCAATGCCAATTCTGATGCACGTCGAACCCCCAAATCCGGACCCTTACCCACTTTTGACTGCAGCTGGCACTCTTACAATGAAGGATCATGGAATGCCGGGACCTCCACTAATGGGTCCAATCACCCGTCAAACGTGGAAAAGGAGGCAACGAGGTGAGAGTGATGGGCACACAGAAGATCCAAATCTCAGGGTGAGGAAGAGACAAAATGAAACATGTCAATCAGGAAGGAACCTCTCCAAAAGATGGAAAACAACAAATGGAGAAGAAAGTCCGGAGAAACCAAAGGTGGCGGAGGGAGAGACACAACCCCGCCTATAGCAATGATTGTCTTATGTTGGAACTGCCGTGGGCTTGGTAACCCTCGGACGATTTACATTATTTAATGCAATTGCACTCAATGTCTCCCTGATATGGTTTTCCTATCCGAAACCATACTAGAACGCAAGGAAACCAATGGCATTGCTCTGAAGTGCAGCTTCCAAGGATATTTCCTGGGGCCTAGGCAAGGCCATTCCAGGGGACTCTGTCTCATTTGGAAGGACAATGTCAACGTCAAATTTTTTTCCTTTTCCCCGCACCATGTGGCAGCGACTATTCATACAAACCTTCACCCACCCTAGAATTTTGTGGGTTTCTAGAGATGGCCATCCCATAATGATAAGGTGAAGTCATGGGATCTTCTATGCAATATGCGAGTTGACTTACCGAGCCCCATTCTATTCGGAGGAGACATCAATGAGATTATGTTCCATAAGGAAAAGAGGGGCAGAACCATCCGACCTTCAGCTTCGATGTCATACTTCAAGGATGAATTCTCTAGGGTAGACCTGGTTGATCTGAGGTACTCAAGAAATCGGTTTACTTGGTTCTGCGGCAATTCAGAAGGCACCTGTATCGCTGAGCGTCTTGATATATTTCTCAGCTCTTCTGATTGGATTAATCTGTTCAGCATGTTTCATATCGACCACATGGCCCTAAACTTCTTGGACCACTGTCCAATCCTCATTGACTATACACATGGCGCACGTACTAGACATTTTAGCACACCCTTCATATTTTAGAGCTTCTGGTCAAAAGATCAGGTATGCGAAGAGGTGATCCGATCATGTTGGAAATATACTCACGAGGATGTTTGCCTCATCCTCCAACAGGTCACATCCGATCTGAGGTTGTGGAGCAATAAGAAATTCTGACACCCTGACCGGCACTACGGAGTCCTTGAAAAGAGACTGAACTTTCTCCTCAAACAACCCGCATCCAATGGAAATCTCTCTAAGATTGGCGCCACACAAAGAGAGCTAGACAAGGCACTACGTATCAAGGAATGATTCTGAGCTATGCATGCACGGGACAACCATATTAAAGAAGGGGACACTAACACCCGGTATTTTCACCAAAAAGCTTCATCCAGGCGTCAAAAAAACTCTATTACTTCCATATCACAACCCGATGGAAGCAAATTTTCTGACACCAATGGTATCCACGAGGCCTTGACTATATTTTTTTAGAACATCTTCTCTGTAGGAACCCCTTTCATGTCTACTGAGGTGGAAGAATGTATCAGACCTGTGATAACTGAAGAGATCAATAGGAATCTCTTCAGAGATGTGACAGATGAAGATATACGCCTGGCTCTGAAACATATTCATCCCACCAAGGCTATGGGACCTGATGAATTCAACGCCGTATTTTTTAAGCAATAGTGGCACATAATTGGTCCTGACATCTGCAATTTGATTAAAAATATCTGGGCTAGTAACACCAGCATTGCGGACATCAATGAAATTGTCCTCGTTATCATCCCCAAAACCAAGAAACCTAGGGAGATCCCTAACATTCGACCTATCAGCCTCTGTAATGTCTCTTACAAGATCTTCTCAAAGATCCTTGTCAATCAGATGTGACCTTGGATACCAGATATTATCTACGAAAATCAGAGCGCCTTCATGGCCAAGTGACTGATCACTGATAATGCGATTGTGACCCATGAAGTTTTCCACTCTATGAAATCATGCTCCATGGAGAAAAGAGGAACCATGTCCTGGAAATTGGATATTTTCAAGGCCTACGATATAGTTGAATGGAACTTCCTAAGAGCCATTATGCAGAAAATGGGTTTTTGTGCTAAATGGACAGATATGGCCATGAACTGTGTTTCGACAGTTTCTTTTAAAATCAAGGTCAATGGGGAGCTTACCAGATAATTCACCCCATCTCGAGGCCTTCTCCAGGGAGACCCTCTCTCCCCTTTTCTCTTCATCCTGGTGGCTGACGTGTTTTCTAATCTTACTTCCAGGGCTATTTCCTTTAAGTCCATTCATGGGACAAAAGTCTGTCGAGTTATCCCTCCAATGTCACATCTCTTCTTCACTAATGACTGCCTCCTTTTTTCTAGAGCAACAATTAATGAATGTCGGGTGATCTGCTAGGCGATTTTCCAGTATGAGAGGGCGTCTGGACAAACAATCAATCACGGTAAATCTGAAATTTCCTTTTGTGCAAGGGTGCCTTTTTCTAAGAGGGATGAAATTTGCACATTAGCTGGCATCCATATAGTTTTTAAACATCAGAAGTATCTCGGGCTTCCCACTGTGGTTGGCCAGTCTAAAAAAGAAATCTTCGCATCCATCGTGTACAGGATTGAGGCCAAAATTCAAGGCTGGACCCCAAAAAGAATTTCGAAAGCTGGCAAAGAGACCCTCATCAAATCTGTCATCCAATCTGTCCCCAGCTACTTTATGTCCCTTTTTAAGCCCCTGGTGGCCATCATTGACCAGATCCACACACGTACTGCCAATTTCTAGTGGGGGAAGCACGATGGAAGGAATCGACCCTATTCGATGGCCTGGGATAAACTTTGCAAACCCAAATCAGAGGGTGGGATGTGGTTCCAGAATCATCCTCTCTTCAAAGACGTGTTGTTGGATAAGAAAGGATGGCACCTTATTAACCATCCATAATCTCTATGTGTGCAGGTTCTACGAGCTAAGTACTTTACCCACACGGACTTTCATGATTCCTCTCTAGGTCCCCGTCCTAGCTTCCTCTGGAGAAGCATCTGGGGGGCTAAAAAGCTTTTGTATAAAGGATTGCACTGGAGGATTGGGACTTTCTCATCTGTCAAAATTTGGACTGATCCCTGGCTTATTAATAAGGATGGTTTACAGGCTACATCCCTCGCCCAACCAGGTCTAAAAGATGCCACTGTCAGCTGCCTCCTTTCCGACCAGGGACTAGGGTGGTGTTTGGAAAAGATCCTTGAATGGTTTAACGAAAGAGATCAAAGAGTTATCCTTATCATCCCCTGGGTACCAGACGCAGGCCCTGACCATCTCTTCTGGATCAATGATATTTTAGGCGATTACACGGTGAGATCCGGCTACAGAATTGCTCTTGGAATCCACCCAGTGGGAAGGGATGAGGGTACTTGGAAATCTATTTGGTCTCTCAACGTCCCCCAAAATATTCGTCAATTTTGGTGGTAGGTTTGTACGGGAACTCTCCCAACAATGAGCCTTCTCGTTTATCGACATATGACCAGTACCACATTTTTCCCTTTCTTTCCAAACACTCCTGAAACTCCTTTGTACGCTATCATTTTCTGTCAGGGAGCTAAGGAAATGTGGAATCAATGGGGCCCTACTTCTACTGTTTTGCTGGCATTGGTCTCTGAACTTCCCGATCTTTTGACGTGTTGGTGCTCCTCTCTCTCCCTGACTGATGTTGGTTCACTATGCACTTTGGCCTAGATTATTTGGGTCCGGCGCAACGATGTTGTTTTTCATCATGCTCACAGACCCTCCAAATTCTAGATTGATCGAGCTACTTCTTGGATTTATGGTTGGGAAGTCCACAACGGACGTTCTGTGCCAGGTGTATCCCCCTCCCCTCCTACTCACTGGAATCCCCCAATGGAAGGGATTCTCAAGATTAATGTGGACGCATCGCTTCCAAAAGCTGGGCTTGTTGCCCTCAGCCTCCTTGACCGAAATCATATGGGGCAAATCCTTGCTGCTAAGTATGAACCACATCAGGCATTATGGGAACCGACAGTTGCTGAAGCCAAGTCCATCCTTGCTAGTATGATGATCGCTATAGAATATGGATGGGGTGACATCATCATTGAGTCTGACTGTCTCTCCGTATTCGATGCTATCAATCACAAAGACGGAGGAATCCAGTCATTTGGCACCATTATCATGAGAATTATCTCACTTGACCAACGCTTCTCATTATGCACCTTCTCATTCCCCAAAAGGGAAGGAAACAACATGGCCCATCAGCTGGAATCCTCAGGCCCATTCGATATTGACCAGTTCTGGCTAGACAATTTCCCTTTATGGCGTCGCACATGTACTTCTGCTGATCTTTTTCATTAATGTTATATGATTTTTCAAAAAAAAAGAGTAGAATATGTGGGGATTGGCTAAGAATATTATTTGAGGAAGGATTTTAATTTCATTCATACAATACTTATTTTTTTATAAGTATAAAACTGTGCCTCATATTAAAATATTGGCCAACCAAATATAGGCTCGACCAAGGCACTTGTGGGAGCCGGAGGAGTCTACCATGCCCCTGGGAGCCCGTTCAAGGCCAGAAAATAGGTTTCCTGAGGTGGGCCAAATTCCCTTAAGGTTAATGTTTATATAATCACATAATAATCGTAATTTTTTATAAGTTTCATAGGGTTCCAATGTACACATAGGAGAGCAACGATGGTGGTGTGTGTGAAAGGTGTAACCGGTGGTGATCCTCAGTAGCTATCTTAAAGAGTGGAAGTCATACAATGATTGATAAAATAAAGATAATACCAAGATAAGATCCGATATGGTACATGGAGGTAGAAATTTTTGTTCTTACATCACTTAAAATTTATAAAAGACATTGACCACTTAATTGAGTTGATCTCAACCATCTAATCGATCTTGGAGATCATTTTCTTACTTGACATTCATCTATCAATCTCTAGTACGCCTGAGATTAGTCGAACCACTAATAATAAGGCTGATCCTATTATGATTGATATAAGTACAAGATGGATATATGATGAGACTTTGAATAATCATTCATGCATGCTACGCTTTTCATGCATGTGATAGCCTGAAGAACAATCTTACCAAGATGCTAAATTGATTTGTAGATGAAATTCAAGAAGTATATGTGTTTGGGATTCAAGATAAACGAGGATCATATGATCCTCAATGCATAAATGTAACAATATCACCAAAATATAGTATATCACAAACTCGTGAATATTATACGCCATGAAATTCGGCATATAATTGAGATATCCTAAATGACTTGGGTGTTTAATGAAGATCCATGACTTGACGGTATTTTCAATGATTTAAAGGAAAATTGGAGGTAGCATAAAAATTTGATCTAAGGAAGTGTAATGTGGTGGTGATTATTTCATATAAAAATAGAATAGCCCTTGACTATGGGTGCTACTATTTTGTAATATAGATCTCATTTTTTATAAGAAATAGAGTATCTGTGAACCCCTCTAGTTCACAAAGGGTGGAGAGATCTGAAAAATATTTTTCTTGTGTGAATGAGAATATTATTGGAATAAAACTTTTTCATAACACATAAGTTTTTTTTGTGAAGAACACTTTTTTGTTAAGAAAATGATATTGAAAAATTCCCTCATGCATCATTAATTTAGCTTATGTGGAGAATATTGAGAACATGTTCTTGTTTACACTTTCATGAAGACACTTCGATATCGTGCGACACTTACTTAAAGACATAAGGTAGTAGGAATGAAGAATTATAATAACCTTTAATGAAAAAAAGAATCATTTATTTGAAGGTTATGGGACTTTCTAGTGAATAAGAAGTTCACATGAGGTAGAAGAATCCACATTCATCTTGGTTCACATAAAGGAGTACACATGCATAACATACATGCATTGAATATAAACTAAAGAACACATGTTTTGTGTGTGAATAGCATGTGTGAATAAAGGAACATTGAGAATAATATTTCAATCAAATCAAATCGTGTTTGTGAATGGGAGATAAGGGTTTCACATAGAAACACTTTCATGCATTCTTGCATAATCATGGACACATAAAGAATTCCTTAAATACACGAAACAAAGCATCGATAACACATAAAATAATAGAACATATATATAAGTGTGATAATGTTTTATATTCCATGAAACACTTAAATGAAGTGTAATTGAGTTAATATTTTTGAATTTCAAATCTTAAATAAACTATTTAAGAATATTTTCATAGAAATGTTCTACACATATAAGAAAAGGCGAGACTTTAGTATAAGAATAATCAGCTTGAGAAAAGTTTCACTAAAGAAACTGATCATACATAGGTGATAAAATATATTTGAGTAAGTACATACACATTTTAAATTTAAAAAATACTCAAGAAATAGGGATTAAGTGAGCTCCTTGAGAAATATCGGAAGATCATATTGCGATGAAATCAAGCCTTAAAGAAAGGTGAAGTTATCAGTTGGAGCCAGAGCAGAGGAATCATCTCAGTTGGAGTTGGGAGTAGGATACAGTTGGGGGATTAACCAACCAAGGTAGTAGAATATTATTTTTAGGGGTATAAATAGAATCAACCAGAGGAACAATTACAATGGGTATAACCAGTTTCTGCCTAAACCACAATAATTGATAATAAATACTATAGTGGGGAATCCATGTTGGGGGTATAACCAACATGAAAATGAGTGGGCCTTTCATACAAACCTTATAAATATGATGTGATGATCTCTATGTTATTTTTACTACACACAAGGTGATATATTAAGTGGATTAATAACTTTAACAAGTTCAAGAGGTTGAATTGAAAAGAAAATTGATTCGTAAAATAAAACCATTGAATCACCACACCCCACTTAGTGGTCAATCTTACCAGGGGAACATTAATATGAAAGTAAATTAATATTTATAGAGATATAATCATTAAATTGAATTTAAATCGTTACACTTTATGGTTTGTTTTAATTAACTAAAATTGAGAAACATTATTTACTTTAAAAAGTTTGAGAAACAAAATCTATTTTTTAACCCAAAAAAAACTTATACTAAATTCCAGTATAAATATGATTAAAATGAAATTAGTTGGAGAAAATATAACTAAAGAATACATTTTTACTTCAAATATAATTAAAAGTCATAAAAGGAGTTAGTTTATTGAATAAAAAATGATAGTTTTACAAAATTATATATTTTTAACTATTCACTAAAAAATCTATATTTTTCATAAAATCCCAAAAATTCACCCTAAGTTAATTTTTTATGATGATTTCAAAAATGAATTTTATTTTGTAAAATAAAATTTCTAAAAGTTCTATAAATTAATTAAAATACTTTCTCAAAATAATAAATAAATAACATTTTTGAAGAAAATATATGTTTTATGAATATAGTTACAATACTAAAAATTAAATGATTATTTACTAGGGAAAAAAATTTCATATTTAAAATAATTTTCCTTGGGTTGAGAAGTTCCTTTCCATGGATACTAAAAACATAAGGAAATATTCTTACTTGGTTAGTTGATTTTTCAACTTTAATCAATTTCTACTAAAATCTCATCTTTGTCTCTAAATGATGAGTAAGAAAAAAAATTCAATCTTGAAGCACTAAAATAATCTTTTAAATGATCAAATAACCATAAAAGGATAATAATATATTCCTCATAAATTTTTACATTATCCATAACCAAAATTTATAGCACAAGGTTAGATAATTCCAAAAATGAACAAACCTTCATATGATAAATAAAACATTAATCTACAAGGCCTAAACAATAGCACCCAAATTTTATCTTAAATCATTTGATAAATAATTGTCTTTAATTTTTTGAAAATATTCTTGAATTTGATTGAAACACAAAAATCAGAAGGGTTTGATCAGATATTCATCTGAGATTAATTAATATTTATCTTAAAATAACAAAAATCACTTTTAATTTCTCATTTGAAAAAATGAATAATCACATAATATCCAAGATATAATAATCATTTCCAAAAATAACTTGAATCACCAAAAATACATTGTAATCATAAATGATTCCAAAATATAATTATACCTTTATTACTCAAATAAAATACCATAATTTTTACTCTACCTTAATTATAAAAGGTTCCCAAAATGATGAACTTATTATAAAAAACATTAATCACCTAATCATAAAATCCCATTTCAATCCCATGGTTACCCATATGATAAAATATACGTTCCAAAAATCAACTTAATCATTATCTTTCAAACCATTTAGGTTAAAAAAATGATGTCATACTAACCAGGACATCATATAGGCTAGTGGTTGGAACTGTGTAACATCTCGGAATTTCCGTGTAATTTTTTTATTTATATGGAATTATTTAGAGACTGAAAAATTTGACGGCACATGATTATGAGGTCAAGATATCCTAGAATTGGATTTTAAACTTTTTCTAAGGTACATTCAGTAAAAGTGCGAGTTGGATTTTATATCTTTTGAACCGGTGATCGGATTAAAAATTTAAGGGCATCGTTGAATTTAAAATAGTGGGATTTTCCTAGAAATGAATTAACATAAGCCGGAAAGGGTTTAGCGGAAAATTAATTTTTGGGACGTTTTGAGAAAAATAGTAAAACAATTTAAAATAATTTCTTTATTTTTATTTCTCACAGTTGAGTGGTGGATAACAACGTTGAGGGGAAATGATGGGCATCAACGATTAACATTAATGAGGATCATTAATTTCTTGTTAACTCACAGCATAACAACACTTTAATGACACATAAAAGCCACACTGTTTCATAAATGATATAGTGTAACCACACAATGTCACATCTTAATGGAAATGTTGCGACGTGCTCTTATTTATAGTTCGACGCGCTAGGGAAATAAGGATTAAAAATGTGGAGTATTCTTTGTCAAACCTCTGACAGACTTACACCCCATCAACGAAAGATGAATGCTGGCAGAACATCATTATCATCAATGCCTTTTGAATATTAGAACTAGGAAGGGATGTCGACATCTTAATCCCTCGAGGATGAACGCTGCATAATCAGACATCATAAGATGTAGGAGTTTTTTTATTTGATGTTCTTACCTATCCTTGTATTAAAAATGAAGAACATGGATCCACTCCTGAAAAGGTTGATCTGCGATTCGTGTATTATGCGGGATGGTGTTTTATTCATGGGGTTATTTTTATTTGGGGTCCAAATCTTGGCATGGAATGATTGAATGGAAACTCCTCGAACATCCCCCATCTTTAAACCTCTAATGCGAAGGCCCCGACCCAACACGAAAAAAGCCCGAGCGCCTCTACATGTGAGTTCTTGGTGGTCATACCCTCGAAATAACGAAAAGGAAGGTTTAGAATCCTCACGATGAAGAGGGAAATCCTCGAAGGCCATAGACGCAGACGACTTGAAGAACGTACCACCAGAGCACATTTGGTGTTCCGCTAAACTCCATGTCTGCGCGCTGGTGGCGGTGGCTGGCCTTGTCGGCCACGTTGACCGAGAAGCTACGGCTCATCAGTCGTGGTAGTTTTCTGGAGGACACAACGCTAGGCAGGGTGTCGTATGGAGGGACAACCCATGTCTGGGCCGTCCAGACAACTGGTGAAGCCATGGTCCGTCGACCATGGATGGTGGAAGGGCCCCAAGCCTGCGGGGCTAGGGGCCTGACTTGGTAGACATGCCACATCATGGCTGGTCAGCACTGCTGGATACACCGTGCAGCCAGTCCCTAGCTGGCGGGCTAAGCCCTTGGCAGGCCGGGCAGGTCCCGCTATCCAGCAGGCTGGACCTGAGCCCAACCAGCTGGACTGCGCCGACGGGCCAGACCCCAAGACCTCGCCGGTGGGCCGGACTTACGACCACACTAGTGGGCTAGACCTGCAACCCTATCGGCGGGCCGAACCCGTGACTGCGCCGACAGGCCGGACGCGTACCCAGAGGGCCGGACCTACTCCCCCTTCGGGTTGGACCCTCGGCCAACCGAGTTGGGTCTAGCGAGGCCTATTGGTCCTGGCCCACTTGTCAAGATGAACTAGACCGACCTTGACCTGTACTAGGTTAGTTCGAGTTCTTATTAATGAACTGGAGTATGTAGGACCCCCAGGCCGAGTTGGTCTAGTCAGTCTGACCAGGTCGGACCGGGCCCCATCACAACCGGTCCCCTGGTTGTTAAAACACTCATATCTTGAAACCGCACGTCTGATTGAAAATCCGTTTGCAATGTTGGGACCCTCTCAAAGAGACAGATCTTTTGAAACACTCTATGGTGACTTTATTGGAAGTTGTTATGAGATGAATGGATTGAGTAAAGGTTCTCTCAAGTGCTCTATATACAGAACCCTATGACTGGATGAGACCTGAAGACTACTCACTTTTGGCCTAGTGGGAAGCACCTCTCTCTAACTTTGCAGTCCCGCGGTGGGAAGTGCCTCTCTGTGACATTGTCGGCCCACAATATGCAATGATGAGGGGTACCTCATTAGGCCATGACAAGGGGAAGAACCTCTCTATCACTTTCAGGCCCACGATACGCGATGGGGATGAATACCTAAGCAATCCAAGGTTAGTGGGAAGCACCTCTTCATGACATGGAGGGCCCACTATAATCACTAGAGGAAGAGTTCTCCATCATTAGAGGTGTTAGAAGATATGACTGATGATTCTAATGTTACTACCCATAAATATACCTAGTGTGAGATGTCTTGTGATTCGTTCTTGTGTGCTCTTTCCTTTTTGTTTTGGGGTCCCTACTGAGTGTTGTTTTAATCACCCCTGCACGGGCTTTACCTGCACGTGTTGTGTCTGGTGCAGATGACTGACATTTTGATAGTGGTGCCCAGGGAGACAATACTGATGGATGCTACGAAAGTGGAATTGGTGGCCCAAAACCAGGCCTTGTTTTAGTAGTGTATTTTCCCCCTTTAATTGCGTTGGGATGTGGTTGGACTTGTGTGTGAATACAGGTACACAGGAAAATTCCTCCCACTTGTAGGTTCATGCCTTCGGTGCTAATCGCCAGCCTATGGCCTTTGGGAAGCGGGCTTGGGGTAGTCACGACACGAGCCCTAGGGGATGGGTCATGAAAAAGTGGTATCAGAGGGAGGTTTGTGCCTGACTTTTCTAGGGTAGAAGCACTATTATAGGCATTTAAACGGAAGGGAAAACCCTTCGTGTAGAAGGATAAATTCCAGCATATTTTCTAGGAGTTGTGGCAGAGACTGACTAGTGCCCCCATCTAGAGACTACCATAGGATGGTGTTGGGTATGTAGTTTTTTGCGATGCATCAGGGATCGGTCTCGGTTGTGTCCTGATGAAATAGGGAGTTATGATCACCTGTGGATTATAGAATTGAGGAAGAATGAGAAGAACTACGCGAACCATAACCTAGAGTTAATAGCAGTGGTCTTTTCCTTGAAGATGTGGTGGAACTACTTGATGGGTGAGAGGTTCACTATTTACTCCAACCATAAGAGTCTCATATATATCTTATACTAGAAGGACATAAACCTGAGACAGTAGTGATGGCTAGTGTTCATCCAAGACAATGATTTTGAGATAGTCTATACTCCTGAAAAGGGGAATGTGGTGGAAGAAGAGCTCATCATGAGGATCAGGTTTCAGTTACTGAGTGAGGTGATAGAGAAGTTAGCCTCAATACAGATATCCTTCATGGATGATGGTGAAATATTTTACCTTCATTTGGTGGCTATTACTCCCCCACACTTACAGCGATCCAGGGAGTCACAGTTGGGGGATGTTCACTGTGAGGCCCGACGTGGTCAAATATCATCAGGACAGGTTCCTGATGGATTTTCGATAGGTGGGGAGCATGCCATCCTTTTTAGAGGGCACACTGTAGTGCCAGTGAAATTGTGGGAGGAGGTGTTGAGGGAGTTCCATACTTCCCCTCTGGTGGTACATCTTGGTGTGGAAAAGATGTACTAGGACCTCTGACGTCAGTACTGGTAGCCAATGATAATGAAAGTAATGGCTGAGTTCATTTCACAAAGACTCACTTGTCAACAAGTGAAGGCCGAGCACCAGGTTTTTGTAGGGTTGAATCATACACTCGAGGTACCAGAGTGGAAATGGGATGATATCTCGATGGACATCGTGATGGGGTTACCACGTACATCCAAAGACCATGATTCTATTTTGGTGATCATTGACCAACTCACCATGTCGGCGCACTTCCTACCCATCTGGGAGTATGGATCGGTAAAGGGCTTGGGAAGCCTCTACATCCAAGAGATAGTGTGGCTTGATGGGGTACCTTCAATGATCATCTCTTATCGTGATACCTTCTTTACATCTCGGTTTTGTAAGGGATTTCAAGAGGCATTGGGTACACAGCTATGCTTGAGCACAGTTTTTAATCCCCAAACGGATGGTCAGACAAAGAATACCATATAGACCTCGGAGGAAATGTTCTGCACTTGAATTCTTGACTTTCGTCATAGTTGGGAGGACCACCTACCATAGTTGGAGTTTTCATTCAAAAAAATCTATCACTCCACCATTGGAATGACACCATTTGAGGCCTTTTATGGTCACCCTTGCAGATCACCCATATGCTGGACAGACCTAGGGGAGTCGACACTAATTGGTCCAGAGATGGTATGGGAAACCACTAAGAAGGTGTAGACCATCCAGGAGCAGATGAGAACTACACAGAGTAGGAATAATTCTTATGCTGACATAAGACAGAGACCCTTCGAGTTAGAGGAGATAGATCATGTGTTTCTTCAGGTCTCACCTCGGTGAGGATTGCAGAGATTTGGCCGGGGCGACAAACTATCTCTAATATTCATCAGACCTTTTCAGATCCTTAGAAGAGTTGTCAAGGTGGTGTACCACCTAGCACTTCTCCCATAGATGAACCAGGTGCATGATTTTTTCAATGTGTCATTGCTGAGGAGGTACGTTCATGATCCATCACACGTCATCGACTGGGGAAGGCTGGACATTGACAATGGGGTGACGTTTGCGGAGTTCCCATTAGAGATAGAGGATCGAATGGATTGGGTCCTACATGGGTGGATGATTACTATAGTTCGCGTTTGATGGAAACATGAGAATATCAAGGAGAGCACATGGGATCAGGAGGCTCAGACTCATGCTTAGTAGCCCCATATTTTTGTTTAGTTTTTATTTTTTCTTTCGAGGATGTAAATACCTAAGGAGGGGAGAATGTAATGTCTTGGATTTTCGGTGAATTATTTTTATTTATATAGATTTATTTCGAGACCTCAAAATTCAACGACACGTGATTTCGAGGCCCGGGGAGCCCGAAACAGGATTTTAAACTTTTTTTAAGGTACGTTCAGTAAACGTGCGAGCATGATTTTTTTATTTTGAACAGATACTCGGATTAAAAATATTAGGGCACCTTTGAATTTATAATCCCGTGATTTTCCTAGAAATGACTTAACTTTGGCTGTCATGGGCCGAGTGGAAAAGTTATGTTTCAAACATTTTGAGACAAATAATTAAAGAATTTAAAAGAATTATTTTATTTTCCTTTCTCACAGTTGAGTGGTAGACGACGACGCTGCGGGGTAATGACGGGGAAGCGACAATGCACATTAATAAGTCACATTGATCGCTCATTAAATCGCATCATAATGACCCTTTAATGATGTGTAATAGTGTGATGACGCGACATCACATATTAATGGAAACATTGTGATGTGATCTTATACATAGTTCGATGCGTTGGGGAATTAAGGATAAAATTTTTTGAGGATTATATAGAGAACCTCTAACGGACTTCCACCCCAACAAAGAATGATGAACATCGGTAAAAATTTATCATATTCGATGCCTTTCAAATATTAGAACTGGGAAGTGATGTAGAGACCTTAATCCCTCGATGAAAAACACTGCGACATCAGATGTAATAAGAAGTAGGGTTTTTTATTTGATGTTCCTCCTCGTCCTTTTATAAGAAAATGACAAACACAGAACAACCCACGAACAGGTTGATCCGTGATTCAATCATTATGAGAGAGGGTGTTTTATTCATGGGTTATTTTTATTTGGGGTCCAAATATTGTCATGGAATGATTTAATGAAAACTCCCTGAACCTCCCCCATCTTTGAACATCTAATGTGCAGGCCCCGGGCCAACACAAAAAAAGCCCGAGAACCTCTTCATGTGCATTATTGGTGGTTGTACCCTTGAAATGAAGAAAAGGTAGGATTGGTATCCTCGTTGTGAAGTGGGTATACCCTAGAGGCCACAGACGTAGATGACAAGAAGAACAGACCACTAGAGCATGTCTGGTGGTCCTCTAAACTACCTACTAGCGCACTGACAGCAACGGTGGCAGTAGAGAATGTAACACCCTGACCCCAAAAGCCCATTTTCAGTGCATTATTATGTATCATTGTCATGATCACAAAAGATCATGTCTCGAAAGACAAATTAGTTTAGTATCCTTGGAAGTACTAGATACATTCATAAGGTTTACATTACATCATAAAATGGAAAACTACAATAACATTGTTTCCAAAGACTATACTGAGATCCCATAGACTATCCCTACAGGTCAGTCATAATATACTTGTTCACATCCTGGGAAAAATAAAACATAGAAAGGGGTGAGATCAGATGCTCAGTAAGGATAACAATATAGTGGAAACTTTCATAAACAAGCATAAGCATTTAAGGCAATGTATAGAACTAAAAAAAATCTTTTTCAACATAAAAATCATCATAATATAGAAAATATAAATAAAAATAATTCCATTTACTTACTCACATGGATATTCTACTAGAAAAATAATCACATGCAATATCAATAGCCACATTCATAATGATAGAATGTATAATGTCAGACTTTCATAACCACATAGTCAAGGCCATGTGTCAAGACTACAAAAAAGATTTTGTCAAGGCCTTGTGCTAAGACACTAGTTTGTCTCATGAGACCTACTGATGCATCGATGACCAATAGAGTGCTCCACCTGTCACTTACTAAGTCCAATGCATTCCTCATATGAAAATTTTTAAACATAACATAAACATTTGTATTAAAACTAGCATATGAAATGTCAATACTTTATAAAATAAACCATGAATGGAAGAAGAATAACACATACAAAGTCAAACATGTCAAACAACCTTCAATAGCAAATGGAAGATTTGTATCATAATAAATCAACTTCACAAAATATTAAAATCCACTAAAGGATGTT
Organism: Viscum album; assembly: GCA_963277665.1. Taxonomy (NCBI): domain Eukaryota; kingdom Viridiplantae; phylum Streptophyta; class Magnoliopsida; order Santalales; family Viscaceae; genus Viscum; species Viscum album. Next base: position 1,462,570,623 of record OY728139.1, read on the forward strand.
GACATGGATGAAATAAAAACTGTTTGAGAGAAATATATCATTCTTTTTTTTGAAATCATTTATAGTTACATAATTAGGAAAGAAAACATTTATTTTGAAAATATTTTTATAAGATTGTAAGGTAAGCTTTGATGATGTTATAACAGTGGAATATAGGTACACCCGTCATATAAGTTAAAAAACATTCTTACCTTAATTTTGTCAAAAAGGTCATAAAGTAACTTGTTTGGAAAACAATGGGAATATTCCTTTCAAAATGTGTAAGGTCAAATAAGGGAATAAATGAATTTAACCCAAATTCTAGTATGTATTAAAAAATTTCTGGAATACATTTTTAGGAAAACACGAATGTGGATGATAAAGTGGTCCCTGTAGATAATTACATATAAACAACCTTGAATAATGAAGAGGTTGTAGAATTAACCCTTAACTTGTACTTTTCCTTGGACGATGGTAGGTTCACATCCTGTATAATGGTTAAATAATTGTTATTAAATTATAAAAGAATCATATACATTAATATGATATCATATATGATCTTTTTACATTTCATTGTTAATAATATCTTAGTATTATCGTCATTTCATGTTTTAACTGATTCGTTTTCCTTTATATGCTATGTTACATAAGTTATGTTTGTTATGGATAGGATGCATCTTATTCATATTCAGAATGATATTGATTCTTTAAAAATTATTTTTAATCATCTAATGAAAATTATTCTTGAATGGATACGATGGGGAATGAATCTTATCGCGTTCGTGGAGACGGTAATCCGTACGTACGCACAAGCGACAATATCATTCTTTTGATATTAAAAAAAATATATAATTGGATGGTATATAATATATAAATAATTACTATCATGTTATATTTATTATTTACGTCAATTACACTTCATTAATACACCCATCCAAATAATAATTTATTGAATAACAATTACACCACGACGTGGAGACGGTAAACAATACGTACACACGTATGGTGACATGTCATTCAAAGGATGGATAGAATACTGAATATGGTTGTACCATATTTATTATAACATCACAATTTATAAAAGATACTAGAGTTATTCTTTTATAATGGAAAAAACAATGAAATAAAAAGTGGAAGAAGAAAGTAACTTGAAAGAGGTGATGAAATATTTACCTCTTCTTCGGGTTATTCCTTTTGATTTGATTAAAAGGGCTCCTTAGGTTGGATTTCTGACTAAATGAAGGCCTCTAGGATGAAGGTAGGATAGTTGAGAGGGTATTTGGGTAGGTTTTGACCGAGAAAAATGTCTTTGAAGGTGTGAATTAGAGAGAATGGAGAGTTCCCTTTTATAAGAGGGGTGAGGGGCATCTTAGGAAAAGCTAGAAATATTATTTTATAATAAAATCATTTTCGGTTTCTAATGGATCCAAAATAAATTATTTAAAGGATAAGGTGGTGATGTGTCGAAAACCACACAACCAACAGGTTTTATACAGGTTTGGGTTACTATATTAACTTTATATTTTAGATTTAACTCTTAGTTAAATGGTTTGACATTTACTAGGTCTCTTTGTATTTTTATATTATATGGTTAATAAACTTACTATAAAATTCTAAGAGAACCCCAAGTGGTTCATTAATGATACACCAATCATTATATAATTATTTTGGATGAACCTTATATTTTTAGGAATAGAATATCAATTAATAATATAATATTTGTTTCAAAAACGCTTTTATGTCGATTATGACACTATTTGGTATTTTGTTTTTTCTAAATTCATAACAGGATTATTACATCGAAAAAAATTCATCTATAAAGACCTAAAATTTCATAATAACCAAGAAAATTAGTGGAATTCATAAAAAGTCTCAAATTACATTTATTTGGATATTTATAATATCAATTATTTTAATATTTCATTAATTAGGTAATTACTGCATCATCATTGTGTCACAAATAAAATTAATTATTTAATATCTAAAAAATATAAATAAAATAAAATTATGTATGAAATAATATTATATTTCTAATTAATATTTATAGTCAAATTTATCTTATGTGTAACCCTATATTAAAAATTGTTTAGTTGTTAAACATTGAATTTAACACTTTTAACTCTTCTTTGAATTAAATAATAATAAATGCCCTTATATAATCCAAGTGGACCAAGGAGGTTCATGTTTTATTACTAGGGTTGTATTTGGTCTAATTATACTTATCCAATAAAATTAGGACATGTTTTAGGGTAATAATAATATCATTTGTACCGTTAATTACCCTATTTACTTTTAACCGTGGTAAATAAAAGTAAAAAGTTACTATTAACAAAAAATTATTTTCATCTTATTGAACCAAATTTTACTTAATGACATCAATCATGTCTCTCAAATTTTTGAAATACAACTCACAGAAGTGGTAAAATTAAGTTTTATGTAAATTTGCAAATGCTCCTAAGAGGTGGGTAAAAGACAGTAAAAAGTTCAATAAAATTTTTATATATCTAAAATTATTATAAACTGACTCCAATGAATTAAATTGAAATTATATAGGATTTATGTACTTATTTTTAACTAAAATAAATTTGAATAAAATAAATAATTATTTAAATATAAATTTGGTTTTAAACAATAACTCAGTGTTTTTCACTATTCATCAAAAATCGAATGTTTTCAGAAAAATACAAACAAATCACCCTAAGAAAATTTTGATTTTCTGAATCCAAAAATGAAGTCCATTTTGAATGATAAAATTTAAAAAAATTCAAAAAGTTGGTATTTCTATTCATAACGGCTAGTTTGATTGGTTGTGGTGTGTTAGAACTCGAAGTTGAGTACAATAAACGCTACTGTATTATTCAAAGAGAAGCGTACCATGGAAGCTTGGGGTGTTACATTATCCCCTATTTCAAATAATTTCATCCTCTAAATTTATATAGTATTACTACGTAAAAAGACTCGGGTTTTTCTTCATCATAATTTCCTCAGGTTCCCACGTTGCCTCTTCCATCTTATGGTTTCTCCATAGAACTTCTACCAGACATGTCGTCCAGTTTCTAAACACTTGTTCTCTTGTATTAAGAACCTTGACAGGCTCTTCACAATAAGACAGATCATGTTCCAGTTCTAATTCCTCATAGGTGAGTACTTGCATTGGGTTAGGCATGTATTTTCTCAACAGTGATACGTGCAATACATCGTGAACTTTGGAAAGACTTGGTGGCATTGCCAAACGGTAAGCTACAACCCCAATTAGTTCTAGAATTTCAAAAGGTCCGATGTACCAGGGACTCAATTTTCCCTTCTTTCCGAAATGTATAACACCCTTCGATTGAGATACCTTCAAGAAAACATGATCTTCTACCTAAAATTCCAAATCCTTCTTTCGGTTATCGGCATAGATCTTCTGCCTACTTTGAGCTGCTTTGATGTGGGTTGGGATTACCTTCACAATTTCCATCATTTCTTCCACATGTTTTTGGCCTATGAGTTCTCTTTCGCCAACATAATCCTTATAGGTTGGTGTGTGACATCTCTTTCCTTATAACACTTCATATGGTGCCATTTGAATACTTTAATGGAAGCTATTATTATAGGAAAATTATACCAGAGGTAAATATTGATCTCACATACCTTGAAAGTCAAGTGAGCATGATCTCAACATGTCTTCTAAGGTTGGAGTAGTCCATTATGATTGTCCATCAGTTTGGGGGTGGTATCAAGTGCTCAAATGAAGTTCAATATCCAGGGATTTCTGAAGACTTTTCTAGAATGTTGATGTAAAACGAGGATCACAATCAGAAACAATCGATAGTTGTACTTCATGAAGTCATAAAACTTCATTAATATATATTATTTTAAAAAATTAAAGTGTTAAATCTTCCCTTATAACAAGAAAATGTGATGACTTGGTAAGACGATCAACAATGACCCATATTGCATTGTTCCTTCTAGGAGTCTTCGGTAGTCCCATGACAAAGTCCATCGTAATATTATCCAATTTCCACTAAGGTATAAGAAGAGGTTGCAAGACTCCTCCAAGCTGTTGCCTTCAAGTATTCAGTTGTTGACAAACCATACATCTTGACACAAAATCAACAATTTCCCTCTTCATGTTTTCCCACAAAAAATACTCCTTCAAATCTCTATACATGTTGGTGCTGCCAGGGTGTAGAGAGAAATTGGAACTATGAGCATCATCCAACAATTATCTTTTTAGATTAGGTATATTGGGAACACAAAGTCTCTTCCCAAATTTCAAAATTCCATATTCATATACGAAGTCACTCAATCTCCCATTATTCACATCTTTCATCTTCTTTTGAAACTCCTCATCACCATTATAAGAACTTTTTATCCTTTCTAATAAAGATGGTTTGCCAACCATTTGAAAAAGTATGGATGATCCACCTTCCATGGTTATTCCCATATCCATCTTTACTATATCCATGAGAATAGGATCCCTTTCAACTCTCATCATGTTCAAAAATCTCTGATCTTTTCTTCTCAAAGAATCTTCCACCTTATTTTCCCTCCCCAGCCGGTAGTGTATCATGCAATCACAATCCTAGAGTAGTTCAAGCCATCATCATTGCCTCATGTTGAGTTCTTTCTGTGAGATAATATACTTAAAACTCTTATGATCGGTATATATCTCAAATTTTTTACCATAGATATTGTTTCTCCAAATCTTCAAAGCAAATATTACAGCTTCTAACTCAAGATCATGAGTAGGATTGTTTTTCTCATGAATTATTTTTTTTCGTGATGCATAGGCAATAACCCTATCATTCTGCATAAGGACACAACCGAGTCCTTTATTTGAAGCATCACTATAAATAAAAAACCCATCATTCCCCGATGGTAGAGTCAAGATAGGAGAATTGAATAATCTTCTCTTCAATTATTCAATACACTCTTCACACTCTTTTGTCCAAAAAAATTAACCCCTTTTCGTGTATTCTTTGTTAATGGGTTATCCAACCGGGCAAAATTTTGGATGAAATGTCGATAATAACCTGTTAAACAAATAAAACTACATACCTATGTTATATCGTCAGTGCTGGCCTTTCATGGATTTCCTTGGTCTTGGAAGGATCAATAGAGATTCCATCATTAGAGACAATATGGCCAAGAAAAGAAATCTCTTAAAGCCAGAATTCACACTTTCTAAACTTCGCATATAATTCATTTCTTCTAAGAGTATTTATAATAATACACAAGTGATTTTCATGATCTTCGTAAATTTTGAAGTATACCAAGATATCATCAATAAATACCACTACAAAGTCATAAAGATATTCGTTGAAAACTCTATTCATTAGATCTATGAAGACAGAGGGTACATTAGTCAATCCAAAAGGCATTATTGTAAACTTGTAATGCTCATACCTAGTTCGAAATGTTGTTTTCGGAATTTCTTCCTTCTTCACACACAACTGATGATATCCATATCGAAGGTCAATCTTTGAAAAGTATTGAGATCAATGAATTTGGTCAAATAAATCATCAATGTGAGGTAGGGGATACTTGTTCTTTATTGTTATAGCTTTGATCTCCCTATATTCAATGCACAACCTCATAGATCCATCTTTCTTCTTAGCAAAAAGGACAGGGGCTCCCCATGGAGAAACACTATAGTGAATAAATACCTTATTACTCAATTACTCTAGTTGTTTCTTTAGTTCTACTAATTCTGGAGTGGCCATTCTATAAGGGGTCTTTGATATGAGCCTTGATCCAGGAATTAAATCAATGGAAAACTGAATTTCTCATTCTGGAGGATGTCCAGGTAAATCTTCTAGATACACATCAATATATTCGTTCAAAATAGGTACATCCTCTATTTGAACATTCCTTTCCTCATTCATATTTTTTTCATTCTCTTCCTCACTAATAATTGAATTTAGGTGAGCTTGTGGGGGTGGATCTAGATAAGAATTAGGTAGTCAAGATTCTACTGTAAAGATAAGGTGTTCTTTATCATCGTCATCAAAAATAGTAACCTCCTTCTTCTTACAATAAATTTTTGTATCATGGTCCGAAATCCAATCTATACTGAGGATTATATCAAATTCAATCATGGGTATGACAGTGATATCAGAAGATAAAAAACCTTTATATGCCCTAATGGGGACTGATTCAAAAAACATTGTTGCAATGATACTTCCCTTCAGAGTTCTGACTGACAACTCCCTTGTTAAATCAAATAGGAAATATCTAATTTTCTTAGAAAACTAGGAAGATATGAAACAATGCGATGATTCAAAATAAAATAAAGTATTGGCTACACTTGAAGAAACCATTAAATTACCTCCCACTACATCTTTCGAAGCTTCAACCTCAGCAGTAGTGATAGCATAAGCTTAGCCTTGATCCCTTGGCCTTTTTTGAGTTATGTTCCCATGTTTCTTAGGAAATTCATTTTCATAATTCCTCCTTTCACTACAATTGTAGCATTCAACATCGACAACCTCTTTCTTCCCCTTGCAATCACAAGCTAGGTGGCCTTTATCACCACACATGTAACAGACTCCCATTACCTTTAGGCAGGTACCATGGTGTTTCTTCCCACATTTACTACAGTATGGATATTCAACATTTCCCTTCATCCCCTTATTTCCATTTCCAGAGTGTTCAACAGATCTATTCTTCTCATTCTTTGTTTTAAATTCATATGACTTGGAGAATTCTTTTTAAGTCTTGATATCACATGAGACAATATCTTCGTACGACGAGAAGGATTTTGAGACTAATGCTTGACAGAGAAATGGTTTTAACGCATAAAATAAATGATCAATATTACTTCTTGGGTTACATATATAATCTACAGCATTCCTGACTAACCTTGTAATGTTATCTTTCATACTTTGTGACATTCTCATCCTCCTTTTTCCTCAGACTCAGAAATTGCCTTTCCATATCAGCTCGATGGTCATGAGGAAAGTATTTTTCTTAGAAAATTACTTTAAACTCCCTCAATTCAATATTTTATACTTCATCATCTCACTTTGTGTTTTGAATCAATGACCACCAATGATCAGCATCTCCAGTGAGGTGGTAAACTGCTATGAAAAATTTTTCCCTTTCGCTACTCCCCAAGGCGTTGAATATTTTCTCTAAGGAATTTATCCATTGCTCAGCTACTAGTGGATTTTTACCTCCATTGAATTTTGGTGGTTGTTTCTTCATGAAGTGATCTAACATTGATCCTCCACACTACGGATTAGGGTGCTCTGTCACGACCTATCCTTAGGGCATCTGTTGTGACTACACCAAGCCCGCCTTCCATAGGCCTGGGGCTAGCGAATAGCACCAAAGGTGTAAATCCCAAAGTAGGTAAGGCATTTCCTTTATGAAGTGACATACACAACAGAGTACGCCAGCGAAGTAAGCACTAAGTAAAACTTGGTACAGGATAAGTGCTGAAAAAGTAAATGGGACAATATACAAACCCAACTAAAAGTACAGTACAACCGAAAGGGAAAGTACAATAGCAGTAAGTAAACAGAAACATTGAGTCGTCCTCTGGAAGTCCCACATGAAGGGTGGGTACAGATTGCCTCCTCAACTCCTCGGGTCTGGATGTCTGCTCCGTATACGTCCCACCAAGTAGTCCACCTCCGGGTACCGTCCACCTCCACAAGCCTCCACCTTGATCAGCGCTGCCCGTTGTCTACAACCAACACAACGTAGTGAGAACATAGCCCATGCAAGGGTGAGTATACGATACTCAGTAGGGACCACGAGACCCCCGAAGGTCTCTCAGAATCCACGAAGGATAAAACACAAAGGAAAGATACAATCACGAAGTATCGACAAGACTACTAAGTTATATGCCTATACATATACCTAAGTCATCAATTATAGTTCTTCTCCAACTCCCAAGAACCACGCATCCCACAAAGGAAAGCACAACCCTGGCCACAAGGATAACACAACTCAGTCCACACAGGAAAAACACAACCTGGTCCAAAAAGGAAAGCAAGTCAACCACATCAATGATAATGATTGAGATTCAAGACTCATCTCACACAGGCATACACTTCGGAAGGCGATAGAGATGATCATATTTATCCAATGATTCATCTAATTTGTCAGACCCACATAGGATACAAGACCAGCTAAGCTGTCAGACCCACAAAGGATACAAGACCAGCTACTCTGCCGGACCAACACATGATACAAGTACAGAGGTCAATACTACCGGACCCACATAGGATACAAGAACAGTAGTCATCAGCATCGAACCCACAGAGGATTCCAGTATGGTCGTCGTCACTGTCGAACCCACGGAGGATCCAAGTACAGTCGTCATCGGTGTCGAACCCACGGAGGATTCCAGTACAGAAGTCGATGTAGTCGCAACCAGCTCTAGGGTTCCCACACACAACATGATTGATTCTAGGAGGGTCATCTCCTCGAGAAAAAGAGAGCCAATACATCAATTGTCATGAAGTCCAGAGTTGATGTATCCCAAAGTTTTGCCTCGTCAAAAGAAACCCAACACGAGAGACGGTGCGTCAATCGGATGCCCGGTCTGAGAGTTATTGGCTATTTCGTTCCAGGGGCCCGGTTGGTTTTTAAGCTAAAACCAACCAGACCATACTCTAGCTATATCCAAACCTCAATTTTATTAAGCCAAAAGAACCGTCTCGACAAAAGCATCCCAACGCAATTGACGGGACGTCAATCGGATGTCCGGTCCTTGAGATATAAGTGTTTCTGCTCCAAGGGCCCAGTTGGTTTTGGGTTCGAACCAACCCGTTTGTACCCAAACTTTTCCAAAACCTCAGGTGTAATATACCGAAACGACCATCTCGATCCAAGGGTTCCTACACAACCGACGGTGCGTCGATCGGAGGTCCGTAGCTCAAGTTATGGGCAAAAGACCGAAAGCGGTCCAAAGTGGGGGGGGGGGTCTAGGCCCGGTCCGACCCGGCCCAACCCACCCATGGGTCGACCCGAACCGGGTCGACCCAACCCAGGTGTGGGTCCATACCAGTTGGGCGCGGCTCGGCCCGGTCCGCAGGACCGGCCTCGGCCCGACCGGGGGGGAGCGCTGGCTCGGCCAGCGGGCTGAGCTGGGAGACGCGGTCCCCCGCCCCTTTGGCTCTCCGCGGACGCGGCGACCGACGCCACGTCTCCCAAGATCCAGATCCTTGCCACCGTGGCTTCAGCCGCGGTGGCTCCTACCGGTGGTGCGCCAGGGCGTCGCCGCCTCCAGCCACCAGCGTCGTCGCGCTGGCAACCCGCGACGCCGTAGTTTTCCGCGGGCCACCGGAGTCATTCTAGGGGTCCGTTCTTGCTCCTGTCTGTGACTGCGGTCATCCCGAGACCCGTAGATTTCTACGAAGGCCTCCAATCGCCAATTTTGTCCCGTTTTGTCATCACCAAAAATTCCACGCATCAAAATCAAAACAGCAGTGGGTTCAGACTTGTTCATTAGTCCGAACCCACCGCGTTAGTGGTTTTAAATATTTCCATCAATAAAGCACGCCATGCCGAGGGTATAGAAAAACACATAAAGAAATTTATACCAAAAACCCCTACCTCATCACAGAAGGCATTCGTCGGCGTCATGGTAGACAGCATCGCGGTATATGGCATCACGAAAAAAGGGGTTTGTAGGTGTCGACGGAAAGCACCGAGGAGGAAGCGGCGTCTCCGTTCTTGTCACGGGGAAGAGGATTGGTGGCGCATCGTCGTTCTTAGAGGAACCAGCGTTCTTCGTCATTCTTCGTTGAAGAATGATTCACCTCCTTTCTTAATTCTCCCAGATCCTTTCTCCAAAGAATTTTTCCAATTCCCAAAAGATTTATGTGGCTCACAAATTAATAGAATTTCTAAGAAATTCTTATTAATTTCAACGTGGTGCCAAATTAATTTACGCTGACATTAATTAATTGGTTGGCACCTTTAAAAGGATGAGGGAGGTAGGAAGGCTCCACATAATCAATATGTGGAGTTACCAAAGAATTAAACAAGGGGTATTAATGGGGGGAAATTCAAAGGAAACAGCAGGGGAATAAATGAGGTCAGAGGAAATTGAATGGTAGGGCTCGTGTGGGCCCCACCTCTCAAACCCCCTCACTTGGGTATTTAAGTGGCTGCGGGCCCCACCCTTAACTACCCATGGGAGGGAATAACCTCCTTTAGTAATAAAAATTGTCCCGAAATTTTTTATTTATTTCTTAATAAACCCCCAAAAATTAACTTCTCCACTTTTACAAACACATCTACGGTAAGTATCTCCTTAAGCAATTACCGGCGTTGCGAGTTCATCGGTGCCCTCAGATTTTATTTCCGAGCACCGGTTCAAAAGTTAGAAAAACCCGCTCGTTTGTTCATTGAACGTACCCGAGCTAAACTTTGAAAATTGATTCCGGGCACACCGGGACTCGGAATCAAGTGTCGTTAGAAACTGCGTACTCGTAAAATTACAAAGTATTTTAAGAAATATTTCCATGAAATTTCCAGGTATATACATGATCCATATAGGTAAAGTTATTATTCATAACCTGAGTGAGTTTTCCCAGTATGGTGATTAGCTAATCACCACCAGTTGCATCACCAGCTCCACTATAATTATCTTGAGCATGAGAGAAATCCCTACATAGAGTGCATTCATTGATATGGGTTTCATTCCATTCAATAGGCGCCATTTCTAAACAATGGAATAAACTAGATTAGTTTATGAATCAAAATATATAATTACAAACTTGTAAAATACTTAACATAAATTGAATAGTTTATGGATATAATCCAAAACCGTAAAAAATATGTTTTCCTTGAGGAAGTATATACCCATTAACCCTTTATAATTGTTTGTAAAGAAAATGAGAATTATTCTAAGCATATCCCCTGGGAGTGTCGTAACCAAGAGTCTAGCAAGTCCCATTTTCGTGCACTAGTTCCCGTTCAAGTCTAGCTCAAAGTGGTGTTATCGGGTTTTACCCCTAGGTAAATCTATTCCGGAGCCACCTCTACCTACTCGTATCAAGACAAAGATGTATTTATTGGAAAAAATCACAAAATATCTCCAATACCAAAATTCTAGGAACTTCTTCTATACCAATCTCCAAACTCTATCTTAGGGCTATGTTCTCTAATCAGATTTTATCTAAATCTAGTTTCCAAGGTTTGTACTAAACTTACTCTGATACCAACTATAACACCCCGACCCCAGAAGCCCAGAGTCGGTGCATTATTACGTATCATCGGCATGATCAAAAAAGATGAATTCTTGAATGATTGATTAGTTTAGTAGCCTTGGAAGTACTAGATACATTCATAAGGTTTACATTACATCATAAAATGGAAAACTAAAACAAAATTGTTTCCATAGAAATTACTAAGATCCCATAGACTATCCCTGCAGGTCAGTCATAATATACTTCTTCACATCATGGACAAAATAAAACATAGAAAGGGGTGAGCTTAGATTCTCAGTAAGGAAAAAAAAATTGCGGAAACATTCATAAATAAGCATAATCATTTAAGGCAATCTGTAGAACTAAAACAAAAGCATTTTCAACATAAACATCATCATAATATGACAAATATAAATCAAAATAATTCCATTTACTTACTCACATGGATATTATACTAGTTGAATAATCACATGAAATATCTATATCCACTTTCATAATGATGGAATGCATAATGCCAGAATTTCGTAACCACATAGTCAAGGCCTTGTGCTAAGACTACAAATAAGATTTTGTAAAGGCCTTGTTCTAAGACACTAGTTTGTCTCATGAGACCTACTGATGAATCGAGGACCAATATCGGGCTCCACCTATCACTTACTAAGTCTAATGCATTCCTCATATGAAACTTTTTAAACATAACATAAACATTTGTATTAAAACTAGCATACAACATGTCAATACTTTATAAAATAAACCATGAATGGTAGAAAAATAACACATCCACAGTCAAACATATCATAAAACCTTCAATAAAAAATAGAAGAATTGTATCATAATAAATCAACTTCAATCAAGATTAAAATCCATTAAAGGATGTTGACATAGATTAAATCAAAACTATTTAAGAGAAATATATCATTCTTTTTTTGAAATCATTTAAAGATACATAATTATAAAAGAAAAAATTTATTTTGAAAATATTATTATAATCTTTTAAGGGAAGGTTAGATGATGTTATAACAGTGGAATATAGCCGCACCCACTATATAAGTTAAAAAACATTCTTACCTTAATTTGTTCGAAAAGGTCATAAAGTAACTTGTTTGGGAAACGACGGAAAGATTCCTTTCAAAATGTGTAATGTAAAATAAAGGTATAAATGACTTTAACACATAGTATAGTAAGTATTTAAAATGTTTTGGAATACATTTTTAGGAAAACATAGATGTGGATGATAAAGAGGTCCCAGTACATAATTACATATAAACAACCCTGAATAATGAAGAGGTTGTAGAATTAACCCATAAATTTTACTTTTACTTGTTCAATGATAGGTTAACCTTATGTATAATGGTTATATAATTTTTATTAAATTATACAAGAATAATATACATTAATATGATATAATATATGATCTTTTAACATTTCTTTGTTAATAATATATTAGTATTATCGTCGTTTCAGGTGTTAACTGATTCGTTTTCCTTTATATGATTTGTTTTGTAAGTAATGTTTGTTATGGATAGGATGTATCTTATTCATATTCAGAATTATATTAAGTCTTTAAAAAAAATTTTTAATCATCTAATGAAAATTAGTCTTGAATGGATACGATGGGGAATGAATCTCATCGCGTTCGTGGATACAGTAATCTGTACGTACGCACGAGCGACGATATGATTCTTTTGATATTAGAATAATATAAAATTTGATGGTATATCATATATAAAAAATAATTATCATGTTATATTTATTATTTACATCAATTAAACATCATTATTATACCCATCCAAATAATAATGTATTGAATAACAATTACACGATGACGTGGAGACGGTAAGCCGTACGTACGCACATATGGTGACATGTCATTCAAAGGATGGATAGAATAATGAATATGGTTGTACCATATTTATAATAACATCATATTATATAGAAGATACTGGAGTTATTATTTTATAATGTAAACAACAACGAAAGAGGAAGTGGAAGAAGAAAGGAACTTGAAAGAGGTGATGAAATATTTACCTCTTCTTCGGGTTCTTCCTTTTGATTTGATCAAAATGGCTCTTTAGGTTGGAATTATGACTAAAGGAAAGCCTATATGATGAAGTTAGGAAATTTGAGATGGTATTTTGGAAGGGATGGCCGATCCAAATGGATTTTAAGGTGTGAATTAGAGAGAAGGGGGAATGCCCTTTTATAAGAGGGGTGAGGGGCACCTTAGGAAAAGTTAGAATTATTAATTTATAATAAAATCATTTTCTATTTCTGATGGCTCCAAAATGAATTATTTAAAGACTATGATAGGTATTGATTGAAAACCACTCCACCAATAGGTTTTAGATAGTATTCGGTCACTATATTAACTTTGTCTTTTAGATTTAACTCTTAGTTAAATAGTTTGACATTTACCATGTATCTTTGTATTTTTTTTATTATATGGTTAATAAACATACTATAAACATCCAATAGAACCCCAAGTAGTTCATTAATGATACACCTATCATTATATAAGTCTTTTTTCTGAACCATAGATTTTTAGGAATAGAATATCAAATAATAATATAATATTTGTTTTAAAAACTCTTTTATGTCAATTTTGACACTATTTGGTGTTTTGTTTTTGCTAAATTCATAACAGCATTATTACATCGAAAACAATTCATATAAAAAACCCTAACATGTCATATTAACCTAGAAAATTAGTGGAATTCATAAAAAGTATCAAATTGCATTTATTTGGATATTTATAATATCAATTATTTTCATATTTCATTAATTAGGTAATTACTGCATCATCATTGTGTCATAAATAAATTAAATTATTTAAGGTATAAAAAATATAAATAAAATACTATTATGTAGAAAATATTTTTTATCTTTCGAATGAATATTTATAGCCTAATTAATCTTATGGTTAACCCTATATTAAAAATGGTGTAGTTATTAAACATTGAACTTAACACTTTTAACTGTTCTTTTAATTAAATAATTATAAATGTCCTAATCTAATCCAAGTGGACCAAAGTGGTTCATATTTTATTCCTAAGGTTTCTTTGGTCTAATTATACTTATCCAATAGAATTGGGACATGTGTTAGGGTAACAATAATATCATTTTCACCCTTAATTACCATATTTATTTTTAACCGTGGTAAATAAAAGTAAAAAGTTACTACTCACAAAAAATTATTTTCATCATATTGAACCGCATATTACTTATAGATATCAACCGTTTCTTCTATATTTTTTAAATTAAACTAACAGAAGCGGTAAAATTAATTTTTATATAAATTTGCAAATACTCCATGGAGGTGGGTGAAAGTCGGTAAAAAGTTCAATAAAAGTTTTATATATAAAAAATTATTATAAAATGAATCCAATGAATTAAATCGAACTTATATAGGTATTATTTAAAAAAATTTAAATAAAATAAATAATTATTTAAATAAAAATTCGGTTTTAAACTATAACTCAGTGTTCTCACTATTCATCAAAATTTTAAAGTTTTCAGAAAAATACCAAAACATCACCCTAGGATAATTTTGATATTTCGAATCCAAAAATGAAGTCCATTATGAAAGATAAAATTTATAAAATTTCGAAAAGTGGGTATTATTATTCATAACGGCTAGTTTGATTGGTTGTGGTGTGTTAAAACTCGAAGTTGTGTACAAGACACGCAACTGTATTATTCAAAGGGAAGCGTATCGTGGATGCTTGGGGTGTTACATCGAAGGAAGACCTCCCCACCGCATAGAGGAGGTGGGATGCACCGGCGGCCCACGTTTATTGGGAAGCTGTGAATTGTCAGTTGTGGTGGCACGCTGGAGGACGGGGTGCCAGGCGGGGTGCCACGTGGAGGGACGACCCGCGTCCCGACCGTTTGAATGGCTGGCGAAGCTGCGGTGTGTCGACCACAGATGTTGGAAGGGCCCCATTCCCATAGGGCTAGTGGGAGGTACCCACGGTAACAAGGCTACATCCTGGATGGTCAGCACCATCGGTCGCACCTCATGGTCTGTCTCCAACTGGTGGGCTGAGCCCCCAACAGGCAGGGTCAGTCCCCCTGCCGAACAGGCTGGGCCCGTCCCACTGCCGAGTGGGCTAGACTCAAGCCCAGCTGGACGGACTACGTCGGTGGGCCATACCCTCACCGGCAGGTCAGACCTGTTCTGGCCAGCTAGACTCGCACCCGCTTCGGGCTGGGCGAGACGAGACCGGGTTGTCGGGCAACTTGGCGAGCTGGACCCTCAGCCAACCGAGATGGGTCTAGCGAGGCCTATTGGGCATGGACCATTTACCAGGTCAGACTAAACTAACCTCGAACTGCACTAGGTCGAGTCAAGTCCATCTTAATGAACTAGGGTATATGGGACCCCCAGCCGGGTTGGTTGGGTCGGTTTGTGCGGGTCGGACCAGGCCTGTCGCAACCACCCCTCTCTTTGCTAAAACGCATGTATATTGCAAATTGTGCATCCGATTGAAAAATAGTTTGCATTGTTGGGACCCTCTCGATGAGTAGGATATTTTTTCATACTCTATGAAGACATTCATGGATGTCGAGAAGTGAGTAGGGGCTTGAGTAGCAGTTCTCCCAAGCGCACTACATATAGAACCCTGCGACTGGATGAGACCTGAAGACTGCTAACTTTTGGCCCAATGGGAAGAACCTATTTGTGACTTTGTAGGCTCATGGTGGTAGTATCCTCTCTATGAAATTGTAGGAACATGGTATGATACAAGAAGGAGTGCCTTATTTGGTCATGACTAGGGGGAAGCACCTCTATGTGACTTTGTAGGCCCACAATATGCGATGGGGAGGAATACCTAAGCAATACAAGGATAGTGGGAAGCATCTCTTCATGACATGACAGGCCCACTGTACTCTCTAAAGGAGGAGTTCTCTAGCATTCTAGGTGTTCAATGATGTGACTAATGACGCCACTTTTACTACCATAAAATACACTTGGTGTGAGTTCTCTTGTGTTCCATTATTTACTTATGGAATTGATGTGTTGTTTTTCCTTTTTGTTTGGGGGTCCCTAATATGTATTTTTTTTACTCACCCATGCACGAGCTTCACTTGCACATCTTTTTTCTTGTGCAGATGACTGATGATTCGATAGGGGTGATCAGGGAGATGGGACTGACATATGCTGTGACGGTGGACATGGTGGCCCAGGTCTAGGCAGGGCCCAGTAGGATTGGGTGAATAGTGCCTACTACTTCAGCTTCCAGTTGCTTCACAACTCTCACGATAAGGTGGGGTTTTATGCGGATGGTCATCAGAGCTTCCTTTTTGTTCTTTTTGTTTTCAGTTCTTTTTTGGGTTTGTATTCTGGCACACTTACTTCAATTGTACATTCACCCAGCCTTGTTTTAGTAGTGTATTTGTATTCCCCCTTTCACGGTATTGGGATGCGGTTGGACGTGTGTGTGCAAACAGGTACTCCGGGAAATTCCTCCCACTTATAGTTTGACGCCTTCAGCTCTAGTCTATAGCCCTTGGCCTTCGGGATGAGGGCTTGGGGTTGTCATAACATGGGCCTCGAGGGACGGTTCGTGACCCACTACACCCTTGTCACCCTTTGGTTATGCGTTCAATCCCCATGGCCTTTTTGGATGCGATTATTTTTCACCCTACCAATAGGTTTCTCTTTTCCTATAACCATATTAATTAAAATTATATAACATTCCAATATATAATGATGTACATCCTAAAAAATATTATTAATCATCAAAGATCATATAAACCCTAAAGGTTATTAATACCATCGGGGTTATTTTGAAAAATTAAATTATCATGCTTCTTCTAATAACTTTTTCACATGTTATCTTTAAGGTTTACATATACTTCAAACATCTAACAAAACTCAATAAATGTATCCAAAATTAATCTCATCACAAAAAACATCAAAAATAAATTTAAACATATTGTTATCCTTAAATATACCACTATCTCATAACTCTTGAATCCCTATATGTAGAAACCTTAATCACTCAGTGTTACTCATAATAAATTAACCATGATTTTCCATTTTATTTCTTAATACTTAATTACTAAAGAAATAAAAAACATTTCCTAGGATTCAACAATTTCAAAACATAATCAATGATATAATTCACACCTATGAAATTTCATTTACAATTTCCTCTCCCCTAACTATAATGGAATTAGAAATTTCTATGAATTTATCTATACAGTCATGCTAATCCCATTATTGATATTTCCCCTAGGAAATCAATATTCATAACACCCAAAATCCTCATATTGAAAAAATTCAATTGGTACATTGGGAATAATTCTATTCCCCTTCCTGGCGTTAAATGAATGATTCCTTTTTTCCTTGGCATGTTATTGTTTTATGCCCCACTTTACCAAATAAAAAATATATTCCAATTCTCTTAAGAAATTTTCTAGGGTTATTTTTCCCATATAATTAAGGTATAGGTCATTAAATATTTTTAACTTTGTGATATTTATCACCTGGAATTCTATGGAATTCTATTTTTATCTTGTTTTGGGGGTTATAAAACTCACCTTGGTTCAATTTTTAAATCATAAATCATGATATTTGGTTAAACAATAACCAAAATATTTTTCACTACAGCTCTCATTACATTCAATTACTCAATCAGACAACCACCTCATTTTACTTCACATCCATTATTACTTTGGTGCCTACTAGATCCTTCCATTTACTAAAACCAAGAAGTCTCAGTGTGATCATAACAATAATATCACCACAAACCATCCTATGATAAGGATAAATATTGTGATATACTTAGTCATAATAACTTTTACTTCTTTTATTTATCCACAATATCTTTAATTCTCCCTAACATAATAACCACTGTGGTTATAATTTAATTTTAACTTATTATCAAATAACATCCTAACCTCTAAAGTTATCTAAACTGACCACTAATAACAACTATAAAGACTATTCCTTAAACATTACATATTCGAGTGTATTTTTACTTGAATTCACTAATTTATTTTGAGTATCTTTTCATGTATATATTTTTAGTGAGTTAGATCCTAACTCATAAATAAAAAGAAATATAAATTGTACCTATCTAATCAGTATTCATTTTTCGTATAATGTAACACATATAAAATAAAACATGATTTGTTTTTAAGAGAAATGTTCATGAATTTCAACTTGACTTCTTCCCTTCCATTTTCCATCCTTCAACCGTGCAACAAAAAATGTGTTATGAGCACAAAAATATAATTAAGGGACATTAAAAGAAGAAATACATTAATCTAGTGAAAAACATGAATACCCATGAAATATATTTTCTTACAAACATACCTTTTTACCCATAAATAGATACATATTTCTTTTAAAAATTTCATCATCTATACTTTTTGAAATAAAATGATTTACATTTAATCTAGTTTAAAACCATATAAAAGTCATGTAGGTTCCTTGGTACATCATATCATACAAACCTTATAAAACCCTTAAAGGAACCCTTATAAATTGGAATAACCATATGACTAAATTCTAATATAATTCTATACAGAACATAATAATTACTTAATACATTAGATAACTATCCAGGTGCATCCATCATATAAGTTATTTCAAGATCACATGTGATCTATAAATGTTCTAAAACATTCATACAATGGTGTCCAGTGACCATATCATGAATACAAACATTTAATAACGTAACTTTTCATAATAAATCCCTTGAAAAACTCTATAAACCTATATGTAAAACTCTTTCAGATATCAAAATAACCTCTCCTTTTAAAAACCCATTTTCAACATATTAATTACCCCAAACAAGGGAAATGGGGGCTTCCTTGAAAAAATCACGAAAACATATATAAAATAATGTTTTCAATTAACTGAAATGTTTTCAACACTGTATGCATTAAAATATAACATTCCTTTAGTCTTTTTACCAAAAAAAATTGTATAAAACATATAACAAGATTCCTTTTGAAAACATTTAAAAAAATAAAAAGTGATATAATATATCCTTTATAATTATTTTAAGACTATATAATAATATCTATAAAAAAAATTAATAAAATATGGACATGGTTGAAAAATATTTTAAAAAATAAATATTTAAAAAACGATGTTTTAAAAACAAATTCCCTTACATAAAAACATAAACAGATTCATTTTTTTAAGAAATTTAAAAGAAAATGAAATATATTAAAAAATTACAATTATAATAATTTTAATACTAAATAATAATTTTTCCAAAACATTTTTCATAACATGGAAATATAATATGAGCATTTAGAAAATAAATATTTAAAACATTTAAAATAAGTATTTAAGTTTAAGTGTCCCTTACCTTGTGTCTGATTCATCAGGTAGGTTATTATTTTCCTAAATAATAAAATTATGTTTATAATTTATTTTCTTAATAACCTTTTTCAAGTTTATTATTCCTTTTATTTCACTTATTACCATTTCAAATACAATTATGTAATCAATTAAGTTTATTTCAGATGTTTTGATGATATTATGCTTATGTGACCAAAATGACTTTGGTAGGTTGACTATGGTAAAATAAGTCATTATTTAAACATATAAATAACAATAATAATTATATGGTTATCATTTTTATACATAAATTATACTTTTAAAACCAATCATCCGATATGGTTATGAAAAATTAACTATGTTACGACCATGGAGATGGTAGGTTGTACGTACCCATGAGTAACATTTCCATTTTTCAAAGATAATTATGGAAAGAAGGTAAGTGATATTTTATCATTCCAAAATTACCATTATATAATAAATAAAATATTATTTCATTAAATTAATTATTTATATCATCCATGTGATTTTGTGATGAAAAAATAATCGGATCTCTTCATGGAGGCGATAGTCCACATATACGCACGAATAACATTATCATTTTTTTGTGTAAGAAATAAAATGATATATTATATTTTAATAATGATAAATATTTCATTAATATCATGTTTATTCCATTTATATAACATATTTTTGTTAATTTTTTTCTTATTACCTTCCATTTATAGCGTTATTGAAAAACAAAAAACATCGCTTCGTGAGGTGGTAGTCTGTCGTACACATGAGTGATGTTATTGTATGCCCCACAGAATGAAAATTAAGAAGTTATATGTGATATAATAGTTACATAAGTATAATTATGATAAAATTATCATATATATACTTTAAATACATCATTATTACATATTGTGATAGGCGATGATCAAAAATGAATTACATCAGTTCGTGAGGCGGTACTCTGTTATTCTCACGAATGGTGGTTTAGTTTCCCATTTGATAGAAGGGGAGATAGATTTAGGTTATTGAATTAAAATAATAACATCTCAATATATTTCAGATTATTTTTTTATTATATCCCCATAATTGAATATTATTTCAAGGAGTTTCAAGAAGAAATAAAATAAAAACACCCAATTAAGAACGATACCTCTTCTTCGGACAACCTCCTTATGTTAGCCTCAAAATCCTTATTAGGATGTATTTAATATTAAAAATGTATTTAGGATTTAATTAATGGATTAATTAAGGTATTTAGTTAGATATTTTCTGAAGAAAAATTATTAGATGGTGTGAATATGAGAGGAGAGGGGTTGTCCTTTTATAAGTGGGGGAGAGGACACACTTGGAATATTTTAAATGAAAACATGATACCCATATTTTTCAAATGAAAAAAGGATCAAAAATAGATAATTATTTAGACATATATAATATTAGTTATAAATTTATCCATAAATTATAATTTATATAAGTTTTTTAGTTTTTTTAACACTAATATTTTTAGTTTAATCCCCCAAGTAAATCATGTTTTACCTTAACCTTGGTAAAATATTTTTACTATTTTCACTATTAATTAAGGAAAAAAACTATGGTCATATTATAATATAATATAAATTATTCTATTTAAAAATATTTTAACCCTATTTTTGAATTAAATTAATATATTTTTCAAACCTTAATTTAAAAATAAACATGTGGATGCGATGAAAAAGTGGGTATTTAAGAGGTGCATTTTTCAAGCATATGATAATTTTATATTAACTCTCTGACTAGTAATATTCAATATATAAATTTATATTTATATTTATAGATATATAATAATTTAATTTAATTTAATTCCTTCCTCGTTAGGGGTTTTTTAATTAATTAAATTGGAGAAACATTATGCACTCTAGAATAGTTTAAAAAAACTTATTTCTAAACCCAAAATAAACCTATACTAAAATAAAGTATAAATATTATTAACATGTAATCATTTGGTTTAAATATAAATATTTTTCTTGAAATCCAATTCAATGAATAACAGTACCATGTTTATTGAAAACAATGATAGTTTTACAAAAATCATTATTTCCAATATTCATTAAAAAATCAATATTTTCTCAAAAGTCCTAGAATTTCAAACTAAGTTAATTTTGATATGATTATTTCATAAATTATTTTATAAAAATGTATCAATAAAATTTTAAATAATAGGTAATATATATATATATATATATATATATATATATTCATAAATTATTTTATATTATTCATACCCTCTAATTTAATAACTAGGTTATAATGGTCATATTTAAAATAATATTACTTATTTGTTCCTTTAAAAAACCTGATTTATTATTTAATAAAAATTTATCAATAATGTTTTAAATATTAGGGAATATATATATGTATATTCATAAATTATTTTATACTATTCATACCCTCCAATTTAAGAATTAGGTTATAATGGTCATATTTAAAATATTATTATTTCTTTTTTCGTTTAAACTAGATGTTGCAAGTATTGTAGGATATATATCATAGCTTCATTTTTTAAAATATAGGGGTGTTATAGTTGCTCTTTGAACTTTCATAGTTGTAAAAATTTCAAACCAAAATAATAAACTTTTTTTGAAAAGTTCAACAATGTTTTTTAAAGAATCTTCTAAAGGGAATTAAAACCTAGGGTTGTCATGAAAGAGGAACAATTATTCCATATGATGAGATTATTTAGAATATATAAATGGGATTTTTAAATACATGGAATTTACCTATTAAGTATTAATATTATAAAAATTAATTCTTCAATTTTCAAGTGTATGTGATAGTGAATGTGCATTTTACAAGTGCTAAAAAAATAAAGAGTTCCGAATCATAGGATGAATTGAAAGGAGCTTATAGTTCTCATTAAATTGATGGAGTAAAAAGTTGATACATTAGAAATTTAAATTTAAATATATTTATCAAGTTTGGATGAATCTAATTAAAGTAATTTTATCTTCATCTCACTTCTCATATATGATAATAGGTGATAAAAAAGATTTTTTATGAATAACATACAATGATTTATTGAATAAATTAGGTTTATAATTCATTAGATTATATTAGTTTGTTTGAGAAGAAGATATGGATAAAAGTGTTTTATATAGGAAAACGTGTTTATCCTCTAATTATCTAAACTCATAGAATTCCATATGTAATATGGAGACAATATTTGAGTTGTTTGATATTCCTACTAAAATAAAATAAAAGTTATTTCTTAAAACAAAAATTAGTTTGTATTGAGTCTTGAGAAGATATTCGAAAGATAATATGATGTTTAAGATGATAGTGGGATTATGTTTTAACTTATATAATTTAAAATCTAATAATTAAAATATTACACCAATATTAATTTCAGTTATTTTACACTTAATATCCTAATGATTTAGGACATGTGATAGTAAAATAAATGTAAATACTCACATTTATTTACTTCATGAAAGTGAATATCATTGTGGACTAATTTATTTTACCAGCCTAAGATTATAATGATTCTTAACTTAATATCCTAAATACGTTCGGATATGTTTTAGTAAATAAAAATGTAAAGGGTTACATTTAGTTACCATAAAACGTGAAAATCATTATTCCTTAAATGTTTATACCATCCAATACACAAAGTGTATCACTTGGTTTCCTAAAAGATTATAGGGTATTTTAATAAAGATAAATGTAAAGAGAAATATTTTCTATCATAATAAGTGTATATATCACATTATCCAAAAATAGTTTCTAATATTATGATAAATTAGTAATGTAAATAGTTACATTAATTATAAAATATTTCAAGAAAAACGTTTGATGGAATGGTTTCCAAGGATGATGATGATTATGTACTTAGAAAGAGTTATATGTATAAAATAGAAGATAAAATTATAATATTTGATGTTATAATTGTTAGTAGTTTGAATATAAGTTCAATGAGTTGAACTTAAGGAATATGATTCCAAATTATCACTATTATTCAAACTATATTTATTTGAATAATGTCACTAACTAAGAGGTTAGTGGAATTATTTTATAATTTGGTCACATATATATGTGATAGGAATTACATATGGATGTTATATTTTTGAAAATAAATTACATTTATACATAAAATACATGAGTATCATGTTATAAATCTATGTTTTTGAAACATAAGAGAATGGTTGTAATGGTTGTAAACAAATAATGTATCTATGATAAATGAAATATCTATTTAACATTCATTCATGTGTGCCACAACTTTACTTTACATAAATGTTCAGATGACAAATATCCCCTCAAATTAAAAACTTTTAGTTTTCCCTGTGATATTTACACTATGGAGTATAATGGGTTGTGATGCTATGTAAATTTTATCTTGAATAGATTCTTGAATCCATTAAAAAGGGTTGTATATGACATATGAAGAATAGTTTCAAGGGGTAACAAATAGAGACTTATTGTGTGGACCAATCCATGAAATTATATCTCATGGAATGTCATACGGTCATAAATATACTTAGGGATGTATGATTTTTATAAATTCTTATTAATTGAGGTTCATGAGATACCTAGAATGAGAAGCTTCATAATTTGACAGTCTACTAATGCAGGTCAATATATGAACTTATCTAATACAGGGATAGTTGGCTATGTTTTTTATCATCCCATATGTTGAAGTGAAACCGAGATGAGATTTTTCACTTATATAACAAGTCACAGACATATGGCCCCTGATTAGATTAGACTGGGAAATTCATTCCCATTCTTAATTGTTTTATATATGATGTGTTTAAATACTTAGATGAATGACGTGATGTATTCATTGAATTGTTCCATCTTTCATAGAGAATCAATAAATGATGAGAGGATAACACTAGATTGACATGTTCCATGTCTAGTGGACACTCTATGTCATAGAAAAAAGGATTATATAGGTATAAATATGATTTATATGATATATCTTTTGGTGTATATATTTATATAGAGATATTTTTATATTTAATGGACATCACAACAAACACCTTACTTGCTTGAGTAGCACTGATGCTTTTCTAGAGGTTGTTATTTTCTTACATTGATGAAATTGGGATTTCAAATTATTTTTTCAATTTTGTTAATTCTTGTAGGGTCACAGAATTAAACCCTTAGATAAATATAACATTTTGGGAAATTTTTTCTTCCAAAGTGAATAGAGTTTTATGAATAACTATATCCAAAATAGTTTTGATGGATTTATAAAGATATGTGAAGTTTTTTGTAAAGTCTATATGGGATTTTAGTGGAAGTGGGATAATGTTAGGTTTCCACTAAAATGAACATGATAGTGATTCATGAAGTATATATTTATAATACATATGATATTATATATATAGTCTATATTTTTTACATGTTTATGATGTATCTATTTTTCATGAATGCAATGCATGAATATGATATATATATATATATATTATTTATACCTCTCCCAGAATGATTTTTATTTAATATTTAGAATTTATTCAGAAATCATTTCATGGGATTTAATATAATGGAATTTATGAATTCATATGTTGAATGTGAAACATTTATTCATATGCTTTAATGTATGAATAAATTATACAAAAATTGAGAAACATTTTTGATTTCCTATATCAATCACTACTATATGATGGATGTGGGTATGTAATAATTTTTAAGCCTCTATCGAACCTATTTTCTTCCTAAAGCACTATTTATCTCACCTGAGAAGGCACTATCACCCCTTAAGTTGCTTGGGTATCCTTGGGATATGTCACGAATACAATGAACAATGCATCACCTAGGTAGCATAATGCTTTCGTTCTCTCCTCCTCTTGATCTCCCTCGAACATTATCTTCTGAATAGAAGAAAATGGCTGAAAAAAAACAATCAGATACTAAGTACTCTATTTTATTTAATTATTTCATGAATAGATTCATGAAGATAGATCTTCTATATTTTGGTTTCCTTTCACTACATATAGTCATCAGATGATCATAAAAACTCATAATTGCATGGAATTTACAGTTGTTGGAATGTACATCTAGCTACACATCATATAATTCTCCATTGGTCATCTACACAACATGCCTAAATCCTAAAATTTTATCTTTCATGGGTTATCACATGTTATATGGTGTATAAAACCAACTACACATAATTTAATTCACATCTTTTCATGTCTCTTGGATGGAATTCTATACATGGAATGTAATGATACTGTGTACTTTAAACAAATGGTTTTTTATAATTACATGGTTTCAAAATCATACAAAGCTAAAAACCATGTAGGTTTATATGCTAGCTACACACAATGTATTCACTATCATGTCGTATTTCATATTTATATTCAATATGTGACCATTAATAAAACCATATACTGATCCACATGTAATTTTATGGTTGATGGGTCTCACACCTTGTGTGTTTGACCTTGGGTATTTGATGTGTAATTCACCATTACAATTTTGAATCCATGCGTTTAAGGTAGAAACCTAGGAACCTATGGATGGTTTCTTAGAGTGTTATTTATGTTTTCTTAACCTATTTTATCCAAAAAAACTAAATTAAAATTTTATCTTGACTTTTAATTTTTGAACAAAAAACCAAAAAAGAAAAACTAATAGCCAAATGCTGGAAATTGATGAAGAAAATAATAAATAATTATAAATTATAATTTCATGACTCTAATACCACCTAAAGGTTTTAGGGTATAAAAATAAAGTGGTTCAATAACCAAAATTGGTTTTTATCGATTTTAATCGATAAATACAAAGAACTTGATGAACGTAGCCCCAAAATCTCTTAAAATGATCTTTTAGATTTAATTTATAATTAATCTAAAATATGTATTACCTAAAACATTTTTTTAAAGGTTGGGGTTGAAGCCTTAATTAATTATTAAAGAAAAGACCTCTTTAGACTGGGTAGAGGGTGACCCATTACATAGCCCGAAGGACCAAGGCCAAGTGGCCTGCATACAGGGCTAGAAAGCCCATTTTCTGGTCCAATGGACCCCTCGGTGAACAGTACTTATATAGTACCTGTGCAGCTACAGTACCTGCTACAGTACCGCCGCCACGACTGTACCCTGCTACAGTCCTCCGCCACTACAGTGTTGCCGCTACTATAGTCCTCCACTGCTACAGTACTGTTACAGTGCTGCTAGAGTGCCCTACTATAGTACTCGAGAATTCTCCGATGCCCGGATTTGATCTTGGGACTTTTGGATTCCAAGCAGGAGCCTGAACCACTAGGGTACAAGCTCGTTGGCATGTATTACCTAAAACATGATAATGACATGAGATATGTTCTAATTACACTATTATTATGTTTCCATTGTGGTTAATGATCCAAATATATATTCCTATAGTTTTACCCACACCCTCTCCATGAATCTTTGAAAATATATCTTTGTATTCTAGGCTCTAGAACCAAGGAACCAAGAATTTTGTGTCATTCACTGATGATCACAACAAGAGGTTTCTCTTATTCTCTCATGTTCTTGAGATAGAGAGAGGTGGATATTATCTCTTAGGTTTGAGAAAATTTCTAGAGTCTCACCATTGTGTACGAAAAAATATAATTCTATAGAATTATATAATAGGGATTATATACATAGGTTTAAGAATTTAATAATTGAATAAGGTCTATTTATCTAACTGTTCATTCTAAGTAATCCCCATATCAAGTAATAATCACTAGTAGTAAAAGTATATTTGTGAATAGGGTTTTAATATCAGTTATTAGATAATCTATGTTAAAACCTTTTAAAAAATAAAATACACGGGCCTTTATTTTCCCCTCATTCTTTTGATTCTGGATTTTTTGAAACTCAAATCTCTATGACTTGTGACCATACTCCATGTTATTTCTTCAACTATATTTCTCCTCCTTTTTACATCATTTATCCTCTATCTTACCACATTATCATTTCTTTACTCTCATTCCACCACCATCAGTCATATTCTAAATATAAGATATATTTTATGCTTGTCCCTTCCAAGTTACACCCTCATCGAACTTTGATATCTATTTTTAGTTACAATACTCTTTTATTGATGAAAATATGAAGTTTTTATATCATTTTTTTCTTCCCTTAGCCATATATCTTTCACTATAATCTATATATTTTTTAATTTCTTTTCTTTTTTTATTTTTAAAAGATTTATTAATTGTTTCTTAGTTATAAATTGGATCCATATATTTCATTATTTATATGTACATATTTTTCAATTATACATTTTTATGGTTATGATTAGTTTATTGCTATAATATGTTTTTCTGATTATTAATTTTTTATGGTTATAAATTGTTTATGGCTATAATTTTTTTGTATTTATAATTATTTGTGATTATAATTTATTTCTAATAATTTATTTTTTATTCAAATTGTATGTGGAATTATTTTTTTAGTTATAAATTATTTGTTATAATTTTCTTATGCTTATAAATTATATACATTTTTTAGTTAAAATTTGTTTTTGATTTAACATTTGTTGGTTATAAATTTTATGTGAGTCAAACTTTTATTTGTTTATTTATTTATAATATTTATATTAATAATATTATATGTTTATATGTTTTAATTTTTATGTGTATATATAATTTTAATCTGTATATATTAAATTTATATATGTTTATATGTTTTAAATTTATCTGTATATATATATAAATAATTATATGTTTTAATATATTTATAATTTTTATTTTTATTTTAGGTAATTAATGGTTCGTAATTGGTTAGATGGGAAAATAACCATTGATACATATGATAATGGGGTTGATGATTTCTCAAAATATTCTAAGAAAATATTTAAAATAGTGGAATGTTTTTCTATACATTTGTTAAGTGTTTGAATATGAAAAATTAAAATTCTAAAGAAATCAAAGATGATCTGATTTGTTGTGGTTTTAATCATAGTTATACTCACTGGAACTGGCATGGTGAAATCATAGAAAATGTAGGAACTTACATTGATAAATATATTCAGTATGTGAATGAGTATTATCTTGATGAATTAATTCATGATATAGGCATTGAAATCATTAAAAAAAAATAATTACATTATGGTTTTTTAAGGATTATAAAAAAAATTGTTCCCATTTTGTAATAAATCTACTGTGTTATTTGTAGTTCAAATATTATCTAACTTAAAAAATGGTTGGAGTGAAAAAATATTCACTAAATTACTTGTATATTTAAAAAGAGTTACTTCTAGAAGACAATGTCAGTACAGATTCTAATTATAATCTCAAAAATACTATTTCCAATATTACTAGGATATAAGAAAATGAATTCTTGACCCAACGATTATATGGTATATAAGAATGAATATAAAGGTTTATCAAAATGTTCAAAATATGGAATATCATGATATAAAATGGATGAGTGATCCAACTTTGATTAATTATCAAGTAAAAACCACCAATACTCATATCAAGAAAATTTGATATATTCTAATAATTATTCATTTTAAACATTTATTTTTAAATTCAAATAATAGAAAGAGACTTATATGACATAAATATGAGAAAATCTATTATGGAAACATGAATTTCCCTATTGATTAACTACAATGGAAGTTATTTTATCAAGAATTTTCTGATTTTTGAAATCAAATTAGAAATATCAGAATGTGAATATTCATAGATGGAATAAATCTATATTTGAGCTTGAATAGCCAACATAGTTCATGTCCAATTATATTGTTAGTTTATAAACTGACTCCACAGATACATAAGAATATTAATTATGCTATGGTGCACTTGAACTTTTTAGACCAAAACAACATGGAAATGATATTGACGGTTATATGTCACCATTGAAAAATGAGTCGAAATTTTTATAGGAGGTAGGTGTTAAATATTTTTATTCATAATATAAATATTATTTTATTTTCTATGTTATAATAATGCTCACTATAAACGAATTTATTGCATATAGACACTTATACCAACATGAGATTTTAAAATTTATATTAATTTCATTAAAAATGTTGCTGATAAATGATGTTTCAAAAAATATCTAACTAAAATAGAATGTGATATGTTTTAATGAGTTAAAAAAGTATAATTGCATATAAATATTAATACATTATGAGGATACTATAATAATCAATAGTGTGAGAAATACAATTGAAATAAATAAAAAATATATAAAAATACCACAATCATATAATTTTATCCATATGTCACACTATTAAAATCATAACCTTGATCACAACTATAGATAAAAGGCTAAGAAGATAATTTTTTATTTTCATGATAATAGAGAATGATATTAGGAATTATAGGAGATTATATTGTTGGGATAAAATAGTCTTTGGTAACATGTGGTCATTTAGATTATATATCCATTGGACTTATATAATGATTGGTATTATATAGTCATTGGATTTAATATAAGTAAATTTTTAATAAAAATAAATGATTTTATATGATTAAGATCATATATTTTGAAAGAAATAGTTTTGCGGTGTTTTTTATTTTATCATAATAAATTAATAAATTTCAAAATATAATTATCAAATTTTGTAATATTTAGACATATGAACTAATATATATACATTCATATATTAGCGGTTACTATATAAGAAATGAGTATAAATTCAATTTATACTTATAAAATGGGTTTTATTGCATTTTGTGTGTACGAACCTGAGTTTTTAAAATTGGTCAAAATTCCGACCCTGTTTGAATTTTTGATTGGTTTCTGAGAAAACTGAAGAAACTGGGTAGTTTCTGGAAAATTATAGATTACACACCATATACCTTTAGTACACATCGTGTACTCTTGACTGTGTGTGAAGGCCATACATGGCATGTAGGCCAGTTGTCCTGATAGAAGTATTTTAGCAAGTACACGTCGTGTACTATTTGTACACGCCGTGTAGAGGGGCTATGTATGGGGATATACATGGTGTGTTGGGGATATCATCTGAGTAGTGAAGTACACACCATGTACCCCTAGGTACATTTCATGTAGTCAGTCGGAAAGTCCTCAGTGAAATATCAGTCATCATATGAACAGTAAAATGACACACATGGTGTGAAGTCCTAAGTACACGATGTGTATTTGTTTTTTTTGCTAAAATGGGAATTAGCCTCATTTTGTTGCAGAAACTCAAACCCTCGATGAGTTTTAGTGAGGATATCTGGCCAGAGCTCATTTTTTCTACTAGATCTTCACCTGAACTCCATTTTGATCATCAGTGGATGAATTGGAACCCCCTCGGTAAGGACTTGATTCATCTTGATCTATTCTTCTTGATTTATGTTCTAAACCGAGTTATAGGGGTTTGAGAATTTTTATTCTTTTGTTGATATACCTTGTTTTAGAGTTAATTGGGCGCTATTATCATAGGATTATTGTCATACTAGTATGAGGTAGGTGGGGCATACCTTCCTTCGTGTTTTTTTGTAATCTTGGGTAGAAAAGCCATTGGCATGTATTTGGTTATTTTGTTAAATACCATTTCATACCTATTTTAATATGTTAAATTGATTATGAGACATGTGGGATGCCTTTGGGTAAGCCCTTTACCTATTTTACTTTAGCGGAGTCGGGTGAGGGGTCGTTGCTTAGTGGTGAATTTTGGACGAGAGTGCCAAAATGGTTATAATTGAACTTTATTGTTTTAAATTGTTGAGTATGGTTTATTGAACCTTTATATGACTCATTAGAGGCTTTCAAGACCTCAGTGATGGTATGGGATAACACCTACCTAGTTCAATTCAATTTTTTGTTTGGATGCCTATTTTAAGTATTTCTTTTGATTATATATATATATATCTGTGTGTGTGTGTGTGTGTGTGTGTGATGTGTAATATTTCATTATTTGGAACCTTCGGGTTATGTTGGGGGTGGTCCGGATATTCTTGAGTGATATTGATCACAAGTTGGGCTTAGCTCAGGTTACATTAGGTCATTCTGACCACGGGATTGGGTGTTAGGGACGTCGGCTTGAGGCGGTGTGACTGTCAGGTTGGGCATGGCACGGGTTACATGGATGGTGAGACCATCATACTTGATCGACATGGTTGTAGGGATGCGAGGTGTCAAATATATTGTGGCTTGGGTACTATTTTGGTGATTACTTCTCACCTAGAAACTTTGAGTAGTGTGCACATAGAGAGACTCTATGATGTGGTGGTTTTGACCACTCATGTGGGTAGAGGCCCCCGTTAGTTGCGGTTTAAGTACTATTGGTTTGGGGTGCTTGTTGTAGGAAGCCACATGGAAGGTGAGGAGCCTTCATGGGATATCGTTGAGGCTAATGGGTTGGGGGTATATGCTCTCTATGGTTTGAGGGTGGACATCATTGTCCCTCCAGTTACTGATTTAAGGGAACACATCGTTGTCCCTATGGTTACTTATTTCAGTACATTCATCGATGTTCCAATGAGTTACTACTTCTTGGGCATGCCTTTAAGACATCAGTACTAGAGACATGTAGTTTCAGGATGCACATGGTGTCGGGTTACTTGATTGAGATTCCGATGTTGGCCGAAGTAGGTGATACTCCATGGTGGCTGCTGAGCACCAGTGGAGTTTAGGTTTATTTCTGCATCGTACTATTTACTGATTTCCTTATAAATGAATGTCTTCTTAAATACATATATTAGGTATGCACCACTGGGTGGTATCATATTGATATTCATCTCACACCCTATACGAGCCCTTCAAGAAGTGTGTAGACTTTATGGATTTACGTGTAGGAAGGAGGTCAGCTTCAGGAGCTGGACTATATTAGCTATTTCATGGAGATGGTATAGACCTTGAGGTCATGCCAGTATGGAGTTTACTTTGTTTAGTTTCCATTCTGTATCTGCATGCTTACTTGTTATTATAGCTACAATTGGTTAGACATTGGCAACCTTTTATATATTGACTTGCTATGGATGAATGACTTGTCTGTTCTAGTAGTTTTTACAAGTGGTCAACATGTTGTTGTGTTTACTTTTTGCTACACTTGATTATGTATTGCTTATTTTGTTTATTATTTTTTATTATGATTCCGCTATGCGGGTCTAGTTCGAGTCTGCTCAGTTGTTTATTTCTGCTTCATTTTATATATTATTACTCGGACCAGTAATATTATTTTTCCTCCTTTGAGAGTGTATAACCTCCCCACTATACCTATCAGACCCTCACTTCTAGTCGGCAGCCTTTATTGTTCGGAGAGGTGTGCCTAAAGTAGTAACACCTGAAACGTTTAGCACTGTTCGGGTGGCTGTTTGGATCCAGGTTGTTACAAAGTG
Source organism: Viscum album (assembly GCA_963277665.1). Taxonomy (NCBI): domain Eukaryota; kingdom Viridiplantae; phylum Streptophyta; class Magnoliopsida; order Santalales; family Viscaceae; genus Viscum; species Viscum album. The sequence continues at coordinate 1,462,603,309 of OY728139.1, forward strand.
GTATCAAAGGAGTTCTTGATAGGGATTTAGTAGCAGTGTTTTGCTGGATACTAATGAGATTGAGACTTCTATTTTTATTTCTGCATGTTTTACTATTTGGGATATGGTAGACTGGAGATAGGTTATTACTGGAACTGGATATTTAACTTCTTCTTGGGTTCCTGTAGACCTATGTACGAGGGATGGACCAAGTTACCTTGGGTGGGAATTTCTATTTTTATTTTTCTCAGGTTATAGTTTTTATTATTTCCACCTCGGTGGCTCACTTGGTGTGTAATGTTATTGATTGTGATATGTGACCCTTGACCTAGTGAGGGAAGGGAATAATTGGACCCTGGACAAGTATATTAAGTCTTGTTTTCTTGTCTTTTGAGAGGAACATTTTTTGGGTATTTCAATTTTATAACTACACGTATGCATTGTGAAGTGATAATTCCATGTGAATAATATCAATTTCTATGCTTGGTATGCATTGAAATATTAAAATGGTGTAATCACTGATAGAATTTCTTTTTTATTACAGTGTGTTATTCTATGCTTTATATATTTTTATAATTGCATGTGACAGGGTTTTTGGGTCTAGATCTTATAAGAGGAGGTAGGTACTATGGTCGAGGTGATATTGATTATCAATATTGAGTGACTCGGTCATCGATTTGACGCAACATTGGTTTTCAGGACGGGCATGACCTGAGGTACTTTGATACTTGGCTCTATTGAGGGCAGGTAAGGTGGATGTGAGGCCGGTATGCCGTGGGCATGGGTTGCGATGGGAGAGAGTAAGGGTAGTTGTTATGCGCTGCCTTTTACTACATTCATTATCTTCGTTATTTATATATTGATATATATATATTGTTATATATGTGGGTAGTATGACCATTTATGTTATTCAGTGGGTTCCTCCTAGATGATTTGGATAGAACATCGGGTGAGTGATGGTACAGTGCTGCAGGAGCATTAATAAGTTCAGAATCTTGAGGGATAGGTAGAGCATGAGCTACAGGTCCAGGCTCAGGGACTTGATCAGGTTTAGGATCCAGTGCAGGAAAGACAACACCCGAGTTTGTTAGTATTTGGATCATGGCTCGATGAGTAGATCTAGTCTAGTTTGGTATGTGTCTTTTAGGGGATCGAGAAAGGCATGCAGGGTGCAGAGCCGTATATGGAATATCTAACGCAGGAGTTCCAGTCATAGAACCCACCACTTTTTAGGGTGAGTGTGGTCCACATGCGGCTGATAACTGGATAGAGAGCATGTAGATGATATTCGAGCAGCTTGAGACACCTCTAAGGTGGAGGGTCAAGCTGGAGACGTACATACTGTGAGGACCGTCAAAGCGTTGGTGGGATGTGTAGGTGCAGGCTCGTAGACATGAAGGACCTGCCTGGAAAGACTTCAAGGACATGTTCTTCAAGCAATTTTACCTAGGGACACATAGGGAGGAGAAATATTGGGAGTTCACGGGCCTTCAGAAGGGAGAAATGTCTATCATGGACTATGTTGCTACTTTCACAGAGTTATCTCACTTTGCACCTGGTATGGTAAGAAATGACTCAGAAAGGGTGAGGCGCTTCAAGGATGGATTGATACATTCCATTCAGATCTAGGTAAATATCTTCAAGCGGGGTTACTTCTCAAAGGCGTTGAATTAGGTGCTCATAGCGGAGGGAAACCAGAGGGGTAGGCCCCAGGTTGGCCAGACACCAGCTTCAGGTGATGGTTCAGACAACAAGAAGTAAGGAAAGGATGCGTTCTAGTAGGAAAGACATGCCAAGGACTTAGATAGGCCACCTCGTGGTAGTTCAACATTGGTTTTCTTTTAGTGTGGACAACCAGGGCATGTCCGGACTCAGTGCGATAGGCCTCAAAAGGAGTTTCTGGCATGTGGACTGGTTGGGCATCTCGAGAGGTTCTGCACAAAACCTTATTAGACAGACATTAATCAAGAAACATGATAGACTGTGGCATCTAGAGTTGGTTCAGGTTTGGTACTAGGAGAGGGTAGCTGAGTTTCAAATGCACGTAGAGTACATGACAGAGATAGTGTAACCCAACTGAGGGATCCGTGGCTAGTGACTGGAGTAGCACCGCAGGGAGGTCATGCATCAGGAATTTGTACTTCAGGCCAAGTGCGCACTGTGGAGCTTCCAGAGGCTGAGTTGTATAGAGAGCTGGCAAAAGTTATAGGCGCACCATGAGTGTGGTTGTGACATTTTTGTTTCTATTTTGGTGTGTCCTATTAGGGCATATCTTCTTCGAGTGCGTGAGGTGCATAGGATTTATGTGGACTTACTAGATATTGGTCAGTGTAATTGGTGCCATATCGGTTGCATGATATATATATATATATATGAGATGTGTAGCATCATGAGCATTTAGAATGCGGGTTACTTGAGGTGTCATGGGAATCATGGTATCAAAGATACAGGTTACTTGTGGTGTTATAGGCATTCGGGCATCAAGGATGCGGGTCAATTGAAGTGATAGACACCAAGTTTGTTTTGATCATCCATGGAATGCAGGACCTCATGGAGGAAGACACCGATGCGGTGCAGGATACATTTGGGTTTCAGAAATGACACGAGAGCACCAATGAGTTGCATGGGTGACTATGTGTCATGAGAGGACCATGGGTCCGGAAACAAGTTAGGGAACCAATGCTTGATTTGAGTTTTTTTAGGTTGAGACCGAGTGAGTAAAATCCTAAGGTGGGGAGCCCTTTGAGGAATTTAGCTAGAACCATTAAAACAAAGGTAGTTCGGGTTACTTTGATCAGAGTGGTATGTTCGATGCCATCTCTGGGTTTTGTTTGATAGCTCAGGGACAATCTATGTTAAGTTAGAGAGATTGTAAGAACTCGTGTTTTTAGAACGGGTCAAAATCTTGACCTTGTTTGAATTTTTTACTGGTTTTTGAGAAAACTGGAGAAACTATGTAGTTTTTGGAAAGTTCCAGATTACACATCGTGTACATTTAGTACACGTTGTGTACTCCTGGCCATGTGTAAAGGCCATACATGGTGTGTAGGCATGTTGTCTAGGTAGAAGGATTTTATAAAGTACACATCATGTACTATTTGTACACGTTGTATAGAGGGGTCGTGTATGGGGATATACATGGCGTGTTGGGGATGTCAGCCAGGTAGTGAAGTACATTCCATGTACCCCTGAGGTACATGACATGTAGTCAGTCGGAAAGTCCCCAATGAAAAATCATCCACCATATGAACATTAAAATTATACAAACTATGTGTATTCTTAATTACATGTCGTGTATTTTATTTTTTTTTCTCACTAAAACGGGAAGTAGCCTCGTTTTGAGGTAGAAACCCAAACCCTCGACGGGTTTGAGTGAGGTGAGATGGTCGGAGCTCTTTTTTTCTCTCAAACATTCATCTGAAATTCGTTTTGATCATCGTTGGATGCATTGGAACCCCCTCAGTAAGTCCTTGATTCCTCTTGAGTCGTTCTTCTTGATTTTGTTTCTAAACTGAGTTATAGGGGATTGTTAGTTTTGGATTGTTTTATAGATCTACCTTGTTTTAGACCTAATTGGAGGCTGTTATCGGAGGAGTATCATCATACTAGTACGAGGTAGGTGGTGCATACCTTCATTAGTATTTTGGTAGACTTTTGGGTAGCATGACCATTGGCGTGTATTTGGGTATTTTGGGAATGATAATTTCATACTTGTTTTAATATGTTAAATTGATTATGATACTCTTGGGATGGCTTTGGGTAAGCCCTTTACCAGTTTTACTTGAGTAGGGTCAGGTGGAGGGTCGTTGCTCAGTGGGGAATTTTGGCTGGGGGTTCCAAATTGTTTATAATTGAACTGTATTATTTTAAACTATTGATTTTGGTTTATAAAACCATGATATGACTCATTAGAGGCTTTCAAGGCCTCAGTGCTGGTATGGGACAACACCAACCTAGTGAAATTCAACTATTTAGTTTGGTTTCCTATTTTATGTATTTATTTTGATTATATATATATGTGTGTGTGATTGTGATATTGCATGTGCTGGAACCTTCTGGTTGTGTTTTTCATGGCCCAGATATTCTTGACTGATGCTGATCACAGGTTGGGCTTGGCCCGAGTTACATTGGGTGGTTCTAACCACTTGATTGGGGATTATGGATGTTGGCTTGTGGCAGTGTGACTATCAGGTTGGGCATAGCCTGGGTTACATGGATAGCGAGGCCATCAGACTTGAGCGACATGTCCATAAGGACACAAGGTGTAAGAGTAGTGTGCACATAAAGAGACTCTGTGATGAGGTGGTTTTTACCACTCGTGTGGGTATCACCCCCATTATTTGTGGTTTAGGTAATATTGGTTTGGGGGTGCTTGTCGTAGGAAGCCACGTATAAGGTGATGAGACATCAGGGGATAGCGTTGAGGATATCGGGTTGGGGGTAGAGGCTCGCCGTGGTTTGAGGGTAGACATTGTTGTCCCTCCAGTTATTAATTTGAGAGAAGACATCGTTGTCTCTCTCGTTACATTATTTAAGATATAAATCATTGTCCCTCTGGTTTCTTATTTGAGGACATGCATCATTATTCCTCCGAGTTACTACTTATTTGGCATACCTTTGGGATGTTGGTACTTGAAACACATTGTGTCAGGAGGCACATGGTATCGGGTTACTTGACTGAGATTCCGGCGTTGGATGAAGTAGGTGACACTCCTTGGTTGCTATTAAGCACCAGTGTAGTTTCTGTTTATTTGTGCATCATATTGTTTACTTCTTTCCTTATAAATGCATGCCTAATTAAACACTTATATTAGGTACGCATCACTGGGTGGTATCCTACTGAGATTCGTCTCACACCCTGCACAAGCCCTTTGGGACATGTGTAGACTTTATGGATTTATGTGTAGGAGAGAGGTCAGCTTCAGGAGTTGGACTATATTAGCTATTTCATGGAGATGGTATGGACCTTGAGTTCATGCCTGGCTGGAGTTTACTTTGTTTACTTTTCATTATGTGTCAACATGCTTACTTGTTATTGTAGCTACTATTGGTTAGCCATTGGCACCCTTTTATATATTGACTTTCTATGAATGCATGACTTCTATTTTATAGTATTTGTTACAAGTGTTCATCATGCTATTGTGTTTACTTTCCACTCCACTTTCTTATGTATTATTTCCGCTGTTTATTGTTATTGATTGTGCTTCTGCTATGCGGGTCTGGTTCGAGTCTGCCTTTTCATTTATTTCCATTGCTTGTTATATATTATTACTCGGACCAGTACCACTATTTTTCCTCCTCTAAGAGGGTATAAAATCCCCACTATACCTATCATACCCTCACTACTAGTCGTCAGCCTTTGGCATTCAGGTAGGTGCATCTAAGGTAGTAACACCTGACCTGTTTAGCACAGTTTGGTTGGCTGTTCAGGTCTAGGTTGTTACATTATGTGCAGATATTATGATTAATTTATAAAAAAATTTGAATTTTTATTTTATAAAATGGAAATTATTTTCTAAATCATCATATCAAAAAAATCTTAATATATTTATTTTTTCTGGTATTTTTCTTAAAAGGTTGATTTTTAAGTGAATGGGAAAAAATACTGATTTTTCAAAAACTAATATTTCAATTATTTTGATAAATATAATTTCAATTTTCCTTTGGGTTTTTTATTTTATTTAAAATTAAATAATTTTAATTTTATTATAAATATTATAATTAATTTCAGATAAATTATCATTATACTTGATTTTGGTGTAAAATTATTTTTATGCTAAAATGTGTGTTTTTCTAAAAATTAGTTTTCATTGTGTTATCTAAAATTATATGAAAATTAAATTTTACTAATTATAGAAATTTTATCTTATAAAATTGATTCCATATTTTTTATCATAATGTTCTAATTTGATAATTATTTTAATTTCATTTTTTGGTCAAAATGAATAATTTCCACGGTAAATGTTTATCCCCACGGTAATGGGTAAAATTTGTTAATTAAGGTTAATAATGTATGATAATATCACCAAATAATATATCCAAATAGGTGGACCACTCCATTATCCTTGGTTATCTTTTATATATTTTGGATCCACTTTAAAATTTTATGAAATTTATTTCTATATTAAGAAATAATATATTTAAAAAAATGTCACTTTACCTCATTTAATATCTTAAATATGTTGTAATGGTAAGGATAAGAGTAAGTGTACATTATGAATGAAATTATATGGATATAAGGGTGGAAAATAAATTACAATCATGTTCATGAATAATTTTTAATTTTTAAAAATAGTATCATTGTATTAAACTCTAACGCCACATTAACTATGTATTTAAAACAACAAGAGAAAAATCATGCAATTGATTTTAAAGAAGTAAAAATTTAAAATATTTAGATTATTTAAACTATTAAATTAATTTTTTATATACTTATAAAATATATATGTGATGATTTATGTGTTTTAGTTCTAATTTTATTCTTTTCTTGAATGTTTAGATTCATATTTTATAAATAGTTTTGAAAATCACCTTAAATAGTATTTATTTTTTTAAAATAATTTCTATATATTATAAAATCATAAAAATCCTATATTATCTCAATTGGATGGGTATTTCTTGATCTTACCATTCATGGTTCATTTATGTTTGACATGGAATTTATGTAATTACATTTATAACCCTTAGATATTAAAAAATTTGTTACCATGGTTCAAGTTAAAATGGTTAATTAAGAGTTTAAACATGGATATAAGGTTCCACATTCCACATAAACTTTCCTAAATTTTATTGGAATATATGGATGTTTGTGTAAGAACCTGGTTTTTAACTCAATTATGGATCCTTTAATGTTCGGTATAAATCTTTACTTTGGACCTAATATGGATGCCTAATGAGTTAGTATAGGTTCTGAGGGAGTTCAAGGCTTATGTAGAGCCCAGAACCCATCTTTTTGGAGAAAATAGACTCTACGCATGGTTTTGAATAAACCATGTGGTATTTCCACATGGTTTTCCAAACAGTGTAGATGGTGTTTTTTCAAATAGAGCCACCTCACATGGTTAGAGCATGCCCATGCAACCTAACTGTGCAATAACCCCTTTTTGCCAGGGAACCATGCATATATGGAACATGGTTTGATCAAACCATGCAAGGGATGACTTTTCGGGCAAAACCATCTTACACGGTTTGACAAATCATGTGAACAAACCATGCGTAGACTATTTCTTTGGGTAATTTTATAGTTTTGTCCTTAATGGTTTAATTAAGTCATCCTTTCTTTCCTAATCTGAGTCCATGTGGGATTGACCTATTTCTCTATCAATTTGAGGCTTTTTGAAAATCAAAACTTGGAATCAAGATATCTCTATCATCTCAGATCGGAAGCTTCCATTTATCACGTTGGATGCACAACGGCAAGTACTCGAGTCCTCTTTAGTCATTCTTCTTCTCTTTATCTCTCGACCTAGGTATCTCCATGTGATAATTTTCACCTTTTCTTAGATCTACCTAGATCTGAGGCAAATCAATGGTTGATACCAAAGGAGGAGGATCATATAACCATAAGGTGGGTGGTCTATAACTCAGCCCTAAAGTTTGTTGATTTTGGAATGTTTTTGTGGGGCCCACCGATCCCATTGGGGATTGTCTCTTAAATTTATATGCCATGATTATTCTTGATAAATTATTATGGTTATGCTCTTTCCAAATATGTGATTAGTGGTTTTGGGTTACACCCACAACTCAATCTGCCTCATGTCAAAGGTTATGCCATAACTGGGTTTTTAGTGTTTGGACATGTTAGATCCACCATTCGGGTGTGCCCTTGCTTGACCTTCTTAAAGGTGAAACATCATATAATAAATGGTTTTTTGTTAAATGAGGATTGAATAATGGCATGTACCATATATGCTTCCAACTTGACCCGCCAAAGTTAAGTCCTTAGAATGATTATTAAAAGTGAAATGTAGAATGGAAATTATACTAAGTATATAACTTGGCCTTATTAAAAGAGATTGAATAGATGTTATGTGTTTGTTTCACCCCTTCCATGTTGATGGAAGGTAGTGGAGTGAACCTCAAAAATTGAATAAGCCTTAATGGTTAACTAAGGAAAAATAAAATGGGTACAATGATACTTGGCCTATCAACACTAGTGGAAGAAAAGGATAAGAACAATAATTAAATGGTTTCAACTCTAACTGACCTATCCTCACTAATGAATGGAAATACATAAACCAAATAAATTATATCATTATTACAATATAAAATAGGATTGGAATGACTTGATATTTCCTTATATTTTGATAGGGGAATACCTTGGGTATCGAGAACCCCATTCTAATCCAAGGATGTGGTTTTCCTGGGTTGATACCCACCTAGATTCTGGTTCTTGTATATTCCTTGGATGCTTGATATACTACCGTGTGGTCCCCTTTCATAATTCTAGGATACCTTAGATACACTATTTCGATCCAGCATTGACTAGTAGGTGCCTTGGATACACTCCTTGGACCCAGTCATTTCTTAGCCCAGTTTTACCTTGGATGCACTCCTTGGACTCGGTAGGCGCCTTATTATGGAATTCCTTGGATTATTCTCCTTGTATTTCACTCTTACCCCTTTTCTAGACTCAAATACTACTGAATCTTTTTGTGAGATTTATATTAAATTGGTTATTACCCTGGAACTCCCCCACTAGGTATCATTTTCAGGTTGCCTTGTTACATCTTGAGACCTTCACTAATTATACTATCACGAGGTGATATTAGTTCTGACTATGCCTCACATGACCTATTAACATTAAATGGTAATTAAATAATCAATGAAATGGTTACTTGTTCAGACACCAGCTGAGGGATGAAGCTGGTACTTGGGTACTTAGTTATTTTGTTTTGATTTCTTAACTTATATATGCATGCCTGCACACTGATATATTCCTTTACACATGATGGATGTTATAGACACCATTGGTGGTGACCCACTGAGATGTATTTCACACCCTATCTAGGTGTCGTTTGGTACCCTGAGTAGATTATATAAATGCAGGAAGGATTTGAAAAATGGAAGTATACAACATCAAACACTTGATTTTGTGCTGATAGGATAGAGCTTGATAGCAGATGCCAGAGTTGGATCTCGAGATGCATGGAATAGTATTTGTTTTCATTTAATTTGTGGAACCTTTTATGTCTATTGTCTTGTATCCATGCTTTCTATTTTTCTAGTGACAAGAAATATCATCATCATTGTGCAGTTAGTACAATTATGTTTGTTCTCATTTATCTATTCTATCATTTTTCTTCTGCTATTTATTTATATTTCTTATGATGTTTACTATTCCTTTATATACATTCTAATATGCTACAATCTACTAATGAGGTCATAGTCTTCCCACTGACACACCCTAGGCCCTCACAACTAGTTGGAAGCCTCTGGTATTCCGGAAGATGCGCTTGAGGCCATGTGGCCCACTGAGCTTGGGGCACCTGTTAAGTGGCATCTGAGTCTGGGTCATCACTAAGTGGTGTTAGTGGTGGTTTATTTTCTTCATTTACTATTTGGATACAATATATTGGAGAATAAGAATTCTTGGGACTTGGTCATAAGTCATTCTTGGGCTTCGTAAACCCATGTTCATGGTAAAAATCATAGTTACCCATTATACAATTGTTGTTCTATTTTTTCCATTACAGTTGATATTATTTCACTGTTGGGTGACGCACATGATATGTAGTGTTATTGATTATTACTATGTTGATAATTTATTTCATTCTTATCCCAATGATATGAGGTAAAGGATCATTACTACATGGATCATTATAAGCACCTAGAATTCACAAGTCATGCATATTGTCATTCCAAATAGGTGCATCTGAATGATTTTCATTACTTGATATGCCTAGGACTGTTGATTAATGTTTTGATAGTTCGATTTTACATGTATTACATTGGCTGCGATTGAGTGATGGATGGTCTCAATTCATGCGGATTATGGGCCCTCATGGGCTGGGATGAGTAATTAACTGAGTCGAGCCATTATACTATACAGAAATTGGTGTTGTTTCTAGTGATAGGTGTATGGGAACTGATTCATCGGAAATAGATATCAATTAAATGTGAATTATGAAATGTAAAATAAATTGTTTAAACATCCTTATTCTGCCTTGTCATGATTATGGAAGGTAAAGGAGTGAACCTAAAAATTAACTGCAAAATGACATGAAACTTATACTTCAGAACTTACTGATGTATGGCCATCTAAGTGGGTAGTTTTGGTAGTATGCCTTTGGTAGTGAGTTGTTTTTACATTCAATTTTCGCTAGTGATGTTATCCTATGCTCCTAAACCTTTTCTAATATGTTTGGTTGGAATTTGTTGACTAATGTCGCCGGATTTTCCTGGTTTTGTTTTCTATGAGGGTGGTGATGACCATTCTCCATACATGGTTGGCCATGAGCCGCCAGTATTACTTCATGGAGTGCCACATAAGGCACCTATTTCTGTACCTAATACAGGCACTAATTCCCAAGTTTGTGATAGTTTCCTATGTATGATGCAGTCCATGAAAGGTTCTCCAGGGGTATCACCTACGATGGCTGATCTAACTCATGAGCTCTAGCACCAGCATCCTCCTACATTATCAGGGGATGGAGGATCCAAGGCTGATGAGTCCTGGACAGAGGCCATGATGTCTATCTTTGAGCATTTGGAAACTCCTCCAGATTAGAGATTCAAGATTTCTATATACATGCTTCGGGATTAAACTAAGCATTGGTTGGATGTAGTTACCTAGGCCAGTCGTCATAATGGCATGTTATGGGTTGATTTCCAGACTACCTTCTTGGATTAGTTATTTCCTCAGCCACTGAGAGATGACAGAGCCAGAGATTTCATGAATCTCAACTAGGGTTCTATGTTGGTAATGAAATATTCATCACATTTCACTGATTTAAAACACTTTCCATAACTTATAGCTGGTGGTGAGATTTTGTGTGCTAGAAGTTTTGAGGATGGGCTCCATCATGCCATTTAAACTCAGGTGAATGTCTATCACCTTCCTACCTTTTCTAAAATAGTTGATTAGAACCCTATCACTAAGAATAACCTGAGGGATGTGTCAAGTACTAGATTTAAAGGATCAATGTCGTGTCAGGCTAGTAGTTCTTCTGGTGGCATGAAAAGTTTCTTAGAGGTTTTTCATCAAGGAAGTTCCAGCCAGAGTATCCAGTTTGATAGCTCTATTTTGTTTCATCATTGTTGAAAACTAGGGCATAAAAATCCCCAATGTGATAGAGACCCTATAGAGCGCTGAGCTTTCAGCTGTATGGGCCATCTTCAGCGTTTCTGCAGAACGTTTCCACTAACATCAAGTGGAAAAGGGTTTGTACCAGCTCCACCTTCAAGAGTGATTTCTTTTATTCCATGTCTGGTAGGGAGTTGGAATAGCACCGACAAGTTAGGCTGAGGAAGAGTTCGTGGCCATGGTAGTCTAATCCCTGATCACCAGTAGTGCCAAAAGAGCAGTCATGATCGTGGTAATCCATCTATTGCTTCGGGTCGTGGATTAGTTCAGTTTCATGTCTTAGATCTGATACCTTAGGATCAGGATATGGAACCATCTATAGTATGATTTACTATTCTAGTAGCCTCTACTATTTTTTAGGCTTTATTTGATATAGGTTCTTCAATCTCTTTCATTTCTGTATCTATCATGGAAATTCTCAGACTAGAGATACAATATCACTATGGTGTGATGACCCTTGATACACCATTGGGAATAAGAATGGATGGCATAGTCCAGTGTTGGTATTATCCCCTTGAGGTATAAAGTTACACTTTCTTGTGGAATCTCTTTGTACTCAAGATGATTGGCTTCGATGTCATTCTTGGGATAGACTGGTTAGTCAACTATCATGCCTTTACAGACTGCTTTGATCGCATGGTTTCTTCTACATATCCATAAGGCAGCAATTATATTTTCAAATGTGAGTGGGATGTCCAGGATAAGAGAGCTGGACCAAAGCATCATGGGATATGTGAAGTGACCGCTCATATTTCCAATATTTTCTTGGATGATCATGGTTTGCTTCAAAATAATTTCCCTCGAGTAGTTGATCATTTCAAGGAAGTCTTTCTTGATGTCTTTTTGGGCTTACCTCCTCAGAGAGATATAGATTTCACAATAGATCTTGTTCTGGGAGCAGCTCCATTGTCCATTCCTTCATACGGGATGGCACCTACTAAGCTTCAAGAGCTCAAGACACAGATAGAGGACCTAGAGTCTAAAAGATTTATACAGACTAGTACATCCTCTTGGGGTTTACCCATGATTTTTACTAAGAAGAAAGATGAAACTCTTTGTCTATGTGTGGATTATAGAAGGTTGAACTAGCATACGGTCACGAAACAGTAACCACTTCCTTGGATAGATGATATCTTCGACCAGCTCTGAGGATCAAAGGTGTTCTCTAAGATTGAATTGAGATCAGGTTATCATCATGTGCAATTCCGACCATCTGACATACCTTGTACCACTTTCCATAGCAAATATGGTCTTTATTAGTACCTTTTTATGTAATTAGGTCTTATGAACGCTCCTTCCATTTTCATTTGTTTGATGAATAGGGTTTTCCATACCTATTTGTACTCTTTTGTCATGGTCTTTGTGGACAACATCTTGGTGTATTCTATCACTCATAACAACCATGCCAAACATCTAGAGATAATTATGATTACATTAAGAGAGCACCATCATTATTCCAATATTGATAAATGTGACTTATGGGTCGACAAATTCCACTTCATGGGTCATATTATTTTAGAATTAAGAGTATCAATTGACCTTGAAAAGATTAGTGTTGTAGTTTTCTGGGAGCATCCCAATAATGTTTTTCATATTATGAGTTTCTTGGGTATATCTAGATATCATAGGAGTTTCATATAGGACTTCTCGCGTCTTGATTCACCTCTTACTAGACTTATAAATGAGGGTATTATATTCCTATGTTCAGAAGCATGTGAGAAAGTATTGTAGGAGTTGAAAGGGAGGCTTATCTCAGCACCGATTTTGATTCTTACATAACCTAGTAAAGGTTATATTGTCTTATATAATGCATAAGGAATTGGACTAGGAGCAATATTAATTTAGGAAGACAAAGTCAATATGTACAGATCTTGGTAGTTGAGGCCTCCTGAGAGAAATTTCCCAACGCACGACCTTGAGCTAGCAGTAGATGTCCATGCCTTACGTTGCTGGAGATATTATCTATTGTGTGAGTGTATTGTGGTGTATGCATATCAGAAAAATCATAATGTATATCTTGTATTAGAATGACTTGAGCCTAAGATAGCGAAGATGGGTTGAATATAAATAATATTTTTATTTTGAGGTTGTCTATGTGCCTAGAAAGGTAAATGTGGTCACTGATGCACTGAGTCGAAAAACTCAAACACAGGTCGTGCAGGATACCAGTGATGAATGGAAGTTAATGTCCCTCTTTTCTGAACTTCATCTGAAGTGTCATGATAGTCACTCTTTGTCTTACCTCTCAACCTTAACATTTACCTCTTACCTCCTTGAAAATGTGAATATTATGAAGCTTTAAAATATTAAAGGTTTGGTTCTCCGTGATAGTATATCAAGAGATAACCCACCACAATATTAGTGTATGGATAGAGATGACATCCTACGTCTATGTGGAATTATATGGGTTCCTGCAGATATGAGAGTGGAGTTGATGAAAGGGTCCAATACATCTCGGTTGGTATTTCATCCAGGAATCTAGAAGATGTATTGAGATATGCGATGACAGTATTGGTGGCCTGGAATGAAACATCATATTGTAGGATTTATTACTCGATGTTCAACCTATCAGCAGGTGAAGGAGAAGCACTAGAGACCTGATGTATTATTACAGCCGCTTCCAGTACTGTAATGGAAATGGGAAGATATTTTTATGGATTTATTAGTCGGATTACCTAGGTCGTTGAGGGGTTGAGATGCTATCTGGATAATCATTGACCGAATAACGAAATCATCTCACTTCATTGTTATTCCGGATACTTTATTAGTTGATTAATTGTGAAGACTGTATGTATTTGATATCATATGACTACAAGGGGTTCCACGTACTATCGTTTTAGATAGGGATTCATGTTTTACTTCAGAGTTCTGTAAGGGTTTGCAGAAATATATGGGGAATCAGGTTCTTTGAAGAAAATATTTTCACCCTCAGACTGATAGAAAATTAGAATGAACAATACAGGTTCTAATGGATATGCTCTGAGCATGATTCCTTGATTTTTTATATTCTTAGAAGAAGCATATTACTCTCTTTGAGTTTTCTTATAATAACAGTTTTCAAGCGATGATTAAGATGGATCCTTTTGAAGCCTTATATGGTAGGTCATTCTGTTTTCCCTTGTATTGGCTAGAGGTAGGTGAGTCATCCCTACTTGGTCCTCGTCTCATTCAGGATACTTTAGAACACATTTTACTGATCAAAAAAGTGTATGACTACTTCTTATTCTAGAGAGAAATCTTATGCTTATCATTATCAATGACCTCTTGAGTTTAAGGTTGGGGATCATGTTTGTCTTCAAGTATTTCCCATGCTAGGGAATAGATGGTTATGAAAGCATGGAATATTGTCGCCTCATTACATCGGGCTGTTTGAAATTCTAGAGAGAGTCAGGATGGTAGCCTATCGGTTACTTCTACTTTAGAGTTAATGCACCATGCATGATGTATTTCATGTCTCGCAGCTGCTCCAATATCATAATGACCCATCTCATACCATCGACCCCGAGGAAGTTGAGTTAGATGTCGTTTCTACCTTTGAGGATTATCCACTATGCATCGTTGACCGAAGCACAGAGGTTATATGAGTAAATTGTGTCCCTCTCGTATGGGTGTTATGGAAGAACGACCGAGTACAGGATGAGACTTGGGAAAGGGAAGTCTATGTATGTTCCATGTGGCCAGATTTTTTCTCAGACAGTGTTCCTTTACCCTTTGAAGGAGAACTCAGGGGAAAGTTATTTTAAGGGAGGAATACTGTAAGAACCCAGTTCATCACTCAGGTATGGATACTTTTATATTTGGTATAAATCTTTACATTGGAGCTAATATGGATTCTTAATGAATTAATAAAGGTTCCATGGGTGTTCGAAGCTTTTTTCTGAGCCTGAAACCCATTTTTTTTAGAAAACAGACTCTGCGCACGATTAAGGGTAAATCATGTGGGATTTCGGCACAGTTTATAAAACTGTGTGGATGGTGTTTTTTTGGACAGAGCCACCTCCCATGGTTAGTGCATGGCCATGCGGCCTAACAGTGTGAGTGCCCTTTTTTCATGTAACCATGCATGACTGGTGCAGGGTTTGATCAAACCGTGTGGGGGATGACTTTTCATGCAGAACCATCTCACACGGATTGTGCACGGTTTGAAAAACTGTGAGGGAAAACTATTCATAGACTATTTCTTTGCGTAATTTTCCATTTTCCCATTAATGATATAATTAATTTAGTCGTTCCTCCTTAATCTGAGTTTTTGCAGTATTGACCTATTTCTCTCTCAATTTGGGGTTTTTTCATGATCAAAACTTGGAATCAAGAGATCTATATCATCTGACATATGATCTAGTTTCCGTTCACCACTTTGGATGAATAACAGTAACTAATAGAGTCATATTTAGTCATTCTTCTTCTTTCTCTCTCTCGACCTAGGTATCACCATGTGAGCATTTTTTCACCTTTTCCTAGATCAACTCTGATCTGAGGCAAATAAAGTGATGATACCAGAGGAGGATGATCGAATAACCATGATATTGGCGGTCTTTAACTTATACCTAATGTTCATTGATTTAGTAATGTTTGTGTGGGTCCCAAAAATCCCATCAGGGGTCGTCTCTTAAATTTAAATACCATGCTTATATTTGTTGGAATCATATGGTTATGATCTTTTTAAATATGTGATTAGTTGTTAGTGGTTACAACCCCAACTCAATCCACCTCCTGTAGAAGGTTATCACATAATTGGGTTTTTAGTGTTTTGAAACGTTGGATCCACCATTCGGGTGTTCCCTTGCTTGACCATCCTAAACACGAGCCTTCCTATAATAAATGGTTTTTTGTCAAATGAGGATAGCATAATGGCATGTACCATGTATTCTTACCACTTGACCTGGCTAAGGTAAGTGCTTCAAATGATTATTAAATGTGAAATGTAGGATGGCAAGTATAATAAGTATATAACATGGCCTTATTAAAAGTGATTGACTAAAGGTTACATGTTCGTAGAACCCCTTCTATGTTGATGGAATGTAGTGGAGTGAAACTCAATAATTGAATATGCCTTAATGGTTAACTAACACAAAATAAAATGGTTGCAATGCTACTTGGACTATCCACACTAATGGAATATAAGTCTCGGACCAATAAATAAATGGTTTCAACTCTACTTGACCTAGGAACACTAATGGAAAGAAAGACTTGAACCAAATTAATTATCTCATGATTAAAAAAATTAATCGTAATGGACTAACTCATGCTCTCCTTGGATTATAAGAGAAGAATAACTTGGGTCTCGAGAACCCCATTCCGATTGAAGGATGCAGTTTTCTTAGGTTGATACCCACCTAGAATCTAGTTCTTGTATATTCCATGGATTCCTATTATACTACTTTAGGGCCCCCTTTCATTATTATAGGATACCTCAGATACACTCCTTGGATCCAGCATTGATAAGTAGGGGCCTTGGATACACTCCTTGGAACTAGTCCTTTCTTAGCCTCATTTTACCTTGGATGCACTCATTGGACTCGGTAGGCTCTTTATTAGGGAATGACTTGGATTATGATCCTTAGATTAGACTCTTACACCTTAGCTAGACTCAGATTCTACTGAGTTAGCTTTCCATGAGATTTACATTACCTTGGTTATTACCCTAGAACTCCCTCACTGGATATCATTTTCAGGTTTCCCTGTTATATCTTGAGACCTTCACTACTTATACTATCGCAAGGTGATATCAGTTATGGATATGTCTCATGTGACCTATAAACATTAAATGGTAATTATATAATCAATAAACTGGTTACATGTTCAGACACCAATTGAGGACTGAAGTAGGTAATTGGGTATTTAGTTATTTTTTTACTGTTTGCTTTACTTATATATTCATTCCCCTGAACTACTATATTCTATTACACAAGATGGATGTTATAGACACCGTAGGTGGTGGCTAATTGAGATGTATCTCACGCCCTCTTTGGGAACCATTTGGTACCCGGAGTAGATTATATGACTACAGGTGTTGAAAAAAGGAAGAATAAAGCTTCCAACACTTGATTTGTGATGATGGGATAGAGATTGATAGAAGATGACCGATTTGGATCTCATGATTATTGGATTAGTATTTTTTACTTCCTTTACTTTGTGGAACATGTTATGTCTATTGTCTTGTATCCATGCTTTCCATTTTTCTAGTTACATGACATTTCATCAACATTGTTCAGTTGGTACAATTATGTTTATTCTCATCTATCTGTTGCATCAGTTTTCTTCTGCTGTTTATTTATATTTATTTTGTTGTTTACTATTACTTTATATTCCTTCTATTGTGCTACACTCTACTAATGAGGGCATGGTCTTCCCATGGACACACCCTAGGCCCTCTCTACTAGTCGGAAGCCTCTGGCATTTAGGAAGATGCGCTTAAGGCCATGGGGCTCATCGAGCTCAGGGCACTTGTTAAGTGGCATCTGGGTCCAATTCATCATAGTTTGATTCCATTTAAGATCATTTAGACACATATTATACATTAATATTTCATGTATTTTCAATATTTTTACCCATTTCACTTATAAAAGTGAACCATATATCTTATATTCATAATAATTATTTAGAAATTTTTATAACCATGACCTTCCCAAATACCTTCCTTGTCGTCCTTTACATGTCCTAGAGTTTTAGGTTTCACTAAAATACCAACCTATAAAGATTAAGGTTTAATCCACATGAGGTTTTCTAAAGAAGAGGTATAAATATTAATTGATTGATTTCATATTTATTTAATCTTACACCATCCAACCTTCTATAACCATGAAGATATGATAACATAAGTTTCTTAATTATACTAAAATTTTATTATTTTTATGGTGAAACCCTTTTTTATATGCTTTTAAATCCTATGGGAAATGAAAACGTATCCTGGGAATACGTGTGGACTACCACCTCCACAAAGTGATGTGTTTTGTTATTCATCACCACCACACAAGGATGGTTATTATTCTATAATTAATGTATATATTTTATATTAAATACATAATTATGATTTAATAAAAAATAATATATTACTTACCTTTTTATCCTTTCATCCATTGAAAATTGATTAGATCACTTATGTGTACGTGTGGACTGCCACCTCCACGAAGAGAAGTAATTCATTTTTCAAGTACACTTTTCATGAAATGTTATAAAATTATTTTTAATGTATAAAAAGGATAATTATTTCATGATTAATATTCTAGAGATTATGGTACCATAACCTGTTTGACAGTGTTAAAGCTACCAAAGTTTTTTTGAGATAATGAACCAAACGTCCTCAAAATGTCTGACATAAAGTTAATAAATTTTGTAATTACTTCATAGATATTAAAAAATAAAATAAAAATAATTATTATTAAGTGAATAAATATTAAAAATATTATTAATCAAGTAAATATTAAACATAATTTTATTATATAGGTGTTGAATAATGTATGTGGAAAGTCAAAATCGAGGTAAGATATTTATCCTCTCAATTTCATTTCACCGAGAATCATTCCATGTTCAAACCATGTTTTTTTGTAGTGTATTTACTACCATGTGGATTTATTTTATGATTAATTAACTCAAATTAAATTGTTTTATAAATTATTTTCAAATTCACACTTTCATTTATATTTTTATTTAAAATTTACCAAAGTCTAAAGTGTTTATTCTATAATCTCATTTTTATTTGGGTTTGTTTATGTTTAAATTTAAATTTTAGAAAATTAAATGATATATCACTTTTAAAATCCATATATTTTATTCTCCTATAGTTATATATAATTTATACATGTTTTATTTTCAATTTTTTCTTCTTGGTAGTTAAAATTATCAAGAAAATGTTTTTTCAAGAAAATCTGACTTTATTTCCTCTTTGGTCGATAAAATTTTTATTTCATGTATATATTATTTAAAATGTTTTGAAGAATTTTCTTTTATATGATCAAATTATAATTTAAATTAATTTTAAACCATATTTTAATTTCATTTCAAAATTTTATAAGGAATCTTCTTATCATTTTTTGAACGATGTATTATTAACTTTTTACCAAAATTGTGAAAAACATATATTTTTTATATTTACCAAATGAATGATTTTTTCCTGATTCATAACTATTATTTTATTTAAATAGTAAATTATATGTTTCCATGTTTATTTTAAAGGAACATAATTTTCTCAATTATTTGTAAATTTGTATTTAACATGTTTTTAAAAGAAAAGGATATTTTTCTTAGGTTTTCAAAGAAAGCATTGAATGTTATTTTAAAGGTATTTTCATCTATGAAAATATAATTTGATAATTCTTATGATCTACTGGGGATACACTATAATGATAACATGGACTATATTTATCTGGATGGCTTATGATCATGTTGTTTTAGTTATTTGTTAGGGAAAATATTGAGATTTCATATTTTATTTTTATGATTTGAATGTTTATATTGATTATGTAGTGTGGTGTTATTCATTTATATCATATAATGAATGGATTAGACATAGTAAGTGAAAAGAATGATCTATTATAGACCTAATATGAATTGGTATATCTCATGAGAGAAACTAATTGTCAGAATGTGAACCCTTGTTTAGACCCTTAAAAGTTCATAGCAATAGAGGTTCAAGCATCAAATTTATGTTCACCTAAAATTTGATTAATGATAGTCTTATGAGCTCAGTGTAAAGGCATAGAAAGTTAATCTATTAAGTAGAAATTGGGTCACCCAAAGTTTTTATCTTCCTATGACATTAAGGATGGTCTAGAATGTTGGGGAACTCTCAATAAGGAATTATATAGAAAGGATAATATATAATTATTTACAAAGGAAAGAGGTTGATGGAAATTATGTTATGGGTGATCAATAGTGACATTCCATTTGGTGGATTCCCCCTGAATATAGTAAAGTAGTGTGATCATAAAAATCTGCTATTTTTTTATAAAAGGAATTGGGAACGTACCGTAAATAGGGAATATAAGAATGGAATGGTGAATTCAATTCTTGTAAAGGGGAATTTACTATACATTAGATATTTAAAAAGTGTTAATCATTCTATATTAAAATAATATAAAAAAATTGTTTATTGTATTATTTATACTTATGGTAACATAAAGAATTCATAGTGGTTCAACCTGTGCACATACGATAAAATTTCTAAGAACATTAAATATCTTGGGTTTATTTACTACTTTATGTACTACTCTTTCTTCTATCACCATTGATTATTTTTATATTACCATTTATTATTTCTGTTGAGGTGTGAGAAATATAAACTTAATTTAGTGGGTTTATCATTGTGACTTTCTACTTCGGGTACACTTAGTCTAGGGGATGTGAAGTTCTATAGGTTCGTTTTTTCACTACACATATTTTCATATGAACCTCCGACAAACTATCAATCATAAATATAGTGTTTTTATTGATAATACATGTAATTGGTTTGTTTTGTGGGGGGGTTTATTCCCCAAAAATTTCTATCATAGTGAGTTACATGTTCAAGGTTTAACACATTGGTAGAAGCAGAAACATTACATCAGATGAAGGAAATATATAGATTGAGAAATTTTATGGAATAAATTTTGAATTCTAGAAAATTTAAATTGAATATTATCAGATTTGTAAGAACGTGGAAGTCTTGTTATCTAGGGTAAATATTGTGATAATGTATAAAGATTAATGGACATGTTTGGATATTAAATCTTTATCACTTGTTATAATGTATCTCAAAAGAAATTTTTCTTTCAATATTTTAGAGAGGAAGAAAACAAGGAAATTTGTTAAGCAATTGGTAGATATTTATGAAAAACCAATGTCCCTCAACATGGTTTTCATGTTACGATGGTTTTTTTTAAGATTTATGAAATTAAGACCCATGGAATATCATGTAAATGAATTAAAAATTATTCATGTGAATTTCCAATTAGAAATGGTTACTTTTTCTAATGATATATGGGTGCTTCTACTTTCATATTCACTTTCATAGATATGGGGTGCAATGGTTACTGCAGTTAGTAACTCCAGTGGGAAGAGTAATCTATTATTTTATGGTAACTATAACATAGTATTGAATTGATAACTAAGGTGGTGTGGTTTTCATGTATTTATTTGAAGTTCCATTAATATATATGTAATGGGACGGTAACCCCATCCGAAATATAAAAACAACCCAATAGAATAAAAATAATTGTAAATAATTCAAAATTAATTCATCTAGTATTGGTCCAACCAACAATAAATCTTGTAAAAAATGACATATTAATAAGGACTATAAGAGTTTAAAGGAGTACACTAAAAGGCCTCAATATCTAGTTGTTTAGATTCCATTAATACAATGGAATAAGTCAATGTTTAACAACTAAGAATGAATACTCTAGTAGAATCTTGGGTGATTAAATTTGGTTTATCATATCATTCAATGGGTGATCAAAAGTGAATTATCAATAATATTTCTAGGAAGTTTGGGAAAGTCCATATGGTGGATGGTAAAGCCTTGTATATTGTTGGAAAAACAGATATTCACATTCAAATGAATAATGGAAGATTCTTTAAGTTAATATAAATTTTTTATTAATTTTTTCATAGAAAAAATCTAATTTCCACTAGGTAACATGATGATATATGATATGGGACTAGAATTGCATATGGGGTTTGGAAATTTATCCAAGGATCAATTATAGGTTCACAAAGAGTAAAGGATATTCCATTTGCAATATTAAAATATAAATTGGATGGTTGTTTTCAGAAGTAAAATTTTTATGATTTAAATGTATGGAAATGTAGGTTCATTCACCATAGTGAAAAGAACATGAATGTTTATAAGGATAAGGTTATACTAAATCTTGATCACACCAAAATTGAAATGTGTTAAATTTATTTTTTGGGAAAGATAAAAAGAGTTTCTTTCAACTTATATGATTAGAGTACTAGGAATAGGATCTTGGATCTTGTACACTAAGATGTTTGGGTAACTGTCCTTGTTTAGTTATATGGTGGTTTCCTCTAATTTCTCACATTAATTGATGATGAAAATAGAAAACTAGGGATTTATTTCTTGAAACCTAAGACTAATGTATTTTAGGTTTACTTAGTGGAAATCATCACCATAAAGGGAACGTGTTTATAAGTTGAAATGCATATCAACAAAAAATGACATTGAGTACATCAAATGACCATTATGAAATTTCTGGAAGAGGGAATAAGACCTGATATGATGGTTCCTTGAACACCACAACATAATGGAGTGACTTAAAGAATGAATTTTACTTTTCTAAAGAGATATTAAAGTATAAAGTTTCACTCCATAATGACTAAGTCAATTTGGATATAGAAAATCAAAACTATAATATATTTCATTAATAGAAGTCCAACATCATCAATTGGGAAGGAACTTTATAGAGGAACTATATTCTATAAAATTATCATAATTTCAATATATTTACATGTTTTGTAGTTTAGAGTATATACTTTTAAATACAAAGGACTATGACAAAATTCAATCCAAATCCAAAATATTCTTTTTTCATGCCTATGGAGATGCAAAATTTGGATATCGCTTGTGGGTTGGTGAAAGGTAAATGATCATTAGAATTAGGGGTTTTGTACTTGATGATAAAACTATACATAAATATTAGAACTTAGTAGATAAATAAGTTAAAAGAGAATCCACTATTGAAGTCTAAGTTGATCAGAATACCAGTAATTCAAAAAAACTAGAGAACTCAGTTGTAAGTGCTCGAGGCACCAGAATTCTAGAATCATGAATATAAGTAGGTCCATAAAGTTAAATATTAGGTAAATATCAAGTGGTAGAACCATATTTACATACCATAGAAGTACGATTATCGGATTTCCAGGTACCAACAAAAAATATTGAGCTAAGTAGTTTTATGTGGCTCTATTTTAATATATCTTCACCACATAATTTTGATCATATTTGATGATTTTCTATGTATAAATAAGTTAATTAGGATAATTTATGGTCTTTTTCTAAAATAATATTTCTTTGAATATTTCATTGATATAATATATTTTTTGTTCATAATTTTTAAAATGATCCTTAGTTTTATTTTATTATATATTAGGATCAAATGATTTCTTATTTACAAAATTTAACTGAAATAATAATTTTTGAGAAACACTTGATGATGTTGAAATTAATTTTTTTCACTTCAATGAATTTCATTTGAAATTTTCTTCTCGGTCTGTTAATTGATTTTATGTTCTTAAAATTCCATGTTTTGTAAATATCTTTTTTGGAATTATTTTTACATTTTTTATTGAGTGAAGATTCATGAAATAAATTATTGCGGACTTTTTTGATAGAATTTTACATTTAATATAGATATTAAATGTTAATTTATCTGTAGCAATGTATGTTTTTTGGATTTATTTTCTTAAGATAAATTTTTGAGGACACATAAAGAGATTTTTCTTATTACTGTGTAAGTGAAAATTTCAAACAACTACCTCTTTGTTAGATTATTTGGGTGTTGTGTGAGAATAATTTAAACCTCTCAAGTTAAATTCATACTTGTAAGATAATCCTAAAGTTGTGTAAGAGAAAATTTACCATGTTTAATAATATATTTCTCACTTGGTGACTATGAATTGAGATTAACCTTATCTAAATTAGGTTGAAACCTAATTCAATAGTGGCTGATGTAAAATGGAGAGTCGAGGAGGAGAAAGGTGGTCATTGTGGATTGATGAAGAATATTTATGGGCTTGAAAAATTGATACAAAACCAAGATCCTAAGTTGGGGGGAATCTAGATTATGTGATAAGAAGAATCAAACTGAGTTTAGTTTGATGATCTGTGTGATTGGAGAAGATGAATCGGTTTCAATTGAATATGAAGAAGTGGTGTAAATCAGAATTGATGAGTAGTTGACCTAGCCTTAACCCTTAAAAATTAGAGAATCTCAGCCGAACATTGACACCGAAAAATTAGAATTAAGGATTTTGAGTCACATCAATGTTGATGAATGAATATTTTATGTTGACAAAGAATTAAGATGATCCTTTCTCAAATGGGTTATTGAGGATGAACTACATTTGAAAGAATCACATCAAATTTGTGCTCAATGTGGTTCAATTTGGATCTCATATTTTGGAAAAAGTTTCACCGTCGATAAAGTTATGATTTCAAATTTCATGAAATCGTTTAAGGCCATATTAGATCGTTATATAAATATTATTGTAGATGATTCCTTCCATTAATAATTAAAACCCTATCTTAATGTACAAATAATAATGAAGTTATTATAATTGAGGGTGACTAGAGTCATACACTAAAATATTGAAACCAAGGGATTCTAAATAATCATGAACCCATATTTCAAACTAGGATGATGATGTATCCATATATGGATTGGAGTTCAGTTGAACCAAGAATGATTTGATCTTGATCGTATGGAATCTTTATATAATGAATATGATTAGGGTGAGTATTTTAGATGATTAAGACCAAATTTATTTTACCAAGTCACAGGTAGCTCCATATGTAGGCTTGATTTAGGAATGATGAGGCCTTATCTTATGTAATACTATATTAATGTATGTTTGGTTAAATGTTAAGAAGGTTCTTGATAAAATGATTGTGATATTTTGAAGGTTTCAGTGATGGGTGGAGCTCCTAGTCACTCGAACTCTATGTCAAGGGAGAATTGGGTGTTCTATATAAAGAAATGCCAATTTCAACATCTAGTATTGATATATGGAAGAAATATTAAGCAATTATTGCTCCTCTATAAGTGGTAGAGTTTGTTGAAGAATTTTATTTGAGTGGTGTGGGAAGTTACAGAAGTACAAAGGTAGTAAAGACAATCAATTATGATTTTTTTTTGAATCTAGTTAAATAATTCTGTGATTCAACAGGAAAAAATCAAAAAGGGGAAGAAACGAACATTTAGAGGAGGTACATTTTTTCAAAAACACATCATATTACTTCAAAGAAACTCTAAAGGAGAGTTGAATATATTTTTTGACTTGTTAGCGGGATTTCAATGAGGGAAGAAAGTTTATGATGAAGTGGGGAGAGAAATATTTCAACTTAACAGAGAAGAATCTTTATCTATCTCTTTTATTTTCCTTCTGGTATATATCTACATCATTTTTTGTGTGATTTTCTTGAACTAAAAATGAATGGATAATTCTTTTCTTGGGGAATAAATTTTTTTGGTTCATTCTTTACTTCTTCATGTTATTTTTCATAAATACTATGTGTGACTCTTACATTTTGTTTTAAAAAATATCCCAATATTTTTAAAATTAAATTATCATGAAATTCCTTTAAACTAATTTGAAAATTGATTAATCTTGAAAGTGGAGAGCTATTAATAATAATCATTCTACAGGTAAATCTCTTGGTGAAAGAGATTTACCAAATCAATTTATAGATGAATGAGAAAATTAACTTTTTTTGAATGAAGAGAATCATTTTAAATGATGTAATTGAAATTCTCTTGGTACTTTTGCATTGATTTTATTTGTTCTGGTCATACTTTATGAATTTTATTCTTATCTCATATTATTTGAATCACTTATTATTTATATTTTTTTATAAATTAAAAAATATTTTAAAAATAATCTATTAATTTTTTATGTTTTTAATTTTTTCAAAAAAAACCCTTGAATCATTTACTGCCTTCCCTTGGGTTTGACCGTAGTTTATACTATTTTAGTGTATTGTAGGATATATAAATAAAACATTTATGGACATGATGACCTCTGGAAATGTTCATATTTTAGAACTATTTCTTGGAAAGGGTGTCATTGGGTGTCTTAGTTATTTCTTAAAACTTGTGTGTGCTTGAGCTTTAAATCCATATTGAAATTTTCTACACGATTCTATTGAATTTAATAGAAATTTATTGTTGTTGTTTATGAATTATTTCATTTTTAAAAATAAAATATTTTAAAGAGTATTTTACTCATCATAATGAGTTCTACTATGATTATTGTGGTTACTAAGGACATACTGCTTTGAATTATGCCTACAGCTTGCCACAAAACTTATACCATTTTGGGGACAAAAAAAAATTGTGAACTAGAACCTAAAAACCTTTCACAACTAGAAAAATTATAATGTAAATAAATTCCATGTTTGACCAATACTAGGAAGATTAAAATAGAGTTTTAAAATAATGTTCTCATGACCTTGTAATTTAATTTAAAAAGTCCCAAAATTAATTTTGGGAATTACACGTGAAAATTAAAAACTTTGGGTGAATTTAAAATAAGAAATGAAAATGAATTTTGTGATTTTTAGAATAAGATTGAAGAGGAAAATAAAAATGATGGTCTAGTGGAAGGTGAGAATAAATCTAAAGAGAAATTTATTGATTGGGATAATTATTAATTTATATAAGAACGAATTTAAATAATAAAAATGCATGAAGTAAGAAATAGTTATTTTAAATTTTATAATGCCCTGAAGGAAAAATAGTTTAACGTTTGTTAGAAATAATTGGAGGAATTTTTAAATGGTTTTACCATACTTTCCATGAATACTCATTTTGAAAATTTTTAATGTTATATTAGTTTTTGGTATGAGATATATTGGTTTGAGGATAATTATTTATATGTGGTTTTGAACTCTAAAAAACATTAAACCTATTTTATTGAAATGATAAGAAGTGATATTGAACTGAACATTGGTGAACGTTTTGAAGAGGGAAACAATAAGGAATTAAATGATTTTTTAAATTTTCAAACTATTGAAAAATGTTGTATTCTCTATTTTAAAAATTAGAACCCTATAATTTTTAATTTTGTTACTAAAGAAGTTGTTTAGGGGTAAAAATTTTGGAAAGATATTTTTATGAACAGTACCTCCTTTATTGGCACATTAATAATACTGCTAAGGCATTGTTTATTGAAATGGAAAATAGTGTTGTTAATATAGGAGGATATTGTTTTAAATTGAATTCACTTGAATTTTATTTTCTTGAAACCGTACATAATATTTTCTCCACTAAAATGGAATTGAAACACTTAAATATTTATTTGATGGATGAAGTATTATAATTTAAACATAAAATAAGGGTTGGGAATACACCTCGAAACATAAACAGAAATAATTTTTAAAAAATGGTGGTTGATGATTTTCTATTTTATGATGAGGATTTTTTAAGAAGATTGTAGTTCTATAAGATCTGGGATTATGGATAAAAAAGTTAATTATTATTTATTTTTCAATGTCTTTTTCATATAATTTGGGTACTGATTGTAATCTAGTAGTTCAAAATTACCTGAAAGATAAAAATATTGTGATTTATAATGGTTTTAATTATTTACATAGCACTATTGATAACCCTCTTCATAAGCTTACTTTTCTAAACTCAGAAAATTTCTCCATTATCTTAGAAAATTTTGAAGTTAAAAATAATCTAGGAATATGTGACGTTAATTATACAACCTTATAATAATATGGCTCTTTTCTATCCATTAAAGGGAGATTTGAAAGTGAAAAATATGAATAAATCCAAAAGTGGACAGCATTCCAAGAAACAGTAATTTTGATGTTTTTATATTACTAAACTTAAGTATTTCATGGAAGATATGGAAGGATATAAATACTTTACAATTAAGTCTAAGTGTTTTGAAATTACTAAAAAAGTTTACTTGAGTGATGATCCTTTTTCCCAAGTGGGAGACTTCTTCGATCAGTCACTTGATAATAAAGAGTACCTATTAGGTATTTTTATATTTGTTAAGAATTTTGAGTATGATTTTAGAATTCATGGTTCCCACAAATATCAATTATATATTAAAAATTCATGGAAAGGGAATATTTTGTGGTTTATGGATAAAAAAACAAACCCAACTAGTGAATTTATATAGTTTCTATGGGTGTTTGGATTAAGATTAAAAACATAGTGTTTTTGGGTAGGAAACCAAAGGTTTTTATTTTATATTGTTTTTTTCTTTCATTTGAATGAAATAATATTCACTATTTTTCTTTATGCTACCTCACTTGATTTTTTGCTTCCATTTTTACCTAATCATGTTATTGTAAAGTATACCTTTTTGGTTCTAAATATTCATTTTTATATACTCTTACCTTTAACAGACTCATATTGTTTTATTTGTAATGTGTATGGTTTTCATATTACTTCATTATTTTATTGGAAGGTGTTGTCATAGGGGTCCAAGTGGAGCATGTAATACTAAAGGAGGGATTATAATAAGTTGAGTAGTTAGTAGTTAAATTTAAATTATTAGAGGAGTATCTTTTTAAGTATTCTCATTCGGTCTTGAAAATGCTTAGGTCTTGAAAATTTTTATAATTGTTTCAGTTGTTTCATGCTACCCAATTTTTTTTAATTTTTATTAAAAAATCCATGATTGGATTTTATGTGTGGGGTAATTCCCTCCACCATTTAAAATTTATTGATATCTATTTTTTAATTCTTAGTGATATGAATGATCTTTTGTGTTTTTTTTGAGAATATTTATTGAACATCTTGGGCTATAATTTCGAAAATAACTGCTAAACAAGTTTTTGTTTGATCTTAGTATTATATATTTGTTTTGTGTCATTGTGATAAAAATATATATATTTAAATTATATTTGGTGAAATTGTTTTAAATTTTGGAAAACATTATTTTTGAACCTTTATATTACCCTTGTACATGTCATTGAACTACATAATTAAAAATATGTTTTTAATCAAATGATTAATTGTTTTCTATCACATTGAGGTTCAAATATGAGGACATTTTTTGGAATTTAATTGTGGGGGTGGGGGAGTTATTAAATGAGATAAATTGTAATTTATCATATAACCCACCAAAAAAACCCAAATTGTTTTTGAAAATTATGAGTTTTTAAAAATCATTTATAAAAAAATCAAAGATGTCAATTTCCTCAATTTTTAAAGTTCTAATGCCACTTTGAGGATATTAATCTCTATTACTCCATGGATTTAATTGGGTGCACCATTTCCTGCCCTCTTGAAATCGTTTGTTCTTGGTCAGATTTTCAGAGAATTTTATACAATAACCATTGAATTTAAAACCTATTGATTAAATAAAACTTATAATAAATGCATTTAAATGGGCTATTAAATGAAAATCATAATTTTTTTTGATCCTATATTCCATAATTATTTAAGTTGTTTAATAAGTTATTTATGATACTTTTTAATTATTAATTTATATCATCCAAATATAGAATATAATTATTATGTCTTTTAATTATGTGTGTTATCTCTCCTTGAGATAAAGAAAAGTTTGGGAATTTTAGTAAAATAAATATTGATGTTTATTTAATTGAGTTCAATATTTTCGAAAAAATAATATTTATCATAAAATATTAATTAAATATTTCACTGAAACTGTTTAGTTTTATGAGGGAATTAAAATAATTTTTTAAGAAGATCCATTAAGGAAAATAATTTTTATTAATCAATTTTTTTTGGAATTTATATTTTTTATTTTTAGTTTTATTTTTGATCATTTATTTTAACTAAAGGATTACTTGAGGGAAATCAATTTATACGTGTGTGAAAATTTCAAGTGGCACTATGTTTATATATGTTTGGAACATAATTTTAGTAATTTTTTATGATTCTATTTTTCTAAACAATTTAAGTAAAGGAAATTTATTATCTTTTTCTAAAATAATATTTTTTTAGTGATACATTAATATTGTGGGTTTTTTTGTGTGAAGTTTTTGAAATTATCCTTTATAACATCCCAACATTTTAAAATAGGAACATAAAGTTCAATAAAATTTATGAAATCAGAAGAATAATATAATAAAATATAACATCCTTAGAATTTGAGATATATTTCTTTCTAAATAAAATCAATCTCTTCGATATCTTACGATGCATGAAAAATTATGTTTAAACAAAACAAAACACTTTATTAAAATATTATTCATCAAACATGACCATTATAACATAACCATTAAGTTTTTGAGTATAAATAGGACTAAATAAATTATGGAACTTATATTTGTTACACATGTATAAAATAAATTCAATGGTTATATATTTATTAGAAATAAAATAAGAACCATTTAAAAGAGAAAGATGTGTTTTTAGAAAAAACTGTATTTTTTAAAATATCGGATAAGTTTCACTTTGCGTAAATAATTTAAAATTAATTTTATAACTTTTATAAAATTTAATTAAAAAAATAAACATAATTTTTGACATCAACATTTCAAAAAAATCTTCAAGAAATTTTTTGGTAATTTTCTAAAAAGATTATTTTTTTATGAATAGTGAAAAATACTAAATTTTATTTGAAAACATCATTTTTGTTTAAATTATTTATAAATATATATAATATTTGAAATTTTTTTCAAAGTATAATAAGTTAAATTTTATTTAAATTTAACTAATTTAGTTCATTAGAATCAATTTTATATTAAATTTTGGTATTAAAACATTCTATACTTGTAAATTTTCTCTTTGGAAATCTACATGTCCATCACGTCTGTAGGTATAATTTTGAGTTTTATTATGCTAATTATTTCAATTGAATTTAAAAAATGGATTCCATATTTGTAATAAAAATAATTTATATTATATAAGGAGTTAAATTTAATTTTCTACCATTATGAAAAGTAAAAACAGTAAAAATTAATTATCACAATTAAGGTAAAAATAAGATTACTGGGGGTTAAACTACAAATATATGGGTTAAAATTACCTAAAAACTTTTTAAAACAGATTATATGGACATATATATAACCTTTAATCTATATTGTGTAATAATGGCCCATTTTAGAGTCTTTTCTCGAGATAAAAATGTGGGTAAAATTGATTATTTTTAAAAATTCAAAGTGTGTCCTCTCCCCCACTTATAAAAGGCCACCCCATATCTTCACTTATTCATAATCCAAAAGCCATTTGGTTTGGTAAATAATGACACAAATATATTCATTATATCCCTAAAAACATCCAAGATAAAATTTTATATCATAAAAATCATCTAGAAAGGCATTATGTTAAACCTAAAGTGGTTGCTCGAAGAAGATGTAATGTTTTTACTATAAGTTTCAATTTTACTTCTTCTTCTAACTCCTTTTAATATTTTCCAACTGTGAAAAAATATATAAACCTTATATATTATATAATGATATTTTATTATTTTAACATCATAAACTATATCCATCTCTAATTTCATTAAATGGAAAATGAAATCATCGATCGTGTGTATGGGGGACTGCCACCTCGCGAACCGATGTAGTTTGTTTTCAAACACCACCTTTCAAGGATGGATTTAATGATGGATTTAACATATATATATATATATATATATATGAAATTAAATATATTATTATAATTTTTTAATTATAATATCACATATACCTTTTTACTTTCCTTTCTATGAGGGATATCATAATATAGCTCATGTGTACGGTCGACTTTGGTCTTTTGAAACGATGTGATTCAATTTTCATTTACACTTTAAATGGAAGGTAGTGATAATTAAAGTTAATGAATATATATTATATTTATTATAAAACCATTATTATTGAAATATAATATCACATCTAACGTATTAACTTCCAATCCACTGGAAAACAATAATATCGCTCATGCATACGTGGGGACTACCGCCTCCACGTAGCGATGTGAAATGTTTTTCATTTAATTTTTAAATAGATAGTAATAATAATGGATTTTATCAATATAAATTATATATATAAAATAATAATTATTCTATAAATTTTAATTAATATTTTCTATGTTTTCATTCCATATTTTGATAAATAATGGAAACAATGTTCATGCGTATGTACGATATACCGTCTCCATGAATGATATAATCCATTTTATATCTCTAACTTGTATAGATTACTCTAAATAAAAATATAATTAATATATATTATATTTATATCATTTTTTACATTCTTTATGTGATTTAACCATAATAATATTAAAATTAACAAAATTACTAAACCAAAAAATACATGAAAAACCATACAGTTGTCACCCAAAAAAGTGATTTTAATAAAGAATTTCTAATAAATGAGTGGTAAAATAATATAAGTAAATCATATATGGTATGAGGTATATTATTCTGTTTAATTAATATATATTTAATAAAAAAATTATTATATAGTATTTTCAAACATATACAAAGAAATTCTTATAAGAGGTAAGGATTTCTCATCTCACTTTTACTTCTGTGAGACATACGTCATATTAAATACTTATTCCTTTTTGTGGTTTATATAATACCCATTTTGATATTTCATATCATTAATAAATTTATATTTATGGTATTTAAAGTTTTATTTGAATTTATTTATTTTATGAGACTTATGATTCAATAGATACTAAGTTTTATGGGTTTATTTCACAATCTCATTATTATTAGAAATTGTTTGTGTTTAAGTCTCCCTTAGGGTAATTTTTCATATTACTATAATAAAATTAATATATTATATTCTTCTAATTTTATTAATGAACTTTTTCAAGTAATATTACCATTCTTCCACTCATTGGTACTTAAAATTATTGAAAAATAATTTTAGGAAAATCTGACTTTATTTCTCTATTCGATCGAAAATAATTTTTCCACAAAATCTTTGTTTTCTACAAATGATTCCAAAAAATGTTTTTATCATTTCACAAATAATATATTAAATAATTTTTTACTCGTTTTAACTATTCAAAAAAAAATTAACGGAATATTCATGTCATTTTCAAAGCAATGCATGTTTGGCTTTTACAAAAAATTTAAAAGGAATCTATGTTTTAACATATAATACATGAATGGAATTTTACACCATCATGAAAACTCCATGTTTTAAATAGTATTTTACAAGTTTTATAATTTTATTTTAAAAGAAAATTATTTTCAAAATATTTTTTGGACTTTTATTTTTAAAAATATTTTCAAAGTGAAAAGGTTATTTTCCTCAAAAACAAATTAATGACGTTTTAATAGTATTTCTATTCATCAATAACATAAAACCATTATTGTAATTATAATAAAATGGGGTTATATTACATTGATACCATCCTTTTTATGGTTTATAATTAGTTTGACTGGGGGTGTACAGTTTTATAACCATTCACCATATTATTGTAGACGATTCAAAGTTATGTTTATTGATTTGGGTAAGTAGTAAATATCATATGTTAGTTTTTAAATATAAATGTTTACATTGATTATTTTCTACCCCTTTAATATTAGTAATTAATTGGAATTATTAAGTTATGGGTGAGTCCTAGAATTACATATCCCTTTGATGCATACGTAGGTCTTATTAGACAAATTTTCATGGGTATTTGGATGAGGAATTATCTATTTATGTAATATGTCTTGGAATGAGTCCTTGATGGTAAGAAATATTGACATGATGCTTGGATGGTATGTATAAGATATTTTACATTATTTATTACATCATTATGAGTTCATTAACAGATATTCCGTGGGATTATTTTATTATTTAGATTATTCATGGTTAAGTTTAAAGCTCATGTGATTATTTATATGACATTATTTGATAATCACTTATTCTTGCCATAATATGATCAAGTTATTGATTAAATAGAATGTGTTTCAGTTATTTACTTTCACATATTTATTATTCCTTATTTATTCATAGCCTCTTTTTTACACATACCCTTAATAATCATCTGAGCTCACCCATTTATTATGATATATTGTTTCTAGGATATCATGATGTGTTTTGTGATTTATATGTAAGGATATGCTAATTTAAATAATGGAAATATAAAAGAAAATTATTTTTGTATTTTATGTTTTAAAATATACTACGAATTTCATGTATGTATATATTTTACCAATACTGTTAAACTATTCAGTACTTTGATATGTGATTGCTTGTATATTGTGTCAATGTAATAAAGTAACCACCGACCCAGGGCTACTGAGGTTGGGGTTGGTACAAATGGTATCAGATGGATTTTAGTAGAAACCTTGATAACTATATTTAGTAAAACATATATTTGGTAACATACCCTAAGATAGACATATATGATAAGTAAATAATAACATCTTAATGTTTTGGTGAGGAAGTGATTATGTGGTTTTTCCTAGAATTACATCCTTTTCTAGATACTAAAAGTGAATTTGGTTCTGGAAAAAATTTACTTAGGGGTGATAACTATAAAAATGTTTCATTGGTCATCACCTACTGTATGAAAATGAGACTTACTATAAACTTTTTTTAACACTATCTGGTGATATTCTTAGCATAATTCTAATATTATTTAAAAACCATTATAAAGGATTTTCAAATAATTTTATCCCCAAAGAAACCATATTTATGATTATGAGATTATCAATGCATTAATTTTTTTAATTTATTTTATGTGTTTCACTTGTTGTGTTATTATATATTATATTTCATAATTTTATGATCTAATCTAGTGTATATCATTATTTAGAAATGAAGCTTAATGAAAGGAATGGAACCATGTAAATGCATGTACTCCATGTAGGGATTTCCCTCCTAGGAAAGGTAATGAAGTTGGAGCTGGAGTTATAGCTGGAGCTGATCAAATTATAACCATATTGGGGTAGATTACTAGGTTATAAGTAATAACCTTTATTATATGTAGCATCTTTCTAATCCACCA
Organism: Viscum album; assembly: GCA_963277665.1. Lineage (NCBI taxonomy): Eukaryota > Viridiplantae > Streptophyta > Magnoliopsida > Santalales > Viscaceae > Viscum > Viscum album. The sequence continues at coordinate 1,462,638,178 of OY728139.1, forward strand.
TACAGTGTAACAATGTTACACTACTTCATGTGTCAACATTGTACATCATTAAATGGGTCCACAAATCTATTTTTAGCTAACTAATATATAAATTCTTTATTGAATATATTTCTCACTCCGAGAAGTAGTGAAAGAGATAATGTTTTCATGGCATTATATAATCTCTCATAAGATCTGGATCAATAGTGGTTATTAATTCAAAACACTAGGGATTAAGAATAAAAAACAAGAATGAAATTGAAGTATTTCATAGTCCTCTTCTTGGAAAAATATTTTCCTCATGAGTGATGAGTGGAAATGGAAATATAGTTTTTGAGTATATGATATAAATAAGGGAAAAGTTTTTCTATGTATGAATCCAACTTTACAAGGTTAGTAATGCATGTTGCAGACTATGTACATAATATAAAGAGAATGATTGATTGTTTCTTTGATGGGATTAATCCAATACTACAAAGGTCACTAGCCACCCAAACATTCTAATAATACAAGAACATAATATCATGTGATATCAATATGGAGAAATAATTTTCTATGTCTTATGGATTCAAAGGTAAGTAGGATAATAATAGGGTGGTAAAGAAGAAAAGATAAAGGGAAGAAGAGAAAAAATGATTTTCTCACATGTGATACTTATGGAAATAATTTCCTTGGTACAATACTAAAAGAAAAATGAGTTTGGTTCAACTGTGGATGAAAAGGCCATAATTATCATTAATTTAATGGTAAGGGAGAATCCCTCGAAGTACAATGTTTCAACTGTAAGGAGATATGGCTTTATTCCAATCAATTCCTCAAGAATCAATGGAATATACCACATGACAAGCTAAGGGGTCATGTTCAGACTTATGTTATTGATACAACATAAGTGGGATGATTAATATGTTTGTGTATTTGGATCCAATAAATATGTTTTAAAATTATTTTATTAATGATATTCTCAATATTAAAATAATGAAATTTATAAGGTTTGTATTGATGTAATATTTCATAGGATTTAAATTCATGGGTTGAATGTTACCAAGAAAAGTGATTTAGTTTCATGTTGATATATTTATAAAAAAATTATTAAGGGAAGATAAACATTAATATATAATTTATGTTGAGATAATAATAAAATTGATATATTTATTGGATAGTATTGGTGACCTTGAGACCAGTTAGTAATTTTATGGTTTATGATAACTTTTCTAGATTTTACTATATGTTTGGATTCATGGAATATATTCAAAAATTAAGATTTTATTTTTTGAAGCATGAATTTTTTTCATTAAGGTTTTATAGTGATCAAGGCATTCTCATATTTTTATTGTGGCATGAAGATACACTTTATATTATTTAGGGGAATATAATGTTGATTTAATAACCTTCCATAAAAATTTATAGACTTGAATTTGGAGATACATATTTTGGATGAGTATTAATGTTAAATATATATGTAATGGATTATGTTTAACTTTGGGTTTTATTGAAAAATGTGTTAGCACCATTTTTATTTTGAGAGATATCTATAGATATGAGGAATGACTTGGCATTCTGGTGATCGGTTAAATATGCTTCGGGCATAAAAATCCAATAAGGATATTCATTTCTTAGACTAGGAAATGAAATAAGAATTGACATAAGAACAAAAAAATGATGCAATTTTACCTATGAAATAGAAATATATCAATTAATTACATTTTTATATGTTCTCAATCTTAATAATAAAATAATTACTCAACTCTAAGAAAAGGATCTTGAAAAAAAATTTATTCTAGTAACTTCATTTCTAATTAATCAATCTCTCCCATAACTCATCACAAAATTATTTTTTTATAATTTTTTCCATTATATTTACCATTCACCATATTGTGATCAATTACCTTTATCACCCTCTATCGCTATTTGGACATTATTCTTTACTTCCATGTCAATATCTTCATTTCCCAACTATGTTATCCTACTTGGAATCCAATTTATGTGATTATTATAGATGACCTTAGTAGTTACCATTATCTCTTATAAATATGATTTTTAATTAATACTTATCAAGATGTGATAATTCAATAATGGAATTTTAAAATTTCAAACCCATGATTGTTGATATTGAGATTAAATTGGGAGGATGCAATTTATTTAAGGGGGTGAAATATAACACCCCACGATTTTAAAATAGGAACATCATGTTTGATAGTGTGTATGGAATGAAACAAAAAGAATAGAAGAAAATATAACACCCTAATAATTTCATATATTTTTATTTTAAAATAAATTCTATCTCTTCGATGGATTCCAATGCACACAACACTAGATTTAAACAAAACACGACACTCTATTAAAATATTATTTTTAAAAATTTCTCTTATAAACTAGTCATTATGTTAGAGTGTATTAATAAGAATAACTAAATTATGTAAATTATATGGTTTAAACATGTATAAAAAATATTAAATGATTATCTATTTATCAAATATAAAATAATAACCATTTGAAAGAGAAAGAAACTTTTTATGAAAAACTATACTTTTTAGAATGACGGATTAGTCGCACGTTGCATAGATAATTTAAAATTAATTTTTTCAAATTTTAGAAGCATTATTTGAAAAATTAAACATCATGGTTTAAATATACATGTAAAAATTATCTTTGGGTGAATATTTTATAATTTTATGAAAAGATTAATTTTATGATGAAAAGTGAAAAATACTAGATTTTAATTGAAAATATCATTTTTATTTAAATTAATTATAAAGTTAAATTGTAATTTAAATTTATTTTAAAGAAATATTATTTCAATTAAATTTATATTTAACTAATTTGTTTTATTAGAATCAATTTCATATTGAATTTATTTATTAAAATGTTCTATACTTATGTGAATTTTCTCTATGGAAACCCGCTTTTTCTTCACATCTATGGGTATAATTTTAAATTAGATTCTAATGCTTTTATAAATTTAATTTTGAAAAATTGATTATATATTTTTAATAAGTATAATTTATATTATATAATATGTTAAAATTAATTTTAAAACATTACAAATAGAAAAAACAGAAAAAATTAATTATCATGATTGAGGTAAAAATAGGTTTATAGGGGTTAAACTAAAAATATATGGGTTAAAATGACCTACCTACTTTTTAAAACTCATTTTCTAGAAATATTGTATCCCTATTTATAAAAACCCATTTTGAGTCTTTTTTCTTGATAAAAATATGGGTGTAATTGATTCGTTTCATAAATACCTAGCAGGTCCTCTCTTTATCTTATAAAAAGCCACCCCCTCTCATCCCCTCTTCACACTCACAAATTTATTTTTTCATCCAATAACTAACAACATATCCTCCTTAAATATCTCCCCAAATACTAGAGTACTTTGTTAGATCATAAATCTAATATTGAAATTATTTTAGGTTAAACGGAAAGAGGTTTCTTAAAGAGGAGGTAATGTTTTTAACTATGTGTTTCCATTTTACTTCTTCTTATAACACCTTATAATATTTTAAAACTATGCCCAAATAATAACAAAATCATATCTTATATATGGATATGTTATTATGTTAATTTCATAACCAATATCTATCTCCACTTACATCAAATGGAAAGTGGAACCGGCAATCGTGTGTAAGGCGGACTACCGTTACGCGAACCAATGTAGTTCATTTTCCATCACCACATTTTAAGGATTGATTTGGTGATTTATATAACATATATACATTATATTTATGATATAATTATAATTATTGAGTTATAATATCACATATACTTTCCTAACTTCTTTTTTATGAGAGATATGATAACGTTGCTCATGTGTACGACAGACTACCGCCTCACGAAGCGATATGATTCATTTTTCACTTACACATTACATTGAAGGAAGTAAAGATAAAATTTAATTAATATATGTGATATTTATGATATAATAGTACTATTATAAATATAATATAACATATAACTTCTAATATTCTAATCCATTAGAAAACAATAACATCACTCGTGTGTATGTCTGGACTATCGTCTCCACATAGCGATGTGAAATGTTTTTCAGTTATTTTTACATGGATGGTAATAAGGATATATTTTATTAATATAAATTATATATATAAAATAATAATTATTCTTTGAATTTTAATTAATTTTTATTTATATTTCATTCAATCCATCGATCAACATGGAAACAAAGATCATGCGTACGTACAACCTACCATATCCATGAACAGTGTAATCCATTTTTATCTATAACTTTTACATTTTGTTATTAATAAATATATAATTAATATATATTATATTTATATCATGGTTAAAATTATATAGATTATTTATCCATTATCAAATTAAATAGACCAAAATTGTTGAACCAAAACATACATGAAAAATGAATCAATTATCATCTAAAGGATTTATTTTAACAAAGAATTCATTACAAATGAGTGATAAAAGAATATAAATAAATAATATATGGTATAATGTATATTATTATGGTTCTTTAATATATTTTTAATAAACCTATATTTATTATACATGATTTTCTAACACATACAAAGGAATTTGAACAAGTGGTAAGGGTTTCTCATCTAACTTTGACTTATGTGAGACATACACCATATTCACCACTTATTACTTTGTGTGGTTTATATATTTTACCATTTGATATTTCATATCATGAATATATTTATCTTAATGGTATTTAAATTTTCAATTGAACTTATTTCTTTCATGGGTCTTGTGAATCAAAAGTTACCAAAAGTGGTAAAGCTTTATTTTACAATCTCATATTTATTCAGGATTGTTTATATATAAGCCTCAGTTGGGTGAATTATTTGGTATTTATAAATTAAAATAAATATATTTTATTCACATATGGATATTCATGAACTTTTTCAGGTAATAGTGTCATTATTCAACTCTTTGGTACTTAAAATTATTGTGAAAATGTTTTTAATAAAATCCGACATTATTTCTCTCTTCGATCGAAAACACTTTTTCCTAAAAATTCATGTTTTCAGAAAAGGGTTCTATCCTTTAAAAAATGATTTATTAAATAAAATTTTACACTTTTTAAATATTTAAGTAATGTTTTTAATGGAATATTTGTTTATGTAACGTCCCGGTTCCAGAAGCCACTCAGAGGCGCCCTGTACCAGGTTGGTCACATGGCCTCAAGCGCATTACCCCGAACGCCAGAGGCTGCCGACTAGTAGTGAGGGCCTTGGGTGTGATAGTGGGGAAACTATGCACTCACTGGCAGAGTACACAGCGGAAGTAAATAAACATGCAATGGTGGAAGTAGTGAATATCCAACAACAGTAAGCATCGGAAGACTGTGATAATAAACAACTCGAGCAATGCATAATAAATGATGCATGACACATATGTCTAGGAAAAAAAACAAACAATTCAAAATTCTGAATACAAATAGTACTGAACCAAGTACAAAATAAAAATATAACATCTCCTCAGCATCACAAGCCTAGGCTTGGTCCCATGCTCTCCAGCTCCATAGCAAGTCAATTACCAGAAGTGGAAGGGAACTTTCCTTTATCTATACCTGCAAAAATATAATCTATTTAGGCACAAAAGCATGACCCAAATAGGGTGTGAGACTAAATCACAGTAGGAAACCACCTGAAGATCTGTGCCTAACAGTCATTGAATATATGGAAGGTAAAAGTATAGAAAGCAGTGAACATGAAAGTGCTCAGCAGTAAACAAGCCACAATTCATTATCAAGAAACAGTGAAACAATAACTAAAACTAAAATAGGTAACCCTCTAGGAAGTACTCGAATACATCCCCTATGGTCCTATATAAGAAGTATAGACAACCCTATGGGTAGTACACACAGCCCAACCCCTCTAGTTCTATCATAGGAATTTTATAAGACTCTCGGAGGAAGTGGTCACAGTCTATCCCCTCATAGTCAAAGTTAAAGCTAGACTCTCTAACAAAGATCACACAGTCCATTTCCTGTTTAGTCAAGGTAAGGAAAGACTCTATGAGTAATCTCACATAGTCTATTCCCCACATATTATAAGGTAGTCAAGGACTCTCTGAGGAAGCTCACATGTCAATTCCCCTTATAGCCCCGAGGTCTAGGACTCTTTGAGGAAGCTCACTCGGTCAATCTCCCTTATAACCCAGGTTGTTCAATTCAAACAAAGACTCTCTGAGTAAGCTCACACAGTCAATACCCTTATAGTCTAAAGTAATCAAGTACTCTCGGAGGAAGCTCACTCGGTCAATTCCCCTTATAGCCCCAGGTGATTCTAGGCTGTCTGAGGATGCTCACTCGGTCAATCCCCCCTTATAGCCTACTACACTAGGTTCTCACAACCCTGTGTAGGTCAATGAGAATAGTAGTGTAATATAGACAAAGTAAACCTACAGAACTAATTCACTATATAGTCTACATCATAACAAGCATGTCATAATACAACTCTCCACCCTACAACAACAGGCATGGAAACAGGAAAGGCAGCCAAAGGCTAAACAGGACCAAACGGTCGTAAACAGAACAATGAATGGGAAAAACACATTCAAGTAATATCAATCAACCCAAATCATATCCAAATTACCCCTACACTGGCATACAAGCAAGGAAAGAAAACAATAGGGGTAAAACGGTAAACACGCAATACCCCGTTCAAGGGTATTGGTGGAATTTTCACATAATAATCAAAGACTTCGAACAAAAAGGCCCAAACCACCTACCTCGGGGTTAGGAGATCAATATACTTGATCCAAGAGTCTTGAATCATCTTAGAATTCCATGGATATAAGAAAACACACAAAACACTCGGCCCATGATAACTCACGAATGAGAAGAAATTGGAAAACAATGCTCTAGGAGAAGAGAGAACTCACTGATGTGATTCCAATGCAACCGACGGAGTTTGATTCTGAGGAAGGACAGAGGCTCGGGGGTTCGTTGAAGATCTGTTGCCATACAGGTTCTCTCGGATGAACGAGACCTAAAAGAAGATGGTTTTGTCCATCAGACGCGACCCAAGTACATTTAACGAAAAAATAAATTGTGTGTACTTTTGAAGTACACTGCGTGTACATACTATTTCTGTACTCATCTTTAGGCGGCCTCCACGTCACCCCACATGTCCATGTGTGTGTCCAAGACACGGCCAGCACGCAGCCTCCTGTGGCAATGAAGTACACAACGTATAGTTATAAATTACACAGCGTGTACTTGAAACATTTCCAGAAACTCCTCTTTTCTCAAAAACACTATAAAAAGGAAAAAAATACATGAAAAGAAGGTTCGGGTTCTTAAAAACTTCGCCCCTTAAATAAATTCATCCCCAAATTTCCCTAGCGTGGTGTAGAAGAGGAAACCCCGAACAGTTCTAGCCACTGTGCTTGTACATTGGCCCCCCTCTCCCAAGTCTTGTCCTACACCTATCTGTGCTTCCATAGCACTCGTACCCGAGGAACAGAATGTCCATGGATAACTTTCATACATAGATCGACAATACAGATAGGATGCTCCTCGAAAGATGCATCCACCTCCAACTCGACTTCCTCAGGTTGGAAAGCATGAGACGGGTCTGAAAAGTAATGTCAGAGCAGAGAAACTTGGAAACTTTCGTGCATAGCCCGGTACCTCTGAGGTAACTGCAACCGATAGGCCACCAGCCCAACTCTATAAAACATCTTAAACGGCCTGACGTACCTTGGAGAAAGCTTACCCTACCTCCTAATCCTCTTGTGTCCCAACCTCGATGTGACAGGTAGGAAAACCTGATCCCTGACCTCAAACTCCAGAGGTCGTCTCCACTGATCAACATAATACTTATGACGAGACTATGTAGTATACATCCTCTTCTAAATCAATTATATCAGCCATGTGGTCTCCTGAACAATATGAGGTCCCAGCAAAGCTGCCTCTTCTGCCTCCAGCCAACATAAGGGTGATCGGAATTCCCTACCGTACAAAGCCTCATAAGGTTCCATCTGAATAGTTTCTTGAAAACTATTATTTTAGGAAAACTGTACCAGAGGTATATGATTCTCCTAAGAACCTCCAAAATATAGAGTGAATGCTCGAATCATGTCCTCAAACACCAGAATTGTACACTCGGATTGGCCATCCATCTGGGGATGGTAATCCATTCTCAAAAGTACCTATGTACCCAAACCCTTCAGAATCCCTTTCCAGACCCGACAAGTAAAACCGGCATCCCTGTCTGAAACAATGGAGTGTGGAACCCCATGCAGACATACAATCTCTCGGATGTAAAACCACCCCAGATCATTAACACTGAAGGTATCCTTTATTGGAAAAAAGTGATAAACCTTCGTGACTCTGTCAATGACAACCCAAACTGTCTCATTCCCTCGAGGCGACCTCTGTAAACCGGTCACAAAGTCCATCGCAACATCATTCCACTTACACTTGATAATGGATAACTACTGTAAAATCACTGTTGGTCGCTGATGCTCCACCTTCGCCTACTGACAAGTGGGACACCTCATTATGAAACCAGCAACGTCCCTCTTCATACTTGGCCAACAATACTAACGGTGTAGATCACGATACTTCTTGGTGATGCTAGGATGAACTGCCCGAACTGAGGAATGAAAGTACCACATTAGCTCCTCGCATATATCTGTTGGCACACATACGCGTCCATGGAAATGAAAGATTCCACCCTTTCCTATGGTCCACCCAGGAATAGGGACCTCTCTTGAAGCACTTTCCCATAGGACTAGGCCTTCAGAATCTGATAGCTACCTCATTTGTACTCGATCAAGAAGAGAAGAGGTAATAGCTACAGAAGAACAAATTGTCTTCCCCTAACTATCTTGCACCTCCAAATGCATCTCAGAGAATGGATCCATATACTGCCACTAACTATTGGCATCCTGAACTTCCTATATCTAAGTCCTTCTGCTCAATGCATTAGCCACTGCATTTCCTTTCCCTGGCGTATAGGCAAGCTCAAAATCAAAGGATTGTAGGTACTCGACCAACCTGCGCTGTCTCAAATTCAGATCACGCTGAGTGAATATCTACTTGAGAATTTTGTGGTCATTGAATACCACAAAATTCTCTCCTAGAAGAGAGTGTCTCCAACAGAGTAAGGTATGAACAATAGCTTCCAACTCCAGATCATGCATCGGGCAGTTCCTCTCATGTGTCCGCAACTACTGAGACTCGTACGCAACGACTCCATCTCCTTGTATAAGCACAGCTCCCAGCCCGATACCTGATGCATCGTAGTAAACAGTATAGCTCTTTCACAGCTCCGACAAGACTAGTATCAGTTCTGATTTCAACCTCCCCTTCAGCTCATGAAAGGCTAACTCACAAGAATTTGACCATAAGAACTTCGTACCCTTCTTAGTCAGACCTTTCATCGGTGCTGTTAAGCATAAAGATTATTGTATAAAACGTATGTAGTATCCAGCCAGCCCTAGAAAACTCCTCACCTCAAATACGTTCTTCGGCCACCCCCAAGAAACTACAGATCTCGCTTTTTGTGGGTTTACTGATACTCATATCTTTGAGATAACATGACCTAGGAAGTGAACCCGATCCATCCAAAAGTGGAACTTTGAGAACTTAGCATATAACTAATGCTCCCTCAATGTACTCTAAACTATCTCTAGATGTGTGGCATGGTTGTGTCGAGTGTGAAAGTACACCAAGATATCATCCACGAAGACAACCACGAAGGAATCCAAGAATGGATGGAAAACTTGGTTAATCAGTTCCATAAAATCTACTGGCGCATTCGTGAGACCAAACGTCATAACCATATACTCATATAGACCACACCTAATCTGGAAGGCTATAAGAGGTATATTAGATGGTCTAATGCACAACTGATGATCACCGGATCTCAAGTAAATATTTGAGAACACTCAGGCTACTCAAAGATGATCAAAGAGATCATCAATCATAGGAAAGGGATATTGGTTCTTGACCGTCAAATGGTTTAGATACCGATAATCCACATAGAGCCTAAGGGTACCATCTACCTTCTTCACAAACAAGACAGACGAACCCCAAGGAAAAGTATTGGGTCGGATGAAACCCTATGCCTATAACTCCTCCAACTGCATCTTGAGTTCCTGCAACTCATGCGTATCCATACTAAAAGGAGGAATGAACATCAGTTCCACTCCAGGCACAAGCTCAATTGAGATGTCCGCCTCGCGCTCTGGAGGCAAACCTAAAAAGTCCTCTAGAAATACATATCTTAAACGATCCATGATTGGAGGAAAGTATAACTGTGAAGTCCCCGGGTCATTCAGATAAATACTAGAAATATGGGCTATAACTCCTCCCAACCCATGATGCTCTAGACCCACTCTTCTTGCCTAGACATCCCACTCGCCCCTATGAAGAAAGGATCCACCCTCTGGTGATACGAAACTTACCCTACGAGATAATAGTCGATGACTGCCTGGAATGGAACTAACTAGTCCATCCCGAGAATGACATCATAGCCTATCATCTCTAGTACATAGAGGTCCCATAAAAATTGACATCCACCAACCTGTAGAGGGAACTCTATGCACTGATGTACACTAGCTGTTTTAGTCCCCAATGGAGTGTCTAGCATCAAGTTATCAGTAGAAGAAAAGATACAGAGCTCAATGCTCTCCACGATAGAAACAGATATAAATCTATGGGAAACCCATGTATCAACAAGAATAGATGCTAAGACTGAGGCTACTAAGATCGTACCTCGAACTGTTGAAGGTTCAAGATTCTTCTCATATTGGGTCTAGTCCACTACAAAAGTCTAGCCTACCCCACGACCTTGGGACCCTGCCTGACCACTCTGAGCTAATACACCCTGATATCACTGAAGGACCAGCGACTGACTACCCCGTACATGACCTCCACCTCGGTGTGAATGGCCGGAAGAACTCCAGTTCCTAGACTGGTGAGAAACTAGTGGTGATGCTCCCAAATGCAAGGTCATAGAAGAACCCCTGTCTCCAGCTGCTGAAGTGAAAAACTGATAGAAACGCTAGAGATGTCTCATCTTGCTGGAGGATCGACACTCGATCAGGTCTCTCGGGAAACGTGGCCTCATATGCCCACTCCTCCCGCACTGGTAGCACACCACGTGGCTACCAGAAGGTGCATCCTTCTTACTCTGATCTCCCCATGCAGTATCCCTGCGGCGCTTCATACTAATAGTTAGAGGAATACTAACTTTGGATGTCGAACCGCCCTGGCTCACAGCTTCAGAATCCCTCAGATTGCGCTCTGCAATCAACGCCTGGTTTATGATAGAGGATATCAAAGTCAACCTAAATATGTTCACCTGGGACTGGATCTCTTGCTTGAGACCGTCCTCAAACTTCCTAGCCAGGAACAACTCATCACCTGTTGGAATAGGCATGAAACGCTGCAGCTCGGTGAAACGAGAGGAATAATCCATAACCGATAGGGTACCCTACTCAAGGCTCATAAACTCATGGGCTTGGTAGTCCCTCAAGGTCTCCAGGTAGAAGTAATCATAAAAGATATGTTTGAACACCTCCCAAGCCATATTCTGGAGGCATCCTACCTAAGAGATGACATCTCACCACCACTTGGCGGAGTCTCGGAGCATGTAGGTCATGAGATTCACCCTCCAATCTGGTGGTACCTCAAGATGCTCGAATATTGTCATTGTGGATTCGAGCCATGACTCTACAGCATGTGGTCCTCCTTCCACTAAAAAGGTTGGAGGATGCTGCTACTAGAAAACCCACGTCGAATCTACCATTGGTGGGGAAGGAGGCAGTGTTCCCTGGAAGGTCTGCATCGTCCTCAAAAAACCCTCTTTAAACTGCGCATCAGCACCTGCAACTGGTATAACTACTGGTGTCAAGGCTGAGACAACAGGAGGATCTACAGGAAGTCCCTGATCATCCATATCAAGCATCTAGTCACTGCCCTGCAACTAGCGGTCATCCACAGGACGTCTAGGTGGAATGACTCTACAAGGTCAAACGCACACTTAGATTCAAGATTATCAAGGACTAAAGACTGAAGTCACAAGAAGAAAACTGGATAAATAAAGCATTAAATTTAAGAAAAACATGACTACACGGCGTGTATTTCCCCTACACGATGTGTTCCCTTAATCCATTAACATGGGCGTATACTCCCGCCCCAACTGGTCATGTAACACCCCAAACACATGGAGTTTTATCCTAACACACGGTGTGAACTTGAATCATCTTCCCCTACCCGAGTGCTTCTACATGGTTAAGCCACACAGCTCTCCTAAGACAAGACTACACGGCGTGTTCAAGGTAGACACAACGTGTACTAGACAAGCTACACCTGGCCCGTGTTGTTAGTGACACGGTCAGACACACTGCTCAAACTACATGGTGTGTTCCTGACAGACACGGTGTGTACGTGAAGGGATAACACCGACCTGTGTTTGTTCTTGACATGACCGGGTACCTGATTCAGACTACGCGGTATGTTCAAGATGGACACAATGTTTATAAAAAGAGACCCCACTGACCCATGTTATTAGCAACACGGTCGGGTTCCTAGTATTATACTACATGGCATGTTCAGCTAGGACACGGAATGTTTCCACTAGACTTATCCCATCTCGTGTCTCTAACCACACGGCCTACGATACAGTTAGAGACTACATGGCATGTACATAAAGTACATGGTGTTTACTTAAGAAAAATTGTATCTTCCCAAACAAAAGAACACATGGAGTGTACTTAACATTACACAGTGTGTATTCTAGGTTTTTTCGGATAGTAAGCCTCAGAAACTACTCTATGACCCAGAAATACAGTAAAATGATCATTGGAAATTCCAAATTCTGATCCCTGAGGGCCTATACTTCCTGCGAATCAAAGTTTGGCATCCTATACAAGTTATAAACAAAATAACAGTGCAATGATCCACCAAATTCTGGTCCATGAGGGCCCATAACATCTTTATAACCAAAGTTCGGCGTTCATTCAAGAAAACTTCTACACAAACAATACCTTATCAAAAAGAAGGTATTTCTATCTAGGAAAATATCACAATAGAAAGTATGTTTTTTACACATCGTCTATCACAATAACATGCAATATCTAATTCATCCTAGATGGCATGACAAAAATGCATGACATGTGATTTCTAGAAAGTGCCTATATGATGCATGAGATGGCATACCCTCATCTCATTGGGTTGAGACAGAAATAGAACCTAAATATCATCAACAGTAACAACAAAATACATGGGAGTCACCCAATGGTGAAAATAAAATCAAATTTAAAATTGTGAAATCAGAAAGAAATTGTAATAAACGAGGTAGATTGGCTTTTCCCTGTACACGGGTTAGCTACTCCCAGGAAAAACTTATTAGCAAGTACCGATTCCATCCTATCCCTAGATAAAGGCTCCAAATTGTAAATCAAGATAAAGTAATTCCTCTAATATTACTTTGTAACGTCCTGGTTCTAGAAGCCACCCAGAGGCACCCCATGCCCGGTTGGTCCCATGGCCTCAAGCGCATTTCCCCGAATACCAGAGGCTGCCAACTAGCAGCGAGGGCCTTGGGTGTGACAGTGGGGAAACTATTCCCTCATTGGAAGAGTACACAATGGAATTAAAAAAAACATGCAATGTTAGTAGCAGTGAATATCCAACAATAGTAAACAGTCGAAGACTGGGATAATAAACAACTGGAGCAATGCATAATAAATGATGCATGACACATATGCCTAGGAAAACAACCAAACAAGTCAAAATGATGAGTACAAACACTACTGAACCAAGTAAAAAAGAAAAACATAACAGCTCCTCCTCATCGCAAGCCTAGGATTGGTCCCATGATCTCCAGCTCCATAGCAAGTCAAGTACTTGAAGTGGAAGGGTTCTTTCCCTTATCTATACCTACAACAATATAATCTATTTGGGCCCAAAAGCATGACCCAAATAGAGTGTGAGACTAAATCCCAGTAGGCAACCACCTAAATATCTGTGCCTAATAGTCAGTGAATATATGCCAGGTAAATGTACAGAAAGTAGTGAATAAGAAATTTCTCAACTGTAAACAATCCATAGTTCAATATCAAGCAGCAATGAAACAACAACTAAAACTCAAACAGGTAACCCTCTGGGATGTACTCGTAGCCATCCCATCTGGTCCTATCTAAGAAGTACAAAAAAAACCCTCTTGGTAGTACACACAACCCAACCCCTTTGGTTCTGTCATAGGAATTTAATAAGACTCTCGGATAAAGTGCTCACAGTCTATCCCCTCATAGTCAAAGATAAAGAAAGACTCTCTGAGAAAGATCACACAGTCCATTCCCCGTATAGTCTAGGTTAAGATAGACTCTCTACGAAATCTCACACGGTCCATTCCCCTCATAGTCTAAGGTATTCAATGACTCTCTGAGTAAGCTCACATGTCAATTCCCCTTATAGCCCCAATGTCTAGGACTCTCTAAGGAAGCTCACTCAGTCAATTCCCCTTATAGCTCATGTCATTCAATTCAAACAAAGACTCTTTGAGGAATCTCAAGGATTCAATCCACTTATAGTATTAAGTAATCAAGGAATATCTGATGAAGCTCACTTGGTCAATTCCCCTTATAGACCTAGGTGATTCTAGGCTCTCTGAGGATGCTCACTTGGTCAATCCCCCCTCATAGCCTACTACACCAGGTTATCATAGCCCTGTGTAGGTAAACGATCATAGAAGTGTAATATAAACAAAGTAAACCTACAGAACTACTTAGATTAACAGTCTACATCATAACAAGCATGTCAAAATACAACTCTCTACCCTACATCAACAGGCATGGAAACAGGCAAGGTATCCAAAGGCTAAACAGGACCAAACGGTCATAAACAGCGTGGGAAAAACACTTCCAAGGCATAGAAATCAACCGAAATAATATCCAAATTACCCATACACTGGCATAAAATCATGGCAGGAAAACAATAGGGGTAAAATAGTAAACACACAATACCTCGTTCAAGGGTATTGGTGGAATTTGTGCATCATACTCAAAGACTTTGAAAGGAAAGGCACAAACCATCTATCCCGGGGTTAGGAGATCAATATACTTGAACCACGAGGCTTGAATCATCTTAGAATGTCACAGATCTAAGGAAATGCACAAAATTCTCAACCCATGATAACTCACGAAAGAAGAGAGATTGGAAAACGATGCTCTAGGAGAAGGGATAACTCACCGATGTGATTCCAACACAACCGATAGAGTTCGATTTAGAGGGTGGAGAGAGGATCGAGGGTTCGTCGAAGATCCACGACTGTACAGGTTCTCTCGGATGAATGGGACCTAAAAGAAGATGGTTATGTCCGTCAGGCGTGACCTCGGTGCGTTTAACGAAAAAAAACAAAATACACGGCATGTACTTTTGGAGTACATGGTGTGTACTTACTATTTCAGTACTCCACTTTATGCGGCCTCCACTTCACCCCACATGACCGTGTGTGTGGCCATGACATGGACTCCTGTGGAAATGAAGTACACGGTGTGTACTCATAAAGTTCATGGCGTGTACTTGAAAAATTTCTAGAAACTCCGCTTTTCTCAAAAACTCCAGAAAAAGGAAAAAAATTCCTTAAAAGAAGGTTCGGATTCTTATAGTTTCATTTTCGAAACAAGCCTTGTTTGGTTTTTACCAAAAATGTGAAAGGAATATTTGTTTAAAAGTGTACTGTATGAATGGAATTTTCTATAATCACGAACACACAATTTTTTAAATATTATGTTTAAAGGTTTAAAAGGTTATCTTCAAATAAAATTATTTACACAATATTTTTTAAATTATAATTTAAAAAATATTTTCAATGTAAAAATGTTATTTTCCATAAAAAAAATTTTAATAACATTTTTGTGGTATTTATATTATTAAAAATTATCAACACTTTATTGTATTTATGATTTATTGGGGATATGTTGTATTGATACCATCCTTCTTATTTTTATGGATGTTTTATGATCAATTTGACCGGAGATGTACAGTTTTATTACCATCTAACATATTACTATAGATTGCTTATGATTATATTTATTGATTGGGGTATGTATTAACATTTCCTATGTTAGTTTTTTAATAAAAAAATTATATTGATTATGTTTTACCCATTCATATGAAGAATTAATTGGACATATTAACTGATGGGTGGGGGCCATAATTACATAGCTCCTTGAGGCATCGATAAGTCTCATGAGACAAATTAACATGGGTATTTGGATAAGGAATTACCCATTTATGTAATATGTCTTGAATTGAGGCCTTGATGGTAATAAGTATTTTAATAAATCCTTTAAGTTAGGTATAAGATCTCTTTCATTATTCATTCTATCATTATAAATTCATTCATTGATATTCTATGTGATTATTTGATTAGTTAAAATATTTGTGGTTATGTTTCAAACGCATGTGATTATTTATAAGGAATTATTTGATCATAATTTATAACTTATATATTATGTTCAATATATTGATTAAATAAAATTTGTTTTATTTATTTACATTTATATATTGATTATTTCTTATTTATTCTTAGAATCTGGTGTATGCATACCCTTAATGAGCATCTGAGATCACATCTTTCTTATGTTTTATTTTCCCTAGGATACTAAGAAGTGTTTTGTGATTGATATGAAAGTATATGCTAAGGGGAATAATATAGATCTTAAATAAATTTTTTTGTTGCTTCTATTTTTTAAAATATAATTTTTATTTTAATTATATATCTAATTTACCAATACTACTAAACTATTTAGTCCTTTGGGATGTGATTTCTTGTATCTAGTGACAATGTAATAAAGTAACCACTGGGTCTGAGCTACTTAGTCTGGGTATCTACATCACAAGTTTTATTTTATTATATTTTAGGATCAAATATTTTATTATTTATGAACTTTAATTGAATTTATATTTTTATAGAAAAACTTGGTGGTGATAGAAATGATTTTTTTCATGTTCAGAAATTTTATTTAAAATTTCATTCCTAGTGTGTTAATCAATTTTATGTTTTTAGAATTTCATGTTTTGTTTTTATATATCTTGGTGGTAATTATTTTATATTTTTTATATGTACAGATCGATAAAATAAATTTTTGGAGGCATTTTTTAAGTGAAGGTTTTATTTTTCAGAGGAATTATAATATTATTTTATATATAGTGGTGTATATTATTGGAAATATGTTATGTATGATAAATTTTTTAGTTTATTTAAGGAAATTTTCCCTACTTTCACGTTATAAAAATTCAATTTTTCTACCTCCACATTGGATAATTTAGTTGTTGTGTAAGAATAATTTCAACAATGTAACATAAATTAATCCATGTAATATATTTATAATGTCATTTAAGAGAATGATTCCTATATATTTTATGATAATTCACACAATATGACTTCGAACTAAACTCATACCATGTCTAAGTTGGATTGAAACCCAATTTAATGAAGGATAATGGAAAATGGGCAATCAAAGAGAAAGGTGGTTATTGTTGATTTCTAAAGAATATTTATAGGTTTGACCAAATGAGATCGAATCGAGAGCCCAATCTAGGTGGACCCTAACTTATATATTGGGATGAATCAAACTAAGCATGGGTTGATGAGCAATGTGATTAGAGATGATGAATCTATTTCAACCAAATCTAAAGAACCTAACATTGTGAAAATATTAAGTAATGATAATATGAATTGGGATTAACCTATTAAAATTGAAGAATCCAATCTTACCCTTAATGCTAAAAAATATAAAATAAGGAATTTGAGTCATTTCCATGGTCATAATTAATGATTTTCCACTAATAAATAATGAATATGATCCTATATCAAATGGGTTGGTGTGGGAGGCCCATGTTTGAAGGTATCACATAAAATATTCTCTCAATGTGCTTGAGTATAGATCTAAGACACTACAACATGTGTTTCTTAGGATAAAGTTATATTTCCATGTTGCGGGACAATTAAAAAGGTTGGATGGGATAATTGTATAAAGATTATATGGGATGATTCCTTTAATTTGAAATCAATGCCTAAAATTTCCCTAAAAATACCATTGAAGATGTTCTAATTGAGTGTGAGTAAAGGTCAACATCAAAATACTGAGACCAAGGGACGAAACATTAGTGTGAACCCAGGTTTCAATGAAGGATGATGAGAAATCCAATTTAGGAATTTAGTTTGGTCGAACTAGGAATGTTTCATGCTTGATCATTTGGAATCTTGAAATAAAGAAGATGAATGGGGTGAGGATTTGAGATAATGAAGACTAAAATTATTTTTCTATGTCCTAGGTTGTTTCCTATACAGGATCGATGTAGGTATAATGAGGTCTTATATTTTGTAATGATACAATTATAAGGTTTGGGTCTATGAGAATTAGGTTCCTAATAAAATTATTGTGAGAATTTAAGGGTTTCATTGATGGTTTGAGATAATTTTCACTCAAGCTCAAATTCATAAGAGAATTTGGAATGCTTGAGAAGCAAGTATTACTATCAAGATCTAGTGTTGACACTTTTAAGGAATATTGAGTAATTAATTGTCCTCTATAAGTAGAAATTTTTATTAGAGTGTTTTATTTGAGTGATGGGGGTAATAACTGAATATTGAAGGGAGTAAAACCTATCAGTTACACTAGACTTATGAATTTAGATAATTACGTTAGTGAGAATATATTAAATAGTAAAAAATGGTAAATCATGAAATATTTCATGAGGACTATTTTTTACATGAACATTTTATGGTATATTAAAGAACCTCGAAAGGTGAGTAAGATATTTTTTCTAACACATGAGAAGGATTTCAACGAAGGGATGAAGTCAAAGATAAAGTGGGGAGATAAAATTTTCAACTAGAAATAGAATAATCTTGATCTCAATATTTTCTTTATCTACTTTTAAATCTCTATTTAATTTTTCTCGTGTGAGTTTATTTAATAGAAAATGAAGTTCTAAATATTTGTTTGGACAATAATTTTTTTGGTTTATTGTTTACTTCTTGAAAAAAAATTATTAAAAATTATTTTTTCTTTGAATATAATTTTTTCAAAAACCTTATAATATTTTGGTGAAATTTATTCTAATTACATTCTTTTTTATTACTTTATGATTCTATGAATCTTGAAAGTATAAATTTTTAAAGAATATTACTTCTATAGGTTAATGTCTTGGTGAAATATATTGACCTAATAAGTATGTGGGTGTGCATGAAAATTAAAATTCCATTAAGTAAAAAATTATTTTAATCCACAAAATCAAAATTCTATTTCCACTTTCACATGTTTTCTCATTTATAGTCCACCTTTATGATTTTTATTCTTATATCATCTTATTTGAATCATTATTTATATCTTTTTTTTTGTTTTTCATAACTAAAAATTATTATAAAAATAATCCAACTCTGTTTCCTATCTTGATATTTAATTAAAAAAATGATTTAATCTCTCACTCCCTTACCTTTGGGTTAACAATAATTTAAACTATTCTAGTGTGTAGTAGATGATATAGATAAAAAATTAATGATTGTGACAACATCTAGAGAGTTTACAGTTCAATTCATCCAATTTTTGTTATGAGATAAAATAGAATTAGAAGACCAATGTAGAGGTTTTGGAATGATTAAAATTGTATAATCCTAATGGATATAGCTAAAAATGAAAATATTCAGGAGTACACTTCTATTAGTGACTCTAAGTAGAGGAGTTTTTCCATTAAAAGAAATATCGATTCATTAATGTTCAATATAACTTGGGGAATGACTGAACTTTTAGAGGGTAAAAGGAAACTAAGATCAATTGGGTTTACTAGATTGAGGAAGAATCTGATAGAAAGAAATGATATAAATCACAACTATTAGTGAAGTAGTTAATCCTAAAATAAGGAATAGATATCTCGAGAATATTTTCACTATTAGAAAAAAATTATACCTTACAAATAGTGTTAAGTATGGTGGAATCAAAAAATATATATCTAGAGCAGATAAATATAAATACATATTTCCTTCATGGTGATTTGGAGGATTAGATTTATATGAAACAAACATTACATGTACTATAAGTTTCCCATTGTGATTTGGTATATAAAATTAAGAAAATATTATTTAGATTAATGAAAACACATTGATAGTAGAACAAAACGTTTGATGAATTTATAGAAGAAGAATTTAGTATGTGTAACACTAATATGTATTGTTACTAAAAGAAATGGTATGATGGGAGTTTTAGAATTTTTTTATATTGATAACATGTTGTTGCCCAGACTATAAGTTCAAAAGATTTTAATATTTGAAAAATATGTTTTTTGAAAGTTTTGAGATGAATGACCTCAAAAAAGAAAACAAGGTACTAAGGATGAGGATAGAAAAAGATAATAATACCAAAACTTTAGTTCTATCTCAGAAAGAGTATGTCCTAAAAGTAATTTAAAGGTTTGACCTAGAAAAATAAAAACCTATTTCTATCACACATGAAATAAACATTAATATATCTATGGAACAATAACTTATAATAAAAATTGAGCATCAATAAATAGAGAAAGTGACTTATGATTCAACTATATATAGTATAATGTGTACAATGATTTATACCCAACTGGATATTTGATTTACAATGTAGTTGTAATGTAATTTATGTACAACTATATAAAGGAACATTGGGAATCCATCAAGTGGATCCATTGGTATTTGAAAGGATCAAAAACTCTGTATCTTTGTTTTGGGGAGTAAGATCTATTACATATTTTTGTTTATGCAATGAAACTCAAATAATTAGAAGAGAATGGTACAATTCATATTTACTTAGATAAGTACAATAACTAGTTCTATTTCTCTACTAACATCATTTCATCTTGTAAAAAACAAGTAGAGTATGTAATAGTAATGAAATTTGGGAATGACAGGGTTTAGTTGAATCAGTTACTGAAGTAATTCGGAATAATTTAATATGTAAGGACTCATTTAAATGAAACTCAAGGAAAAATACACTCGGATAAAAATCAGGATTTCAATGCAAGGAAAATGAACATTAACATGTATTACCACTTTATTATCTATATATTAGAAAAGAAATTGTTGGATCTGAAGAAGATCTATATTATCAAAAATTTAGTGGGAATGTTCACCAAGAATTTAACTTAAGAATTTCTGAGGTAGTATCATACCTTAGTGTGGATTAGGTTAATGGAAGAAGCAAATGTAAGGAAACATTGCTACTATAGAGTAATGAAGGAAGTTTTCGGAGGAGGGTTGCCAAGAGTTTCCCAATAATATGTCTTTAAGTGATATATTTTTTGAGATGTAAAGACTTGTTTAGATCATCATAAGTTCATAGATCTAGATGTTCAAACATAAAATTTATATTCACCAGAAATTTGATCAGTGTAAGGTAGAAGGGATAGATGTGAAGGTAGTGAGTGAAAGATAATATCTTGAAAAGCATTTTTTCATCGAAGTTTCATATCTTATAATGGTGTTAAGGATATTCTAGAATAATTTAAAACTCTATAGAAATAATTATCTAGAAATAAGAAACTGGAAGTGTTTACCAATGTAAGTGGTTCAGTTCAATAGTGTTATATGTGATCTCCAGTGACATTCCATTTGGAGGCTTCTCCATAAATATGGGAAAATGGTGTGACCATAATTACAAGATAATTTTCCTATAAAAGGAAGTTAGGACCAAAATTGAATAGGGAATTCTAATGTTGAATAATTATCTATATACTTATGTAGTGTAATTTACTATTCATTAGAGATTTAAAGAGATTTAATCATTTTTAATTAAATATTACCAATGGATTTTGTTATTTTATTGTATTCCTTATAATTTATATAAAATAAATAAGTCACAGTGGTTCCCCCATGCATGCATGACAAATGTTTGAAGCACGTTAAATCTCTTGTGTTCCTTTACAAATTTTTGTACTTCTATTTTATATAAAATCATAACTTGTATTTTTATTACAATTTATTACTTATGTTAATATGTGTTCATGTATGAATTAGTGAATTGGGTAGGGTTCAATTAATTCCTACTTCTGGTAAACTTATTTGAGGGTAAAAGAAGTTGTGAAGGATTGGTTTTCCACAGCGCTAGTCTGCATATGATCTTTGGTGGACTATTTATCATATTTATGGTGGTTTTATTAGTAGTAAAGGTGATTAGTTTTGTCAAGTGACTGGGTTCATTCCATAAAACTATGTTGGTTATTTAGTATATACCTTACCCATTTATGTATGATGTCTCGGTATCTGTCTTTAATGGTAATATTATGATGTCTTGTATTAAGTATTCTATAAATCTAAAATTTGTTTTTATTTTACATGTGATTATTTATATTGTCTATGGATATATTTTATGTTTATTTTATTTATGGGTTTTTATGTAAATATTTTTATTTTATTATTTAATCCAATGAAATTATAATTTAAAGAAAATTTCATGATATTCTATTGGTGATGTGTTTATTCTCGTGGAAACATTTTTATTTTTTCAAAATGACCCTCATAAAGTATAATTTTTCATTTATTATTTCTTATGAAATGTTTTATGAAAATATTTGGGAAAAAAAGATTATTTAAACTATAGGTAAGTGTTTATTTTGAGCTCAAAGTTTGTTACATTATAAAGGTAAACATTTTCATGTGTTTTCATGTTATTCACTGGACTATTGGATTTAATTTCATCTTATATCCCTTAATGATAATTTATTTTCACATTCCATATTTTCAAAAGTTTTTATAGATCTTAAGGATGTGTATAAACTATATCAAGGACTATATTTTCATTATGGGCTTTCATATTAAAAGAAGAAAATATGTTTTGAATGAAACAAGTGTTTAGATCTAAAAATCATGTTTTTATGAAAAAATAAACTTTGAGTGTATGTTTTTTCATTTTATTATATGTTTTTGATTTTTAATATTTCTTCTTAATTCTATAAAACTACAAACCAAAAATATCCTTGAAATATAGGAAAGTGAAACCCTTATTATAAATCATGTAATTATGGGTTGTTTATGTTATGATTTTTTATAGTTGGTATCAAAGGAAACATTTATAAATATTTAGAGGTCTTGATGTAATTTGATCATAAATTATAATTATTCTATGTCCTTAAAGTTTAATACTATGACAACTGATTCATGCTCAAATTTACTGAAAAGAAGAAGGTAGGACGATCCTTGTAGTCTAGCTTGGGTTGTCGAATCCTCAGAGACCTAAGAAGTAACTACAGACACGTACATTCTATGGATTTTTTTTGGCTATGAAGTGGCCAACTTGGGATGATTTAATATGGTTTTAAATGAACTCTAAGGGACTTAATTGAATTTAATTTAAAATAATGAGTTGATCGTAGGTTATCACTTAGGGTGGATTGGACGTATTCCCTTTTAAATTATTTCAATTTCTTATATTTGAGTTGAGATCATTTAATAAGATCAAACAAATTCTTCACTTACTGATTTTATACCAACATACCATAATACTAATAACCTATACACTTGAAGGATCAAAGTTTTGATAACTCCAAGGTAAAGGTTCGTATTAGCACTTGAAATTTGTGACCTTAAATTCAATAAGGATGAAGAGGTTTTAAAATCATCAAATAAAAAACTCATTTAAAAGAAGTTATTATACATTAATGGGGTGATAAATAACATCCAATCCAGCCCCTTGTTACTCTCTTGGATCAACCCATAAGTGTTTTATCCCTCCATTGATGTTATGGTTTCAATGGATGTGGTAAGTAGACTCATGAGGGAGGAATTGAAAAAGTAAAGAAAACAATAAAAAGAAAATGATCACTCCACCATTGTGTGAATAATTTCTCAATGTTTGGTGTGAATAAATTCACACCTTGAGGAAACGGTACAAAGGTGATATAGTGAAGAACAGAATAATAGTATAAGAATAACTTTTATTAAGAAACTAGGATGAATTAAAACAACTTACATGTGAAGGAAGAGCATTACAAAGACAAATTGGCAGCATAACATTAAGATGAAAACAAAGCTCAAAAAAATGAAAACCTAATCCATCACTGTGGCCTTAAATATGAATTTTTGGAGCCTTGTATCGAGCCTCCAATAGTACAAATCATCCCACATGATTATGGTAGGCCTAGGGTGGTGGAAAGATTGTGAAATTGACTTTTCCACTCTTGATCCGAGGTGGAAGCCAGCTTGCAACCATCGAATAGATGTTCCTGGGAGACCTTCTAGATGGCCTAATTGGAGTGAGCCATAGAAGAAAAAAATTAATCCCAGGATTTCCCCTAACCTTATGTAATGTTTCATCCCAACATGGTGTATGGTTAACGAGATATGTGTCAAATGGTGGGCTGTGTTTCTGGGCCTCAGAATCTGGCCCAGAATTTTATCTTCAACTTAGGATGCCTGAATAACCAAAATAAAGGCCAATTTAGCACTAGATCCTGAGGAATGATTTGTTCCTCTGTATGTCTTATAGAATTAAATGCAATTTGGGATTAATTGGGCCTGTATTTTGGGCCCCACATTCTCATCAGTGGGCTGGTGTCCAATCTGCCTTCTCCAGAATTGTTTGCATGAAATTCCATTTTGGTGGTCTTCCAAAGTGAATCTTACAACACTCTACAAGTATGAATTGATACCAATATAATTATAAACCTGAAAATTAAATATTAAAATAAAATCAAGATCATTGTGTACTTTAAATGGTGTTAAAAACTGTAACACATAATAGTGCATTTTAAGAAAGAATTACAATCATAATGTGAAATGATGTTCAAAGTGTAAAATGCACTAAAAATGGTGTTTATGAATAATAAAGCACGTGAATATTATATATGTTAACAATTAATATTATCCTCATTTAGTGGGTAATCACACCCCCCAACTTGAGTTTTGATAGTCCCGAGCAAAATATATCTCAACAATATGAAATTCAAATTACCTTTTCCAAAAAACAAAATTAATACACAATGATCACCAAAAACCCTTATACCAAAAAATCATGAAACCCATAAAAATATTTTAATAAAAGATACTTTCATAAGCATATCACAATCCCAAGCCCATTCCTTTGTCCAAATTCATCGTCATATGTCTTCTAATATCAATTAAGAGTGATGATTTGTTGTGCATCGCATTAGACATGGGGGTTCATCATTATTCCAGAGGGAAATGATGGAAGCTATGGGTGGAATCACATTGCAATATTAAGATGAGTATTCAATTTTTTTTTATTTTTTTTTGTTTTTTTATTTTGTTTTTGTTTTTTGTAATTTTTCCATGCTAATTGAAATTGCACTTAAAAGAGTCAACCCCTATAGCGAGACTTTGCCGGTGACTCCTAGGCTCAAAGACCATAGGCCACCAAGTGAAGCCCACATACTCGGGCATCATCTCAAGTTAACTCAATCAAAAGAAAATCATATTACCAAAAATAGAGATAAAATTACTAACTTTGGGCTAGACAACTATGGAGTCATGATCCCCAAGTGCTGAAAGCCACGCATTAGGTAATTTCATTGCTCTACGCCAAAATTTATTGTTTTTTTAAAAAATTTGAATACTCATATTAAAACTAAAATGATTACCAAACCTATGCTATTTATTTGGGGGACCCCATGAACTCAAACTAATACCCCACTATCCAAAGGACGTGCAATGTGATCTTTTTTTTATTTGGATGAAAATATAAAAGATGAAATGTCACATTGGACAGCCACACTTTCCAAAATCTATGATCATGAAAATATAAAAGGATTAAAATCAGAATTAGGGCATGCTAAATTATTCAATATTCAGTTTCAAAGTGTGCAATGTGTATTACGATGTTCAAGGTTAAAGAAAATTTTCCTTCCATTTACACACATTTTTTTTCAAATCATTAATTTTTTTGACACAAAAGCATTTTTTATTTTATCTCCCCCCAACTTAAAATAACACTATCCCTAATGTTTAAAGAAAAGAAAATTTAGAACGGGGTAGAGGTAGAGAACGAGAGTTCAAAAAGAAAAATAAAACGAGGATCATGGAATGAAGTCACCTGGTGGTTGAAGTTGAAATTATTGATACTCCCTTTTAATCCCTTGATCTCGATGTCACTCTAAGAATTCACTAGTGGAAAAAAACAAACAAAAAAACAAAAAAAAAACTATATATATATATATTTATAATAAAGAAATTAAAATGTAAGTTTATATATAAAAATTATAGAATAAGGAAGCACAAAAAGTTGTAGGCCAGTGGTAAGCGCGCACCCATGTGTCCCTTCAGTCCTGAGTTCGAATCCCCGCAGCTTCGCCGTTTGTGATGGGGTTTGACCCATGACCCAAGACGTGTCCCTTATTATTATTATTATTATTAGTATTATTATTATATTTTCATTTATTTTTTTTATTTTTATTTTAACCTAAAAACATATAAAATAAACTGATGATACATTTTCTTCTTTTTAAATTATAGGGTAAGTTATTACTCAAGGATTACACCATGTGACATGGATTAATATGGTCCTCCCCTTTCATACCCATCCATACTCATAATAGAAGAACATGTCAACAGTCTATTTTTTATTATTTTCAAATATCAAAATGATTAATTAATCCTCTTTGAAAAATAAGAATGACATAAAAACCACGGGTTGCCTCCCATGCAGCGCTTTTGTTTAATGTCGTTAGCCCGATACGGATCCTAATTCTATCAATTTTTTCCTGGTTCATAGGTTAGCTCAGTTAACTCAACCCTTATTTCTTGTTTATTTAATGATTCAATGAATGGTTTTAACCTATGACCATTGACCTTTAAAATGTGACCACTAGTGGGATCTTGAATTTATACTGCCCCATGGGGGTACACATGATGCACTATGAAATGACCTAACTATCTAGAACTTAACTTTCCTGGGTGTAAATGTTGTTTTGAACTATACAAGACCACAAATTTTCCTGGTTCAAAATGTTTGACTTTGATATTCCTAGATTGATAGGCTTGAACTCTAGAGTTATTGATCCTTGAATTTTGATAAGCCTTAATCCTTAGTTTCTCAAGTTCATTGAGATCTAATTTCCTTTTTGTTCCGGCCAATAAGAGGTCATAATTTATTTTCTTAATTTCCCAAAATCCTTATGCTCAATTTCAACAGGTAGATGGAATTATTTTCCATAAACCAACCTATATGGTGACATTCCTAGGATGGTTTTGTATGCATTAGGATATACCCAAAGAGCATCCAAGAGTTTCTTAGACCAATCTTTCCTAGAAGGATTGACAGTCTTTTCAAGAATATTCTTAATCTCCCAATTTTCTAACTCATCTTGACCATTGGTTTGAGGATGGTATGAAGTGGAAACCTTGTGAGAAATACCATACATAGACATGAGTGCAGATAATGGACGATTGAAAAAATGAGTTCCATGATCACTAATGATAGCCCTAGGAATCCCAAATCTAGAGAAGATGTTTTCCTTGAGAAATCTAATCACAGTTTGATGATCATTATATTTTTTGGGAATGTCCTCAACCCATTTTGAGACATAATCAATAGGTAATAGAATATAAAGATATCCCCTAGAGTTTGGGAAGGGACCCATGAAATCGATTCCCCAGCAGTAAAATATCTCAATCACTAAAATGGGAGTGAGTGGCATTTGATTCCTTTTTGTGATTGACCCTACTTGTTGACTTTTAGGACAGCTTTGAAAAAATGTGTAGGAGTCCCTTGAGAGGGTGGCCCAGAAGAGACCACACTGAATAATCTTAGCAGTTGTTTTCTTAGAGGAAAAGTGACCTCCACATGCCTCACTATGACAGAATTTAAGGATGGAATCTTGTTCAGATTATGGAACACACCTCCTAATGACTTGGTCAGGAAAAAACTTATAGAGGTATGTGTCATCAAAAACATAGTGTCTAACATCATTAATGAATTTCCTTCGATCATGAGTCCCTAAGAATTTGGGAATGACTCATGTAACTAAGAAATTGGCTATGTCAGAATAACAAGGGCAGTCACTCACAGAGTATAGGTGTTCATCAGGAAATGAATCAGACACTGAAAAATGATTTTATTTTTATTTGAATTCCATCCTAGAGAGGTGATCAACCACAACATTTTCCACTTCCTTTTTATCCTTGATTGTGAGGTCAAATTCTTGTAAGATAAGGACCCACCTAATCATTCTATCCTTAACATATTGTTTTTGGAAGAGGTATTTTAGTACAGAATGGTCAGTGAACATAGTGATGGGGGATCCTAAGAGGTAGGACCTAAACTTCTCTATGTAAAAGACAATATCAAGTAACTCCTTTTCAGTAGTGGTGTAGTTGATTTGGGAATAATTTAAGGATTTTCTTGCATAAGAAATGACATAAGGAGTTTTATAACAACTTTTTCCTAACCCATCTCCTACAGAAAAGTCACTAGCATCACACATAAGTTGGAAAGTAAGGTTCCAATTTGGATATTTCATAATGGGATGAGAGGTGAGAGAGGATTTGAGGGTTTAGAATGAACCCTCACAGCTTTCTGTCCAAAAAAAATGTATCATCCTTTACTAGGAGAGCACAAAGGGGATGGTAGATTGAACTAAAGTCCTTGATGAATCTTCTATAGAAACCAGCATGTCCTAAAAAATACCTCACTTCCTTGATTGTTTTGGGTGATGGAAGGTGAAAAATGATGTCAACCTTGGCTTTATCAACTTCAATCCCCCTACCTGAGACTAGATGGCCTAGAACTAGTCCCTCTTTAACCATGAAATGGAATTTTTTCCAGTTTAGGACTAGATTATTTTCTCCACATCTAGAAAATACTCTCTCCACATTCCTTATACATCCCTCAAATGTATCCCCAAACATAGAGAATTCATCCATGAATTCCTCTAGAAAATCTCCTACCATGTCTGAGAAGATTCCCATCAAGCACCGCTGGAAGGTTACAGGGCCATTGCATAACCCGAAGGGTATGTGTTTGAAGGAAAAAGTGCTGAATGGATAGGTGAATGTAGTCTTCCCTTGATCCTCTAGGGATTCCTCAATCTGATTATACCCCGAGTACCCATATAAGAAATATTAGAAGGCATGACCTACCACTCCCTCAAGGACTTGGTCAATGAATGGTAAAGGGAAATAGTCCTTCTTAGTGAATGAGTTTAGCTTCATATAGTTAATGCAGACCCTCCATCCACTACTCACCCTAGTTGGAAGAATCTCTCCATCCTTATTGTTTATCACTGTTATTCCTGCCTTCTTGGGAACCACTTGGATTGGTCTCACCCAGTCACTCTCAACTATGGGATATATGATACCAGCTTTTAACAATTTTAGAAGTTCCTTATTCACTAATTCCATGAGGTTAGGATTGAGTCATCATTGAGGTTAACTGTATGGCTTTGAATCAGATTCTAGAACAATCCTATGAGTCTCGATAAGTGGGATAATCCTAGGAATATCAGATAGGGTCCAACCAATGGATTTCTTATGTTTCCTAAAGACACCTAGAAGAATATTCTGATTATTGGCTTCAAGAGAATAAGAAATGACAATAGGATGTGTTTTATTGTCCCCTACGAAGGCATACTTGAGTGAAGCGAGAAGTTATTTCAATTCAAGATTAGGTTGGTTCAGAATTTCAGCATAATATTGGGACATTGGATCGAGATCAATTTTGTTTCCTAGAGTTTTTGATAGGATTGATTCCCGACACGTAGAAAGTTCAGCAAATAGATTTTCTTGATCAGATTTAGGGAAGGAAGTTGGAGTGCTCTCCATGAAAGTGGTTTCCTGAATGGTTTCAATGATTGTTGGACCAAAGACTTCATCATAGGAGCAATTTGGAAATGATTCAAGACAAGGAGATAAACTTCCTTCATGTGAACAAAGGAAATCAATCTCATCATGACTTAAACATCCATCAAATATTCCTTGATGTTATATGGATTCATTATCAATGCTTCATATCATTTTTAATTCATTAATGTCCTCATCGTCCTCTATTTGTGAGCTTTCATTATAGATGTTCAAGTCTAGACTCATTTTTTCAAAGGTGATGGTCATGTTCCCATTTCAGACTCGGATAACAGAGTTGATTGTTTCAAGGAAGTGACGACCAAGGATGATTGGGGTTTGTTCCTTATTTCCTAAGTTTGGGTGGTTGTCAGGGACAATGAAGTCAGTAGGGTAGATGAAGTTTTCGACCATTACCAGAACGTCCTTTAAAATCCCCTTCGGAACCCTAATGCAACGATCGACAAGTTGAAGTGTGACAAATGTGGGTTGGAGCTCTTCTAGGCCTAACTGACAGTACACAGCATATGGGATAAGATTGACACTAGCACCTAAGTCACATATGGACTTGAAAACTTTGCTCTCTCCTAGTTCAACATTGATTTAAGGGAAACTCGGGTCTTTCAACTTAGGAGGAATGGTCCCTTGAATGGTGGTACTCACATTAGTAGCCAAAATGACTTGGTTTTTATGTGAAAATTTTCTTTTAAAAGTGAACAAGTCTTTTAGGTACTTTGAGTAGGTAGGTATGGTTTGGATGGCATCGATAAGGGGAATGTTCAACTTGACTTGAGAGAATATTTTCCTCAATGTTTCACTCAATTCAGGCTTGGTTTTCAGCCTCATGCGTTGAGGAAATAGTGCGGGTTGTGGGGTTGTTTGTTGAAGAGTTGTTTCTTTCACATTGTTATTTGTTTCCTCAGTTTGATCTTGTGGTTCATTTGAATTTTCATCCATGTTTGAATCTTTAGATGGGTTCTGAATTATTTTTTCAGGTTTCTAAATTTATTTCCCACTTTTTAAAATAGTCACAACCTTTAGTTATTCATGAGTTTTTTGAGTGCAACTTGACTCTCCCCTTGAAGTTTAGGATGGTACCGCCTGAATAGGCATGGGTGCCTTTCCAGTTTTTATGTTTTGAAGTTCTTATTTTAGGGAAGAGACTTCTGAGTTCATCCTTTCCATTTGTTTTCACAATTGTTCTAGTAGGCTTTGTGGAACAGTTTGGTTTGGTGCTTAAGAAGATTGGTTTATCCCAGGGGGATATTTTGGAGGTGGAATGGTTTTCTGAAAATGGACTGGTGGATATTGGTATTGGATAGGTTGGGTTTGGAACTGGTTATGGGTTTGGTAGTTATAAGGGGGATAAGGATTTTGTCCCTGTGGTTGAATAGGTTGTTGGTTATCTTTCCAGTAGAAGCCTAGGTGGTCATTATACCTTGGGTTGAAGTTTTTTTGGTATTGACGCTTTTGAAAGTTCAAGGCATTTACTTCTGCTTGGGGTCCTCCTAAAAGAACATCCTTGATGGATGGAATGGTTGGGCAGTTGTCTGTATTAAGGTCATGTTTGTCACAAATTGTGCAAACATGGTCTACAGTTTGGATTTCATGGACTTTCCTATGGTATATCTCTTCAACCTTACAAGAGAGTGCTGCGAGTTTATTCCTAAGGATTTCCTCTTCTCTAAGTGTATGAATCCCAGTATTTTATTTTGGATTTTTAGAATAAGGTAAAGTTCCCCATGTTTGGTTTTGTTCCGAAAGGCTTTCAAGATACTCGTAATCAATATTTGGGGCTTTGTTTTTAAAGGTTCCATTACACATCATGTCAATGTTTTGTTTGTTCCCAAGACCCAACCCTTCATTGAAAATTATCACTCGTTCAGGAATAGAAAAACCTTGTTTTGGAACCATGTTTAGAGTGTCCTCGAACCTCTCCCATGTTTTATAGAATGAATCTACCTCTTTTTCAAAAATGGTTTGGATGATCTTTTTAAGTGAAATTGTTTTGTGGTGGGGAAATTATTTTTTTATAGAATTATCTTTTTAATTGGTCCCAAGAGTTTATGGATGATGGTCTCAAATTTTTTAGCCAATTTTTTTCTCGATCCTTTAAAGAAAAAGGAAATATCCTCAACTTAGTTGATTCTAGTTGATGTGGGGGACACATGGTTTCTACAATGTCATTGAACTCCTTAATGTGAAGGTAGGGCATCTCGGACTCCATTACATGGAATGTTAGAAGATGGTTTAGGACATGGGGTTTAAAGATGTAGTTGGAATATCCTAGGGAGTTGTGTCTAATTCATAAGGGGGCATTGGTCCTGGAATGTGTGAGGTAGTCATTCATGGTTTGATCAATTGAATTCCCCATGTTTGGGGCTGCCACGTTTGGGTTTCCATTTTGGTTTCCACCCAGGTTTATGAGTTTGTTTCTTTGAAGACCTTCCATTTAAATGGGATCAATTTTGGACTCTGCAGTATTAGGAAGATTGGGATCTAATGGAAAGAGTTCCCTTGGTGTACTTGACTCCCCAACCCTAGGACTATCCACCATAACTATATGGTTTCATTGATCGCGGGTGTAGGCGGACATGCCCCAAAAGAAAAAAAACAAGAAAGGGAAAAGATAAGAGAATTTGGATGAGAAAAGAAGAAATGTGGGAGAATATAATGGGTGTCCAGATGACTTACATTCATCCTTGAAAACGAAGACAACATTTTATTCATGCTCAAATTTACCCAAAAGAAGAAGGTAGGACGGTCCTTGTAGTCTAGCTTTGGTTGTTGAATCCTCAGAGACCTAAGAAGTACCTACAGACACGTACGTTATATGGATTGTTTTTGTCTTTGAAGTGGCCAAATTGGGTTGATTTAAGATGGTTTTAAATGAACTCTAATAGACTTAAGTGAATTCAATTTAAAATAATGAGTTAATCCTAGGTTATCACTTCAGGTGGATTGGACATATTCCCGTTTCAATTTCTTATATTTGAGTTGAGTTCATTTAAAGAGATCAAACAAATTCATCACTTACTGATTTTATACCAACATACCATAATAATAATCACATATACACTTGAAGGATCAATGTTTTGATCACTCCAAGATAAAGGTTCGTATTAGCACTTGAAATGTGTGACCTTAAATTCAATAAGGATGAAGAGGTTTTAAAATCATCAAATAAAAATCTCATTTAAAAGAAGTGATTATACATTAATGGGGTGATAAATAACATCCAATCCAGCCCATTTGTACTCCCTTGGATCAAAAAATAAGTGGGTTATCCTTCCATTTATGTTATGGTTTCAATGGAAGTGGGAAGTAGACTCATGAGGGAGGAATTGAAGAAGTAAATAAAACAATAAAAAGAAAATGACCACTCCATCGTTGTGTGAATAATTTCACACTGTTTGGTGTGAATAAATCCACACCTTGAAGAAATGGTATCAAAGTGATATAGAGAATAACAGAATTATATTAGAATAAAAAAAATATTAAGAAACTATGATGGATTAAAACAACTTACATTTGAAGGAAGAACGTTACAAAGACATATTGGTAGCATAACATTAATATGAAATCAAAGTTAAAAAAATGAAAAACTCTGCAATAACCACTACCTTAGATATACATTTTGGAAGCCTTAGGTCGAGCCTCCAATAGTACAAAGCATCCTACTTAATTATGGTAGGCCTATGGTGGTGGAAATCTTGTGGAATTTGGACTTTTCCACTCTTGACCCGAGGTGGAAGCCAGCTTGCAACCACCGAACAGATACGCTTGTAAGACCTTTTAGATGGAAGAATTAGGGTGGGACATAAAAGAAAAACATGCCTCTCCGGACGTCCCCAAGCCTTATTTGAAGTTGTAGCCCCAAATAGTTTATATTGAACGAGATATGTATAAAATGGTGGACTGTTTTTCTGGGCCTCATAATCTGGCCCAAAATTTTATCTTCAAATTGGGCCGTATGAATAACTACAATAGAGGCCGAATTAGCACTAGCTCCTGAAGAAATATTTTTCCACTATATTTCTTATATTATCCCATGAAATTTGGGCTTCATTGGTCCCCAATGTTGGGCCCCACATTCTCATTAGTGGGTTGGTGTCCAATCTGCCTTCTCCAGAATTGTTTGCATGAAATCCCATTTTGGTGGTCTTCCAATGTGAATCTTCCAACACTCCACAGGTATGAATTTTTCCCAATATAATTATAAACCTGAAAAATTAAATATGAATATAAAATCAAGATCATTGGGTACTTTAAATGATGTTAAAATTTATACCACATAATAGTGTATTTTAAGAAGGAATTATAATCATAATGTGAAATGATGTTCAAAGTTTAAAATGCACTAAAAATGGTTTTTATGAATAATAAAGAACATTAATATTATATATATTAACAGTGAATATTAGCCTCATTTAGTGGATAATCAACAACCCTCCTTTTTATTACACAATTAAACATAATTTTTTACATAAAATTCACTTGAGACAACATAGAAGATCGATAGGTCTAGTGTCTTTGTGGATTAAGATCATTAAATATCAACTTAAAACATGAAATACAACATCTTTATTGAAAACATCCTTTACATGACCACTACATTCCCTTGTATTTAGCAATGCATTAGATAACCTGAGGACATGCATAAGAAAAGGGTGAACTATAAACCCCAGTAGGGGAATAATCATGGAATAACATGAGGAATACAATACATGTTAGAAAATAGAAATATAAATATAGCACAAGAGAAACATAAACATAAAGGCATGATAAATAATGATAATCATAACATGGAAATGTGGTAACAACACTTAACATGGAATTAGCATGAGCCAAGGCTTATTGCACATGGAGCATGAGTAAACCCTTATTGCACATGAATCATAAGTAAACCCTCGTTGCACTTTAATTAGCATGATTAAACACTCATTGCACATGACTTATCATGATACTATAATTTTCCCAATTAATTGGAGTGCTATCAGGGTGCACCCTTCTTGAACATTTCATTTCATATATAAGTGTGCCACATGGATCATAAAACATTGAATCATTCAACATAATCATTTATTACATGATAAATGAATGTGGAATAAATACATGAAACTATTTAAATAATAAGTAAATGAAAATAAATGTTAATACCCTTTATAGATAAATGGGCATTGTATTCACTACATAATGACTTTGGCTTGGAAAAGTGCGGTGCAATTTCGGCAGCATAACAACGTGACATAAGATCTCGTAAAAAATGGTTGATGAGAGAGAAAGGGGTGTCTCACCATATTTACATGACATGGAAAGTAAGGGGGTCATATAGATACATGTCCCAAAATATGTAATAGAATTTAGATTCATGATACAAAATAATTTCTTGAATGAAAATGAGGTGAGTGAAATTCCTTTCGGAATGTCGGCATAGTAACAGGTGTACATGGGAGGCGTTTAATGAGAGATAAAGGGGTCTCCCATCAATAAAACATAAATAGGGCAGTATGGAAGAGGTTTTAAACAATACCCCAACATTTATAATTTAAATTAAAAGGACATAACAATTAAATGAATATTCTACAAAAATGAGAGAGGAAGAAAAACCCTTACTTGGAAGTGTGCTTCCAAAGGCTTGAGAGAAGCTTGAGAGAGGCTTCTTGGGAGATTGGGGAAACTTGGGAGGATTTTAGAGAGAGGAGGGAAGAGTTTGGATGAACTACAAAGGCTTTTAGTGAGGAGGAAGTAGGATCTTGGGTGAGTTTTTATAGGAAAGTTGAGGTAATTCTTTATTATTAAGGTTTGAGACACCTCACATTAAACTAATACAAACCACAAACCCGCCCATGGTTTTTGACCATGGTTTTTGGAAAAGGGAAGTGGAAAAAAATATTTTATATGTCCAAATTCCGAACTTCTTAAAATAATGTGGTTTCTTATGTGGAGGTGAGTCACACTCCCAAGGAAAACAATTTAAAAAGACAAAGTGATTAATAATTCTTGAAGGGTCCACTAAAGCTTTGTAAAATAATTCAAAAAAACCCAAAATCAAATTATTTTAATGTTAAAACATATAGTGGCCGAACATAAAGTTTATAGTATTTTATTACATTACTATTGGGTCATTATGATGTCATAAAACACATTATATATTTAAACGGTATTTAATATTTACCCAAATATTTGATTGTCTCAAAAAATTATGAAAAATTAACCGTTTGATAATTTCGATATCCTGATTCCAGATATAATATTAATTTTATCTAAATAATTTTCTAAATATGGTAATTTTTACTATAAAAATAAAAACGAACATTTATTGAAAATTCATGTGTTTTGATAAAAATGGCTTTCAAACCTTAATAAAATTTAAAATTGAATTCATAAAATTATAAGATCATATATATTTAATAAAAATTAATTTAATAATAATAATAATATTTTATTAAAATATTATTTAATTCAAAAATCCATTAATTCATCAAAATATATTTCTTAGTTGAACATTAACTAAAAATACTATTTGTTCTTTGAAAATTATTTACAAGGTAACAATAATAAAATGAAAGTATATTCATTATTATATACAAAAATAATGTACATGAACATAGTAAAAGGTTCTTGTTACATAACCCCTTACAAAACCCACATAAGATCGGAGAGTAAGGTGTGCGATGGTGACACACTCTTCGGTTGGCTCAGATAACATTGCTCGGGTGGTTATCTATATCGACTTCCACTTCTCTCATAGGCAGTCGTGCTCAAGATTTACATATTAAAGCTCATCTTGGGCTTGGTCAAGATAGAATCCAAAAGATGAAACCTCATTTCTGAGCTCTGACAAATGGGATTCGTATGGGGAACATCTACTGTTTGAGGCCATCGCTTCCTTTGTCTGAGTAAATTGGATTTCTTAAAGCCCTATATTTATACAAATCATGTGATCACTATTCAACAGCTATATTAGAAACGGTCACAATTATTAATAGTATTTTAAAATCCGAAAACATAAAACCAAAGAAGTTGACATTTTATATAAACATTTTTCATAACGATACATTTAATTAGATCAAGAGGGATTTCCATTAATGAAAGTTTGGGTCGTTACAATCTTCCCCCCTTAAGAGATTTTACCATCGAAATTTCCTTTTTCCACACTAAAACAGTTGTGGGTAACTCTGCTTCATCATTTCCTCTAATTCCCACATCTATTCTTCAAACTTTTACTTTCTCAATAACACTTTTATTAGGGGCATTGCCTTATTTCGTATAACTTTTTCTCTATGATCTAAGATCTTCCCCGGTTTCTCCTCATAAAAAATATCATCCTTTAACTATACCACCTATAAAGAGAGTACATGTTAAGGGTCTGTTATGTACTTCATTAAGAGGGATACATGAAAGACATCATGTAACTTAGCTATGGTAGGTGGAAGTGTTAGTCGATAGGCCACAACCCCGACACGATGAAGAATATCGAAGGGGCTGATGTGCCTTGGACTTAACTTCCCTTTCTTTCCAAACCTCGTGACCTTATTCCACTAAGATAGGTGTAGAAGTACCATGTATCCAGCTTTAAACTCAAGGTCTCATTGACAGTTATCTACATAACTCTTCTGTCGACTCTCGGCTTCCTTGATATGCTACTGAATGGTTTTCACCATCTCCTCCATTTCTTCGACCATTTCTAGTCCAAGCAGCTTATGCTCACTGACCTCATCCCAACACATCTGTGTTCTTTACCTTTCCCCATAAATGACTTCATATGGTGCCATTTGGATGCTCGAGTGGAAACTATTATTATAAGACAACTCAACCAGAGGAAGATGTTGATCCCTTCCTCCTTTAAAGACCATTGAGCACGCTCTCAACATGTACTAAAGTGTTTGGATATTCTGCTCGGATTGGCCATCAGTTTGAGGATGATAGGCCATAATGAAGTTCAGTTCAGTATTCAAAGAATGTTGAAGACTCTTCCAAAACAGAGAGGTAAATCTTGGATCTCGATCGGACACAATAGATAGTGGTACCCCATGAAGCCTTACCACTTCCCTGATATATATCTGTGGTAGTTGATCTAATGAGAAATCCTCCCAAATAGAAATAAATTGTGCAGCCTTTTTAAGATAATCTACAATAACCTACATTGCATTGTTGCCTTTGGATGTCTTCAGAAGTCCGGTGACAAATTCCATGGTGATGTTATCCCATTTCCATTCTGGTATGGGAAATGGTTGCATCATCCCCTTATACTTTTTCCTCTCTGCCTTCACTTGCTAACACACTAGGCACTTTGATTCATATTCAGTGATCTCCTTATTCATATTATCCCACTAATAATGTTGTCGGAGATCTTGATACTTCTTTGTGTTTCATGGGTGAAAAGAGAAATTTTAACTATATGAATCATCCAAAAGTTCTGTCTTCAGCTTCGGACTTGATTGAACACGTAGTCTTTTCCCAAATCTCACAATTCCTTCTTCATTAACATTATAATCCAAGGATATCCCTTTTCCGATAGCTTCCACTTTTAACAGAATTCATACATCATTTTTTTGAGCATCCTTTAACCTTTCTAAAAGTGATGGTTGAGTAATCATTTATGAAAGGATTGATTATGTTCCCTTCTTTATGATTCCCATGTCCTTCTTCATCAAATCTAAGAAGATTGGATACTTTTCAATTCTCATCAATGATTGAATCACTGGGTTCATTCTAATTAGGGCATCTGCCACCTTGTTCGCTTTCCTGGGGTGGTAATGGATTGAGTAGTCATAGTATTTGATCATCTCTAACCATCTTCGTTGGCACATGTTCAACTCTTTCTGTGTGAATATATACTTGTGGCTTTTGTGGTCCGTATATATTTCACGCTTCTCCCCAAAGAGATAATGCCGCCAAATTCTCAAAGAGAAGATCACTGCATCGAACTCGAGTTCATGTGTTGGATAGTTTTGTTCATGAACTTTCAATTACCATGAAGCATAGGAAATGACTTTGTCATTTTTCATCAACACACAACCCTATCCCTTCTTCAAAGCATCACTAAATACCACAAAAAGTTCTCCAATTGTGGGTAAAGTGAGTGTGGGTGATGTGATAAGACTCCTTTTCAACTCCTTGAATATTTATTCACATTCATCACTCCAAGAAAACATTACTCCCTTCTGATTTAGCTTGGTATGAGGTTTGGACAATCATGATAAATTTCTCACAAATCGTCAATAATATCCAGCTAACCCTAAGAAGCTACAGATATCTATTATCTATGTTGGCCTCAGCCATCTCTCAATTGCATCTATTTTGGAGGGATCCAAAAATATCTCATTGCTTGTGATGATATGACCCAAGAATGAGACCTATTTCAACCATAACTCACACTTGATGTACTTTTCATAGAGCTTCTCCTTTCGCAATATCTCTAGTAGAGTTATTAGATGCTCCTCATGATCCTCCTTGGTTTTAGAGTATATTAGAATATCATCTATAAAGACTACCAAAAAAATTTCGAGGTAATATCTAAAGACTTTATTCATCAATTCCATGAAGATTACTGGAGCATTGGTGGGTCCGAAAGGAATTATTATGAATTCATAGTGCCTGTATCTTGTACAAAAAGTAGTCTTGGGGATATCTTCCTTCTTCACCCTTACTTGATAATATCCTGACTGAAAATCCACCTTGGAGAAGTATTGTTCTCTACCCAGCTGATTGAACAAGTCATCAATTCGTGGGAGAGGATACTTGTTATTTATCGTGATTTTGTTAATCTCATGTTAATCAATGCAAAGGTGGATTTATCCATCATTCTTCTTAATGAAGAGGACAGATGCACTCCATGGTAAAGCACTTGGGCGTATAAAACCTTTATCCAGATTCTTCTGTAGTTGTTTCTTCAGCTCCTCAAGCTCTAGAACAGCCATTCTATATGGAGCCTTGGATATTAGAAACTCACTAGGTATAGATCAATTGAGAATTCAACATCTCTTCTAGGAGGAAGACCATGGAATTCCTCGGGAAAAACATCAGCGAATTCCCTCACAATAGGCATGTCTTCTAGGATGGTTGCCTCCTTAGACTCAATCATATAATCCATATACGCATGCTCATAGGGCATTAATATCCACGCTTGAGATGATGGAGCTAAAAAAGGTTCTCTTCCTCCTTGCACTTTTAAGGAATCGAGGTTTGATTCTCCACATGGAGAGTGATTCCCCTCTCACAACAATTTATATTGGCCCTATATAAGGAAAGTCAATCCATGCCAAGAATTGCATAAAATTCCACTAGAGGGAGTATGATGAGGTTCACCAGGATGTTTAATCCACATATTATGATAGGGGAGGAGTTATATTCATAGGATGCAATGATTTCCCCATTTATCATACTCACTGACATCTTCACTTCCGTGATTTATGGTGGTGATGGGATTGTTCTAATAAACATTAAAGATATAAAAGAATGTGTAGAACATGAATAAAAAAGTACATTTTCTATTATTGAATAAATAACTAGTGTACATGTCACCACTTTGTTTTAGGTGTTCACTTCGGCAGTAGTGATGGAAAAAGCTCTTCCTTTCTGCCTTGGAGGTTGTTGGTTGCCTCCAAAAACCCTTGTCTTAGGGCACTGATTTGCAAAATGCCCAATTTATTTGTAGTTTTAGCAATGAAACACGTGTTGAGGTTCGAACAGAGCTTTCCCATCCTCTGTCTCAGCCGTGGATCTTTCTTGCTGATAGTTAATAGCCATGTGCCCATCTCTTCCACACCTAAATCATTTCTACATCCCCTTTAGGCAGTTTCCAGGGTGCTTCTTTCTAAACCTTTGGTAAGTGGTTGATGGATTTTCTTAGCTCCATTGGATTTATCCATCAGACATCCAGCATTGAAGTCCACCTTATGCTTATTTTCCCTATGATACCCCTGAGATTCTCCTATCTCCATATCAACCTTGACGGCACATCAGAAAAGTTCCTCATAGATATCGAAGTCATGGATCACTAGTGCTTTCTGCAGGCTAGGTTTCAGACCACCAAAGAAGCGGTCAACCTTGCATTCAGGGGTAACGACAAAGTCGGAGGTTTATCGTGCAAGACTTGTGATGTTTTCATCATACGCTCTGACAGATTGGTCGTCTTTTTTCTTTAGGTCAAGGAAATCCCTTTCCATCTTAAGTCATAGGGTGCACGAAAAATATTTATCGAAAAACATCTTATGGAAATCCTTCCATTCCAACTCCTTCATATCATCCTCCGGCTTCATATTTTTTTATCACCTTCCACCATTGATTAGCTTCACCCTCCATATGATAAGCATCCAAGAGAATCTTCTCTTATTCATAACATTGAAGGATGTATAAGATCTTTTCAATTGATTTGATCCATTGTTCAACGATTGAGGGATCAGATGATCCATTAAAAGTATGACGACTTTGTCTCATGAAGATCTCGATAGAGACTTTTTTATTCTTATGGGGGTTGAACGTTCTTATTGACCCATGTTTCTATTCAAATCTTCAGTTATCTGAGAGATAAGAATGACAAAGTTCATGATTCTCGCTCCCATTGGATTGGTCATCTTAGTAGAACTATCATCACATTGATCTTCACATCGTTTTTTAGCTCAAGTCCTCCTATTTATGGTCATTGGATGGAATAAAAAGAAATTTAGATGTAACACATAAAGAGTAATCCAAGGAAAAAACTAGTGACTTATAAATATCATTTATTTCCTTAACATATGAATCTATTGGCTTCAATCTATGTTATGCATGATCTACTTTATAACATATATTCTTAGGGAATTTTTTTCACTTAATAATGGTTCATACTAAGCTTATGAATTTTCCAAAGAATATCCCTCGGGAGTGTCATAACCAAGAGTGCATCAAGTCCCGTTGTCATGCACCAATTCTCGTTCGAGTCTAGCTCAAAGCGGTGTTTTCGGGTTTAACCCCTAGGATACATCTGTGCCAGAGCAGCCTCTACCTGATCATATACAGACAGGGATGTATTTTCTTGATAAAACACTTACTCAATACTCACCAAAACTTAGGGAGGGTTTTATTATACTTAGTCTTGTCTCTAAGGCTTTAGTAGGGGTTTCTAATCCTAATCCCAAAAATAACTAAACCTATCCTCTAATACCAACTATGACAACCCTGCTTTTTATTACACAATTAAACATAATTTATTACATAAACTTCACTTGATACAAAATAGAATATCGAGATGTCTAGTGTATTTGGGCCTTGGGATCATTACATAACAACTTAAAACATGAAATATAACATCTTTATTGAAAACTTCCTTTACATGACCACTACATTCCCTCGTACTTAGCATTTCATGGGATAACCAGAGGACATGCATAAGAAAAAGGTGAGCTATAAATCCCAGTAAGGGAATAATCATAGAATAACATGAGAAATAAAAAAAATGGTAGACAATAGGCATATCAATAGATCATAATATAATCTTAAACAAAAATTCATGATAAAGCATGATAATCATAACATGGAAATGTGGAAACAACACTTAACATGGAATTAGAATGAGCCAAGGCTCATTGAACATGGAGCATGAGTAAACCCTAATTGCACATGAAGCATGAGTAAAACCTTGTTGCACTTGAATTAGAATGAGTAAAAACCCATTTCACATGACGTATCATGATACTATACTTTTCCCAATGCATTGGAGTGCTATTAGGGTGCACCCTTCTTAAACATTTCATTTCATGCATAAGTGTCCACATGGATCATAAAACATTGAATCATTCAAAAAAATAATTT
Source organism: Viscum album (assembly GCA_963277665.1). Classification (NCBI taxonomy): domain Eukaryota; kingdom Viridiplantae; phylum Streptophyta; class Magnoliopsida; order Santalales; family Viscaceae; genus Viscum; species Viscum album. Next base: position 1,462,680,720 of record OY728139.1, read on the forward strand.
ATTACATGATTAATGAATGTTTAATACATACATGAAACTCTTTAAACAATAACTAAATATGCATAATGGTGAATACTCTTGATAGAGAAATGGTCATGGTATTCACTACACAGTGACTTTGGCCTGGAAAAGCGCAGTGCAATTTCGGCAGCATAACAGCGTGACATAAGAACTCATAAAAAATGGTTGGTGAGAGAGAAAAGGGTGTATCATAATATTTACATGATATGTAAAGTAAGAGTGTCATATAGATACATTTCCCAACAAATGTAATGGAATTTAGATTCATGATACAAAAGTGTTTCTTGAATGTAAATGAGGAGAGAGAAATTCCTTTCGGAATTTCCTCATAGTAACAGGTGTACATGGGAGGAATTTAATGAGATAGAAAGGAGTCGCACATAATTAAAACATAAATAGGGTAGTATGGGGGAGGTTATAAACCATACCCCAACATTTATAATTGAAATTAAAAGGGCATAACAATTAAAAGAATATTGGACAAAAATGAGAAAGGAAGAAAAACCCTTTCTTGGAAGTGTGCTTCCAAAGGCTTGAGAGATGCTTCTTTGGAGATTGGGGCACCTTTAGAGGATTCTAGAGAAAGTATGGAAGATGTTGGAAGAACTTAACAGGATTTGGGTGTGGAGTAAGTGGGATCTTGGGTGGGTTTATATAGTAAAGGTGAGGGAATTCTTTATTATTTATGTTTTGGACACCTCACATTAAACAAATCCAAACCACAAACCAGCCCATGGATTTTGGAAAAGGGAATTGGAATAAAATATTTTATAAGGACAAAGTCCTAAATTATTAAAATAAGGGGGTTGCTTATGTGGAGGTGAGTCACACTCCCAAGGAAAGCAATTTAAAAAGACAAAATGTTTAATAAGTCTTGAATGGTCCACTAAAGCTTTGTAAAATAAATAAAACAAACCAAAAATCACATTATTTTAATGGAAAAACATATATTGTCCGAACATAAAGTTTATAGTATGTTATTACATCAATATTGGATCATTATGATGTCATAAAATACATTATATATTTAAACAGTATTTGATTTTTACCCAAAAATTTGACTGTCTCAGAAAATTATGAAACATTCACCATTGGATAATTTAGACGTCCTGATTCCAGAAATAATATTAATTTTATCTAAATAATTTTCTATATATGTTAATTTTAACTTTTAAAATAAAAATCGACATTTATCGAAAATTCATGGGTTTTGACAAAAATGTCTTTCAAACCTTAATAAAAATTTAAATTACATTCATAAAATTATATGATCATTTATATTTAATAAAAATTAATTTAATAGTAATATTTTATTAAAATATTATTTAATTCAAAAATCCATTAATTCATCAAGATTTCTTAGTTGAACATTAACTAAAAATACTATTTGTTCTTTAAAAACTATTTTCAAGGTAACAATAATAAAATGAAAGTATATTCATTATTATATACCAAAATAATATATATAACTATAGTACTGGGATATTGTTACATAACCCCTTATAACACCCGCATAAGATCGAAAAGTAAGGTGTGCAATGGTCACAGACTCTTGGGGTGGCTCAGATAACATTTCTCGAGTGGTAATCTCTATCAACTTCCACTTCTCTCATAGGAGGTCCCACTTGAGCCTAACATATTCAAGCTCGGCTTGGGCTTGATCAAGAACGAATCCCAAATATGCAACCTCCTTTCTGAGCTCTGAAAAATGGGCTTTGTATGGGGCACGTCTACCGTATGAGGTCATCGCTTCCTTTGTCTGAGTAAATTGGATTTGTTAAAGCCCTATATTTATACTAATCATGTGATTACTATTAAACGGCTATATTAAAAATTGCCACAATTCTTAACAGTATTTTAAAATTCAAAAACATAAAACCAAAGAATTTGACATTTTATATAATCATTTTACATAAAGAGACATTTAATTTGATCAAGAGGGATTTCCATTAATGAAATATTGGGTCGTTACAAATACTCTATGAGAAATATTATTATTGAATAGAAGGTGACATGGTTAAGGATATCTTAGTATTTATCCCCCCCCCCATAAATATGGTTTATTATAACCTTATTTGATATACTCACACAAATTGTCTTGGTTTTAATAAATGGATGGAACTAATAAGAACATAGTTAATAGTGGGTGTGATGGAAAATACAGTGGTTTCTAAATGTTAAAAAAAACAATATATGAGATGGGGTGAAAACTCTTATGGTTATTCCTAACATTATATCACGTTTTATGACTAAAAACCTGAACCTATGTATGTTTAATAATATACCAAATAAGATAAAAATAGTTTTTCATGGAAGTTCAGTTGATAAATATCATAAAGGTAAAAAGGTTTAACATTCTACATATCTAGAATGTGGGTTGAAGGGCTTAGAAAAATGTATCAAAGGAATAATAATATGTTTTATATGTGGTAAAGGATGACATGGAGTAATAAAATACCAAGGAAAAATGAGGAAATCTTGATAATGGAATCAACAAGATCTTTCAAATGAAGGTACTTCAAAGAAATATGTTGTTATGGTGAATAAAAATAAACTATGCATAACATATAAGAGGTATGAATTATTTTAATATTTTTTATTATGTTTAATATTTGAATCACGATTAGATATATATTGATGATTCTTAATACGTGATTCATTTTTTATTAAAAAAAGGTATTAAGGAATGATATATAAAATCTTGGTTAAAGGTTTATGAATGATATTGAATTATTGAAGTGACTACATAGAGGATTTCAAGAGTTATGATGTAGTGGTATTTTATTTAAGGGTTTTAAATTTTTAGGATGATCATAATTTTAAAGTAATTAATATTATTTTGACATTTGATGTGATGGGAGTAATTTAGGATACATTTATTTAGTATTAATATAGGTTTAAGGTATATGTAGCCCTTAATATTAACATTTTTTTAGTGAAAATTTTATTGGAAGAATAATAATATTACATTTTGTAGAGATAAGTTTAATGGTATTGATAACCTTTAAAGTTAAAAGGATATTTGATGTTAAGGTGATTATTCTAAAATGGGATAAAAAAGTAATTAAATATTGAGAACATATGTTTTATCATATATATGACCATGAGATTGAAAATTGATTTAAAGACTAAGTGATTAATTATTCTTTTTGAATAAGTTCACTATATTGGGAACATTATAGGATTATGGTAAACATGATATTTTTCGCCAAGATGGGAATTTATTTTAGGAAAGGATGTTCAGTTATCTTTTGGAATCATATATGTTTTTATTAGGTCCTTATGGTGATTCAAGTTATTTATGTAAAATATTAGCATATTATGGAGTTTATATGATTAGGGAAAATAAATATGGTATGTAAATTAATGATTAATTGGTGTCATTGGGAGATAAGTTTTATGTCAATATTGTGAGAATATGTGATCATATCATTATAATCATTAGGTTTCAATTTTGGTTTGGTGTATTTTGATGAGTTTAAAAGATGATTTAATTTGAACATTTAGTGTTATTTATCAATGATTTGGAGAATAAATTATTATTATTTTATATTGGATATTTTTTTAACTTTTACTGACAATTTTTGGTTTTCTTTAAATGAGAGAAACAATAGAATAATTTTTCATCCTTTTATAGATATTTTGATCTATTAGAAGTTGATTTTAGTGCTTCATACCTGAAAAACTCATCTTTTTTATTTATTATATGTGGTGAAACTAAGATAGAAAACTAATTAAAGCACAATAAAAGGATGAAATTGTTCTTATGGGATATAATAAAATCGAGTGAGTATATTTTCATAAAATCTCTATTTCAATGGTAAAGATAATTTCTACAATCATTGAAGTCTTATACAAAAATTAACACTCAACTATCAATGTACTCTTTTAAAAACTCATATATAAGTTTGATTCATATATAATGTCACGAAATAGACTAGATACCCTGGTACCTTAATACACAAGCTGGCACCGACATAGCTCGAAGGGAATTCCAAATCCCCATGGGTTAGTGACTAACACCTAGAATCATAACAGAAAAAAGATGGGGTTAGAACCAAAAGGGGACTAAATACCCTCAGAGGGGGGTGAATTAGGGTATGGATATTCTTTTCCCAAAATAATTCATTCCCACTGGATCTTGGCCTTTTAATTATAAGGGTCACCTTTTTTAACTTATATGTTACTTTTGATATTATTCTTCCCTTCTTTATCCAATAATGGTGATTTGAATGTAATGTAGGAAAGTAAGCAGACTGAAAGATGGATTTTTTACTTGCTACACCTTGAATGGGCTACGTCCAAGGAGCATACAACGAAAATGTGATGATGAGATAAATCCAATAAATCTCACTCCCAAATTATAATTTTGTTCTAGATCTTATATGTCTATGCTCACTCCCTTTACAACGTTTAGGGTCTTCTCACTGTATTACCAAGGGTCAGTCCCTTTGTCGCTTCATTTGGATCATTTATGGTTGTAAGGATCTTCATTTTCCTCTTCCTTCTGTCACGACCCCCTCCCACCAAAGATGCCCCTCCTGAGCTGGAAATGGTTAAAGGGAGATAATGACCCCCATGTCCCGCCTCCAGTAGGCCCCGGGTTGGCGAATAGCACTAAGGGTATGAGTTTTCACCAATATGGGAGGCATTACCCTTTTTTTATTTTAAGGTCGGGAAATAGGACAGGTCAACCACCAAAAAGGAAAAGAACAAGTGTATAGAAATAAACCAAAACCAAGCCCACATGCATGTTTAAACAAGTTTATAACAAGGTGCAAGTACAATAAATCTCAAAGTACAATACCAAAATAAACAAGTGTAAAACAACAACAACAACTCCAACTATCCAACTAGTAGGGTCCTGCACGGCCCTGGTAGTCCTCCTGGAAACCTGAAAGTAAAAGTAGGGTGAGCATACAAGTATACTCAGTAGGGAAACCTAAAGCTCTCGCGCACAAGTGGGGAGACATCCTAATGCCCCGTGAGAACAATAGAAGAAACCTAGAATGGAATTCTATCCACCCAAGCTCACCAGCCACACTCACCGAAAACACAATCACAACAGGTAATAGTATATAAGAAACAAGAGTATTGGGTAACCCGCACCATTTCCCAGTAGTTAGCTGCTCTTCCTAATGGCGAACGTCCTGACACTGCCACACTCTCCCCACCCGCACACACCTGGGCCTCACAAACCACACATCCCGCCCGCACACACCTGGGCCTCACAACCACGTATCCCGCCTGCACACACCTGGGCCTCATCCAAAAGATTCTTGGGAAATAGTAGAACCTGCCCGAAGAGTCTTGGGATAAAACCACCCCAATAGAAACCTACCCGAAGAGTCTTAGGTGTAATATCACCTCAACCCATCACAGCCTAGGGGAGAAGGAGCAGGAAGGAGCTAGTAAATAAGGGAAAAACACCCTCTCCCATGAAATGGGAGTGTTCGGAACTAAGTGCTCAACATGGGTGGGGTGCGATAAAACACAAAAGATACAGATATATATATGTATACAAAACACACAACCCAACCTACGGCTTCTAAACAGAGAAACTGAGCACGTGCCTCGGCACTGCTACTACGAAGCATGCATACAATAAACAACCCCAACCACATTTATGTTTTCACGTTTCAGCAGAATTAGTTTATTTAGTTCCTTAACTACTGGGAAACTATCCACAACCAACCCCATCGATCGTTCGTAAAACATATCCCTTCCATCCACAAATCAAGTTAGGAAAAAACAAGCAGAACAACAAATCCCTTCTTATTAACCAACCAACCCATTTATTATTAATCCCATTCCATTACTATTCCCCACCATTCATTAACTCTTCCACTTTTATTTATTATTCACAACCCACAGTTTGTTCACATTCAAACCCATCCCTGCAGCCCCGCTGCCAACCGCCATAACCACAACCGCACCGAAACCCATACATCATTATCCCTTTAATACCATTTATCGCAGCCCTGCTGCCTGTTCTATTCATAACAACCCTGGATTCACCCCTCCCTTTCACACACTAGTAACCAAACCAAAACCCACATGTTCATTATTCCATTTTTTTTAACCGGGGTGATCACACAAGGGTTCCATATTTTAAGCATCCAACATTATGTGATTAACCAAATTCCACATTCCACAAAGTTTCTATCCACAAAATGGTCTAGAAAGATAGGGAAACATTTAATTATGCAAGAAAAGGCCCCCAACGACCGTGATTTTCAGTAGGCATAAGCCTATTCAATTCACAACATATCAATAGGATAAAAAAAGATAAACATAAAAACTTTCTCATCCCCATTCTTTAACCAGTTATTATCTTTATTTAATGGTTCAACTGTTTCTCATGAAAACAAGAGGATACCCACCCCGCATAATTCACAAATTAGAGAGATGAAGGTAAGATTCCTACCACAACAGGTTCTGATCACAACGCTCCCCCAGATCAACTTTAGAAGACATCTGTCGGCGTCCTTCGCTTCTGTCAGGTCCCAGAAAAACCTCCTCGGGTGGAAGTCGGAAAGTAAAGGCTGAAGGAAAGACAGCAGATCCAAGATCGGATGTTCCGCCTCGTTGTTACGATCTCGTGGCCGCTGACGGATCGTAAATCGGAGCTCGGACGAAGAATTTATGGAATAAAGAGCCTTCGAGTCTATTGGGATAACTCTGCTCAGAGGATAGGGGAGGAGAGGGGTGAGTTGAAAACGAGGAGGGGAACCCTCCTTTTATAGGTGGTAAAAGAAAAAGTACACGGCGTGTACTTTTTGGTACAAAGCGTGTACTCGGTGATTTCACACGGTCTCCACGCGGCTTCCAACACGGCTCCACGACCGTTGACTGGTCAACACACCATTTGAGGGTAACACATACGCGGGGAAGGACTACACGACATGTAGTTTGGACACACGGTGTGTACTCATTTATTTTACACGGCTCCAACACGGCACACAGCCGTTGACTGGTCAACACACGGTAACGCGTATGTGGGGACAGACTACACGGCGTGTAGTATTGGACACATGGTGTGTACCCATTTATTTCACACGGCAAGGACACAGCCTTCAACATGGGGTATACCCGGAAAGGGGGTACATAGCGTGTACTCAAACTACACGGCGTGTAGTTTCAAATTTCTAGAAAGTGTGGGAAAAGTCCATTTTATCACCCAGAACACTTCGTGACCTTCTTTTTGAGAAAGGAATGGGCTGGAGAGGTCTAGACCATTACATCAGATACCTCTTAAAACATTCTCATCCTCGAGAATTCAAAAACCAGCCCGGAGGAACCCAAAAAGATACCTCTTAGTGTTCTCATTATAATAGGAACCCAACTGTAACACCCGAGACTTTTATGTTATATAAATCATCAAAGGAATCTTTTTCTACACAACACTTGCTTGTCTTGCTTTACACGCAATCGCGACCTTCCTCGATAGCTTGCGTCGTACGCAATACCGAGTTTCACTAAACAACAATATGCTATTAAAACTAGCCGTTATGAATAGTAATAACCACTTTTTGAAATTTTATAAATTTTATTTTTCAAAATGGACTTCATTTTTGGACTCAGAATATTGAAATTAGCCTAGGGTGAAATTTTGGTATTTTTCTGAAAACTTTCAATTTTTGATGAATAGTGAAACCACTAAGTGGTAGGTTAAAAAAACTGAATTTTGCATAAAACTTAATTTTACCGCTTCTGTGAATGGAATTTCGAAAATCCGAGAGACACGGTTAATATCAAGGACTAAAATGTGGTTCAATGAGATGAAAATAATTTTTTGGTGAATAGTAACTTTTTACTTTTTTTACCGCGGTTAATAGTAAATAGGGTAACTAAGGGTAAATATGATATTAATATTACCCTAACACATGTCCTAATTCTATTGGACAAGTGTAATTCGACCAAAAACAAACTTAGGAATAAAATATGACCATTTAGGCCCACTTGGATTAGATTAGGACATTTATTATTAATTTATTTAAAGAAGGGTTAAAATAGTTAAAATCAAAGTTTAATAAGTAAATCATTTTTAATATGGGGTTATACATAAGATAAATTCGACTATAAATATTCATTAGAAACCTAAAAAGATTTCCTACATAATGGTATTTTAGTTGTAATTTTTAGACATTAAATAATTTAATTTATTTATGACACAATGATGATGCAGTAATTATCTTATTAATGAAATATTGACATAATTGATGTTATAAACACCAAAATAAATGTAATTTGAGAATTTTTATGAATTCCACTAATTTTCTAGGTTACTATGATATATTATTGTTGATGTAATCAACTTGGTTCGAACATATAATTCTGTTATGACTTTCACAAAAATCATATATCAAATAGTGTCAAAATTGACACAAAATAGTTTTTAAATCAAATATTATATTATTAATTGTTATTTTATTCCTAAAAATCTAAGGTTCGGCCAAATGACTTAGATAAGGATATATATATTAATAATAAACAATTTGGGGTTCTTTTGGCATGTTATAGTAAGTGTATTAACCATATAGTGAAAGAAAACAAAAAGACACGGTAAAAGTTAAATTAATTAACTTAGAGTTAAATCTAATTGATAAGGTTAAAATAATACCCTAAACTTTTTTAAATCCTATTGGTTGATAGGATTTCGACCCATCCCCACTTTATCTTCGAAATAAGACCCTTTGGAACCATTATAAACCGATTTTGACTTTAATATAAAATAATATTTTGAGATATTCCTAAGGTGCCCCTCTCCTCCCTTATAAAAGGGCACCTCCTTCCCCTCCTCCTCACACCAATTTGAGCACTCAAGCTCGGTCAACCCCTGCCATTTTCTCCTCTCCACTTCCCTAGAATAATCCTAGAGGTCTTGGTCTTCTTCAAAGACCAATCTTAGTTCCCTAAGTGGAGGATTCAAAGAGGCGTTCCAAAGAAGAGGTAATATCCATTACCGATCTTTTCAATTTCTTTCGTCTTAAACTTATTCTTCTTTAGTTGTTTCATGACAAAGTAATAACATCAGTATTACTTACATACTGATATGTTATTATAAATATGAAACAACCCTAATTCACCTTCTATCCATCCTACGGAAAAATGAAATCACCGCGCGTGCGTACGTACGGAATACCGTCTCCACGCCGTGGTGTAATCTATTTTCCACCATCACCTTACAAGGATGGGTATAATGGTGTAATGAGTAACTATATATGATTATTATGAATTAATATTGATACTGAAATAATATATATATACTCCAATACAATTCCACGATCATAGGAACGATATCATCACTCGTGCGTACGTACGGAATACCGTCTCCACGATGTGATGCGACTCGTTCTACATGATCTTCATTTCATAATGATTATATAAATGAATTGAATGAATGAATATGGTATATAATACACTAGTACCATTCTGGAAATGAAGTATCTATAACCTAAAGATAAGAATAAGAATTTATTCGACAAAACACGCATAAGAACAAAAAGTTATAAAGACCTGAGTAACAAGTAACAATGAAATATTACTAACAAGAATCTAATAATATGACCATATATGATATAATATCAATATGTATGATTCTGGAATAAGTCAATAACATTATTTAAACCATTATACAGGAGCTTCGGACACGAACAAAGCAAATCGGACCTAAGGTAAGGGAAATATCACGATCTCATTTTTATCCGAGATTGTTTATTCATAAGTATTTACTGGGGTGTATTTTATCATCCAAATCCATGTTTCATCAAAATTTAATATTATTTCCATCCACCTACAATTGTTTAAATACATTTTTACCCTTCGGTGAGTTTTTAGTAATATGTATGAAAGGAATCTTTTGTCGTACGAGGTACTTTTCGACTTTTCCGACAAAAGTACGAAGAATGTTTTTTTTAACTTATACGGCATGAATGGATTTTTAAAACATTATTTCCAAGAAGCTTCCTTTACAAGTTTTCAAGTTTATTTTTAATCAACTTCTTTTATTTTAAAGTTGTATGACATGTTATGAAAGGAAAAATGTTTTTGAAGAAGAAAGGATATTTTCCTCAAGAGTGGAGTTCAAGTGTTTTATCAAAATTATTTTCCATCTAAGATAATAAAGGGTTCTGTTTTTATCCCTATTATTACATTGATTTGATCATGTTGTGATGGAATTATTTTTATTCCCTTATCTTATATGAATTGATTTATGATGTCATGATGTTTCAAGAATCCCATTTTTGTTACATGTGTTATGTGATGATGTATGTTTTATGATTATGTGGCACACATAAGAAAGGATTCATTATAAGATGGGTGGGACCTATATCTCCCTCCAATGCATTGGGTAAAGATTTTATATCTCATGAGATAGACATGGCTGGAACGGAAGGTTATTTCGGTTCAGTGATACAGGACTGAAACGAGGAGTGAACTCGGTTCAGAAAGGGACTTTGTCCACTAAGATAGTCTTGGAAATGAGTCATGACTAACAAGAAATTATTTCCATGATTATGTGTGCATGCAACAAAGTTTCAAGTTTTATGTTATGATTATGGGGATCTCATTTTCACTTCTATGAATTATTCCATGATAAGATATTATGATCTCTTTTGCAGGTTTTGATTTTCAAAAGATATGATATGATTTTTATTTCCTTTATTTGCCCTTGCTGAGCATTTGAGCTCACCCTTTTATGTTTTCTTTTCCCCATGTCAGGAAGATGGATATTAAGTAGAATATGCTAAAAGGGACCCTAGATATGATGAAATAAATGGGAGACACTGTAGAAGATTTATGAACCAGTTGTTTATGTTTCCCAGTTTCTAAAGACACTATACCTATACGGTCCTTTGTGGTTTTGTCATATGTTGTAATAAGTGTGCTTCAATTTTGAAGTAGTAACAATGTATGTAAAGTATGGGTTGTTATAGTTGGTATCAGAGGAAAAGGAGGTAGGAATGTATCCGATCCTTGGGAACTCTCACATGTGAGCATTGGACGAAGCATGGCTCTCCGCCCAAGGGCTTCATGTGGAAATGGCTGCCACTGGGGATGGTGGTGTGTCCCGCCCAGGGGGTGTAGCCGCCCATGGAGTGCCCTGATAGGTATCAACTATAGTCCACTGGAAGTAATTCCAGACCGTTATAGTTGGTATTAGAGGAAAGGTATAGTCAACCTTTGGAAACTAGGATGTGAAAGCCTTAGTAAGAACCCTAAGGATAAGTCTAAGCATAGAACACAATCTTAGTGTTTTAGAAATGGCCATGAATAACCTAGGATAAGACCTTAAGCATGAAAATTTTATTCTTGAATTATGTGGTTTCCTATTATAATTAGTGTTGCTCACACAATTCTTCTTGGTTTTAGTCAATGGCTGGAACCCGAAGGAACCGTGTTAATGCGGAATGCGATGGGCAATGCAATGATTGTCCCCCTGAGCAACCAAACGATATGGGAGCTGGAATGCAAAATCTTTTAGCCATGCTCACACAACTTTCTCAAGCTATGAATCATGCAGGATTTCCAAACGAACAAAGGAGGGAGCAACATTCTGTTGAATCCTTCATGAGGCAACGTCCACCTTCTTTCAGCGGGTCTACTGATCCATTAGTTGCTGAACAATGGATTAGTACTACTGAAAAGATATTTTCAGTTCTTCAATGTTCTGAGCATGATAAAGTCATCCTAGCAGTGTATCGTTTGGAAGGAGATGCGGATCAATGGTGGAATCTTGTTAAGAATACGAGGCAAAGGGATGAAATTGAGTCTATGGAATGGGACGAGTTCAAGAACTTATTTTTCAATAAGTACTTCCCTCGTATTCTCCGAACAAAGATGGAGAAAGAGTTCCTTGAACTGAAGCAAAGGGATGATGAATCTGTTAGTACCTATGAAGAAAATTTTACAAGACTTGCAAGGTACGCTTCTGGTATTATTATCCAACCTGAGAGTAAGATCGATCGATTATTTAGTGGCTTAAAACCAAGTCTTCGAAGGGCGTTAGCCATAAGGGACTTCAATAGCTACGAGGAAATCGTTCGATGTGCTCTCAAAGTCGAGATGGAGATTCGAGTAACCCATCAGTCACATGGGTTTGATAAGAAGAGGAAGATGGAATTCAAAGAAAAATCTAAAGAGCACACGGAAAAGAAGATGAACTTTCCCTTATGCTCAAAGTGTGGAAAGAAACATGGAGGGAGTTGTCTTAAAGGGACAAGTAAATGTTTTAAATGTGGAAAGGAAGGTCATCGGGCATTTGAATGCCGTGATAATGGGAAGAAGATGTCTAATGATGCAAACAAAGGAAGGGATACGCAGAATGATCCTATTACACTTCAATGTTTCAAGTGCAAGGAGATGGGGCATTATGCCAATCAATGCCCAAATCCAAGGGTTGATGATGATGGTCGACGTCAACAAACTCTTAAGGCTAAAGACAAAGGAAAGTCACATGCAATTTCTATCAGCGATGTGGAGTACAATAACGATGTGGTGAAAGGTACACTTACCATCCACTCTAAAGTAGAAAATGTTTTATTTGATTCTGGATCCACCCACTCTTTTATTTCTGAAGACTTTTCTAAGGGTATCACCGTATTACCTCAACAATTATATGTTGAGTTAGCTATGACAACACCTAATGGCACATCAATCGCATCAAAAGTTTATAATTCTTCTCCGATCAAAGTTTGTGGGAAAGTGCTTCCTGCAAATCTTGTGATCCTTCCTTTAGTGGAATTTGATGTGATTCTTGGCATGGATTGGCTTTCTCTACATGGAGCTCATATCAATTGCCAAAGAAGGGAAGCCACATTTCATATTCCAGATCAATTTACGATCGTCTATCAATGCAAGGATGAACATAACCTTCCAGTGGAAATTTCTTCCATCTTATGGGTATTGATTCCACTAAATGAAGGTTATTTATCTCAAATGGTTGGTGAGAAACTCACGATTAAGAATATGCCCATTGTACGGGAATTTGATGATGTCTTTTCGGAGGAATTGCCGGGTCTTCCACCAAATCGTGAAGTTGAGTTTTCAATAGAACTCGTACCGGGTGCTTTGCCTATTTCAAAGAAACCTTATAGAATGGCCCCAATTGAGTTGCAGGAATTGAAGAAGCAACTCCAAGAGAATCTTGATAAGGGATTCATACGCCCTAGTGTGTCACCTTGGGGAGCACCTGTTCTATTTGTTAAGAAGAAAGATGGATCAATGAGACTCTGCATTGATTATCGAGAACTTAACAAGATCACTATCAAGAACAAATATCCTCTCCCACGCATTGAAAATTATTTGACCAACTACGCGGAGCTCAATACTTTTCCAAGATTGACCTTCGTTCAGGGTATCATCAATTAAGGGTCAAAAGGGAGGATATACCAAAGACGGCTTTCCGTACAAGGTATGAACACTATGAATTTATAGTGATGCCATTTGGTCTTACAAATGCCCCTGCTATCTTCATGGATCTAATGAATATAGTCTTTAGAGACTATCTTGATCAATTTGTGGTAGTCTTTATAGACGATATTCTTGTCTATTCAAAGAGCAAGGAAGAGCATGAAGATCACTTGAGAATTATATTGAAGACCCTGAGAAAGGGGAAGCTTTATGCCAAATTTACCAAGTGTGAATTTTGGTTTCAAAAAGTTGCATTTTTGGGTCATATAATCTCAAAAGAGGGGATATCTGTGGATCCAGCAAAAACAGAGGTTATCGAAAGATGGTCGAGACCAACAACAGTAACTGAGATCCGAAGTTTTCTTGGTTTGGCTGGATATTATCGACGTTTTGTAAAAGATTTTTCACGATTATCTAATCCACTCACCAAGTTGACTCGGAAAGGAGTTAAGTTTGTCTGGACAGAGGAATGTGAAGAGAATTTCAAGGAGTTGAAAAGAAGGTTATCCAGTGCACCTGTGCTCACACTGCCTTGTAGTGGAGAAAGGTTTGTGATCTACAGTGATGCATCCAAGAAGGGATTGGGGTGTGTTCTTATGCAAAATGATATGGTGATAGCTTATGCCTCACGACAGTTGAAAATCCATGAGCAAAATTACCCAACACATGATTTGGAGTTGTCTGCGGTAATCTTTGCATTAAATATTTGGAGGCATTACCTTTATGGTGAAAGGTGTGATATTTATACTGATCATAAAAGTTTAAAGTATATTTTCACACAAAAGGAGTTGAATATGCGTCAAAGAAGATGGTTGGAGCTGATTAAGGATTATGACTACTCAATCCATTACCACCCTGGGAAAGCAAACAATGTGGCAGATGCATTAAGTCGACAAGACCATGCTAGTTTATCCATGATGAGGATCACAAAAGATCCAATATTTATGGATTTACAAAGGATGGATCTTGGAATTATAATGGAAGGGGAAAAATCTTATCTTTCTCAAATGAATGTTCAACCATCTATACATGTGAAGATTAAAGAGGCACAGAAAGAAGATGTCGAGTTACAAAAGAAGGTGAGAAATGTTCCTGAATTCAACCTTGATTGTGATGGGATAATAAAGTTCAGGAATTGGGTTTGTGTTCCTCCCATCCCCGAATTAAAGAAGGAGCTGCTGGATGAGGCTCATAGTTCTTCATTCTCTATTCATCCTGGAAGCACGAAGATGTATAGGGACCTGAAAGAGTACTTCTGGTGGGATGGCATGAAAAGAGATGTTGTTGAATATGTCTCTCGATGCTTGGTTTTTCAACAAGTTAAAGCTGAGAGACAGAAGTCTAAGGGGATGTTACAACCATTACCCATACCCGAATGGAAATGGGAAAACATCACTATGGACTTTGTCACAGGACTTCCTAAAACATCCAAAGGCAATAATGCTATTTGGGTCATAGTTGATCGTCTTACAAAGTCTGCACACTTCATTGCTATTAGAGAGGATTTCTCTCTAGATCAGCTTGCCAGGATATATGTAAAGGAAGTGGTAAGATTGCATGGAGTACCACTTTCTATTATATCTGATCGGGATCTGAGATTTACCTCGAAGTTCTGGCGAAGTCTTCAGCATACTCTGGATACAGAGTTGAGTTTCAGCACTGTTTATAATCCCCAGACAGACGGTCAGTCTGAGAGAACAATTCAAACCCTAGAAGATATGTTGAGAGCTTGCTCTATGGATTTCAAAGGAGGTTGGGATCAACACCTACCTTTGGTAGAATTTTCTTATAATAATAGCTTTCACTCCAGTATTCAGATGGCTCCTTATGAAGCTCTCTATGGAAAGAAATGCAGGACTCCAACTTGCTGGGATGAAGTTGGGGGAAAGAAAGCTATTAGGACCTGATCTCGTTGATGAAATGGCAGAAAAGGTCAGATCTATTCAACAACATATAAGAGCAGCTCAGAGTCGACAGAAAAGTTATGCCGACAACCGAAGAAAAGACCTAGAGTTTGAAGTGGGCGATAAAGTGTTCTTACGAATATCTCCCTGGAAGAGGGTTATGAGATTTGGAAAGAAGGGGAAGTTGAGCCCTAGATATATCGGTCCTTTTGAAATACTGGATCGTGTTGGGAAGGTAGCTTACCGATTGGCGCTTCCACCGAATCTCTCTCAAGTTCATGATGTGTTCCATGTATCTCTCCTGAGAAAGTACATACCAGATCCTTCACATGTACTCAGCTCAGAAGTTGTACCGCTGGAGCAAGATCTTTCTTATGAAGAACAGCCGATAGAGATTCTGGATCGTAGCGAAAAAGTCCTATGAAACAAGACCACTCGCTTGGTGAAAGTTTTATGGAGGAACCACCAACTTGAAGAATCTACATGGGAGCTTGAGGATATGATGAGGGAGAATTATCCTCATCTGTTTGTTACAAAGTGACGAATTTCGAGGGCGAAATTCTTTTTAAGGGGGGTAGAATGTAACACCCGAGACTTTTATGTTATATAAATCATCAAAGGAATCTTTTTCTACACAACACTTGCTTGGCTTGCTTTACACGCAATCGCCACCTTCCTCGATAGCTTGCGTCGTACGCAATACCGAGTTTCACTAAACAACAATATGCTATTAAAACTAGCCGTTATGAATAGTAATAACCACTTTTTGAAATTTTATAAATTTTATTTTTCAAAATGGACTTCATTTTTGGACTCAGAATATCGAAATTAGCCTAGGGTGAAATTTTGGTATTTTTCTGAAAACTTTCAATTTTTGATGAATAGTGAAACCACTAAGTGGTAGGTTAAAAAAACTGAATTTTGCATAAAACTTAATTTTACCGCTTCTGTGAATGGAATTTCGAAAATCCGAGAGACACGGTTAATATCAAGGACTAAAATGTGGTTCAATGAGATGAAAATAATTTTTTGGTGAATAGTAACTTTTTACTTTTTTTACCGCGGTTAATAGTAAATAGGGTAACTAAGGGTAAATATGATATTAATATTACCCTAACACATGTCCTAATTCTATTGGACAAGTGTAATTCGACCAAAAACAAACTTAGGAATAAAATATGACCATTTAGGCCCACTTGGATTAGATTAGGACATTTATTATTAATTTATTTAAAGAAGGGTTAAAATAGTTAAAATCAAAGTTTAATAGGTAAATCATTTTTAATATGGGGTTATACATAAGATAAATTCTACTATAAATATTCATTAGAAACCTAAAAAGATTTCCTACATAATGGTATTTTATTTGTAATTTTTAGACATTAAATAATTTAATTTATTTATGACACAATGATGATGCAGTAATTATCTTATTAATGAAATATTGAAATAATTGATGTTATAAACACCAAATTAAATGTAATTTGAGACTTTTTATTAATTCCACTAATTTTCTAGGTTACTATGATATATTAGTGTTGATTTAATCAACTTGTTTCGAACATATAATTCTGTTATGACTTTCACAAAAATCATATATCAAATAGTGTCAAAATTGACACAAAATAGTTTTTAAATCAAATATTATATTATTAATTGTTATTTTATTCCTAAAAATCTAAGGTTCGGCCAAATGACTTAGATAAGGATATATATATTAATAATAAACAATTTGGGGTTCGTTTGGCATGTTATAGTAAGTGTATTAACCATATAGTGAAAGAAAACAAAAAGACACGGTAAAAGGTAAATTAATTAACTTAGAGTTAAATCTAATTGATAAGGTTAAAATAATACCCTAAACTTGTTTAAATCCTATTGGTTGATAGGATTTCGACCCATCCCCACTTTAGCTTCGAAATAAGACCCTTTGGAACCATTATAAACCGATTTTGACTTTAATATAAAATAATATTTTGAGACATTCCTAAGGTGCCCCTCTCCTCCCTTATAAAAGGGCACCTCCTCCCCCTCCTCCTCACACCAATTTGAGCACTCAAGCTCGGCCAAACCCTGCCATTTTCTCCTCTCCACTTCCCTAGAATAATCCTAGAGGTCTTGTTCTTCTTCAAAGACCAATCTTAGTTCCCTAAGTGGAGGATTCAAAGAGGCGTTCCAAAGAAGAGGTAATATCCATTACCGATCTTTTCAATTTCTTTCGTCTTCAACTTCTTCTTCTTTAGTTGTTTCATGACAAAGTAATAACATCAGTATTACTTACATACTGATATGTTATTATAAATATGAAACAACCCTAATTCACCTTCTATCCATCCTACGGAAAAATGAAATCACCGCGCGTGCGTACGTACGGAATACCGTCTCCACGCCGTGGTGTAATCTATTTTCCACCATCACCTTACAAGGATGGGTATAATGGTGTAATGAGTAACTATATATGATTATTATGAATTAATATTGATACTGAAATAATATATATATACTCCAATACAATTCCACGATCATAGGAACGATATCATCACTCGTGCGTACGTACGGAATACCGTCTCCACGATGTGATGCGACTCGTTCTACATGATCTTCATTTCATAATGATTATATAAATGAATTGAATGAATGAATATGGTATATAATACACTAGTACCATTCTGGAAATGAAGTATCTATAACCTAAATATAAGAATAAGAATTTATTCGACAAAACACGCATAAGAACAAAAAGTTATAAAGACCCGAGTAACAAGTAACAATGAAATATTACTAACAAGAATCTAATAATATGACCATATATGATATCATATAAATATTTATGATTCTGGAATAAGTCAATAACATTATTTAAACCATTATACAGGAGCTTCGGACACGAACAAAGCAAATCGGACCTAAGGTAAGGGAAATATCACGATCTCATTTTTATCCGAGATTGTTTATTCGTAAGTATTTACTGGGGTGTATTTTATCATCCACATCCATGTTTCATCAAAATTTAATATTATTTCCATCCACCTACAATTGTTTAAATCCATTTTTACCCTTCGGTGAGTTTTTAGTAATATGTATGAAAGGAATCTTTTGTCGTACGAGGTACTTTTCGACTTTTCCGACAAAAGTACGAAGAATGTTTTTTTTTAACTTATACGGCATGAATGGATTTTTAAAACATTATTTCCAAGAAGCTTCCTTTACAAGTTTTCAAGTTTATTTTTAATCAACTTCTTTTATTTTAAAGTTGTATGACATGTTATGAAAGGAAAAATGTTTTTGAAGAAGAAAGGATATTTTCCTCAAGAGTGGAGTTCAAGTGTTTTATCAAAATTATTTTCCATCTAAGATAATAAAGGGTTCTGTTTTTATCCCTATTATTACATTGATTTGATCATGTTGTGATGGAATTATTTTTATTCCCTTATCTTATATGAATTGATTTATGATGTCATGATGTTTCAAGAATCCCATTTTTGTTACATGTGTTATGCGATGATGTATGTTTTATGATTATGTGGCACACATAAGAAAGGATTCATTATAAGATGGGTGGGACCTATATCTCCCTCCAATGCATTGGGTAAAGATTTTATATCTCATGAGATAGACATGGCTGGAACGGAAGGTTATTTCGGTTCAGTGATACAGGACTGAAACGAGGAGTGAACTCGGTTCAGAAAGGGACTTTGTCCACTAAGATAGTCTTGGCAATGAGTCATGACTAACAAGAAATGATTTCCATGATTATGTGTGCATGCCAAAAAGTTTCAAGTTTTATGTTATGATTATGGGGATCTCATTTTCACTTCTATGAATTATTCCATGATAAGATATTATGATCTCTTTTGCAGGTTTTTATTTTCAAAAGATATGATATGATTTTTATTTCCTTTATTTGCCCTTACTGAGCATTTGAGCTCACCCTTTTATGTTTTCTTTTCCCCAGGTCAGGAAGATGGATATTAAGTAGAATATGCTAAAAGGGACCCTAGATATGATGAAATAAATGGGAGACACTGTAGAAGATTTATGAACCAGTTGTTTATGTTTCCCAGTTTCTAAAGACACTATACCTATACGGTCCTTTGTGGTTTTGTCATATGTTGTAATAAGTGTGCTTAAATTTTGAAGTAGTAACAATGTATGTAAAGTATGGGTTGTTATACCAACCAACAACCCTAATCATATGTGTTAGGAATTCATTCTCCTATGTCAAGATATTATCCTCTTTAGGTGGAACTGACTCGCTTGCATAGGTTTAATTGCATCCTCATTAATGCGTCTCGATTAAGAATTGGGTTTTCCCGCTTTCATACATTAGGAGTTTCCAACTTACACTTCCCCTAACACCGTAAAACCCACACATTTACCGAACACGTGGTTTGGGGAAAATTCCTTCTTCTATGTCGAGATATTCTCCTCTTTAGGCAGCACTGACTCGCCCGCACGGGTTCAATCACATCCTCATTAATGTGTCTTGATTAAGAGTCAGGTTTTTTCCTTTTTCCACACATCCAGACATGATACACACATCCAGAGAAAAAGGAAACAAAAGGTATCATAAACGACAAGCCAAGCATTCCATATATCAAAGGTACATAGTACAACATCAACAGAAAGCTCATAAGAACAAGGGAAAACACAAGTCAAAACAACTCCGAGTACTAAGCGTGCATCTGGGCCTCCCGCTCCCAAGTGCTCTCCTCGAGGCCGCCATGCCTCCACAACACACAAACCAAGGCGATGGTTCGTCCATGGAGCACCTTCTCTTTACGGTCCTTGATTCTGACTGGTCGTTCCTTGAAGGTCGCGTCATCTCCCATATCTAACTCTCCCCAGTCGATTACGTGAGAGTCATCCTGTAAGTACCGACGAAGTTGGGAGACGTGGAAGATGTCATGAACCTTCTCCAACTGAGGTGGCAGGGCCAGCTGATATGCCACCTCGCCGACTCACCTCATCACCTCAAAAGGTCCGATGAACCTAGGTGAGAGCTTTCTCCCTTTCCCAAACCTCCCCTACCCCCGTTGAGAGGAAACCTTCAAAAACACATGGTCTCCCACCTTGAACTCCAAAGGACTCCTTCGATGACCAGCTTAAGACTTCTATCGGTCCTGAGCCGCTTTCATCCTCTCACGTACAAGATGGACTTTCTCTGTGGTGTTATACTCTACTTCTGGCCCAAGAGCACCTATCTTACCAACCTCTGCCCAGCAAATGGGTGAACGACATGGTCTTCCATACATAGCCTCGAATGGTGTCATGCCAATATTAGAGTGGAATCTGTTGTTGTAGGCGAACTCTACTAAAGGCAAGTGTCGTACCCATGATCCTCCGAAATCCAGAACGCATGCTCGCAGCATGTCCTCCAACATCTGGATAGTCCGCTATGTCTGCCCATCGGTCTGGGGGTGGAAAGCAGTGCTAAGGTGTAGCTGGGTGTAAAAATCATGTTGTAACCCCCTCCATACTCGTGAGGTAAACCGAGTATCATGATCTGAGAAGATAGTCTTTGGGACCCCATGTAAATGCACCACTTCATCTACGTACCTTTGTGCTACGGTACTCACCGGGCCTGACTCCTTAATTGCTAAGAAGTGAGCTAATTTCGTCAATCGATCCACTACTACCCAGATAGGATCATAACCACCCTGAGCTCTGGGTAGTCCTGTGACAAAGTCCATTGAGATGTCATCCCTCTTCCACTCAGGGAAATCTAAAGGATGCAACCACCCACTGGGAACACAGTGTTCAACCTTCACTTGCTGACACACTAGGCATTTAGCCAAGAACTCCGCCACTACCCGTTTCACCCTGGGCCACCAAAACTATTCCCTCATCCCTTGGTACATTTTTGAAACTCCTGGATGTACCACCAAGGCTGAGCTATGGAACTCACGGAAAACTCCCTCATGCATTGTATCTGGGACAAACAAACTTCCATGGAAAAGCATCTGATGTCAGCTGTCCTCTGACCATCCTTCTAGAGCGTTCCCTTAATCAACAAGATCCTGCATCACTTCCACCTCGGAGTCCCCCCACTGAGACTCTTCCACCTGCTGCATGAAGGAGGTCTGCACCGTCATCTAAAACAAACAGCCTCTAAAACCTTCTACCCTGGCATCCAAGTGCAAGGCAGCCAACTCTCCCATTGCCTTCCAAGTATCAGTGGATTCCCAAACCACTTCCTTATGCGACTTCCTACTCAGGGCATCAGCCACAATGTTTCCCTTACCTTCAGTGTAAGAGATATCAAAGTCATGGTATTGGAGAAACTCGACCCATCTCCACTACCGCAGGTTCAGGTCATGATGGGAGAAGATATAACGCAGGCTCTTGTGATCTGAGATGACCACAAAGCGCTCCCCAAAGAGGTAATGTCTCCACAACTTCAGTGTGAACACTACTGCTTCAAGCTCTAGGTCATGGGTGGCATAGTTACGCTCGTGAGGGCGTAACTGCCTAGACCCATAACAGATCACTCCCATCTTCTGCATCAGCACACACCCCAGACCAAGGCCATAAGCATCACAGAACACCTCATACAACAAACCTTCTTCTGGAAACCTGAGTACGGGAGCACTGAACAACTTCTCCTTCAGGTAATCGAAAGACTTATGGCATTGCTTACTCCATAGAAAGACCTGGTTCTTCCTAGTCAAAGCTGTAAATGGATCAGCAACTCGAGAGAAGTCTGAAACAAACCTCCAATAGTAACCTGCTAACCCCCGGAAACTACGAACTTCTGCCACGCTCTTGGGTGATGCCCAAGAAACAACTACCTCCACCTTCGACGGGTCCACTGGCACTCCATGCTGAGACACTACGTGCCCAAGGAAGTGTACTTCTTGTGTCAATAACTTACATTTTGACAATTTCCTATAAATATGGTGGTGTCGAAGGACTTCTAAGACTGCCCTGAGATGCTCAACTTGCTCCTTCTCTGATCTTGAGTAGATCAGGATGTCATCGATAAACACAATGACGAACCGGTCGAGAAACTCTCAGAAGACAAAGTTCATAAGTCCCATGAACACATCCAGTGAATTCGTAACTCCAAATAGCATCACTACAAACTCGAAGTGCCCATACCTGCACCTGAAATCCATTTTTGAGATGTCACTGTCCTTTACCCTCAGCTGATGATATCCAGATCGTAGATCAATCTTAGAAAACCAACCTGCTCCCCTCAGTTGGTCGAAGAGATCATATTTCCTTGGAAGGGGGTAACAGTTATAGACTGTTACCTAGTTCAACCTTCGGTAATCTATGCATAGCCTGAGACCACCATCTTCCTTCTTTACGAAAGAAACTAGACCACCCCATGGCGATACGCTGGGACGAACAAAACCTTTCTACATCAGATCATCAATATGAATCCGCAACTCCAGAAACTCCGAAGGTGCCATCTGATAAGGGGCCATCGAAATCGGACGGGCACCAGGCTGTAAGTCTATCCCAAACTCAACGTCACGTCGGGGGGTAGAGTCACAACCTCCTCAGGAAAAACATCTAGGAACTCCCCAAAAAACTCCGGGACATCCATTATCTCTGTATCATCTAGAACAACTGATAACCCGCCTAATAAGGAAAATATAGGCTTCACATGCCGGCTTCCTACCTGATAGCTCCTCTCGCCAAAAAAATATAGGTGTTTCCCATCCACGTCGGAGAACACGACTCTTCTCCAGAAGCATTCGATAACGGTACTAATAGAAAACAACCAGTCGATGCATAGGATGACATCGTATGGATGCATCTATAACAGAAGAATGTCCCCACTAGATTGATGTGGTCCCAATGTCATCCCACATCTCTAGCAGACACAAGATACACTGGTCTGGCCTCCAACTGTTGTACTCAGCACCAGTGGTACAAAAATTCTCTCTACGTCTAGTCCCAAAGCATGGGCTAGACCAGGTGCAACAAAGGAGTGAAAATCTCCTGAATCGAACAAAGCATAAATAAGAGTGCTAAACAAACAAATCGTACCTCGCACCACCTCTGGTCCTGCTGGAGTTGTCAACTCGGCTGCGTGCAACTATCCATGCCCAGCTCCTCTGCCTCTCTGATGTCGTCCACCTCCCCGACCATGCCCTGGTCGAGGTCCCGAAGGATCACCCTGAGGTCGGCCTCCTCCCACAAAGTCTGCCCTCGCAGGGGCATGGTCATGCTGCTGCTGGAAGGGCCTCGCCGACAACTGGTGATGTTGAGGTGGGCGCTGAACCTTCCCACCACCACCGTACTGAGCTCGGGTCGGGCACCGACTCTGAACATTCCTGAAACCTCCACATTAAAAACACTTCGGTCCTGGTCTCGTGAAAAAGGGATTAGGACCCAAAGATCTGAACTGGAACTGCTGGGGCCTACTCCCCACTGGACTGAACCTGGAAGGTCCCGTCGCAGGAGACCTACTACTGACTGTGTTCCCCTTCGATGAGCCCAGCTGGATCCCCTCTCGGGGTGCACCTCCCAGTGAGTGCATCCTCTCTACAACCTCTGCCTTCTTCTGTACTTCCAAGTACGTCGAAAGGGTGAAGGGGGTGACAACATACTAGAGCGAAGGATGAAGCACCTCCTCCAAACGTCTCGCCCGAGACTCCTCATCCGGAAAGAGATCCGGATTAAAGCACAGGATATCATTGAACTTGATCCCCAACTATCGTACTGACATACTCCCCAGCTGAAGGGAGAGTAACTCCTGCTGCTTCTGCACCTTGATCATGGAAGAAAGGAGTTACTCTTGGAATTCCTTCTCAAAGTAAGCCCATGGAACCTCTTCCTCTATCCTCTCTCTGAGGTAGAGCATCCACCATTGTCGCGCCATGCCTCTCAGCTGACTGACTGCTAGGGGAACCCAGTACTCCCTCGGAGCATGGATCAAGGTAAAAGCGATCCCTAGCTCCTCAAGCCACACCTCTGTCTCCGTATCCGAAAAACTACCCTCATACTTCTTGAGGTTCTGCCGCTGAAAAGAACGAAGATTCTTCTGTCACTGGCTATCTTCCCCCTCTCGGTCAATCCTCAACTGATCGACTGCCTGAATCTGCTGGGCCTCGGCTATCTGAGCCACCCAGGGATGACGTCCAGGTGCCATAGCTGTACGGCAAACCAAGATCACCTAAGCCCAAGTAGTAAGGAAAATTTTCAAGGTTTTATTTTATCATTTTATTTCAATTTCTTTCCCAGAACATCCAAATCAAGTAAAACACAATCATGATGATGCATGTACCTTCCCTAGGGTCTCTACCCTGCAAAAAATGTAGTCTCACTTGGTCATTCTGTAGGCTCAGAGTCCTTGCATCGGATCACGGGGGGCCCTAAAATCCCGTGTCCTAGCCGGTCTTCCCTGGCCTATGTCACGCACCAAGATTAACTAACACGGTTGCACTACCATCCCATGAAATCATCACTATGCCTAACTCCAGACTCTGTCCTATCTCTCAACCATCTGCTCTGATACCATTCTGTCACGACCCCCACCCACCAAAGATGCCCCTCCTGAGCTGGCAATTGTGAAATGGAGATAATGACCCCCCGAGTCCTGCCTCCAGTAGGCCCCGGGTTAGCGAATAGCACTAAGGGTTTGAGTTTTCACAAATATGGGAGGCATTACCCTTTTTTTATTTTAAGATCGGGAAATAGGAAAATTCAACCACCAAAAAGGAAAAGAACAATTGTATACAAATAAACCCAAACCAAGCCCACATGCATGTTTAAACAATTTTATAACAAGGTGAAAGTACAAGAAAGCTCAAAGTACAATACCAAATGAAACCAGTGTACAACAACAGCAACAACTCCAACTGTCCGACTAGTAGGGTCCCACATGGCCCTGGTATTCTTCCTGAAAACCTGAAAGTAAACATAGGGTGAGCATACAAGTATAATCAGTAGGGAAACCTAAACCTCTCGTGCACAAGTGGGGAGACATCCTAATGTCCCGTGAGAACAACAAAAGAAACTTAGCAAGGAATTCTATCCACCCAACCTCACCAGCCACACTCACCAAAAACACAATCACAACAGGTAGTAGTATATAAGAAACAAGAGTATTGGGTACCCCACACCATTTCCCAGTAGTTAGCTGGTCTTCTTAACGGCGAACGTCCTGATGCTGCCCCACTCTCCCCGCCCGCACACACCTAGGCCTCACAAACCACACATCCTGTATGTACACACCTAGGCCTCACAACCACGTATGCCGCCCACACACACCTGAGCCTCACAACCATGTATCCCGCCCACACACACCTCGGCCCCATCCCAAAGATTCTTGGGAAACAGTAGAACCTGCCCGAAGAGTCTTGGGCTAAAACCACCCCAATCAAAACCTACCTGAAGAGTCTTAGGTGTAAGGTCTCCTCAAGCCATCACAGCCTAGGGGAGAAGGAGCAGGAAACAGCTAGTAACTAAGGGAAAAATACCCTCTCCCATGAAATGGGAGTGTTCGACACTAAATTCTCAACATGGGTGGGGTGCGATAAAACACAAAAGATATATATATGTATATGTATACCAAACACACAGCCCAACCTATGGCTTCTAATCAGAGAAACTGAGCATGTGCCTCGACACTGCTACTACGAAGCATGCATACAATAAACAACCCCAACCCCATTTAGGTTTTCAGGTTTCAGCAGAATTAGTTTATTTAGTTCCTTAACAATTGGGAAACTATCCACAACCAACCCCATCGATCGTTCGTAAAACATATCCCTGCCATCCACAAATCAAGTTAGGAAAACACAAGAAGCACAAAAAATCCCTTCTTATTAACCAACCAACCCATTGATTATTACTCCCGTTCCATTACCATGCCCCACCATTCATTAACTCTTCCACTTTTATTTATTATTCACAACCCACAGTTCGTTCACATTCAAAACCATCCCTGCAGCCCCGCTTCCAACCGCCATAACCACAACCACACCGAAACCCATACATCATTATCCCTTTAATACCATTTATCGCAGCCCTGCTTCCTGTTCTATTCGTAACAACCCAGGATTCACCCCTCCCTTTCACACACCAGTAACCAAGCCAAAACCCACATGTTCATTATTCCATTTTTTTAACCGGGGTGATCACACATTGGTTCCATATTTTAAACAGCCAACATTACATGATTAACCAACTTCCACATTCCACAATGTTTCCATCCACAAAACGGTCTAGAAAGATAGGGCAACATTTAATTGCGCAAGAAAAGGCCCCCAACTACCGTGATTTTCAGTAGTCATAAGCCTATTCAATTCAAAACATATCAATAGGATAAAAAAAGATAAACTTAACAAGTCCCCCATCCCCGTTATTTAACAATTTATTATCTTTATTTAATGGTTCAACTGTTTCTCATAAAATAAGAGGATACCCACCCCACATGATTCACAAATTATAGAGACGAAGGTAAGATTACTACCTCAACAGGTTCTGATCACAACGATCCCCCGGATCAACTTTAGAAAACGTCCGTCGGCGTCCTTCACTTCTGTCGGGTCCCAGAAAAACCTCCTCAGGTGGAAGTTGTAAAGGAAAGGCTGAAGGAAAGACAACGGTTCCAAGCTCATAAGTTTCCCCTTGTCGTTAAAATCATGTGGCCGCTGACGGATCGTAAATCGGGGCTCAGATGAAGAAGTTATGGAAAAAGATCCTTCGAGTCTCTTGGGAGAACTCTGCTCAGAGGAATGGGGAGGAGAGGGGTGAGTTGAAAAGGAGTAGGGGACCCCTCCTTTTATAGGTGATAAAATAAAAAGTACACGATGTGTACTTTATGGTACACAACGTGTAATCAGTTTTTTCACACAGTCTCCACACGGCTTCCAACACGACTCCGCAGTCGTTTACTGGTCAACACATGGTTTGAGGGTAACGCATACGCGGGGAAGGACTCCATGGAATGTAGTTTTGACACACGGCATGTACTCATTTATTTCACATAGCTCTAACACAGCACACGGCCATTGAATGGTCAACCCACGGTAATGCGTACGCAGGGAGAGACTACATGGCGTGTAGTATTGGACACACGGCGTGTACCCATTTATTTCACACGGCAAGGTCACGACCTTCAACACGGGGTATACCCGGCAAGGGGGTACAGGGCGTGTACTAAAACTACACAACATGTAGTTTCAAAATTCTAGAATGTGTGGGAAAAGTCCATTTTACCCTCCAGAACACTTCGTGGACTTCTTTTTGACAAAGGAATGGGCTGGAGAGGTCCGGGCCATTACACCTTCGCTCACTGCTCTTGGAAGGGATCCACTCACAGTTTAGAGACATGTAGGTTAATTCATTATCTATAATAAATTCATCCTTCACTATATGTGGATGCTTGGTTAAAGTCCAAATTTCATTTACTGATGAATACCCCTTTATAAATGATCACTGAGAAACAACCTTTGGAAATACCATCTCAAAGATCCCTACTTCTTGAAGTTCCCAATTTCACAAACCTCGAACATGCCTCCACGAAGTCCCTACTTCTTTTCAAAGAACACACCTTCGCAGAGCTCACTGCTTCATAGAGAACACCACTTCCTAGAGAACGCTAATTAATAGAGCACACTACTTCTTAGAGATCAGTCCTTCACAGAGCTCAAGCCTTCACAGTTATTAGGCTTTCATAGTTCTCAAACTGTCACAAAGTTGCTTCCTTCATGAAGCTCCCTGATCCAATGTGAAACACACCTCTTTGAAGGAGCTAGATTATCCACCTTCAAGCTACTTCATTTCACAAAGAACACTACATCCAGGAACCTCATTTGAAATTCGAGAGCTACAAATTTTTCTGGAAAAACTCTCTACTATTCTCAAGGGGGTCGAATCCTAATTATAGGCGATTCCACTGACTCAAGAACCTTCCGCATTAAGTAAGAACTACATTTTCTTAAATTGAAAATCCCTGAAATTGCTATAGAAATCTTCTCTATATTGCGAAGAACCATGGAAATTTTCAGATCTCAGAGCTCATTAAAATCATGGAGGGTTCTGTCAATTTCTTTTTTCCACCACTGTAATTCTCCCTCACAATTCTCTCTACCTCTACTATTCATGAATCTCATCGTAACCACAAATCTCGTTGTCAACATTCTTCATGTATTTGGAAAATAAAATTCATGAAGCTAATATTCACGAAACTCATTCCTTTTCCAAATTTTGATGAGATATTCAAGGAAATAGAATTTCTGAGATGCTCACCAAATCCCAAATTTTTTACCCCAAAAATTCTACAAACACTAGAAAATGACACCACCTAGTATCTGTTCTTTTGTACCACCTCCATATCTTCCATTACATTTTCATGGTTCTTTGTCAACATGGATTCTCAACAATATCCTTCAAACTCGACAATTTAGCTTGAAAATATTCTTTTTCAACAAACACAACCAACTCAAAAATGTTGCAATGTTACCTTGATGGATTTTATCCCAACGATCTCCCACTTTGGGTTTGTTGAAAATTCTTCTCAAAATGATTCTCTGCACTTTGATACCTCACTGAAGCTGTTTCCATTATTCACCATCATTCACCTCTTTTGATATAGATAGTGACAAAATATTCACTCACCTCATACTCTAAGCCCAAATGAAAAATGATCAGCATGATAAATAAGAGTAGTATGAAAATTTTATAAATTAATCAAATAATTGTTGACACCAAATATTGATACCATTCCAACACCACTCTTCTCCTTTTATAATGAATCTCGATTGTCGTGATATCTAATCTTCAATCGATTACTTCAAGCATCGTCAGATTTGTTACTCAAACTCCCCCTATATTGTGTCTCCCATATCTCACTTATCCACTTGTAAGCTTATCCCCGTGTCTTTACAAATACGTTTTATCCCTTTTAATAGTCACACATTATTCGTCCCCTTTTTCAACAAACCCAAAGGTCAATCCTTTGTGGTCTGGAACATTAGAAAGAACATAGATTATCACTTTAGAGAAAAACACACCATACCATGGGGTGAGGGGGTCCCACATCCACACTTGTTCAAGTATAGGGAGTCATCTAAACTCCCAGATCTATTCAATTCCTCTTAAAATATTCCTTGGGCAAGGCCTTTGTCAAAATTTCTACAACCTATAGTTCTGTAGGCATATACTTCAGAATCACTAGCCCTTGCTTCACCATCTCCTTGATAAAATGATATTTGATCTCGATTTTTTTCCTTGAGTTATGGACTATATTTTTTTTCTAAGATTGATAGCACTCGAATTATCACCCTGGATTCCGATCAGACTTCACTTAAACACCCATTTCATCAAGTTGTTGCTTCATCCACAATAACTATGTGCATGATTCAGTGGAGTAAATATACTCAGCTTATGTGGTTCTCAATGAAATGAAATATTTCTTATTTATTATCAAATAAATACACAAACCACCAAGACAAAAAAACCACCTGACATAGATTTCTTGTCATCTGATGATCCGACCTAATCTGCATCTGTATATCCCAAAAGCTCTGGCTAAGATTTATCATTATACATCAAATTGAAATACACAACACCCTTAATATACCAAAGTTTTATTTTCATATAAATCATGTGTCTTTCCTTGGGATTGCATTGGTATATCACTGCTTGGCATGTCGAGAAAACAATACTAGGCCTTGTTGTTTTTAGGTATAGTAAACTCACAATAATTAACCTATATTCTATGATATTAAATCCCTTTCTACTATAATCTTTTGAAAATTTCTTCTGGGTAAAAACCAGAGTCTTAATCTCATTGGAATTTTTAATTCCAAATCTTCTCAGAACCTCTATATCAAATTTTTATTGAGAAATGAATGTTTCATTCCTTCTTTGTGATAACTGTAAACCAAGTAAAATCATCATCTCGCCTATCATTGACATTTCAAACTCACTTTTCATGAATTTGAAAACATTTCTACCTTAATATTCATCTAATACTCCAAATATTATTTCATATACATAAACCAACACTATCATCCTTTTATTACTTTCATTGTTGAAATTGAGATTGTAATCAACAACACTACACTAAAAACAAAGATTCTTCAAATATTGATCAAGGATCAAGTGTTATACTCTTGGTTCTTGTTTAAGTTCATATAAAACCTTCTTTAGCTGAAAAACTCTATTCTCGTCTTTATATTCTTCCTCATACTCTTCATCAGTATCTTCTTTTGAATTATCATTTTCCACTTCAACTCACCTTAAGTTTCTTACCTCTTCATTACTGCCATAAGGAAACTGTTCAATATTCTGTTAAATATTCCGTTCATTCTATAATACATTGATATAATTTCTTTCAACTACTTTTTCAGCCTCATGTTGAAACATTATTTCCATTATCTCATAACATCTTAGTATCCTGAAAATATTCTGCTGATACCATTTTGTTAGAACAAAACAAATAATCATGAAATACAAGAATGACACTGCTCATCCCCTATCAGTATTCTTAAACATAGGCTCTCATAATTTATATATCATTGAGATATTTCATCTAATTAGGATATAGAATTATCCACATATGATAAGAAACTCTTCCAGTTGTTAGGCCCACAAACATTTTTCTTCTCCTACATCATTTCTTCACATGCGTATATAGGTTTGAAAAACTTATCCAACTCAATAACATATTCTAGTTGTAGATTCCTTCAAGGGGATTTCTATTAAATAAATATAATACATATCAATGATCCATCAATAGAACCGCTAAGATTACTGAGTTGTGACTCAGTGTAGGAAATAAGTGATAATGTTAATATCACCACCACTATCTATTATTCCCAATTACTTCCATACAACTCATGAATCCATAACCTATTAACTCATTTTAAGTAATTATTCTGGATTTATTCTTCAACTCTAGTAACTAACTTGAATTAGTTAACATTTTGGATTACATTACATCATTGTATTGAATCTTCTGATGTGAAATCCCCTTGGACTATATCTCCCCAAAAACATGAAACACTTGAACTTAAATTAGTATCATTTAAACACATAGGGAGATGGGATCTTCTAGAATCTGGAAGAAGAGGATTGTGGTTGATCCTAATGGGCCAGCCCTTTGATTATTTCTTGAAAATAATTGCACTCTTTCTTTTCCTGCTCCAGCTGCTTAGACAATTTCAACTATTCTAGCCATATAACAAGGCATTCTTTACCCACATTCTTAATTTTCTTCTAATATTAAGATTATGGATGCTTGGAGTTTTTCACAATTTGAGAACTAATCCCATTAGTATAAATTTCCATTTTTGATGCTCTACCAATCTTCCATTTTCATGATTCTTTCTCAGAGAAAGAATCTCTCCAACGATCATCTTCACTTTCTTATTTCTCCATTTGCGAGCTCTTTTTATTGCCTTCACTTACTGTTGTGTGGCATGACATAGGAATTTTATAGGACATTCTTTAGTAATATTTATTTTGTCAATTATTTGAGTCATTCCACCTTTTCTTGTTGGGGTTGAATCTTCCACTGACTTTACATTATTCCTCATTACACTTGGGAAATATCCTCCCTTTTTCTTCTAGGATTGTACACATCTATTCCAAAGGTGTTTTTGAGTGTAACATAGGAGGTGATTGATACACATTTTTTTGAGCTCCTTGTTATTCCCCTGATACTGTAAACCTATTTTTCATCTTACCATGTTGTCTTCTAGTATAGGATTTTTCATTGTACACTGCATGTTCTAGGGATCTCATTTTGGGTATTCTTTGATTTCTTGTCTCTACAATGTATTTCCAAATTCCCATGATCAGAACATATAAAACATCTACCATTAAATAAATACCTCATGTAATTATTTCTTAGATGAGATGTTAATGCAGCTTCATCTTTTCCTCAAAAATTGAGCTTCTAAGCTTCTTGACACATACTCATATTGTGTCCCATTCTTCCACAATAGAATCACTTCATGGATACTTTCTTCTGAGAGACTCTTCTTTTAGGTTTCTCATGATTCTTCTTCGTATTTTTAGATTTATAAAAAATTTCTATCTTCATAGCATGAGATGTATTCATGAGCCTCTGAAGAAAAGGTTTTTGTGTGACCATGAATCCGACAAAAATAGCACATGATATCATTACTTCCTGTAAAGGACTATTTAACTCATTGCTTATAAATTGCATGACTTTTTCTATTTTTGGTATTGTTCACATCTCTCTTCCTATCATTCATGGGAGGGGATTCATCAAATCCAATGCTGGTTTTTCCTAGGTTGTATAGCCTTTGAGATGAGAAAATATTTTCTAATTTCTCTTCAAAAATATCATGTTTTCTTTTCATTTCATCATCACTTACCAAAGGATAATCAAATATTAAGTGCAAGGCAACCTTCATTTCAGGCTTTCCTCTAGCACTGTATTTCTCCACTTATTTCTTTACTGATTCTAGCTCTTCTTCCAACTATTGAGTCTTCATATCCCGTTATTCAAGTTCTGCGTCAAGTTCTCTCTTGATATTATTCTTTATACTCATCTCATCTTCCAATTCACATGTAAGCTTATCCCCCATGTCTCTTTGCTCCTTTATTTTAATTTTTTCTTGAAGAACAAAATTAGAACAACATGCATTCTCTTGTTGTAGCCTTTTATTATTATGAAAATTTTCAGACAATAGTGTATCAAGATCATCATTTCTGAATTTTAGATTCTAAACTTCATCTCACTTCTGATTCTCTTCATTTTCATAAACCTTTTGTTTTCCTTTATTTAGAGACATATTTTTTAGTTCTTCACCTTGAGAATCACCCTTCTCCCTCAAATTAGGAGAAACGTCAATAATCCTTTGATTTAATCGTCCTAGATTGTCAAACTCAATTTCCAATGGTTGGGTTTGGATATATTTAGATTTAATCTCTTTATCCAATTTCTTATCCAATTCCTTTGTTTCATGGAAAAAATACACTTTTTTCATTCTAGAAGTTTCTTCATCATCAGTATTTCCAACATCACATGTAATATCAGGTTCTTCACTCATTCCTTCCACATCATGGAATTATTAAGTATTTTCAAAGTATGATTTATTGAAATTGTTATTTTTTCAATACTTTATTCCTTCAAATAAATAACACTCTTTCCATTGAATCTTCCACTCTAAAGAATACCTCAAGAATTCTGCTTCTTCTTTGAAGTTATTCCCTTCTCCATGGCACACCAATATAAGAGAAGGCTGAATCTTCAAATTCAAAAATAAACTAAACCAATTAAGATAAAACAAGTCTAATAAAAGAAACCTATCCTTTTGATACCAATATTTAGGACCAAAAGGGTCCTCGAAACCCTGAGAAGGGGGTGAATCAGGGTATGGATATTATTTCCCCTAAATAATTCCAGCCCCACTAGATCTTTACCTTTTTATTATATGGGTCACTTTTTATTCACATATGTGTTACTTTTGATCTTATTATTCCCTTATTTATCCAATTATTATGCTTTTAATGCAATTTGGGAAAGCAAGCAGGCAGACAGAGATATTTTTACATGGTTCACCCTCACTGTGCTACGTCTAAGGAGCATACAACGACAATGTGCCAATGTACCAAATCCAATAAAGCTCACTGCCAAAATACAATCTTCGGGCCAGATCGTCTATGCTCAGGCTCAATGCATTTATAATGTTTAGGGTTTGCTCACTACATTACTAAGGGTCACACCCTATGTCTCTTCCTTTGGCTTACTATTGGTGGGAAGGATCATCGTCTTCCTATTCCTTCGCTCACTACTCTCGGAAGGGAGCCACTCACATTTTAGAGACTTGTAGGTCCTTTCATTATCCTTAATGAATGTATCCTTCAATATATATAGATGATATATTGAGGTCCAAATTTCAGCCACGAATGAATACCCCTTTGACATTGATTACTAGGCAACAAACTTTTGAAATACCATCACAAAGCTCCCTACTTCACAAAGCTCCCAATTTCGAAAAGCTAAAATAAGAATCCACGAAGTCCCTGCTTCTTTGTAAAGCACACACCTTCGTAGAGCTCACTACTTTGATAAAAATACCACTTCACAGAGAATGCTACTTTATAGAGCACACCGCTTCATAGAGCTCAAGCCTTCAAATATCTTAGGTTATTGTAGAGCTCAAATTGTCACAAAGCGACTTCCTTCACGAAGATCATTGATCCAATGAGGAACACACCTCTTTCGAGAAGATAGATTATCTACCACGAGGCTCCTTCCTTTCACAAAGCACACTGCCTTCATGAACCTCCTTTGCGATTTGAGAGTTGAAAATGTTTCTTGAAAAACTCTCTACTATTCTCAAGGGGGTCGAAGCCAATTTATAAGTGATTCTACCAACTCGAGAACCTTCCATGAAAAGTTAGCGCCACGTCAGCTCAAATCACCAAGATCCGAAATTTCTACCAAAATCCTCTATATATCGCAAAGCACTACAGAAATGTTTGGATCATAGAGATCTATAAATAATATAGGGTTCTGTCAATTCCTTTGCACTGCCACCACAATGCTCCCTCACAATGATCCTCACCGATGCAATTCATGAAGCTCTTCGTAATCACAGAGATCACCATCAACATTCTTCATGTCTTTGTGAAATACAAATCATGAATCCTATCTTCGCAAAACTCATGATTTTTTCATATTTTGATGAGATCTTAAAGTAAATATACTTTTTACGATTCTCACCAAATCCAAAATTTTAGACCCCAAAATTATTGCAAAGAATGTTAAATGGTTCCACTAAGTATCTATTATTTTGTACCACCTCCAGATCTTTCATTACATTATCATGATTCTTTGTAAACATGGATTTTCAATAACATCTCATGAACTCGACAATTCATCATGAAAAATTCTTTGTCAACAAACACAACCAACCCAAAAATGATCCACAGCTACTTTGAGGGATTTTTTCCCAATAGAGGGATTGATTTTTTTCACAAAAAAATAGTGGAATAAATAGATACATATCAGTATGATTAGAAGAAAACTGAAAAGGGAGAACAGTATCAGGAATCAAATAGGTATATCAAAACCCAAACAGTACATCATTAAGTATTCAAAAAATGAGATATATATCAAGCATCCCAAAGGTATCAACACTCCAAACCCAAAGGTTAATAATATCCACCTCCTATAAGAGTCACTTTACCTTCACTCAAACTTGGAAGAATAAAATATATAAATTCCCAAAGGAAAAGGTAGGGTGTAAGCTAAAAGTCGAGTAGGGTAACATAAAGTGTTTTATAATAAGATTTCATAATAAATAGACCAAATAATTAATTCAATTATAAACAAAATAGGAAGGAAATTACAATTTTATATTTAATACAAGGCATGATTTTTAGTTCCAAAGATGAAAAAATTTCAAATAATGGATTAATAAACATTTTATATAAAATAGTTTATATAAATCATAAGACAAGATTAAAAAAATTCTGAAATTATTAGCATATATATTAAAAATATCACAACAAGCACCATGGACATCATCCCAAAGTTATTATAGTTCCTAGTTATAGGATTCTCATATATCTCATAAATGTGATCAGGGAATTTTCAAACATATCCCTTGATCTTAGGCTGAATAAAACCCGTCAAATCCCACTGAGGATAAGATCTACCGAAGTAGGTTTATTTTCGAGTTGTAAAGCATCAATACAGTTATAGGTCATTACCATCCTAGCATGTTTTTTCCAAATAACCCACTAACTACCCAGGCTCACATATAATCAACTAATAAATCAATAACATTTTAATTGTTTCAAATTTGTTTAAAATACAATCGCCCCATTTCCAGTTTCAATACGCCAATTTCACTTTAAAAACCAAAACACGGGTTTTTAATCAATTCATTCATTTTTCAAGATAAACCCAATCATGGGTTCCTATCAAATGAAATTAACAAATATTTCTCAAAATTCAATTCCACAAATCAATTTCAAAATTTTCATTAAATTCAAATCACACCACAATTTCTAATTCAATTGGAATTGGAGTTTTTTCCTAAAACTCATACCAATCAAACTTAAAATCCCCAATTCAGACTAAATTGTGTTTTCATAATTTATTCAAAACAAATATAAATAAATCAAGTAAATAAAGATTTATTAATTGGAAAATATCAATTGAATTACCTACATTTATCATAGAAACACGAAACACAATGCCCATAGTAGGATTCTCCAACGAAGAATAACAAAAACGAAGATCAAGGAATCACACCTATATTTAATATCCAAAATAATGGTTAGATAGATCAACAATAATATGATCTAAAAAAACCTATGGGGGAAATAATAAGAGAGAGAGAGAGAAGGAAGGGTAGAATATTTCTTACTGGAGAGGAATAAAATAAGGTTTTCCAAGCTTCGATCCTCCTAGGAAGTGGTGTGGAGAAGCCAAAAATAGTCCTTGAGATCCTCCAAGACTTAGTATTTCAAGTAATATTGATTTTGGGTTTATAGGGTTAATAAAAATGGCTTCAAGAAATTTTCAATATATTTTTAGAAATAAAAATCATCACATTCATGGTTAGATGGTCAGGGTTGCACGGTTTGTCAAACTATGCACCCTAATTTTTGACCCTCTTATGAGGTGCATGATTTCTACTTAGTGATAACATGGTTTTTTATACCATGAACCAACCATGAAAACTCCCACTATTTGTATTTTCAAGGTTTACACCTGTTGAGTGCACTGTCTGGGAAAACCACGCACCAATTGTGCATAACCTATAAATTCCCAAAAATTTCAAATTTCCACCAGAAACCTCATGAGAAAACCCCCAAAAAAATAATGGAAAAAATGAGGGTTAAAGGGTACTTGAAAAAAATAACATGATGTTACAACCTCCCCACCAAATAAACTTTTCCCCCATAAATCCTATCAAGAAATTTCAATGTTAAAAAGATTAGGTCATTTCTCTCTCATCATTGCCTCCCTCTCACAAGTATAATGAGTATTAGAACCATGTTATCCTAGAACTAATACCAAAGGTATAATCCTATCATGACATAACATGGTTTTATAATCAATAATCCCAAATGTATGCTCATCATGGATAAGTTAGGATCAACATCAAAATCACTCTAGCTCAGAACATGATATGGATCAGAAAAATATTTTCGTAGTTATGATACATGGAAAACATTATATATCAACATAAACTATGGAAGAAGTGATAGATGATAATATAATTTCTACACCTACTAAACAACTTAAAAAGGTCAAACAAAATGAGGAGAAGTCTTTCCTTGCCTCCCAAGTCATCGATGACCCAAATGAGGTGAAATTTTCAAGAACACCTAATCTCTATCTAGAAATTCTT
The DNA here is from genome assembly GCA_963277665.1 of Viscum album. Classification (NCBI taxonomy): domain Eukaryota; kingdom Viridiplantae; phylum Streptophyta; class Magnoliopsida; order Santalales; family Viscaceae; genus Viscum; species Viscum album. The sequence goes on from OY728139.1 coordinate 1,462,718,374, forward strand.
GTGGTATATATAGATGATCAGTATAATATTTATATTGTATTTGTTCAGTCAACATCCTTTGATGAATCAAAAGAATATTTTTTCACCTCTTGAACCAGGATTGAGATAACTGAGGAACTTTCACAAATCTTTGACCAACACAATAGAGATTTACAATGTTGGCCATACAAGGCCTCAAAAGGATCCACTAAAATTGGGGACTAGTAACTATTGTTATAAGAGAATTCAACCACTCTTAAATGGTCATACCAAGATCCAAAAAATTAAATAATGTAGGAATGAATAATATCCTTAAGAATTTGTATATCCCTCTATGTCTATTCATCCATCTATGGATGATATCATGTACTCAAATGAGCCTGATATCTCAGTGCCTCCTAAAGGCCTCTCCAAAAAGAGATAAGTGAAAAGTGGATCTCTATTGAAGACTATAGAATATGGAACTCCGTGTAAATAAAAAACCTCACTAACATATATATTTCTAAGATCATCAACATTGGATTCATCATCAATGGGTATAAAATTAGGTGATTTGGTCTTCTTATCAATCAAAACCCATATCACATTCTTTTTATCTAGGTACATGGTAACACAACCACAAAGTCCGTATAAATCCCATCCCACATCCAAGTCAACATTGGAAGTTGATGAAGAAAATATGAAGGTCCCTAGTTCTTAACCTTGACCTGTTAGAAAGTATAGAAACAGAAAACACATAAGTGATGTCACATCTTATACCCGACCACCAGAATCATCTATTCATGTCATAAAACATCTTCATGATTCCTAGGTACACATCCCATTGGAAATTATGGAGATCCCCCATCACAAATATTCTCATAAATAATAGCACAGAAAATGATTCTGAAAACATATAATATCCTCAGTGGAGAATGACCACTGAACAATAGTCTCACCAACATAGAGTCTTTAATACCATAGAATTCATCATCAATCTATTTTTATTGAAGAATATTCCTGATAAGGGTGTAGTTAAACTGAACACACGATAAGGAAACCTCATACCATACTGCTTGAACTATAATATGAAACTACTCAAAAATATTCAACAATTTCCACTCTTTAGATGATTCTTTTTTATCATGGGTCGGAAGTTTCCTGCTCAATGAATCAGCTATGAAATTATATTTTCCTAGGGTATAAAAAATATATAAATCAAAATATTTTATGGATTCCACCCAACACCTCGGATGGAGATTCAAATATTTTTGAGATAAGGTATAACTCAAGCTATTATAGTCAGAATACACAGTAAACATTTCTTTAAAAAGGTAATGTCACTAACTCTTACGTGCATGCATCACACTTTTAAGTTCAAGGTCAAGGGTCAGATAATTCTTCTCACGTTTCCTAAGTTGACAGCATCCATAGGAAACAAAGCGATCACCCTGCATAAGAACCCATCCCAAACTTGTACTTAATGCATCACAGAAGACCATATAGACCTACCATGACTGGAAGAGTCACCACTTGCGGATAGTTAAAAATTAATTTCATCTCAATAAATGAACTCTGGCATTTATCATCTCAATAAAAATCCACTCCATCCCAAGTGAAAGTGTTTATCGGAGAATCTAACTTTGATAAATACTTTATGAATCCGGGATCAAATCTAGTCGAACTTAAGAATATCCAAATCTCCAAAACCTTTAACGGATACTCCCATGTCATAAATCCATAAATACTAAAGGATCATTGGTTAGAAAAAATTATATGAAAAGGTACTCCTAATGTCTATATGTGCTATGGAAGGTAGTTTTATGAATGTCAAATTCATTTCTTCTCAACTGGTGATAACCATATCAATGATCAATCTTAAAAACACACTTTTCCCATTTCAACGGGTCAAAAAGTTCATCATTTAATGTTAATGGATAATTTTTCTTTATAGTGACTCAGTTCAATTTCTGGTAATCAACACATAGGTGAAGGGACCAATATTATTTCTTAGAAAATATTATAGGCACCTCCAAAGGTGACACACTCGATCGTAAAAATCCTTCCTCTAAAATATCATCCAACTGAGTCTTTAGGTCTTTCATTTTAGCTAGTTATATATAGTAATATGGTATAGAAACTGTTTGACTAGAAAGAACTAATTTAATAGAAAACTTAACCTCCCTTAATGGTGGAAAACAAAATAATTTGGAAGGAAAAATGATATATAAACTTGATGAAAATTTGAGGGAGATCATCATTCAACTATTCTCACACAAGATCAAAATATAAACACTACTATCACTTTACCCAACTCTAGATACAATGGTTTGTAACTACTCGACCACATGTCCCATTCTACTTATAAGATCTGACACACCCCATCAGGTGCAGTAAAGAAGGCCTATCATAGATAATAATAAATTGGGGATTTATTATCAATGATTTAATCCATCCTAAAAATGACATCAGAGGTTTCATGTTAAGAACTAGAAAATCCAAATTAATATCAATATCTAATAAAGATAAAACCCAATAAGGACAAAGAAGACTATGCTCTCTCTTTGTACTAAGGGGTGTAGTAATATCCTTCACATAAGTAAAACTTTCCATAAGAAGATTTAAAAATTTCACAATATGATTCTAAATGAATGAATGGGATACACCAGTATCAAATAAAGAAGTCACTAAATATAAGGCTATAGTAATTTTACCTCTCACAGTTGGAAGACATGTTTTTTCTTCCTATGGATACATGCTAATGGATAAAACCCCTTAGATCTTGAAGAATATGATTTCACCACAGAATATTTTGTTTTTTATGATCTTGTTACACTATGTGGAGAAGAATAGATATGACATAACTTCTAAAAGTGACATGAGCATCTATATGAACCACATATATTGGGTGTATCAGTGCAAAATCATTTCGAGTTCACAGCCTTGAAACACGAGTAGAAAATCAAAGGTCCTCTTCCTAGAACAATAGGATGTCAATAAGAACCCTGCTATCGAGAACCACCATAAGACTCATAACTATTTATCTTCCCTTTATGGGAACTCAAAAAACTAATACTAAGAGAAAAATGAACTCTTATCAACCCTGAGTTTTAGGCCAGAAGTATCTCAACCATGAACGCTTTGTCCATCCCATTAGAATAAGAAGATATATTCAGAAATAAAACCTAAGAATGAATATAATATAAAATTACCATATCAAATTTTCATGTATTCATATTTTCATTTTACACTATCACAGGTGATAAATGAACAAGAAAATTGAATCAGTTCACATATTTTATCACAGTCCTGTTAGTCTATCCAAGTTTTGAAAACTCCATAGCCTTAGACAACATGATATATTATGGATAGAATAGGTTAGTGAAGATAACCTTTAAGTATTTCTATAATAAAAACTTTTTCTTATACATTAACACCATCAATTCGCACCATATATTTCTAGGTTCTTATATCTTGAAGGACACACATTTTACATTGATTTTATCGGGTTTCTCCAAGAAATCAAACAACATTTCAATCATGATCAACCAATCCTCATCCTATTGAGGATTATTAGAGACTTGGAACACTAGTGGATTCTGGAAAAGGAACTGATGAAAATGATTCCATGACTCATCCTTTGGAGGTTACATGGTTGGAGCCTAAGAAATAATGGGTGTGGGTACATTTCCCATGCTTGGATAACATGTACAATAACCTTAACCAGATTCTAGTCCATAAGATGATTTTCTCATTATGGTTCATCAGCAGCTTCCTCCTGGATCCTATTTACATTCCTTTTTAGAGTCATGATGCTACAAAACATCAATGAAAAACATAAAATTAATCATAAAGGTTACTCATATCAACACTCAAATAAGATCCACTATGAAAATTAATCTCATCAGATACATAAACAATATTTGGATTTCAATTTATCAAAATCAAAATTAGGGAAAAGACTATAAAAAATCCTCAAGATGGCTTCCCCAAACCACCCTTGGTGACTTCAGGATCATCACAGTGAGATGTTTCAAGGAACTTACTCACAAATACTTCCAAATTCCTTGAAAGAATTTTTGATTGCATACTAACATCACCACAAGATGATTAAACTACACCTTTGATACTAATTTTTCATAAACCATCCCAGATACCCTAGTACCCTGAAACCTGAGATAACACTGACATAGCTTTAAGGTAATTCCCACTACTCATGGCTTAGTGAAAAGCACCTAACATCATATAAGATATAATTGGGAACAAATATTTCCATGAAAATAGCAGAAAAAATAGATACAAATCATTACATTCAAAATAAAACTCTAAAGGGAGACTAGTATTTGGAATAAAACAAGTTTATCAAAACCCAAATATTATATAATTATTTACTCAAAATAAACAATATAAAGCTCGAAAATCATGAATTTATCAATAGTACAATCCCAAAGGTCAATAATATACACCTCCTCTAGTAGGCGCTTTCCCTTTACTTGAACCTGGAATAAGAAAATCCTACAAATGCCTGAAGGCAAATATAGGCTGTGAGATAAAAGACTGATAGGGTATCACCAAGTGTTCCATAATAATATTTCATAATAAATAGAAAAAATCATGCTTTCAATTTTAAACAAAATACGCATGGAATTATAATTTAATATTTAAACCAATTAATTATTTTCAGTTCAAAATATAGAAATATTTCAAACAATGGATTAATAAACATTTTATATAAAATAATTTATATAAATAATTATACATGAGTAAAATAGTTCCACAATCAATGGAATATATATCAAAACAATCACAATAAAAATCATGGTTATATACCATGAGGTACGATAGTTTATTTTTATAGGATCCTCACATGTCTCATATTTGTGATCACAGAAATGCCCACACACAACCATCAGGCTCTGGCCAAATAGTACCCATCAACATCCCACTTGAGATAAGATATTTCATTGTAAAGTTTCAATGAATTGATATAAAATTTCCATCATTGTGTGTGTTCCCCAAATAACCTACTAAGTACCCAGGCTTATTTAATATCCCAAGCCTTACCCTCCCAGATATTGTGTTGAAATCCATAACTTCACATTTCTGGATTCAATTATGATAATTGTGTCCCAATTTTTTTCATCAAAACCTTACAACATCAAAAGTAAAACTTGGATCACTTACATTCTGGAGGACCTTTTAGGTTTATAGTTTTAGATAAATTGTAAAAACCCCTTACATAAACAATTCATATGAATTTAAATCATAATTTCTCACAGCTAAACCATCTTTCGTTTTTCACATTAATACATCATCATTATCCATATGAAATACCTTCATGATATAACTTATTTAACATTATTCTTTAAAACTTATAGAAAGGTGAACATAAGAAGGTGAGCTCATATGATTAGTATGGTAAAACATAAGCATTAATAATTCCATGTCATCAAAAATCATAATATTGCATAAGGGTGTGATGACAAAATCATATTGCATGATAAGATCATAAAAGAACCCATACCCATCAATACCTAGAACATCAAATATGAAAACATATAAGAGGAAAGAGTCATTAGAATCAATAATCATGATCCATATGAAATCAATATCGATTATGAGAAGTGTTATAAACCCATAACAAGAAATTAAAACTATTTTTAGTAACCTGGAGAAACACTTTCATAAAACCCTTTCAAAATCCTTTAAAACCTTTTTAATTAGAATAACCATATGTCTAACTTCTAATATTATCATTACCAAATTAATTAGAGATTTATAATGGTATCACCTAGTATTATCTAGGCTACCCCATGTTAAACTATATACGGTTTTTTAGATGTTATTTGGGATACCCAATGTAAATATATAACAGTAATACCTGATGTTATTTGGTCCAGCCCATCATGTAAGATTTCCAATAACCATAACATGAATAAAACTCATAGAAGTAATCATTATTTATTTTAAAACTTGATTAACCCATGGGAAATAAATAGGTGTCATTTGAATCACTTTGTAACATGATTAACCTATGGAAAATAAATGGGTTTCATATAAATCTATTTGAAACATGGTAATATCGTGGAAAAGAAATAGGTTCCCAAACAATCTCTTCGAAACATGATTAACCCATGGAAAGGAAATGTGTCCCATAATAATATCTTTGAAATATGGTTATAATGTGGAAAAGAAATGGGTTCCCAAAAAATATCCTTAAAAATGATTAACTCATGTAAAATAAATTGGTTCCATAAAAATATCTTTTAAATGTGGTTAACCCATTGAAAAAATGGGTTCCAAAACAATCTCCTTGAAACACAATTAACCCATAGAAAAGGAATAGGTTTCTTAAAATATCTTTTAAATAATCATAATACATCCAGAGAAATAATGAAGATGGTATAATAAAAACTATTCTTAGTTGAGGATAACTAATAATAAGGTTTATAGACATTGATGAATGTAAATTAACTTAAAACATCATTAAAACATTATTGATGAAAATAATTTTTAAATATTTAAAGTGTCTCATAAAAATTTGATACATTTAAATCATAATAACCATGAAGGAATAACATTAAATGAAACTTATAATGTCATTAGAATTAGTATATTTTTTGAATAACATTTTAATGTAGTTGTATGTACACCTCATGGAAGAATATGTGTGTATAATATAACAAATGTCTCAAAGAAGACAAATTGTAAAAAAAAATCTATTATCGCTTTGGTAACATTGAAATAGTAAACCCTATGAAATAAAAATACTAAAATGGATATATAAAACCCTATAAGTTAAATTATAAAAATTATATAATACAATCATAGGCATTATAAACACCATATAAAAATAATTAGGTTCATAATAACAAATAAGTCTCAATGGAATGTAAATTGAGACAAACACCCTTATAATTGTGGTAAAATATGAATTAAAAGCCCCAAAAGTAATAATAATAAAATGAATCATCTAAATACCATGAATATAAAATAATTCATGTTATAATATATGAAATTTTTGATGATACACCACACAAAATAATCCTGTGTTGAATATGACATTAATCTCAAATATGTAAAAAATGAGATGAGAATCCCTTACCTTGAGTCTGACTTATCACACTTGTTCTTTATATTCCAGAATAATAAAATTATTTTAATTATTTAATTTATTTAGAACCATTTTAATTTTCAATATTATTGATTTTAATTAACTTATTATCATGTTATAAACAATTTCTTAATTGATTAATTTTACATCGGGTGTTTGGACTATATTTGGCTTATGTGTCAAAAATGACTTGGTAGGTCAACTATGGTAAAAGAAATAATTATTTAAAAATATAAATAATAATAAAAAAATATATATATCCTATTTATAAGTCAATTATAATTTTAAAACTAATCATTAAAGATGGTTATAAAAAATGAACAAATGTTACAATTATAGAGATGGTAGGTCGTACATACACATTAGTAATGTTCCCATTTTCCAATGATCATTATGGAAATAAGGTAAGAAAAATTTATAATTATTTAATTATCATTATTTCATAAATTCCATATTATTTAATGATATATTATCATATAAATAATTTCTATGATTTAAAATGAATCACATCGCATCAAGGAGGCGGTAGTCCACACATCCACGAACGACATTATCACTTTTTATGTGTGTGAAAAGGTAAAAAATAAAATGATATATTAGATTTAAATAAAGGTAATTATGTTATTAATATCATATATATTTCATTCATATCACATATTTTTATTAAACTCATACTTAATACATTCCATGTGAAGTGTGAATGAATCACGTCCCTTTAAGGAGGCGGTAGTCCACATGTCCACAAATGATGTTATCATATTCCCACAAAATGGAAATCATTAAGGTATGAGATATAAAATAGTTAAATAAGAATGAATAAATCATAAATATAATATATATAATATAAAAATATTATGTCTATCATAATTCAAAACCTTGATAGGTGGTAAAGTAAAAAAACGACAAATATCATTTCGCGAGGCGGTAGTCAATCATACACACTAATGGTGATTTCATTATCTATTTGATAGAAGTGTGCCCAAGTGTAGGTAAAACATAAAACATAAAAAAATATAATTATAATTAAGATAATGAGTTTTTTATATAATCATGATATAAAAATAAATTAATGGTTAGATTAAGAAATAAAACAAAAGAGCTCGTTAATGAATATTACCTCTTCTTCGGGTAACTCTTTTTGAATTGCAACTAAGGACTTCCTTGGTTTGTGTTATTCTCAAAGTGAGGCCCCTAGGAATATTTTATGGATATTGGGAGTTTTTTAGGCATGTTTTTTATTATTTAAAATTTTTTTAGGTGTGAATAAGTAAGGAGGGTAATTACTTTTTTATAGTGGAGGAGGAGTATCATTCTTCTAAATATAAAAAGGTAAAAACTATTGGGAGGTATCCCTTACATCATGTGCCCGATAAATTGAAAATAATTTATTGTATGGGAATTATTGTTTATAAAAACTTAAAACACACAAAATAAAAACATGTGTATCATTTTCATTATTAGTATTTAAGTTTACTCGATTTTATCTTTGTAGTTTTTACTAAGGTAACTTATATCTTTCTATTTAAATAGATAATTTATCCTTTAATAATATAATTAATAAGATATTTATTAGATAATTTTGACATACTGTTTCTAAATATGAATTAAAATTCCTTAAATAAAAATATTATTTGTTTGTAAAATTAATTTTAATAAAAATGTAAGTCATATGAAAACCCCTATTTTAACCATAATCACGTTAATTAATTTTATATTTATTCACTAAATATTATGGTAAAAAATTAAGTTAAAATTATTAGAATATAAATATTATACTTATTCCAAATATTTATACCCTTTTTTACAAATTCAATTCATGTTAGTGGGAAAATTAAATTTAATGCTAATCTCGTAGATGTGGCAAGAAAGCGGGGTTTTAAACTGAAAATGTTCAAAAGTTTACCAAGTGTTTTATAACTAAATTCATTATAAAAATGATTAAAATGACCTAAATTGTATTAATAGAAATACAATTGATCTATTTTTACTTTAAAATAGATTCATAATATATTTTAAATATATGAATAAATTAGATGAAAAAGTAGTTTTCAATTAAAATTTAGTGTTTTCACTATTCATCAAAAAAGGAAACTTCTTAGAAATAAACTAAAAATTCACCGAAAGTAAAATTTTATATTACACTTTCAAAAATTTATTTTATTTTTTCAAATAAAATTTATAAAATTTTGAAAATTTAGTTTTAAAATAGGTGCATCATTAAAAGGCGGTAAAACTACCTTATAGAAAAATACATCTTTTTATGCTTAAAATTGGATTTATTTTTTATCTTAAACCTATAAAATATATTGGATTAATATAAATAAAAATTATAGAAATGTGTAAAAATATTATATTTATTTCTATTCTTACCCTCTAATATTACAGTTAGGTGATAACTTCCATATTAAATAATAACATTAATATTATATTATTGTTTGGTATAACTCAGTCTTGTGTGAAACATGAGATTCTGAAGAAACTCATTATTATCTGTAACTCAAGATAAAATTAGTTTTATGTGTAATTGAAGATTAACTTTTTGTTCCATGTAATGAAATTTATTAATGAATTTAAATTAATTTTAAATAAAATATATTTCATAAAATCTTGGAATGTTACATCTTACCCCCCTTAAAATGAATTTCTCCCTGGAAATTCATCTTGGTTATCAAAGTTTTAACATTTTGAGAATTCCTTTATTCAAACCCAAATCATACAAAGGGTTAATTAAATATCCTCTTAAAAATAAAATGTAAACCATAAAGGTAATAGGAAGTTACGCAGAACTAGGATTCAACATAGGGATAACATATAGGAAAACTATAAATAATTATAGATAGGGATTGATATCATTGATCAACAACAAGTGAATGATCAATAGAAAATTAAGGGACTCAAAAAAAATCTTTGATGATTAAAAAGACCACCAGTTCAACCGAATTGAAAATACTTGGATAATACTTTTCCTCAAGGCCCTTTTATTGAGTTAAATAATTATCTTTCCATCTAAACCAATAGATATATATATATATATATAATTACTCGATGAGTAGAATTTCATCATTTAGTCAATTTACACAAAAATATAATCTTTTTTACAAAATACTAGTATTCAAGATGAATTTTTAATTCTTAAAGCACTAAAATAAACTTTTAAAGACAACATAACCATAAAAGGGATAGTCAAGTTATTCAACCTATCTTTACATATTAATAAAAATGAAAATTGTTAAAACATTGCAATATAATTCCCTAAATGAGTAAATTTCATATAATACATTAATATTTAAAATTCATCAGTAATACAAAATGTTCAAACCAAATCCTTCCATAAATTATTGTCCATAAAATTATTCAAACATTTTTTAACTAAGTTCTAAACCCAAAGATTAGGAATATTTGATCATATATTCTTCCAAGATAAATAAAACATTATTCATAAAATAAAATCCCATATGTTTATGTAATAAAAAAAATATTTACCTATAAATTTTTTTTATTCTAACTAGGAAATCCTGTAGGCTATTGGTATTCCATGAAACTATTATCATCCATCGGTAATGGGTTCAAGACCCATAACCTTTCTGGATATGAATGAATGTCACTGAGCATACGGGTTGTCCTTTTTTCTTTAATCCTAAAAAAATTATTCCTCTATAAAATCACTTCATTTTAATCCTAGTGGTAACAAATACCTCATCCCAAAAAAACATCTCCAAAAATTTCATGAATCGCTTTAATATTTCATCACCTAAAACTGTAATGGGGTGTCAAATAATTTGAACTTATGATCATCCATATTCTTATATACCAATGATGGTATCCATAACTCTTAAGTTAACCTCATTTGAAAAAAATAATAATCTGCAAAGCTATATAAATTAATATTTGATACCAACTATAATATCCCAAGACCCACACTACCAAATCATGTGTTGAAATCCATAACTTTACCTTTTTGGATTTAATGCTTATAATTGTGAACCAATTGTAAAGGAAAACTATAATCACGTACATTTTGTAGAACCTTTTAGTTTTAGAGTTTTAGATAAGGAAAAACTCCATTGTAAACAATTCACATGACATTAAATGAGAATTTCCCTCACTTGACCCATCTTTTCTTTTTCAAATTAATAAATCATCATAATCCATATGTAATTCCTTATTAATATAACTCATTCAACGTTATTGTTTAAAGCCTATTAAAAAAACATAATAACGGTGAGATCATATGATCAGTAAGGTTAAACATAGGCATTAAAAATTGAATTTCATCAATGAGCATAAGAGTGAATAAGGGTATGAAGATAAAATCATAGTGCATGATCGGATCACAAAATCACTCATACCCATCAATACCTGTAACATCAAATATGAAAACATGGAAAATCAAAGAGTCATTAGAATCAATAATCATGAAAAATGTGATATCAATCTTGTTCATGAGAAACATTATAACCACATAACAGGCAATTAAAACTCTTTTTGGTAACTTGGTGTCTAACATTCATAAAACCCTCTTAAAACCCTTCCAAACCTCTTTAAAACTGCTTTCAATTAATAATGACAATATGGTTGACTTCCAATATTATCATTACCCAATGCATTAGAGACTATAAAAATTTCGACTAGTGTTATCTAGGCCACCCCATTTTAAGTTATAATGGGATTTCCCATCACAATCAAGACAACCCCAAGTTAAGATGCAATGGGCTTACTCAATGATATCAAGGCTACCCCATCATGTAAGATTTTCAGGAACCACAAGATGAATAAAACTCATAGAAACAATCATTATTACTTTTAAAACTTCATTAAACCATGTAAAAGAAATGGGTCTCATGTCAATCTCTTTATAACATGATTAACCCATGGAATAGAAATGGGTTCCATAACAATCACTTAGAAACACAGTTATCCCATGGAAAAAATATAGGTTCCCAAAAAAATATCTTTGAAAAATGATTAACCCATAGAAAATAAATGGGTCCCATAAAAATCTATTTGAAACATGGTTATCCCATGGAAAAGAAATGGGTTCCCAAACAATCTATTTAAAACACGATTAACCCATGGAAAAGAAATGGGTTCTATAAAAAAATATTTGAAATTTTGTTAACCAATAAAAGATAAATGGGTATCATAATAATCTCATTGAAACTTGGTTAACCTGTGGAAAATTAATGGGTTCATTAAAATCTCGTTAAAATAATAATAATCCATCCAAAGAAATAATAATAATGGTATAAAAACAAAATATCCCCAGTGTAGGATAAGTAAAAACAATTTTTTTTGACATTTATGAATGGATATACCATTACAATATCATTAAAAAAATTCTTGAGAAGAATAATCTTTAAACACTCAAAGAGTTGCATAACACTTCAGAACGTTTGATTTGTAATCCAAATGAAGGTATAAAAATAAACGAAACTTATAATATCATGAGAATAAGTATATTCATGATATAACTTGTCAAAGGATTAGTATATACAACTCGAAAAATAATATTGGTTTATAACATAACGAACATTTTAAAAAAGGAAACTTTTGACAAAAATACATTACCGTATTGATAACTTTGAATCGATAAATCCCATGAAATATAAATCATAAAATTCATATATAAAACCCCATAAATTATAGTATAATAAGAATACAATAAATTAATAGTAATTATATACACCATATAAAACTAATTATGTGCATAATAACAAATAAGTCTCAACGGAATGTAAATGGAAACGAAACCCCTTACAATGGTGGAAACATCTGAATCGGAATCCAAAAAAGTAATAATCATAAAATTAAACATTCAAATAACATGAATATAAAAAAATAATTATATAATATATCAAAATTTTAATATATACACCACATAAAATATTTATTTGGTGAATATGACATTTATCTCACAGACGTAAAAAAGTGAGATAAAAATTCATTACCTTGAGTCTGACTTATCTTGATTATTTCATATTCCTAAATAATAAACTTATGTTAAATATTTAAATTCTTGATAAAACATTTCAGGTTTATTATTAATTTTATTTCACTTATTATCATGTTATATACAATTACATAATTGAGTAAGTTTACATCGGGTGTTTTGACCATATTCGATTTATGTGTCAAAAACGACTTGGTTGGTGAAATATGGTCAATGTTTTCATTATTTAAACAGATAAATAATAATAATAATGAAATAATTATAATATTTATATATAAATTATACTTTTAAAAACAATCATGAAAGGTGGTTATTAAAAATGAACCAATGTTACATTCATGGAGATGATAGGTCGTATGTACACATGAGTAACATTCCCATTTTCTCAATGATCATTATGGAAAGAAGGTGAGTAAAATTTATATTCCAAAAATAATAACTATATCTTAAATAATTTATTATTTAATTATATATACTTATATATATAATTATTTGGATTTAATATGAATCACATCACATCTTGGAGGTGGTAGTCCACACATCCACGAACGACATTATAACTTTTTTAGTGTGCAAAAAGGTAATAAATAAAGTTATATATTATATTTAAAAAAAGTTAATTATGTAATTAATATAATATATATTTAATTTATATTATATATTTTTATTAAACCTGTCCTTAATATATTTCATATGATGTTTGAACAAATCACGTCACTTTGAGGAGGCGGTAGTCCACACATCCACAAACGATGTTATCGTATTCCCGCAAAATGGAAAGCATAAAGGTGTGTATTATATAATATTTAAAGAAGTATTAATAAATCATATATATAATATATATCATATAAAAACATTATGTCCATCATAATTTCTATCCATGATAGGTGGTAAAATAAAAATGAACAACATCGTTTCGTGAGGCGGTAGTCTTCCATACACACGAACAATGATTTCATTACTCATTTTATGGAAGTGTGTATAGGTGTAGGTAAACAAATTAACATAAAAACATGACATTATATTTAGTAAAATTATTTTATTATATAATCATGATATAAAAAGAAATTAATGGGTGTAGAATGAAATAAAACAAAAGTGCTCGTTGAATAATGTTACCTCTTCTTCAGGTAACTCCTTTTGGTTTACACCGAAGGACATCCTTGGTTTTATTTATACAAAACATGAGGCTTCTAGAATGAGTCTAGGTATGTTTGGTGTTTATTTTTTCCAATTTTGTAAGAGTCAAGAAATTCTTGGGAGGTGTGAATAAGTGTGCAGAATGGGTTCCTTTTTATAGTGGATGAGGAGTGACATTCTTGTAAATATAAAAAGGTAAACACTATTTGAAGGGCTCCCTTAAATAATGTGACTCAAAAATGAAAAATAATTCATTTTATAGGAATTATGGTAGATCTAAACTTACAAAACAAAAAAATAAAAACATTTTTATCATTTTTTTCTTTAGTCTTTATGTTAAACCAATTTTATCATTATAGTTTTTAATAAGGTAACCTGTAACTTTTTATTTACCTAGGTAATTTGATTGTTAAGATTATAATTAAAAAGATTTTTATTAGATAATTTATACCTAATTATTATAAATATTAATTAAAATTAATTAAATACAAATCTTATGGGGGTGTAAAATGAATTTTAATACAAATGCATGTCATGTACAAAACCTTGTTTTAACCTTAATTGCATTAATTAATTTTTATTGTTTACACTATTTATTGTGGTAAAAAATTAAGTTTAATTTATTTTACTATAAATATTATATTTATTCCAAATAATTATACCTATATTTTTTAATTCAATTCATAGTAGTGTAAAAATTATATTTAAATCTAATCCCATAGACGTGGCGAGAAATCTGGTTTTTAAAGTGAAAATGTTCAAAAGTTTGCTAAGTTTTTATATCTAAAATAATTATAAAAATAATTCCAATGACCTAAATTAGATTAATAGATTTATAATTGATTTAATTTGAGTTTAAAACAAAATCAAAATATAATTTCTCTATATAAATAAATTAGATGAAAAAATAATTTTCAATTAAAATTTAGTGTTTTCACTATTCAAAAAAAAATAAAACTTATCAGAAAAATAAAAAAACATTACCAAAAGTAAATTTTGATATTATGATTTCAAAAATAATGTTATTTTTTCAAATAAAATTTATAAAAGTTTCAAAATTTAGGTTTAAAACAAGTGCTCCATTAAAAGGCTGTCAAAATCCGTTTTAGAAAAATACATCTTTTTAGACTTAAAATTGGATTTATTCTTATCTTAATCCTATCAAATATTTTAGATGAATGTAAAAACATTTTATAGAAATTTTTAAACATAATATACTTATTCCTATTCAAACTCTCCAATATAACATCTAGTAAATAACTTCTATATTAAATAATAATATCAATAATATATTATTGTTTAGTATAACCCAGTCCTGCATGTAACAAAATATTTTTAAGAAAATCATTGTTTCTTGTAATGCAAGATAAACACAGTGTTGTGTGTAATGAAATAATTTTTTTTTTGAAATTCAATATTTAAAATAATTTAAAATAATTTTATGGAAAATATATTTCCTAAAATATTGGGATGTTACAACTCACATGTGCTTAATTAATCAATCAATAATGGGGAAATTATTTCCCAATGGTTTGAAATACAATTTCCCCATTTCTAGTTTTAATATTCAAATTTTACTTTAAAACCCAAAACACTAGTTTTTAATCAATTCATAAATTTTTTAAGATATATCAAATCATAGGTTCTTATCAAATAAATTGAATCCATTATTCTCAAAAGTCAATTACACAAATCAATTTCACAATTTCTATCAAATTCAAATCACACAATAATTTAAAATTCCTTTGGAATTAATGGTTTTTTTTCAAACATCTTGCCAATAAAATTTTAAATCCATAATTCACACCAAATAAAGTTTTCATAATTTAGTTTAAAGTGATATAAATCAATGAATAAAATCAAGGGTTTATTAAAGGGAAATCTCAACGGAACCACCTACATTTATCATGGAAACACGAAATACAAAGCCAGCAATGGGATTTTTTAATGAAGAAAAATGGAAAAGCAGATCAAGGAATCAAATCTAGATTCAATATTCAAAATAGAGTTTATATCCATCAATAATAAGATGATAAAACATAACCAATAGAGAAAAGAAAAAGAGAGTGGGAGAAAAGGTATATGATAAGATCACTTACCATAGAGAAATCTAATGTGGATCACCCAGCCTCAATTATCCTATAAAGGGGGTTTTTGGAGCCAAAAAGTGTCCTTGAGAGCCTCTAATACCTAGGATTTTAAGTAATCCAAAGTTAGGGTTGATAGAGTGAATAAATAGGGGTTTGGAAAAATTTTAATAAATTTTGGGAAATAAAAATCATTTCTCGCACAGTTAGGTTGGTAGGACCACATGGTTTTTAAAATCGTACACCCCAACTGTGTTCCCATCTGATGGGGTGCATAGTTTCTCCTGGGTAGGAATGTGTTTTTAAAATACATGATCAAATCGTACAAACTACCACTGTCTTAGTTTACATGGTTTACACTATGTAAAGACACAATTTGGGAAAATTGTGCGCCATCCATGAACTACCCATAAATTCCCAAAATTTTAAATTTTTCACCTGAAACTACCAAGGACAAACCCCAACCAAAAAAATGAACAAAAAAGAGGGTCAAAGAGAAGCTTAAAAATCGTAACATGGTGTTATATATAGGTTTATGAATTTTTGAAATTATAAGTTTCCCAGTCTTGACCAATAAATTAAATTTCATGAAAACATTTATATTTTATTTTATTATTATATTATAATAAATTCATTTTGAGAGAATAAAATTAAAATTTTGAGGAATAAATATTTCCAAGGGGGTAAAATTATACACACCAATATTTTATAATTTATTTTTCATTAAATAAAATGTTTATGTTTCATAAAAAACACTAGGATCAAACTTGATATGTTTTATTCATATAAAATATTACAATTACATTTAAACATTAATACATTATAAGGATACTATAATAATCCTGAGTAAGAAAAATACAATTGGGATAAATGAAAAAGTATATATAAATAAAATGAAAAAATAATATTTATCCCAGTGGTCCACCATGAAGATCATAACCCAGATCAAAACTATGTATAAAAGTCTAATAAGTATAACTGTTATTGGCATAATGAGAGAGAAGTAAGGATTTTAGGGATTTATTTGTGATTTTATTGGAAGGTAGTATAGTTAATGGGATTATAAATCTGTTGCAAACATAAGATCATTGGGATTATATTGTATTTGTACCTATATAAAAATTGGGATTACATATTCATTGGGTATAATACTAGTAAGTTTCTTATAGAAATAAATGATTCCATATGATTAAAATCATATTTTTTTCAATAAAATATTTTTTAGGTGTTGTGGATTTTATCGTAATAAATTAATAAATTTAAAAATATTATTATGAAAATATATTATATTTAAACATATTAACAAATATATCAACATTAATCTAATGGTGGTCACTAGATAAGAAATGAGTATAAATTCTTTTTATACTTTAAAAATACATTTTCTTCAAAAATAGTTTTTATCACATTTTGTTCACATATATTTTGATTAATTTCTACCAAATTTTGAAATTTTATTTGATAAAATTGATATAATTTTTGAAATAATCATATCAAATTAATAATAAGATAATATTTATGGATATTTTTAAAAATTTTGATTTTTAGGTGAATAGTTAAAATACCGATTTTGCAAAAAATACCATTTATTTTTCTTTTAATAGATTTAATTTAAATGTTAATTTTATTTTTGGATCTGATTTAAAGTCACAGAATTTTAATTGTACTAAAAATAATTCAATGAATTATTTTTAAATCAACATTATTTTTTATTTTGGTATAAAATCATTTTTATGCTTAAAATGTGCATGTTGCTAAAAATGGGTTTTCATTGCATTTTTCAAAATCATATAAAAAGTAAATTTTAATAATTTTTTAAATTGAATATTATAAAATTTATTCTATATTTTTCATTATAATATTTTTATTTTTTAATTTTTTAAGGAGGTTAATTTCTTTTTTTTCATAATGAATAATTACCTTAGAAAATAAAATTCAACATAATAATTGGTAAAACAGATAAATTCAGGTTACAACTATGTGATGATATCACCAAATATTATAACCAAATTATTATATTGGTCTTTATTATAAAATACCTTATCCTTGGTAAATTTTTATCCATTTTTTATTCACTTTACAAGATCATGACATCCTTTTTTATATTGATAAAAAATATATTTACAAAAATGTCACATTCTAACATTTACAATCTTAAATATGTCACCATGGTAAGGGTAATAGTAAATATAAAATATAATCAAAATTATATGAATATAAATATATTAAAAAATTATAATAAAATTTCATTTTTAAATTTTTTAAAATAGTATAATTATCTGAAAGCATATGTTGTGTTAACACATCCCTTATAAAAACAAGAGAAAAATCATGTTATTGATTTTAAAGACTTTAAAATTGATAAAATTTAGATGATTTATGGTATCATAATAATTTTATAGATAATTATAAAGGATAATTTATGATTTATGTACTTAAATTAGAATAAAATTATTTTCTTGATATGTTTAGAGTCAAATTTTGTGAAAAGCCTTGAAAATGACCTTTAAATGGTATTTCATGTTTAAAAATTATTTTTAAATAATTAAAATTTATAAAAACCCTATATTAACTCAATTAGATGATAAAATTTCAAGAATATCATGAATCTTTCATTTATATACTACTGATAATTTTTTAAATTACTTTTATGGAACTTAGAAATTGAAGATTTAATTACCAAAGTAATGTTTAAAAGGGTTAACAATGGGGTTAAACTGTTAGATAAGGTTTAAAATTCCATTTAAACTTCAATAAATTTTATTTTTTGAATTTATTTTGAACTTATACTCGCTTTTTTAATCAATTTAAATTTTTAACCATTTTATAATTGTTATAAACATATTATATATTAATATTCAATATATTTACAATATTTCCACCCATCTCACTTATATAAGTCCATGACCTCTCCTCTCTTCCTCACACCTATTGATAAATTTATCTAGAAAAATTAATACCCAAATACATTCTGAAAATCCCCCACCCCAATATTTATTAGAGGTCTTGGTTTCACTAAAAGACAAACCTAGAAGGCTTAATGTGTAAGCAAATGGAGGTTTTCCAAAGAAGTGGTGTAATGCTTAACTAGGTGATTTTATGTTTATTTATTCTTAAATATCATTAAAACCTTATATAACCATGATGATATGATAAAATATGTATCATAAATATACTAAAATGTTATTATGTTGATGTAACAACCCTTTTTCCTCTCATTTTCCATCCTATGAGAACTGAAAATGTTGCTCGTGTGTACGTATGGACTACCACTTTTACAAAGCGACGTGTTTCATTTTTCATCACCACATCACAATAATGGTTATTATGGTTGATTTAAGGGATATAAATTACATTCACGATATAATTATGAATCTATAAATACAAAATATTACTTACCTTTTTTATCCTTTCATCTATTGAAAATTGATAATGTTGTCTGTGCATATATCTGGATTACCACCTCCATTGTAACAACCCAATATTTAATGATAAGTATTATTTTAAATTTATTTGATGTCATGTGTTTTATGCTACAACAAGATTATCTTGTGCTATACACAACACCGAATTAGCTTGCAGTATACACAACACTATTCTTAGATTGTGTTACACACAATTTCAAGTTCGTTTGATAATAGTCATTCTACGCAACATTGAGTGTATATATATATATATTCAATGTATAAATGAAAAACTGTTAGATTCTGTTATAAAAAAACAATAAAGGAGTCTTTCACAACACGTAACCCTGACTTGGCTTTCATTACACGCAATCGTGACCCTCCTCGATAGCGTGTGTTGTACGCAATACCAGGTTTCACTAAATGACGATATATTGTTATAATATTATTATGGACTAGCCATTATAAATATTATTAACTACATATTTAATTTTACAACATTATTATTAATCCTATAAATTTTCTAAAACATTTTATGTGAACAAAATAATTTTTTCGAGTAAAATAAGTATTTTTCAAAAAAATGCAGTTTTCCGCCTTTTGATGGCACACCCACATTAAATCTAGTTTTTTACATGTTTATATGTTCAATTTTAAAAAATAAACTTCTTATTTTGAATCAGGATATAAAAATTTTCATTGGATAAATTTTTGAAATTTTTCTGATAACTTTCATATTTTAATGAATAGTAAAAACACGCTATATTTTAATTAAAAACAACTTTTTTCATCATAATAATTTATGTTGTTAAATTATAATATTTAATTGTTATAAAGTATAAATAGAATATATTTTTACCATTTAATATAATTTATGTCCTTAGAATTTATTTTACATTGAATTCGTAGGTTAAATAAACTCAATCTTTTGCAATGTTTTAAACAAAAACCCGTTTTCCTTCAACAACGGGATTAATTTTAATTTAATTTCTGCAAATTCTGTGTATTTAATTTGGAAAAATGGATTCTATATTTGGAATCAGTGGGTCCAAATTATATTAATAGACTACTTTTTTATTTTTGGGCTTTATGAATAGTAACAACGGTAAATTTTATTTACCATAGTAAAAGGTAAATTGGATAATTAAGGGTAACTATAATATTATAAAATTATTCTAACACTTGTATTAATACAATTGGATGATTATATTTCGTTCTAAGTCATATTTTGGTCGAAATGGAATCCATTACACCCACTTGGAGGTGATTAAGACCATTAGTTTATTTTATTTAAAGGAAAGTGAAATATGTATCCCTTAACTTTAATAATTAAATTATTTTTAATATAAGATTATACCGAATATAAATTTGGTTATAAATACTCATTTGAAATATAAAATTCTTTTCTTCATCATGGTAATTTATTTTTAATTTTTAAGAGTTATTTAATTACCTTATTATCTTATACATTAATGATGTAGAAATTATTTATTTAGTGAAAAATCAAAGATATAGTTTTTATTGAAATAGTAATACATATCAAAAGGCCCATAAATCTTCAAAAAAACTTATTATTAGTGTATATATAAACCATAATCATCCACTTGCCTAATGTTTGACCATTAGGATCCTTATTAAGGTGATTATGACACTTATAATATTTTATTTTAAATGATTCCAAAGTTGTCACATTCATAATTTAGTAAAGATAAAAATTTACATGTTGTTATTTTAAGAAGATAAATTAGAGTAAAATAATTATTATAAAATATTTGATATTTATCTTCATCAAAGGAGTTTCTTTTTAATTTTTATGCAACAAATAAGTATATTAAATAATTATACAAAAATGTTGTACTAATTATTTTATTAAGAGATATACCAAATAAATGGTTTTAAAAATATTAAAATAAATATTATATGAACTATTTAATGTTCTCCATTAATTTTATAGACAAATATGAAATGTTAGGAATATAATAAATATTTTATTTAGAATATATCCTCTGTTTAGAGTTTATTTAAATTCAAATAATGAATAGTGTCAAAATTGACACAATTGTTATTTTATAAAAATAACATATTATTAAATTGTTTAAAAATCACAAAAATATTTAAAAATTATAAATTAAAATTTATATAGTCTCAAATTTCATAAAGTATCCAAGTATGGAAAATTAACAACACATAAGTGATTATTTATAACCATTTAAAATTTAGAAGTTTATTACCACAAATAAACTTAAATAGATTAAATAAGGATAAATCAAAATGATAAGGTTTAAAATAAGATCAAAACATGTATAAATTTTATTGGTTGATTATATTACAACCCTATATCATATAATATTAGAATTGAGTCATTTTAGGAGGTTTTTATATGGTGTTTGAATTTATATTAAACTAATATTTTGAGGATTCCAAATGTGCCCCTTTCCTCCCTTATAAAAGGGCACCTCCTCCCTCTCTTCCTCACACCATTTTGAGCCTTGAAGTTCGGCCAAACTCTACCCATTTCACTTCCCCACTTCCCTAGAAACCTTATAGAGGTATTTGGATTCTCAAAATACCATCCCTAGTGCCCTAAGAAGAAGATTAAAGGAGGTGCGTCGAAGAAGAGGTAATCTCTTCTACTGATTCTTTCAAGCTTCTTTCTTCTTCAACCTCTTCTTATTTAGTTGTTTCATTATAAAGTAATAACATAAGTATCCCTAGTATACTGATATGTTATTATAAATATTAAATAACCCCATTTTACCTTCTACCCATCATACGGAAAACGAAATCACCGCGCGTGCGTACGTACGGAATACCGTCTCCACGCCATGGTGTAATCTGTTTTTCCAACACCACCTTACATGGATGGGTATAATGGTGTAAAGAATAACTATACATAGTTATTATAACATCATACTTATTCTGATATATTGTATCATCCAATCCAATTCAATTAAATAATTATGGGAATGATATCATCGCTTGTGTGTACGTACGGACTATCATCTCCACGACACGATGAGATTCATTCTCAATGATTAACCATTCATGAATGATTATAAAGTATATATAATAAGTAATAATTAAATATATGACATAATAATGATACTGGATTTATGTATATATATATATATATATCTGTGTGTGTATGTTATCCACTTAATTCCATCCAAGTCAATAAGGAAACGAAAACAGCGTTCATGCGTACGTACGGCCTACCGTCTCCATGAACGGTGTATTTCTTTCCATTTATAAATATATTATATATATGTATATTCTGAATATATATTATATATAAATAATTTTTTATATTCTGTAATTAAGTAATCATGATCTATGTAATCATATGAATAATTACAAGTCAAAACACGGACGACAAATGAAACGATTTTACCCAAAACGCTCTTTAACATGGAATTTACAAAAGAACGGGTAATATAAAGTCATTAGTGAACCATATATGATATCATAACAATGAATATGATTCTGTAATAAGTGATTGACATTATTTAAATCATTATACATGGGGTTTGGATACATACGAAGCATATCAGACCTAAGGTGAGGGATAATTTTGCAAATCTCATTTTTATCCGAGATTGATTATTCGTAAGTATTTACTGGGGTTATTGCTATCATCCATGTCCATATTTCATAAAAGTTTATTCATGTATGTTTAAAGTCCTTTTTAACCATTTTTTACTTTTACTACATGGTATGTAAGTAATCTTTCTTTTGTTTACGTTACGAGGTACTTTTTAACTTTTCCGGCAAAAGTACGAGAAGAATGTTTTTTTTTAACTTATATGGCATGAAAGGATTTATACGGTTTTATAAATCCTTATTTTCATGAAGATTCCTGTACAATATTTCATGATTATTTTCAACAAAATCCTTTTCATTTTAAATTTCATGTAATTTTTTGACAATAAAATTATTTTGAAGAAGAAAGGATATATTCCTCAAAAATTCACTTCAAGTGTTTTATCAAAACTGTTTTCCATCTAAGATGACTTTATTAAGTATATTTATGTTTCAAGTATAATGTCTCCATTATTTACATGGTTTTATTTTTCTTATGATTAAATGATATCCATTTTTTATATGGATTATGTTATGATGACATCATGTTTAAGAATCTCATTCTATTACATGGGTGATGCTATGATGTATGATTTATGATTTTGTGGAACACGAAAGAATGATTTCATTATGAGATGGGTGGGACCTATATATT
The DNA here is from genome assembly GCA_963277665.1 of Viscum album. Classification (NCBI taxonomy): domain Eukaryota; kingdom Viridiplantae; phylum Streptophyta; class Magnoliopsida; order Santalales; family Viscaceae; genus Viscum; species Viscum album. Next base: position 1,462,742,261 of record OY728139.1, read on the forward strand.
CCTCCAATTAATTGGGTAAAGATTTATATCTCATGAGATAGACATGACTGGAATGGTAAGTTAATTTGGTTCAGTGTTACAGGACTGGAATGAGGAGTGAACTCGATTTAGAATGGGACTTTGTCCACTAAGATGGTCTTGGAAGAAATGCCTTGGCTACTATGGAAATCATATAATGTTTTTAATGGTTTCCACAATCACATGTTTTATTCCCATGCTATTTTATCATGATTAATGTTTCTTTATGATCTATGCCTTATGTACTTCCATGTTTCATGTCATTGCCCATGATTTTGATGTTTAAACATTATGTTCATGTTTTTAAATTCAAATGTTTATGATTTGTTTTATTTTATCCATGCGTACCCTTACTGGGAATTTGAGCTCACCCTTTATATGTTTTCTTTTCCCAAGGATTTAAAGAATGTTTTTAGGTAAGAAATCCAAAAGGGGAAGATATTTATGGGAGATGTTGAAGATCTTTCACCATGATTAGAAGATTACGTTCTGAGTTTCCAAAGACACTAAACTATTACGGTCCTTTGGTGTTTGTTTTTTTATGAATTATGTATTCCATAAAAGTAATGTAATTTCCATGTAGGTCAAGCTTCGATTATCTACATTTGGTATTAGGGGAAAGGTTTAGTTAACCTTTGGAAACTAGGATGTGAAAACTTTAGTGAGATTCCTAGAGATATTTCTAAGGCATGTCTAGGGATGTCCCTAAGGTTAAGTATAAGTATAGGTTATAATCCTATAATTATGGTATCTATATTAGAGTTTAACCTAAAATGTTAGATATTGAAGGTAATACCCCTTGATTATGATTTTGGCCTCTCACACTATTTTTTGGGGTTTTATAAAATGGCTGGGAACGAGAAGATTCACGATAATAGAGGATATGATGGACAATGGAATGATATTTTTCATGAGAAACTGAATGAAATTGGATCTGGAGGTCCATATATCGTTATTATGCCTAATCAGCAGTCTCATAATATGATCAATAATATTAACTTTGGTAAGTTTCCCGACTCAACTAATAGGAGAAAGATGGAGTTTCATGATGATCATAGAGGAAGGAAAGTTCAATTTCTATCATGTAAATCATGTGGGAAGAGGAACCAAGGAGAATGTTTCAAAGGAACTGGAAGATGCTTTGGGTGCAGAAAAGAAGGACACAAATCCAGAAAGTGCAATGGAAAAGGTTCAGTTAACACCGTGGATAAGGATAATGGTATTGCTACAACATCAACAATGATTAGATGTTTTAAATATGGAATGTATGGGCATTATGAAAACCAATGCCCTAATGGAAAATCTCATGAAGAGAATCAGCATGGTCATATGGGAAGTATTTATGTGGATGATGATGAGGAGACTACAAATGATATATGAGATGAAAGAAGTGTTGAAGCTTTTTAAATGGTTTAAGAAGGTAGTGGAATGATTGTATGTTTATCAAGAGTTATTTTGTATAGGTAATTTAATGGTACTATGGAATAAAGAAACATCTAAGGATTGTTACACTATTTTTTTCCTAAAGTATTTTAAAGTATATGTTGAATGGTACTGATAACCATGAAAGGTTATTCAGATAGTTTTGGAAAGAACATGATATGTATATAATGAATGGATAAGGAGGAAATAATATGTTTGATAGTATTCATGAGCTCATGATTGTTATAAGGACTAAGTGATATCATGGTTTGAGTATAAAGAATTTTGGGGTTTTCGTATGTGGAAAGATTTAACTTTTGACAGCACTCATGTTTTCACTAAGGTTCAATGGGTATTCATTTTTCAAGAGAATACATGATTAAGGCCTTCAAATGTTTGGAATGTGACCAACAAGACATATCTTATGATATATGGGGATCAACGATGGTATTAACATGCTTGTTATATGAACTATCTGGTAATCGTTTTCACAATAATATGAGAATGGACAATAGTATTTTGGATAAGCCTAAAGATTGGAAGGGATTATGTTTGACATAAGTTAGTATTGTTTAAGGCTAGGACTTTTTTTTGATATTATTGCAGGAATGTTATTATAATGTTGTTTTAGAAAAAGGTACAACCTGCAAGACGGGTGACAACCCATCGCGTCGGACAAGGCTGTGGAAAGCAAACCCACAACCGAAGTGCGACATGCCTTTATCTCCTACCACTAACCTACAGGAAGTCCCTGGTTAGTGGATAGTAGTTTTATTTTATTAAGTGGTATGATAAATAAAGTATAAGTCCATTTTTGGAACCATATACGATTAATCTCACTATAAGATGGACTTATAACTTTTGCTAACATTATGTTTGAAACAGATGGAATGACCAATAATTTTATCACATGATCTGCTAACGCTTCACGAATAACAAATTCAACTTCATTTCTTTAAGAGATGAAGTGTAAATTGTTCAATTCACGAACAACAGTGAGATTGTACCAAAATCATGTAAGTATTTCTTTTAATTCATCAACTTTAGGGAAATGATCTTGAAAACCAAAAATTTTGTCCTAGTGCCCTTATATCTGATGAATCAGATGGTACCTTAGATCATCACAAATTTATGGCTTTTTCATAGCCATGTTCTCTACCACTCTCCATTAGAACATGACGGTTAGATTTCTCTTCCATATACATATTTTCACTTATGTTCTCCTATGTGTAAACCCAGTGGTGAGTTAATTTGGGTAACCGTTACGTTTCATACTTTAGTTTTTAAAGTTAAGTTTTGGTATTTCATTTTACGATGTGGGTTTCAATTAAAGAAACATTCAATTATAAAACCATGTATAACCCCGATGAATTTCAAGGGCGAAATTCATTTTAAGGGGGGTAGAATGTAAGAACCCTATATTTTATGATAAGTATTATTTTTAATTTATTTGATTTCATGTGTTTTATTCTACAAAAATATTATCTTGTGCTATACGCAATAGCGTATTATCTTGCAGTATACGCAACACTATTCTTAGAATGTGTTACACACAATTTCAAGTTCGTTTGATAATAGTCATTCTACGCAACATTGAGTGTATATATATATATATATATATTCAATGTATAAATGAAAAATGGTTGGATTATGTTATAATGAAACAATAAAGGAGTCTTGCACAACATGCAACCCTGACTTGGCTTGAATTACACATAATCACGACCTTCCTCGATAGCGTGTGTTGTACGCAATACTGGGTTTCACTAAATGACGATATATTGTTATAATATTATTATGGACTAGCCGTTATGAATAGTATTAACTAAATTTTGAATTTTATAACATTAATATTCATCTTATAAATTTTCTAAAACATTTTATGTGAACAAAATAAATTTTTCGGGTAAAATAAGTATTTTCCAAAAAATGCAGTTTTGCCGCCTTTTGATGGCGCACCCACATTAAATCTACTTTTTGACATGTTTATAAGATCAATTTTACAAAATAAACTTCTTCTTTTGAATCATGATATAAAAAATTACAATGGATAATGTTTTGATATTTTCTGATAACTTTCATATTTTAATGAATAGTAAAAACATGATATATTTTAATTAAAAACAACTTTTTTCATCGTAATAATTTATGTGGTTAAATTATAATATCGAATGGTTTTAAAGTATAAATAGAATATATTTTTACCATTTAATATAATTTATGTCATTAGCATTGATTTTGGATTGAATTCTTAGGTTAAATAAATTCAATCTTTTGCAATGTTTTAAACAAAAACTCGTTTTCTTTCGACAACGGGATTAATTTTAATTTAATTTCTGAAACTTCTGTGTATTGAATTTGAAAAAATGGATTCCATATTTGGAATCAGTGGGTTTAAATTATATTAATAGACTACTTTTTATTTTTTGGCTTTATGAATAGTAACAACGGTAAATTTTATTTACCTTAGTAAAAGGTAAATTGGATAATTAAGGGTAAATATAATATTATAAAATTATCTTAACACTTGTATTAATACAATTGGATGATTATATTTCGTCCTAAGTCATATTTCGGTCGAAATGGAATCCATTAGAACCCACTTAGGGGTGATTAAGACCATTAGTTTATTTTATTTAAAGGAAAGTGAAATATGTCTCCCTCAACTTTAATAATTAAATTATTCTTAATATAAGTTTATACAGAATATAAATTCGGTTATAAATACTCATATGAATGATAAATTTTTTTTCTTTATCATTGTAATTTATTTGTAATTTTTAAGAGTTATTTAACTACCTTATTAGCTTATACATTAGTGATGCGGAAATTATTTATTTAGTGAAAAATCAATAATATAGTTTTTATTGAAATAGTAATACATATCCAAAGGCCCATAAATCTGCAAAAAATTTATTAGTAGTGTATATATAAACCCTAATCATCCAATTTCCTAATTTTTGATCATTTGGATCCTTATTAAGGTGATTATGACACTTATAATATTTTATTTTAAATGATTCCAAAGTTGTCACATTCATAATTTTATAAAGATAACAATTTACATGTTGTTATTTTAAAATGATAAATTCGAGTAAAATTATTATTATAAAATATTTTATATTTATCTTCATAAAAGGATTTTATTTTCTGTTGTTATGAAACAAATAAGTATATTAAATAATTATACAAAAATGTTGTAATAATTATTTTATTAAGAGATATACCAAATAAATGGTTTAAAAAATATTAAAATAAATATTATATGAACTATTTAATATGCTACATGAATTTTATAGACAAATATGACATGTTAGGAATCTATTAAATATTTTATTTTGAATATATCCTATGTTTAGATTTTATTTATATTCAAATAATGAATAGAGTCAAAATTGACACTATTTTTATTTTATAAAAATAACATATTATTAAATTGTTTAAAAATCACAAAAATATTTAAAAATTATAACTTGAAATTTATATAGTCTCCAATGTCAAAAATTATGCAATTATGGAAAATTAACAACACATAAGTGATTATTTATAACCATTTAGAATTTATAATTTTATTACCACAAATAAACTTAAATAGATTAAATAATGAAAAATCAAAATGATAAGGTTTAAAATAAGATCAAAACATGTCTAAATTTTATTGGTTGATGGGATTACAACCCTATCTCAATAAATATTTCAATTGAGTCATTTTTGGAGGTTTTATGTGGGGTTTGAATTTATATTAAACTAATATTTTTGAGGATTCCAAACGTGCCCCTCTCCTCCCTTATAAAAGGGCACCTCCTCCCTCTCTTCCTCACACCATTTTGAGCCTTGAAGATCGGCCAACCTCTGCCCATTTCACTTTCCCACTTCCCTAGAAACCTTATAGAGGTACTTTTCTTCTCAAAAGACCATCCCTAGTTCCCTAATAAGAAGATTAAAGGAGGTGCGTCGAAGAAGAGGTAATTTCTTCTACCGATTCTTTCAAGCTTCTTTCTTCTTCAACCTCTTCTTCTTTAGTTGTTTCATTATAAAGTAATAAAATACGTATCAATAATATACTGATAAGTTATAATAAATATGAAAAAATCCCATTTCACCTTCTATCCATCCTACGGAAAATGAAATCACCGCGCGTGCGTACGTACGGAATACCGTCTCCTCGCCGTGGTGTAATCTGTTTTTCCAACACCACCTTACTTGGATGGGTATAATGGTGTAAATAATAACTATACATAGTTATTATAACATCATAATGATTCTGATATATTGTATCATCCACTCCAATTCAATTCAATAATTATGGAAATGATATCATCGCTCGTGTGTATGTACGTACTACCGTCTCCACGACGTGATGAGATTCATTCTCAATGATTAACCATTCATGAATGATTATAAAGTATATATAAAAATTAATCATGAAATATATGACATAATAATGATACTGGATTTATGTATATATATATGTGTATGTCATCCACTTAATTCCATTCAATTCAATAAGGAAAAGAAAACAGCGTTCATGCGTACATAAGGCCTACCGTCTCCATGAACGGTGTATTTACTTCCATTTATAGATCTATTATATATATGTATATTATAAATATATATTATTTTTAAATAATGTTTTATATTCTGTAATTAAGTAATCATTATCTAAGTAATCATATGAATAATTACAAGTCAAAACACGGACGACAAATGAAATGATTTTACCCAAAACGCTCTTTAACATGGAATTTACAAAAGAACGGGTAATATAATGTCATTATTGAACCATATATGATATAATAACAATTAATATGATTCTTTAATATGTAAATGAAATTATTTAAATCAATATACAGGAGGTTCAGATACACGAAGCATATCGGACCTCAGGTAAGGGATAATTTTGCAAATCTCATTTTTATCCGAGATTTCTTGTTCGTAAGTATTTACTGGGGTTATTTCTATCATCCATGTACATGTTTTATAAAAGTGTATTAATGTATGTTTAAATTCCTTTTTACACATTTTTGACTTCTACTACATGGTATGTAAGGAATCTTTCTTTTTTTTTACGTTACGAGGTACTTTTTGACTTTTCCGGCAAAAGTACGAGAAAAATGTTTTTTTAAATTATACGGAATGAAATGATTTATACGGTTTTATAAAGCCTTATTTTTATGAAGATTACTCTATAAGATTTCATGATTATTTTAAACAGAATCCTTTTCATTTAAAATTTCATGGAATTTTGTGAAAAGAAAATTATTTTGAAGAAGAAAGGATATTTTCCTCAAGAATTCACTTCAACTGTTTTATCAAAACTATTTCCTGTCTAAGATGACATTATTAAGTATGTTTATGTTTCAAGTATAATGTCTCCATTATATACATGGTTTGATTTTTCTTATGATGAAATGATATCCATTTTTTTATATGGATTATGTTATGATGACATGATGTTTAAGAATCCCATTCTATTACATGGGTTATGCTATGATGTATGATTTATGATTTTGTGGCACACGAAAGAATGATTTCATTATGAGATGGGTGGGACCTATATCTCCCTCCAATGCAATGGGTAAAGATTTATACCTCATGAGATAGACATGGATGGAACGGTAAGTTAATCTGGTTCAGTGTTACAGGACTGGAACGAGGAGTGAACTCGATTCAGAATGGGAATTTGTCCACTAAGATGGTCTTGGCAGCAATGCCTTGGATACTATAGAAATCATATCATGTTCTTAATGGTTTCCACAATCACATGTTTTATTCCCATGCTATTTTATCATGATTAATGTTTCTTTATGATCTATGCCTTATGTACTACCATGTTTTATGTCATTTCCCAAGATTTTGATGTTTAAACATTATGTTCATGTTTTTAAGTTCAAATGTTTATGATTTGTTTTATTTTATCCATGCTTACCCTTAATGAGAATTTGAGATCACCCTTTATATGTTTTCTTTTCCCTAGGATTTAAAGAAAGTTTTTAGGTAAGAAAACCAAAAGGGGAAGATATTTATGGGAGATGTTGAAGATCTTTCACCATAATTAGAAGATTACGTTCCCAGTTTCCAAAGACACTAAACTATTACGGTCCTTTGGTGTTTGTTTTTGTTATGTATTAAGTATTCCGAAAAAGTAATGTAATTTCCATGTACGTAAAGATTCGGGTCTCTATATCCATGAAGTTACGTGATTATTTTTTCATATCCAAAATTCAAGATTGGTTATAAAATTATATTTAATGTATAAATATTATAAATATTTCAACTTCATTATTATGGATATGATGGAACCATAACCCCTATTACCATGGTCAATCTACAAAATTTGTTTTGAGATTGTGAATTGAACATCCTTAACACACCGAACATTAAATTAATTGATTTAGTAATTATATAAGATTCATTAATAAATGAAATAAAATAGATTATGATTATGTAATAAACTTAAAAAAATTGACTAATCAATTAAATAATTGATATAATTTTATTATACTGGATTTAAATAATTTATTTGATGGTTTAGACTCGAATTAAGGGATTTCACATCACAATTTCATTTCATTGAGAATCATTCCATGATCATAAAATGTTTTTTGGTGTATATAATTATATGTGAATGTATTTTATCATTAATTTCCTTAAATTCAAGTGTTTTATAAATCCTTTTCAAGTTTTCACCTTCAATGGTGTCTTGATTCAAAATTCACCAAAGTGGTAAGGGTTTATTCAACATTATCATTTTTATTTGGGATTATTAATGTTTAAATTTACATGAAAGGAAATCATAAAATATTCCCATTTAAAAATTAATCTACTTTTTATTCTCTATTTATATAGTAATTTTACATGTTTTTATTTCATTTTACCCTTTTTGATACTTAAAACAATTGATGTTTTTTAAGAAAATTGACTCTATTTTATATTTGGTTGATGAAGTTTTTATTCCATGCCAGTATTATTTCAAATATTTTTAAGAATGTTATTTTATATCATTAAATGATTATTTAAATTCATTTTCATCCACATTTAATTTTACTTTCAAATTTTTAAATGTAATCTTCTTTTCATTTTCCGAATGAGGTACTTTTTACTTTTTTCCAAAACTGTGGAAGGAATCGTCATTTTTACATTTACTGAATGAAAACAATTTCTTACCATCATAGCTATTTTTTGGTATAAATATTACTTTAAAAGTCTCTATATTTATTTTTAAAGAAATTAATTTTCTCAATATTCTAGAATTTTTTATTTAAACTATTATAAAAATTATATTTTTTTATCATGTTTTCAAAGAAAGGTTCAAATGTTGTTTTAAAGGTATTTTCATCAAGATCAACATCATTTGATGATTTTTATATTTTACTGGGGATATAATCTAATGATATCATCTACCTTGTTTCTCATTATGGTTTATAATCATGTTGTTCTAGTTATTATCTGGGAAAAATATTGATGTTTGACATGCACGTTTTTCAATATGAATTTTTATGTTGAATAGGAATTATGTTTTTATTAATTTATTTAATATAATGAATTAATTAAACTAATTATGTGATGGGAAAGACCCATGATATACCCTCAATGAATTATTAGGTCTCATGAGACAAACTATCTTAGGAATTTAGTTTTTACCATAGCCATTTATATATGATGTCTTGGCATGTGGCCTTGATGGTAAGATTATGATGTCAAAAATTATTCATTCCATAATTATAAAAATTATTTATTGTTATCAATGTGGTTATTTACATTTTCCATGTATATATTTCATTTTTATGTTATTGATGGGTTTTTTTTTGAAATATTTTTATTTCATAATGTAAGAAAATGCGATTTGGATTTAAAATAAAGTTCATGATCTTTTATTGATGAAAAATTTGTTTCTAAGGAAACATTTTCATATTTTTAAAAAATTTCTTCATGAATTATGATTTTTCAAATATCATTTCTTATGTAATTATTTATCAAAACCTTGGAAAAATAGTTGATTTCAAGAGTAAGTAATTTTTTATTTTAAACTCAAATTTTATTACATGAAAAAGGTAAAAGGTTTCATGGATTTTTTATATTTTTCACTAGATTATCATAATTCCTTTATTTTTTGTATCCTTTAATAATATTGTTTTATCATCCCGCATTTTATAATTTTTTTAATAGGTCCTAAGGATCATTAAGAAATATAAAAAGGAATATATTTCTGTTATGGGGTTTTATTGTAGAGGCCCAAAACTTAACGTACATGGAAATTACATTACTTTTGCGGAATATCTAATATATAACAAAAACAGGCACTAAAGGACCTTAGTAGTTTAGTGTCTTTGGAAACTCGGAATATAATCTTATAATCTTGGTGAAATATCTTCAACATCTCCCAAAAATATCTTCTTTTTTTTCTTACCTAAATCCTTTCATTATATCCTGGGGAAAAGAAAACATATAAAGGGTGAGCTCAAATGCTCAGTAAGGGTCATCATGGAGAAAATAAAATAACCCATATACATTTGAACTTCAAAACATGAACATAATATTTAAACATCAAAGTCTTGAGCAATGACATAAAACATTGTAGTACGTAAGGTGTATATCATAGTAGAACATCAACCATTATAAAATAGCTTGGAAATAAAAATTTAATTGTGGCAAAACATTAAGCACATGTTATGATTTCCATAGTAGCCATGGCATTGCTGCCAAGACCATCTTAGTAGACAAAGTCCCTTTCTGAATCGAGTTTACTCCTCGTTTCAGTCCTGTAACACTGAACCAGATTAACTTACCGTTCCAGCCATGTCTATGTCATGATATATAAATCTTTACCCAATTCATTGGAGGGGGATATAGGTCCCACCCATCTCATAATGAAATCATTATTACGTGTGCCACGACATAAACATAAATCATTCATCATAACCCAAAGAATAAAATGGGCTTCATAAACATCATCCCATCACAACATAATCCATATAAAACAAATGGATATCATTTTATAATAAGAAAATTGAAACCATGTAAATCGTAGAGACATTATACATGAAATATACACATATGAAATAATGCCATCTTAGATGTAAAATGGTTTTAACAAAACATTTGAAAAGAATTCTTCAAGAAAATATCCTTTCTCCTTAAAAATCATTTTATTTTCACAAAATGACTTGCAATTTTGAAAAAAAGGATTTTGTTGAAAATAATCATTAAATTTTGTATGGGAATATTTATTGAAATAAGTCGTTATGAAGCCGTAAAAATCCATTCACACCGTATAAGTTAAAAAACATTCTTCTCGTACTTTTTTCGAAAAAGTCAAAAAGTACCTCGTATGGTAAACAGAAGAAAGATTCCCTCCATACGATGTGGTAAAAGTAAAAAGGGAAAAAATGACTTTAAACATACATGGAATAAAATTAAACATTTTATGAAAACATTTTGAGAACATATGGACATGGATAATAAACATAACCTTAGTAAATACTAACAAATAAACAATCTCCGATAAGAATGAGATTGGAATAATTATCCCTTACCTTAGGACTGATATGCTTCGTACATATCCGAACCTCCTTTATAATGATTTAAATAATGTCATTTAATTATTAAAGAATCATATTCATTGTTATTATTTCATAAATGGTTCACTTATGACTTTATATTACCTGTTCTTTTGTAAATTCCATGTTAAAGCAGCGTTTTGGGTAAAATCGTTTTATTTATCATATGTGTTTGGACTTGTTGTTCGTGATATTATTACTTATATCCTGATTTAATTAATTCCATAATGTAAAACATGATTTATATATATAATATATATTCATCATATACATATATATATGATAGATTGATAAATGGAATGAAATACACCGTTAATGAAGATGGTAGGCCGTACATACGCATGAACGCTATTTTCGTTTCCTTATTGAATTGAATGGAATTAATTAGATGACATAAATATATATATACATAAATCCAGTATCATTATTATGTAATATATTTCATGATTACTTATTATATATACATTATAATCATTCATTAATGGTTAACATGGAGAATGAATCTCTTCGCGTCGTGGAGACGGTAGTCCGTACGTACGCACGAGCGATGAAACCATTCCCATGATCGTGGAATTTTATTGAAGTGTATGTATAATATTTCAGAATAAATATCACATTAAAATTATCATATATAGTCAATTATGTACACCATTATACCCATCCAAGTATGGTGGTGGTCAAAAACAGATTACACCACGGCGTGGAGACGGTATTCCGTACATACGCAAGCGCGGTGATTTCGTTTTCCGTATGATGGATAAAAGGTGAAATATGGTTTTTTCATATTTATAATAACATATCAGTATATAAGTAATACGGATGTTATTAATTTATAATGAGACAACTAAATAAGAATAAGTTGAAGAAGAAATAAACTTGAGAGAATTGGAAGAAGATATTACCTCTTCTTCGATGCACTTCCTTTATGAATCCTCTTAAGGAAGTAGAGTTGGTCTTTTGAGAGGACCATAACCGCCAGAATATTTCTAGGGAAGTGGAGAAGATAAATGGTCAGGGGTTGGCCGAGCTTCAAGGCTCAAAAAGGTGCGAAGAGAAGAGGGAAGGGTTTCCCTTTTTATAAGGGAGGAGAGGGGCACCTTTGGAAAAACTTAAACTATTATTTTATAATAAAGTCATATTCGGTTTTTAATAGATCCAAATTAAATTATTTTGAATCTAAGGTGGGTATGGGTCTAAATCCTTTCAACCAATAGATTTTAGACAGGTTTGGGTAATTATATTAACCTTATATTTTAGTTTTAACACTTAGTTAATTAGATTGACATTTACCATGTCACTTTGTATTTTTATATTATATAGTTAATAAACATACCATATACATCTAATAGACCCTAAATTGGTCCATTAATGATACAACTATCATGATATACATATCATGGCCGAACTGAATATTTTTATGAATATAATAACAATTAATAATATAATATTTGTTTTTATAACTATTTTATGTCAATTTAGACACTATTTGGTAATTGATTTTTTTAAAACTCATAACAGCATTATTATTTCGAAAAAAGTTAATTAAATCAATACTAACATGTCATATTAACCTAGAAAATTAGTGCAATTTATAAAAAGTCTCAAATTACATTTAGTTGGGTATTTATAACATTAATTATGTTAATATTTCATTAATAAGATAATTACTGCATCATCATTGTGTCATAAATAAATTAAATTATTTAATGTCTAAAAATTATAAATAAAATATCATTATGTAGGAAATATTTTTAGCTTTCTAATTAATATTTATAGTCGAATTTATCTTATGTATAACCCTATATTAAAAATGATATAGTTATTAAACTTTGATTTTAACTATTTTAACCCTTCTTTAAATAAATTAATAATAAATGTCCTAATCTAATCCATGTGGACCTAAATGGTCATATTTTATTCCTAAGGTTGTTTCTGGTCTAATTAAACTTATCTAATAGAATTAGGACATGTGTTAGGGTAATAATAATATCATTTTTACCCTTAATTACCCTATTTACTTTTAACCGTGGTAAATACAAGTAAAAAGTTACTATTCACCAAAAATTATTTTCATCTCATTGAACCACATTTTATTACTTGATATTAACTGTGTCTCTAAGATTTTAGAAATTCCACTCACAGAAGCGGTAAAATTAAGTTTTATGTGAACTTCCAAATTCTCCTAGGAGGTGAGTAAAAGACTGTGAAAAGTTCAATAAAATTTTTATATATCTAAAATTATTATAGAATGACTCCAATGAATTAAATTGAACTTATATAGGTATTATGTATCAATTTTGACCTAAAATAAATTTAAATAAAATAAATTATTATTTAAATAAAAATTCAGTTTTTAAATAGTAACCTAGTGTTTTCACTATTCATCAAAAATTGAAAGTTTTCAGAAAAATACCAAAATTTCACCCTAGTCTAATTTCAATATTCCAAATACAAAAATGAATTCCATTTTGAAAAATAAAATTTCAAAAAGTGGGTATTACAATTCAAAATGGCTAGTTTATATAACATATCCTTGTTTAGTGAAACTCGGTATTGCGTACAACATACGCTATTGTGGAAGGTCGCAATTGCGTGTAATGAAAGCCCAGTCAGGGATGCGTGTAGTGAAAGCTCCTTTTGGTGTAGCGTACAATACAAGACATCAATAAAATTAAAAGGAATATTTTTTATAAAATCTAGGGCTGTTACATTCTACCCCCCTTAAAATGAATTTCGCCCTCGAAATTCGTCGGGGGTTATAAATGGTTTACTACTCAAAAGTTTCTTTAATATAAACCCACATCGTAAAAAGGAATGCCAAAACTTATCTTTAAAAACTAAAGTATGAAACGTAATGGTTACCCAAATTAACTAATCACTGGGTTTCCATGTAGGAGAACATAGATGAAAATATGGATATGGAAGAGAAATCTAACTGTCATGTTCTGATGGAGAGTGGTAGAGAACATGGATATGAAAAAGCCAACAATCACAAAGCCATAAATTTGTGATGATCTAAGGTACCATCTGATTCATCAGATATAAGGTCACTAGGACAACATTTTTGGTTTTCAAGATCATTTCCCTAAAGTTGAAGAATTTTAATTAGAAGAAATACTTACTTTATTTTGTTATAATCTCACCGTTGTTCGTGCCTTGAACAATTTTCACTTCATCTCTTAATAAAATGAAGTTGAATTTGTCTTTCGCAAAGTTTTAGCAGATCATGCGACAGAATGATAGGTCATTCCATCTGTCTCAAACATAAGTTAGATAAAGTTATATACATAAGTCCATCTATGGTTAGATTAATCGGATATGGTTCTAAAATGGACTTATACTTCATCTATCATCCTGCATAATAAAATAAAACTAGTTTCTACTAACCAGGGACTTCCTGTAGGCCAGTGGTAGGAAATAATGACCTGTCGCACTTCAGTTGTGGGTTCGATTCCCACAGCCTTGTCCGATGTGACGGGTTATCGCCCGTCTTGTAGGTTGTCCTTTTTCTAAAAATACATTATTATAACTTTCCATCAATAATATTGAAAAATTTCTAGCCTTAAACAATACTAACTTATATCCAACATAATCCATTCCAATATTTAGTCTTATCCAAAATACTGCTGTCCAATATCATATTATAGTGAAAATGATTACCAGAGAGTTCATATAATAAGCATGTTAATACCATCATTGATCCCCATATATCATAAGATATGTCTTGTTGGTCACATTCCAAAAATTCAAAGGCCTTAATCATGTATTCTCTTGAAAAATGAATACCCATTGATCCTTAGTGAAAACATGAGTGTTGTCAAAAGTTATCTCTTTCCACATACCAAAATCCCAAAATTCTGTATACTCAAACCATGATATCACTTAGTCCTTATAACAATCATGAACTCATGAATATTATCAAACATATTATTTCCTCTTTATACATTCATTATGTGCATATCACATTCTTTCCAAAAATATCCGAATAACCTTTCATGGTTACCTGTACCATTCAACATATACTTTCAAATAATTTAAGAAAAACAATAGTGTAACAATCCATAGATTTTTATTTGTTCCATAGTACCATTAAATTCCCTATACAACATAACTCTTGATAAACATACAATCATTCCACTACCTTCTTAAACCATTGACCAAGCTTCAACACTTCTTTCATCTCATATATAATTTATAGTATCCTCATCATCATCCACATAAATACTACCCATATGACCATGTTGATTCTCTTTATGAGATTTTCCCTTAGGGCATTGGTTTGCATAATGCCCATACAATCCAAATTTAAAACATCTAATCATTATTGATGTCGTAGAAATACAATTATCATTTTCCATAGTGTTAACTAAACCTATTCCTTTTCACTTACTGGATTTGTGTCCTTCTTTTCTGCACCCAAATCATCTTCCAGTTCCTTTGAAACATTCTCCTTGATGCATCTTCCCACATGATTTACATGATAGAAATTGAACTTTCCTTCCTCTATGATCATCATGAAACTCCATCTTTCTCTTATTAGCCGAGTTGGGAAACTTACCAATGTTTAGATTATTGATCATATTATGAGATTGATGATTAGGAATAATAATGATATGTGGACCTCCAAATCCAATTTCATTCGGTTTCTCATGAAGAATATCATTCAATTTTCCATCATATCCTCCATTATCGTGAATCTACCCATTCCCAGCCATTTTCTAATACCAAAAAAGAATAGCGTGAGAGGCCAAAATCATAATGAAGGGGGATTACCTTCAATATCTAACATATTAGGTTAAATTCTAAGATCGTTACCATAATTCTAGGACTATAACCAATACTTATACTTAACCTTAGGGACATCCCTAGACATACCTTAGAAATATCTCTAGGGATCTCACTAAAGTTCTTGCATCCTAGTTTCTAAAGGTTGACTAAACCTTCCCTCTGATACCAACTGTAGAGGCCCAAATATTAAAGTACATGGACATTACATTACTTTTTCAGAATCTCTAATACATAAAAAAAATAGACACCAAAGGACCCTAATAGTTTAGTGTCTTTGGAAACTCGGAATATAATCTTCTAATCTTGGTGAAAGATCTTCAACATCTCCCAAAAAGATCTTCCTTTTTTTCTTACCTAAAGCCTTTATTTATATCCTGGGGAAATGAAAACATATAAAGGGTGAGCTAAAATTATCAGAAAGGGTATGAATGGATAAAATAAAAAAAACCACATACATTTGAACTTCAAAACATGAACATAATATTTAAACATCAAAATCTAGAGCAATAACATAAAACATGGTAGTACTTAAGGCATAGATCATAATATAACATCAATCATGATAAAATATCTTGGAAATAAAACTTGTAATTGTGGAAAAACATTAAGCACACGTTATGATTTCTATAGTAGCCAAGGCATTGCTGCCAATACCATCTTAGTGGACAAAGTCCCTTTCTGAATCGAGTTCACTCCTCGTTTCAGTCCTGTAACACTGAACCGGATTAACTTACCATTCCAACCATGTATATCTAATGAGATATAAATATTTACCCAAGGCATAGGAGGGAGATATAGGTCCCACCCAATTCATAATGAAATCATTCTTATGTGTGCCACAACATAAACATAAATCATTCATCATAACCCAAAGAATAAAATGGGCTTCATAAACATCATCCCATAATAACATAATCCCTATAAAACAAATGAATATCATTTCATCATAAGAAAAGTCAAACCATGTAAATCATAGATACGTTATACATGAAACATACACATATGAAATAATGTCATCTTAGATGTAAAATGGTTTTAATAAAACATTTGAAAATAATTCTTGATGAAAATATCCTTTCTTCTTAAAAATCATTTTCTTTTCACAAAATGCCATGCAATTTTGAAAAAAGTATTTTGTTGAAAATAGTCATGAAATTTTGTATATTAATATTTATTTAAATAAGTCATTATGAAAATGTAAAATTACATTCACGCCATATAAGTTAAAAAAACATTTTTCTCGTACTTTTTCCGAAAAAGTAAAAAATTACCTCGTATGGTAAACAGAAGAAAGATTCCTTCCATATGATGTGGTAAAAGTAAAAATCATAAAAATGACTTTAAACATACATGGAAGAAAAGTAAAAAAAATTGAAAACAT
Source organism: Viscum album (assembly GCA_963277665.1). Classification (NCBI taxonomy): domain Eukaryota; kingdom Viridiplantae; phylum Streptophyta; class Magnoliopsida; order Santalales; family Viscaceae; genus Viscum; species Viscum album. Next base: position 1,462,759,430 of record OY728139.1, read on the forward strand.
TTTGAGATCATGTGTACAAGGATAATAAACATAACCCCAGTAAATACTTACGAATAAACAATCTCCAATAAGAATGAGATTGGAATAATTATCCCTTACCTTAGGTATGATATGCTTCGTACGTACCCGAAACTATTGTATAATGATTTAAATAATTTCATTGACTTATTACAGAATAATATTAATTGTTATGATGCCATAAAAGGTTCACTTATGACTTTATATTACCCATTCTTTTGTAAATTCCATGTTAAAGCAGCGTTTTGGGTAAAATCGTTTTATTTATCGTACATGTTTGGACTTGTTGTTCTTGATATTATTTCTTATATCTTGATTTACTTAAATCCAGAATGTAAAACATGATTTATATATATAATATATATTCATCATATACATATATATATGATAGATCGATAAATGGAATGAAATACACCGTTCATGGAGACGGTAGGCCGTACGTACACATGAACGTTGTTTTCGTTTCTTTATTGAATTGAATGGAATTAAATAGATGACATACATATATATATACATAAATCAAATATCATTATTATGTCATATATTTCATGATTACTTATTATATATACTTTATAATCATTCATGAATGGTTAACATGGAGAATGAATCACATCGCGTCGTGGAGACGGTAGTCCATACGTACGCACGAGCGATGATACCATTCCCCTGATCATGGAATTGTATTTAAGTGTATGTATAATGTTTAAGAATCAATATAACATTAAAATAATAATATATAGTCATTTAGTTACACCATTATACCCATCCAAGTAAGGTGGTGGTCGAAAACAGATTACACCACGGTGTGGAGACGGTATTCCGTACGTACGCACGCGCAGGGATTTCATTTTCTGTAGGATGGATAGATGGTGAAATAGGATTTTTTAATACTTATAATAACATATCAGTATATATTTAATACTGATTTTATTACTTTATAATGATACAACTAAATAAGAAGAAGTTGAAGAAGAAAGAAACTTGAGAGAATCGGAAGAAGAGATTACCTCTTCTTCGACGCACTTCCTTTAATCTTCCCCTTAAGGAAGTAGAGTTGGTATTTTGAGAAGACCAGAACCTCCAAAATGTTTCTAGGGATGTGTAGAAGAGAAATATTCAGGGGTTGGCCGAGCTTCAAGGCACAAAAGGGTGTGAATATAAGAGGGAAGTGGTTCCCTTTTTATAAGGGAGGAGAGCGGCACCTTTGGAAAAACATAAACTATTATTTTAAATAATGTCATATTCGGTTTTTAATAGCTCCAAATTAATTTATTTAGAATATAAGGTTGGTATGGGTTGAAATCATCTCAACCAATAGATTTTAGACAGGTTTGGGTCATTATATTAACCTTATCTTTTAGTTTTAACTCTTAGTTAATTAGATTGACATTTACCATGTCACTTTGTATTTTTATATTATATAGTTAATAAACATACCATATACATCAAATATACCTCCAAGTGGTCCATTAATGATACATCTATAAGGATATAAGTATCTTGGATGAACCTTATATTTTTAGGAATATAATAACAATTAATAATATAATATTTGTTTTAAAAACTATTTTATGTCAATTTAGACACTATTTGGTAATTGATTTTTTTAAAAATTATAATAGAATGATTAGTTCGAAAAAAGTTAATTAAATAACTAAAAACATGTCATATTAACCTATAAAATTAGTTTCATTCATATAACGTCTCAAATTACATTTATTTGGGTATTTATAACATCAATTATGTTAATATTTCATTAATAAGATAATTACTGCATCATCATTGTGTCATAAATAAATTAAATTATTTAATTTCTAAAAATTATAAATAAAATACAATTATGTAGTAAAACGTTTTATCTTTCAAATGAATATTTATAGTAGAATTTATATTATGTATAACCCTATATTAAAAATTATTTAGTTATTAAACTTTGATTATAACTATTTTAGCCCTTCTTTAAATAAATTAATAATAAATGTCCTAATCTAATCCATGTGGACCTAAATGGTCATATTTTATTCCTAAGGTTGTTTTTGGTCGAACTACACTTATCGAATAGAATTATGACATGTGTTAGGGTAATAATAATAGCATTTTTACCCTTAATTACCATATTTACTTTTAACCGTGGTAAATAAAAGTAAAAAGTTACTATTCACCAAAAATTATTTTCATCTCATTGAACAACATTTTAGTCATTGATATTAACCATGTTTCTTGTATTTTTTAAATTCCACTCACATAAGCGGTAAAATTAAGTCTTATGTGAATTTCCAAATTCTTCTAGGAGGTGAGTAAAAGACGGTGAAAAGTTCGATAAAATTTTTATATATCTAAAATTATTATAATATGACTCCAATGAATTACATTGAACATATATAGGTATTATGTATCAATTTTGACCTAAAATAAATTTAAATAAAATAAATAATTATTTAAATAAAAAGTTGGTTTTTAAAAAGTAACCTAGTGTTTTCACTATTCATCAAAAATTGAAAGTTTTCAGAAAAATACCAAACTTTCACCATAGTCTAATTTAGATATTCCAAATCCAAAAAGGAAGTCCATTTTAAAAAATAAGTTTTCAAAAAGTGGGTATTACAATTCATAACGGCTAGTTTATATAACATATCATTTTTTAGTGAAACTCGGTATTGCGTACAACATACGCTATCCTGGAAGGTCACGATTGCATGTAATGCAAGCCCAGTTAGGGATGTGTGTAGTGAAAGATCTTTTTGGTGTATCGTACAACACAGGACATCAATAAAATTAAAAAGAATATTTTTCATAAAATCTCGAGGTGTTACATTTAACTTAAAACAATAAAATTTATTTTGAATGAAAATAGATTTTAGTTTTAGGAATCCTATTTTTATAGATGAAATATCCTTTGAGTGGAAGTGTTTAATTTGTATTGTATATGTTTAATATTTAATAGTTTTCTAATAATTCTACAAAAATCTTAACAAAAAATATCCTCTAAATGTAAGAAAGTGAAACCCTTTTTATAAATAATGTAATTATGGTTTTTTATTTTATGGAGTGGTATAAAACTTATATGTATACAATATTATTGGATATTAATCTTGTCCAATTTTTGAATAATATAATTCATATCTCCAACTATAGAATTGTAGTTAGAAAGTCTACAAATATCATTGAGTATTTTTTCTAATGGATCACCCTTACCAAAGATTTAAAAATCCATTAGTGATTTCCAAGATTAGGATTTTCATCTAAAACTTTGTCAAACAAAGAATATTAAAGTAATGTGAAAACACCAATGTTACATTTAGGAAGATAGAAAGTTTGGTTCATCAAAACATCAAATGTAAAAATGGTCTATTATTTTCTATTTTCCATATTAAATATTTTTAGAGGTAAAATATTCCATTGATGATACATATGTTGTGAAAAACATTTATGAAAACTTGATCAAAACATTATTATATATTATATAAAATAAAAAATAATGATTTAATTCATGATTAGACATCATATATATAGGAATAAAATTTTAGTTTTCTCCCATAATGAAAGTAAAAAAAGAAAATATTTATCTCTAAATTGTCACACATTAAGAAATAGTGAAAAAAATGAATTTATATCAATGTATACATGGCATTAAAGTACCGAATGGGTATTCTTAAAATGTGAAATCATTAAATTATTTGGAGTTAATATTCATGAAATAACATGATAATAACTTATTGATATAATGATTACTACCAGTTACACTATGTATTATACTTCAGATTCCTATTAGAAATCTATTCTTCAAGTTGTGCTACTTTTTCAATTCTATTTGTAATAAATTCATGGATCCAAATTTGTTAAATATATTAGAGAATGAATAATTCTTATTACCTTTTCAACTATAAATGTATTTTCCATAATCCTTTTAGACATAATTATTCATCTTATGATTCATTTGGTGTAGGAAATAAGGATATTCCTACAATGGCCCGAAGCCTTCATTTTTTTATTGATTTTGATAATTTGCCTTTAAAAGGGTGAGGTGGAACCCATACAAGACCCATAGGCATAAGTATTACATGGCCATAGGCCTTAGAAAAATTCATTTCCCATAGGCTAAAAACGTTACATATAACCTAGACTAACTACTTGGAACTGCTCCTCCCCAGTATCTTCATCGTGAAATCATATCTCTACCTTTGTATGGATGTTCAGCTAAGCTTTCTCGTGCATGCACAGGATTTTTCCAATGACAGGTGCCATACTCTCTCATTCTTGAAATCCGTTTAGCTTCTACTATGGTGAAAGCTCCTTGCTCATACTCTTTTTTGAGCTTTTTCTTTATAGGTTGGCTGGTTTGCATCTACACCTAAGGTGAATGAAAGGCGTTGAGGTGGCCCAAAGGCCTTAAATACCCAAAGGCCTAGGTGGCCCGTAGGCCTAAAAGGACTTGGGGACAAAATCAGTGGCCTAAAGGCCCAAATAGAGGAATAGTCCCATCTACTACAGTGGCAAATAGTACCTACTACAGTACTACTACAGTTCCCGATACAGCTCCAAACAGTATCCGCTACAGTACCTGCTATAGTAGCAGCTACAATGATTCTATAGTACCTAGAAATATGCCTCTACTTGTATTTGTTCTCGGGTTTCCTCGATGCACTTAAAAATTCCACACCAACAGGGCTAAGGCTCATGTTCAATATAAGGATATACAAGCTTGTATATTTATGTTGAATGTAGCCTTTTGAACGATATATGAAAATTATAAAGGGGTATATTAAAAAATTTAATTTATTATAGTAATAAATTGTTCAAAAATATATATTAGAGGAGGTGGTTAAGTTTTTTAGTGATTAATTTTATGAAGTAGAGCACATCGGTCTCCCTATACCATAGCTGCTGGTAGCCAAAAGTGAATATATGGGGATCTGTGGCTTAAAATTAAAATTAATTGTGTATGATATAGTAACACAAGAACATTTATACATTTTGAACAACATAGGTGAGGTTCAAACATATATATAATCACATATTACTGGATTAAAGGAGTTTATAAAAATAAATTAAAATTGGTTAATAAATGAGCATTAAAACCAAAAATATAGGGTTTAAGTAGAAAGTCAACATTGATTCATCTACATCAAAAATATATAAATGGTTATCTTTGGTTCAATGAGTTAATGTAATCACATGATCTGGTTTTTTATTAATGGTTATAAATTTTTCATTAAAAATAAACACAATAAGAGTAGTGTTCAAAATAGTGGAGTAATGGTCATCACTAAAAAATGCATTTTTCAAGTAAAGAAGTTAATAACCTAATTTCTATATCAATAAAATATTTTTGAGTTATTGAGGATATATGAGAAATTGATTATACTAAATTTTGAGTACATTTGTTTAAGTGTAACTAGGTTGATATAACAGTAGTGTGAAACCTAATAATTATGGATTTACACTTATTTATTTGAAAAGATTTAGTTTCAAAGAGGAACAATTTATCATGGAAGCACATGTGATGTATATATTTTATATTATTGGCCCATAAAATAAATAGTGTTCCATTATTTGTAAGGGGGAAATTTTATTTGCGTGTTGATGGTGTTGAAGATATTGTGGACTTATGTTAGGTTTTTTCATTTATTCCATGATTTCCTAAGGATAAAAATGGCTAAGATTTATACATAGTCTATGCTAAATGAAATGATCATGTAGAAAGAATATGGGGAAACACTACATTATTCTCTTAATTATCCAATTAAATGTCTATTTTTTATTTATATTGAAACTTACACTTATAAAAACCCTATTTTTTTGATATTTTATTCTACAGATATAGATCATTTCTATCATTTTTATATGAAATTTTATATTCATCAATTTTAGTTAAACATTTTTTAGTTTAAGAAGCCTGACATCATTAATATTTTATAAAAATTACACATATAAAAACACTTTTTTAACTTAGATATTTTAATATATAGATGATTATAATTTATATCATTTTTTATTATATTTTATACTAATTATTTTTTGTTAATTAAATTCCGATTAAAGAAGCGTAAAATAATTATTTTCTTATGAAACTTACACATCTAAAACATAGTTTTCTTACTATGATATTTAAATCTATATATATTGATCATTTTTTTTATTTTTGAGTTAATTTTTATCTTTATTAGTGTTAGTTATATGTTTTTTAGTTGAATAATCCTAACCTCTTTTTTTCAAATAGAACACATGTAAAGTCATTATTTTTTAAATTGGATATTTAAATATATAAATGTTTACAAATCTACAGTTTTTATATTAATTTTTTTCTTCATCAATTTCAATGAAACATTTTATGGTTGAAGAATCTTAATACCAATTTTTTTGTGTCTCTTTCTTTGTATTCATCATTTTCAGCCTGAATGGCCCAAAGGCCTTCTTTTTTTATTCATTTTTTGATAGTACCCCTTTTAAGGGTTTAAGGGTAACCCTTAAATAGCCCATAGGCTTTGTGACATTACACGACCCTAAGGTCATAGAGAAATTCATCCAAATTATAAATACATGAATCTGACCCTCTGAAGCATCTACATCATGATGTAAGCTCTCTACCTTTGCATGGTTTTTCTCCTAGGCTTCTCATGTATGAATAAGCTAGTCTCGATGGCTATTACCATACCCTATCATTCGTCCAAATCCGTTATCTCTGATTTGGTAAATAAACCTACTTAGAATCCTTATCTGGAGCATATTCCTTATAGATTCTACCTAGTCTATTTAATCACAATATTCATGTGGCCCGAAGGCCTTGAGGTGACCTGAAGGCCTTATGGTGGCTCGTAAGCCTTACTGTCCTAAAGGCCATGTAGATATTTTGGACGATAATAATTTTATATCATGGTAGGATGACCATTTATAAGAAAATAAAAGATCAATCATGGGAGTCCATAACTATAAAATATCTCAATTTTTTCTTCAATTCATCAAAACATTTAAATTTCAGATGACTAATATGTAATTCATTCAATAATAGATGAAATTTTACTTTTACGATATAAAATAAATTAATAAGAGGTGGCTATATTTTATATAAATTACATATAGGGATTTCAAATCAAAATTTATTTTATTTTAGATTTTTTATGAAGAACTTAATGAAAACTCATTCCTCAAATATAGGTTTTTATATGCAAATACATTTGAGAAGTTTTTCACCAGCCTACAAGAGAAATCCATTCTAGTATGATAATTATTATTCTTAAAATCAATTTATAAAATTATTTGTTAATTAATTTATGACTTATTCGTTTATTCTTATTTAACAGGAATCTAGGAGACCTCATCGAGAGATCCAATCACAAAATGTTTTCTTACAAACTTTATCACATGGATTGTATCCTTTACTAGAAGATAAAATTGTTTTTGAAAATTTTGATGAATTAATAGATAAATCTAATAATATATCTGAGAAGGTTTGGTTCAAAACTCATCCCCCCCCCACAATTTCCATGGAAAATAGAATAGTTTCAGGATGAAAAGGGTAATTTTCTTAAAAACCCATTAAAAAGTAACTGATATATTTTTATAAATTAATTATTATTTTTCTCTAATATTATAATTTTTAAAATTTATCATTCTAATATAACATTTAAATATATAATTTCAGGACCCCCTTTAAGAGAAAGTGATGTGGGGAAATTTATTATTGAGGGAATGATGGAAATTCTTGTATCTTTTTTAGGAAAGCAAGAAAACCCAATCCATATAAGTCAATATGAAATGACTGTCGGTATTATAATATTTTTTTATCATCCTAGTATAGAATATAGGGATGATGAATACAAGGGAGAAAAATATTCTTTGAAATATAATCTATGAGAGATGAATTGATTGATATATGGTCAAATAAAATCATCCTTATAGGCTTTGTTTGTAGAAATGATGAGATAGACGTAGCATGTGTGGCTTACTAACTCAAATCCTCTAGCTCCTCATTCAGACCCAATCATGTATTGTGATTTTCATGTTTTAGATACCCATTTACATATTATAGTGTGTGGAATCATACATAATTTAAAGGATTATGTAAATCATCATCTTATGTGTTCAGATTAGGTAATAATAGTGGTACGTGATATTATTGATCCAATTTCTATAATGTTATTTCCTACTAAGGAGGTGGCCATAGATGGAGACAGTGTGGGTAATTTTTTAATCAGTACAAATATCCTTCTTCACCAGTTGACATATGAGGTATTCATTTTTAAAAAATTTATTTACTTTTAATTTAAAATTATTTGTAAGGCTATGTAATATTTACCTTTTAACGATGTAAAAAAAATATAAGGAATCATTAGGAGAAAAAATTAGGAACCACCACCTTTAGATACTTCTAAAGTCTCTATTGGTATAATAAAATTAACATTATATTATTATATGTTGGTAGAGTTTTCTGAATTTCCAATGACTACCAACATATATAGGCAAAGAATACATTGAGAATATTTAAAAAAGATATCATTGATATTGTTATTCATGATGTGATCTATGTACCTATGTTATAGTTGTTTCCCTTGTAAGTAGATTTGAATTTGAATTTTCATTTCTTTAAATAAATATGATGATAGTTATTTAATTTATTACATATCTAATCAGGTTTATCCACACTCTTGTATAAAAAAATGAGTTCACTTTAATTTATTATTATATGGAGCTAGAATACATTTTAATTATTTTTCAATATCTAGATAAGGATATTATAGTTTAATATATATTTTAAGATTTAAAAATACAAAGATTAAGTGTTGTTTTCTTCAATTACTTAACAAGTAAAAATCATTATATAATTATAAAATATAATTCATTATAATATCATTAATGTTGATATTTTTATATTTTATTAGATGTTTAATGTTATGTGTATGATTCCCATTTGAATGCATGACATATTGGTTATACTCTCTATTAGTATGTGTTCATAGAATATCATGATTTTTTTTAATTTATAAGATTTATTATATTTTATTACTTCTTTAATCTTAACTTATTCTTATTAAATATGTTTTTGTAATTAATATACAAAAATAAAATATTTTATGGAAACATTTGGACTAGGTACACATGTTGATAAAGAATCCAAGTAAAATTAATTATATGAAAGTGTAGGTAGATAAATTTTATATTAGTTAATACTTGTTTTTGTTTTATATATATAGTGTTTCTTATTTTCAATGATTTGTTTCATAACCATAGTCTCATCTTCAAATATGATGTGTTGAATGTGGTTATTATGTTTTATGATTAATTTTTGAAATAATCATGAGTGGAATAATTATAGATTCCCAAAAGGATCATTTCATTACAACTCTTATGTTTTAAAATAATACATTTTACTATCAATTTTATAACACTATTTTTTTCAGGTTTTTTATGATATTTCATCATATATGAAAAAATAATTAAACCACCTTATAGGTTTATTTATATAATATTTTATAATTTTGATTAATTTGTAAATGTATATTAAAAATTTTCATGTATGTGTTTTTATTTTTGTATACGACATTTTATTAATGTTTGAATTGATATTTTTTACATCTTCTTGTTGTTGTTTGATATTGTTTTTTTACTTGAATTCATGTTACATTTTATGAGTTATTTTATTTTATTATATTTTAAAAAAATAATTATGTTTTAAGATCATTTATTTTAAAAACTAATGTTTAAAGTGCCTTAAATTGTAGTTTTTTTTAATAGATGTTGAAAGTGAATTTCAAAATCAGTTTTCATAATAATTGATATTGAAATCCCCTTTGTAATGATATTTATTTGGGAATTTAATTTTTTTTATTATCAAAACTAACGTTGAAAGTAACATTAAATTTCATTTCTTAAAATTGATGTTTATGTCACTTTCCACATTAGTTTTTAGAATAAACTATGTTGGAAATCCCTTTATATCTACATATAAATAAAGTGTCTTACAAAATTGGGCATTTAGGAATACCGACATCAAAATCCACTTTCAATGTGAGTTTTTGTTCAAAAACAACATTTAAAGTCTCTTTATATCTATATATAATAGTTATTTCAACATTGGTTTTAATTGTAACTGATATTGAAAGTATTTTTAATACAGGTTTTAAAAAAACGAGGTTAAAACTACTATTTTATTGTCCATTTCATTAAAGTCCCTTTTAAATGATATTAAAAATGAAAAATAACCAATTTTAAGAGGTTATTTTCAAGTAGAGTGTAAAAATATTATTATTATATCCCATGACATGTGTTAAATTCAAATAAAAATATATCATCATCTTTAGGCCCTTATCTTGTCCCATTGGTCATCATCAATATTTATTAAACCTTGGATAATATAAATTCATTAAAAGAAATATTATTCATTTAAAAATTAAATAAATACTATATTCATTAAATCATGAATAATATCAATATAACTAAATAAATATTTATATTAATATGTTCATTAAAAGGAACAATAAATATTTATTTATTTATTACCTTATAAATAATAAATAAGAGATATAATTCAACCCACATATTCTAAACTTGAATATTTGGTGATTGAATTATTTAAATTAATAATACTTTAATAATTCATATTCTATGAACCAAGAATAATATTTATTCTTAATATTAAATTCAAAAAAAATAATGAAATTTTCGATACACTTAGTGTGTGACACTCTAAACATATTTTACAATGGGATTATGTGAACTAACCTAATTTCCAAGATCAATATATAAAAATATATTATGAAAACCATAGAGAAATAAGTTGATGTATTAATGAATAAAACCTTCATGTGAGTTCTATTGCGTAATATTGCGACACCATAATATTTTATGTGTATTTCATTAGAAATAAAACTAGAAGTATTTGATATCTTGACTAATAAAAAACTCTCAGTTTATATGTGACACCCCAAGACTTTATAATATTTACATTTTATAATAAATATAATTTTTTTTGTTATAATTCCTTATACACAAATTTAATCTTATTTTGAACACGACATTGAATTAAATTGTGTTACATGCAAGACTTAGTTTTACCGCATTTTAATAGAGAACCTATTTTAAGACTAAATTTTGACACTTTAATGAATTTTATTGTCAAAAAATAAAAAACATTTTTGAATTCATAATGTCGAAATTATTTTAGGATTAATTTTTTGGATTTTCATGAGAAAATTCATTTTTTGATGAATAGTGAAAATTATTGCAATTTAGATAAAAACATTTTTTCATTTAAATAATTATTGATGATAATATATATTTTAGATATATTTTAGAGTCACATTAGATTAATTATACATCTATTTATACAATAAATTTTCTCAGATTAAATTTTAATTTTAAATTGAATATAAAAACTTATCAAAATTTTGAATGTTTTTCTATTTTAAAGACTTGTTATTCCACCTCATCTGTGAGATTTGCATTAATCTTAATTTATTCACTTCTATGATTTGAATTTTTAAAATCTGAAATAAATAGATATAATTAGTATGATATTTTTTTTAATAATATCAACTTGATTTTTGACTAAAATGATTACTGAATGTGATTAAAATTAATTACAGTGATTTAGGTATGATTAAGATTAATAAGGGACTAAACCTTAATATTAAGGACCAAAATGACTTGTAAACTTGTCCAAAATCAATTGGATTCCAATAATTTTACCATTTCCCCACTTGGTTCGAAATATATGGGTTATTGAGATATTATTAAATGAAATATCCCTACATAAATGGTTAAGTGAGGAAAAGGAGAAAAAGAGAACTTTCCTTTCCTTTAACATTTATAAAATTTTGAGATATATACAAAACATCATATTTTTGGTTATACATATCCTTTTGTAATATATATGGGATATATTTATCATAATAATTTCTTAATAATTTATATACATGTTTTAGTTACTTAAAATTCTTAAGAAATGCCAATGTAGTGATTATTTAGTTAATAATTAACTAAAACAAATGATACTATAAAAATTAAAAGTGAATTTAATTGATTGAATAATTGTATTTATTTATTTTCATAGATTAATATATCATGTTAAACACTGGTAAAATTAATATATTTGAATTATAATATATTATTTATATTTTAAATTAATATTAAATAAATAATGTCAAAATTGGCATTATTGTTATTTTACAATAAATGAATTTTATTAAATGATTCAAAATTAATAAAAATCCTATATTATGAAAAGTTATTTTAAATTTTTAATAAATATTAAATGTTTTCTATTAATAGACAAATTAATATTTTATAATTAACATATTTATCCATATATTGTAATAACGTCGTTATCACAGATTGGGTTGAAACATCATTTTAGCGCATCACATATGCTTGTTTTGCAATTAATTTCAAAAAAAACATGAGAATTATATTTTATAAATTAGATATAATATTAATAATTTAGTGTATATATATGTTCTAATAAATTTCACATTAGTTTAGTATTAATGGTTTAATTAATTAGATTATAAAACTAAATGCTTTAATACAAACTAAAATGATAAAATTGGGGAATCTTATAAGTTAAGGAACCAAATTATTAAAATAAACATATTTTTTTGTGGTTTAGGTTTTAATTGACCATTATTACTCTTTAATCCATTATTTTATCATTTTGAGGAACTTTAGGTAATTTGGACCACCCATTAATGAATACCTTTTGGTGTTTACAAAAGTGTCACTCCCCTTCACTATAAAAAAGTAAGCACTCTATCCCTTCCTCGCTCCTCTCAATACATATTGACTCCTCCAAAATTGATCCAAATAGTCTCCAAATATCCATCCCCTAGATGTATAAGTCTCCCTTTAGGTAGAAAACAATCTAAGAAATATTTTATTATAAACCAAAATAAGTTACCCGATTAAGAGGTAACAAATTCTCTCATGCTTTCTAGTTTCATTTCCATTTTACACTCCATATACTCTTATTATTTTATGATTACATAAAAAAATCAGTATAATAAATATACTATTATTTTCTATGCTACGTTTTAGACCTAAAATTATACAGACCTCAATCTAATGGGTAACAAACATAATATTTCTGTGTACGGTGAACTACTATCTCACGAAACGTTGATTGTTCAATTTTCCACTACCAAATCTCATGGTGGCCATTATGAAGGAAGCTATATTTATATATAATATATATTCTATTTATAATTTATTTATTATTTTATAATTTTTATTTCTAATATACCTTTATTCATTCCAAGTTGTGTAAATATGATAATTTCATATGAGAAAGTGTGGACTACCATTCCCTCAAAGAGATATGACTCATTCATTCCATAAATGGACCATATAAAGGATACCGTTAATAAAACAATGTAAAATATATAATATATATATGAACTGGAATTATAATATATATATTTATAATTTAGGTTTCATTATTTTAATATAATAATGAAATTAAAGTAGCATTCATGGGTACATACGGTCTACCGTCTCTGTGAACAATGTACTTCATTTCTAATATCCAAATATTATGGAATATTATAAATACATATATAATTAATATATAAGATAATTTATTCATGTTTTAAATTTTTTATATGATGAAACTATAATATATTTAATAATAACACCAAATAATAAGTCAAAATGTACTTGAGAAAACTAGCCAATTAACACCCAAAATAGGTAAAATAATGAAAAAGTGTTAACAAACGGGTAATAAAATATTGTAATTTTAATTTATGATATTATAAACATGATTGAGGTTATAGTATTAGTTAGTAACATATTTTAAACCACTATACATGATTCTAAAGATCACACAACAAAAATAAGGATAAGGTAAGGATTTTTATCTCACTTTTTTAAAATCTACGATATTAATGTCATATTCACTACTGACTTCTTTTTAGTTCCATAAATAATTCCTATTTTGATATATTATATCATGAATCCTCTTATTCTAATGATATTATAACATTCATTTAATTTCTTAAATTTCTGGTGATTATGTTTTAAATTTTTCAAAGTGGTATGGGACACTTTGGAATGTGTATAGATTATTCTCCTCAAGAATGTTCTTAATCTCACTTCATTTTGTGATTGTTAAATTTATCTTGAAAAAAAAACACTTTCTTGTAATAATTTTTAATTGTAAATTTAATTTAATATCCATACTTTAATATAATGGATATTGGTATTGCCTAAACTATTTACCATTATTCATACGATGGTTACTTTGATAATTATTTGATTAATTTGGGAATTATTGATTAATATGTATTTCTCATTCAATAAGGTTATTTTGTAAGGAATATTATTTATTTTTATTATTCAATATAAGGAATTATTTGGACTGGAAATGATAGGTGGATCCTGAACTTTATATAGCTCCTCAATGCATTGACAGGTTCTCATGAGACGAATAAGTTGGCCAAATGGGTTTATACCCTTAGTTTTAAACTGTCTTGTGAAAGGTATTGATGGTAATAGGTGTTGATGTTCCTCGGACATGAATTAAATTAAGAAATTATTTCCCTCATTTAATTTTAGTTATTCTTTACCCTTGATATTTTTTTTCTACATATCTATGGAGGTTGTTCATTCTCAGTTAATTGATTTATGGCATGTGTTTCAGTTTCTTACCTTTCCATATTTAATTGTACCTTATATAGTTATTTAAATGGAAAGAGTGTTTAATTATTTACCTTTCCATATATATTGATTCATTATTGTTTTCTTTTTTACTTTCCCTTAGTGAGTATTTGAGCTCACCCTTATTATGTTTCATTCCCTAGGTTATGAAGTAGAGAACTTTGAATAAGATTTCATGGATGGATTTTATTTATGATTATTTTATAGCTTGTTTTTCTCTATTTTCCCAATGTATTATGGGTATTATGTATGTAATCAATCTTTAAAAGGCTTTTAAAATGAGGGGTCCTTTAGGATTTTCTTCCTTGTAATAATACCAATGTATTCTAATAATGCACCGGCTTCGCGCTTCTAGGGTTAGGGCATTAAATTATATTAACTACAATATAGTGAAGTTTTATAACATAGCCAATAAATTTTAGGTATGAATAGTAATAAAAAATTTATGAAAAATATTTATAAAGGCTTTTATTAATTCAAATTTATTCATTGATTCATAATAAATGAGTACTCAATTTTCATCAAATTCATTTTATGCTTTAAATATATGTTTTCTTTAGAAATGGTTTCTGTCACATTTTTTTATATGAAAATCATAAATAAAAATTAACATTTTTAGAAATTTTATTTTAGTAAATGAATATAATTTTGAAATCTGGATTTCAATATTGTCTTAATGTGAATTTGTAATATTTTTGAAAATGATTTATTTTTTAGTGAATAGTTAAAATAGTGGTTTTTGTAAAAACTAAAATGTATTTTCTGGTAAATTATCATTATATTTTTAATTTTATATTAAATTAATATAATTATACTTTATTATAATTTATATAATTAATTAAAAAATAATCATCATTATACTTTATTTTGATATAAGTTCATTTTTTTGTTTAAAAACGCTTTTTTCTAAAAACTATTTTTACATATGCAATAAGTTTTTATCTTAATAATTTATATTAATCACTATTTATTAATTTTTTTAATAATATTTATAGATTATATATTCAATAATATATTTTAAAATTCATTTTATGGTTTTTAAAAGGTAAGGAACATAATTAAATAATGTTTTACACTTAAAGATTCATTCTTATAAAATAGGTTTTCGTTGTGGGTTGCGCACCTATTTAAAATTAAATTGTTCCACATATGGAAATTTATTATTTTAAAATGGATTAAAATAAAAATAATTAATATAATATAATAGGTCAAACTAAATTTTTTTATCGTGAATAGTAAAAATTGTAAAATCCGGTTAGTATGGTCAAAGTTAAAATGAGATTACTGGGGGTTAAACCAAGATATAATGGTAGTATTTCCACCCAAACCTATAAAATTATATTTGGTTAAATAAACTTCAAAATTATATTACCCTAAATTAAAATAATTATCCATTTTTAGCCAATATTCCATGAAAGTGACCTTAAATCATTGATATCTTATTTAAAATTCCATGTGTGTCCCTCCCCTCACTTATAGAACAACACCTCCTATCATCCCTTATTCACACCATTAGATGCCTATATCTCATATAAAACCACTTAAAAAAAAATTTATAATCCTTAACATAAACCTATATCTTATTTTTTCTCTTATGACCAATCATTCAAGTATTAATAAGTATGCCAAAGGGGGTCTCTCAGAAAAGAGGTATAGATCTTAATTGAGATATTTCAATTTTATTTATTATTATACTTACCATAAACATGTTTTATTTATAAAAACATTGTGTATATAGTTTCATAAATTTACTAAGATGTTATTATTGTTATTAAACAACCTTTTACCACCTTTTCTCTAACAAATGGGAGAAGAAGTATCACTCGGGTATACATGTGAACTACCGTTCCATGTAGCGATAACATTAATTTTCCATACCCATATTTATTGTGTGGTTATTATGTGATATTTCATTTATATATATTATATTTATGTATTATAATGATTCTATAAAGTTTAATTAGTATTTACCTTTATTTTTTTCCATCCATCAAAAAAAGGAAGCATCACTCGTGCGTACGTATAGACTACCCCCTCCATATAGTAATGTAATGTTTTCATAACCACTTCATATAAATGGTTATAAATATGTATATAATGAATATATATGGTATTTATATCATTAATTTAATTATTTATATTAATTAACCATGATCAATGTTGAAGGACCATAACTTCCAAACCCAAACATACAGGAAAAATAAAACAACTAATACCTGAAATGATGGTGATAATGAAAGATTGTTAATGAATGGGTGATAATATGTTATATCTAAAACATTTATAGTATTATAGTTTTAATATGGTAATTTTATATAATTATAATAAATTTAAACTTAGTATTTATGATATTAGAGTGCTAACGAAGCAAGAAAAATTTTAGGTAAGGGTTTTATGTTACCATCTCATTTTTACCAAGATTATTTATGCTTAAATTTTATAATGATGAAATTTTATGATCTATATCCAGAAAATATTATGTATTTTATTCTTCATGATTTATTTCTTGTTATTTTATGTGTCACTTTAATTTTCCTATCTTTAAGTACTCAAGAGACTAAAAGAATGTTTTTAAGGAAAACTGACCTTGTTTTTCTCTTTAATCATGAATATTTTCTTACAAGTCCATATTTTCATTAAAATGTTTTCAAGAATTTTTTTAATATTATTTAATTTCATTTATTACTATATTTCATTTTTCTTATAGATTTTTAAAAGGAACCTTCTTATCATTTTCAAAATTTAATGCTTTTAACTTTTTACCAAAACTAAGAAATAGATTTTTGTTTTAACAAACACCATATGAACGGATTGTAACATCCCAAAATTTTATTACATATCATATTTAAAATTTATGTAAATTATTTGATATCTTACATTAAATGGAATGCACAGTTTATTTTGTATTATATTAAACACCAAGTGTATCTTGCGTTGCATGCAAGGCAATGTTTTACTAAACAACAATATACTATTATTATTTAACATTATAGTATTCACATATACATTATAATTTAGTGAATAAATATGGTTAACTACATTATGAATATATGGTTTTCACATGTTTATATAATTAATTATTTGATTACCAATTAATTAGAAATAAAAAAAAAGACTAATTGAATATAAATCTTGTGTTTCTATGAAAAAGTATTCATATTCCCTAGAAGTAATTTTATCTTCATAAATTAAATTTATCACTATTAGTGTAATGACCCGAACATTTATGAATAAAATTAATTTTATTTTAATTAAATTTCTTATGAATATAGAAACATATTCACTCTTTTTGTTTTATTATATCCAATTCGATTTAAATGTTTGTTATGAATCTTTACCATTGATAATTTAGTCATTGAATAGTGATAACATAACTAGTATAAATATAGTGTTCTAACAAATCCTTTTAACACAAACAAAATAAGTGATGTCTTCAATCAGTAGGATCATACCCTATGAATCCCATTTATTTGAGCTTCCGAATGAGATAGTATTTCTGGGATTTTCCCTAGACCAATCCCAAGACGAGATTTAACAACTTAAGAATGATTGAAACCATTTATGGGAGAAGTTCAAGCTCATCAAGATCACAGCCCAAACCATGTTCATCGATTAGCCCCATAAAATCCTGACCATCGTACACCTTACTCTTAGAGCATATGATGGTGTTATAAAAGGATATGTAACAATACCATAGAATTATTATTATGTTCATTATTTTTGTATATAATAGTGAATATACTTTCATTTTATTATTTTTACTTTTTAAATGATTTTTAAAGCACAAATAGTATATTTGTTAATATTCAAATTCAATTAAGAACTCTATTTTTATGAGTTAATGGATTTTTGAATGAAATAATATTTTAATAAAATATTATTATTAAATTACTTTTATTAAATATAAATGATCGTATAATGTTTTTTGAAGTAATTTTTAATTTTTTTTAAGGTTTGAAAACTCTTTTTATTAAAACCCATCAATTTTCAATAAATATTGATTTTTATTTTAAAAGTGAAAAATCACATATTTATGAAATTATTTAGATAAAATAAAGTATATTTTTGTAATAGAGATATCAAAATTATATAAAGATTATTATCTCAAAAATTTCTAAGACAGTCGAATATTTGGGTAAAAATTAAATACCATATAAATATATAATGTGTTTTATGACATCATAATGACCCAATAGTGATCTAATAAAATACTATAAAAGGTATATTCGAAAAAAAACAATATTTTTTCGCTTTAAAATAAGGTAATTTTATGTTTATTTGATTAATTTTATAAATCCTTTGTGAATCCTCCAAGACATATAAAATATTTTAAGATTTTAAAATCATTTCCTTGAAATTGTGACTCACATCCACATAAGAAAAGGAAATATTTTAATATATTCTGAATTTTTCCTTTTAAAATAATTAATACCACTCCCATTTTCTATAAAGCATGGGAAAAAAACCATAGGATGGTTTTTGGTTTTCAATATTTTAGTGTGTAGTGTCCAAAACCAAAAATAATAAAGAATTCCCCCGCCTTTCCTATATAAACCCACCCAAGAACCCTTTTCTCCTTACTAAATCTCTTTTAAGCTCAAAAAACCTATACACATTACTCCCTATAGTATTCCAAAGGCACCCCCAAGCTCCCAATAATCCCCCACCCCCAAGCCTTTGGGATCACACATCCATGTAAGGGATCTCCATCTCTCCTTTTTCTTGAAGCACCTCTTTTATATCATGCCTTTTAATTTCCATTTTCTTTATTTAGGATATGTTATTATATACCTCCTTACTATCCATTTGATGAATACATGATGTGATCTTACTTTCACTTTTATTAACCCCCATATGATCTTTTAATCCCACCCTTACTATGCCGAAATTCCATAAGGGATTTCTCTCTTCTCATTTCCATTCAAGCATTTCTTTTATATTATGCATCTAAAATTACATTTCACATGTTAGGATATTATTTTACATGATCCCCTTACTTTACATCCCATTTATAAATTATTAAACCCATTTCTCTCCCATCAAACCAATTTATGAATTTCCATATGACGTCGTTATACTTACAAAATTACACCGCGATTTTCAATGCCAAAATCATTATGTAGTGAATTCCATAACCATTCCTGTATCAAGGTTATTAAAAATTATTCACATATAATTATTGAATAATTAATTATATATATGAACTCCAAATTACTTTATTGTGTAATATATTATGATGTTGAATGATGCCAAGTTATATGATCTATGTGGCACGCTTAAGCATGAGATTGAAATTATTATAAAGGGTGTGCCCTAATAGCGCTCCAATGCATTGGGTAATGTTTCATATCATGATACATCATGTTGGAATAGGGGTTTACCTGATTCATTTATATAAATGTTTTCCACCATGTTGTGATAGGGGTTTAGCTGATTCCTTTATGTTAATAATGAAGTGTTTTAAGTTGTTTACACATTTCCATGTTATGATAATCATGCTATATCATGCCTTTAAGTCCATGTGTCTCTTATGCTTCATTGATATGCCTATTGTATAACATATATTGTATTCTTCATGTTATTCCTTATTTACTCCCTTACTGGGCTTTATATCTCACCCTTTTCTAATGTATTTCCTCAAGTTATCCCATACAATGCTAAGTGTGAAGGAATGTTGTGGTCATGCAAAAGAATTTTTCAATAAAGATGTGTATTTCATGTTTTAATTTGTTATGAAATTTTCCAAATCCCCAAAGACACTATACCTCTTAATCTTCAAAATTTTATTAATTTCAGTTTTATATAATAACCTATGTTTAAATATGGAATAAAGAGTATGGTCTTTATAGTTGGTATCAGAGGATAGGTTTAGTTTTTTTTGGAATTAGGATTATAAAACTCTAGTTAAAGACTTGGGGATAAGACTAAGTATAATAAAATAATCCCCAAAATTTTGGTGAGTATAAATTAAGTGTTTTATCAAGAAAATACATCCATTTCTGGATACGAAAAATTAAAGGTTACTCTGGAATATATGTATCTGTGGGTAAAACTCAAAAACACCACTTTGATCTAAACTCAATGGAGAACTGATGCACAAAAACAGGCATTTCTGCACTCTTGGTTTGACACTCCCTAGGGATATGATTTGGTAAATTCATAATCTTAGTACAGACCATTATTAAGAGAACTAAAAAATCCTTTAATACTATATTTTAGGAAGTAGATCATTGATACCTTAGACTGAAGCCTAGAAACTCATAAGTTAAGGAGATAAATATAATTTAATGTTATCCATTTTTGTCATTGGATTCACATTTATGTGTTTAATTCTTTAATATACTCATCCCTAAATCTATATTGGATAAATTCAAACCAAACTCAAAAAGTGAAAGTTAGGGATATCATATATAGTTTGACACATTCTTTTATATCCTGAAAGTTTAGTAGGACAATACAAACACCACCGTAATGCATGGAAGTAGAGATGTAGGTGAAGATGGAAAATGTGGAAATTATAGCATCCCAATAATATGAATCCTCTCCTATCACAATTTGTTTATTGAACTTCCTGGTAAACCTCATAATACTTCCCATAGTGGAATTCGATTAAATTCTTGGCATGGATTGGCTTTCCTTATATATAGCCAACATTAATTATTTGTCTCAAGAGGTAAATCACTCTCTATATGGTGAATCGATCCCCCAATCTACGCAAGTGAATGGAGGAGGATGAGTCTTATTTAGCACCATCATCTCAAGCATGGATATTACTACCCTATGGGAATGTGTACCTTTCTCAGATTATTGAGTTTAAGGAAGGAACCATCCTCAAATACATGCCTATTATGAGTGGATTTGCTGATGTGTTTCCCTAGGAATTGTCTGATCATCCTCCTAGAATATATGTTTAATTCTTATTTGAACTTATACCTAGGGTATTTCTAATATCCAAACTATATATAGAATGTATATTGTGGAGCTTTAGGAGATAAATAGAGAACTACAGGAGAATCTGGATAAAGATTTTATACACCCAAGTGCTTCACCATGGGGTGCAGCAGTCCTCTTTGTCAAGAAGAAGGATGGGTCAATGCGTATTTTCATTGATTATCATGAGATCAAAAAAATAAAGATAAAGAAAAAGTATCCCTTTCCATGAATTGATTACTTGTTTGATTAGATACACTGAGCACAGTACTTCTCCAAGCTGGATCTAAGATTCGGATATTACTAAGTAAGGGTGAAGAATAAGGATATCCTCAAGACTACATTTCTTACAATGTATGGTCACTATAAATTCATAGTAATGTCTTTTTGACTCACTAATGATTCAGAAATCATCATGTAATTAATTAATAGAGTCTTTGTAGATTACCTTGAAAAAAGTTTGGTTGTCTTTATAGAAGATATTCTAATATACTCCAAAACTAAGGAGAAGAATGAGGAGCATCTAAGAATTTTTCTAGAGATCTTGTGAAAGGATAATCTTTATGAAAAGTACAACAAGTGTGAGTTTTGGTTGAAGGAATTCCCATTATTGGGAAATTTAACCACAAGCAATGGGTTGTCTATGGATCATTCCAAAACAAAATAAAATGAGGGATGACCGAGGCAGACATCTGTGATGGATATCTATAGATTCATGGGGTTAACTGTATATTATCGCTGATTTATGGTAAATTTCTTATGATTTCCAAACCCTCTTAGAAATATTACCCAGGAAGCAAGTTTTTATGTAATTATTAAGGTGTATAAAGCTTCATGTAGTTGAAGAAGAGGCTTATCACTGCCCCTATACTCACACTACCCATAACTGTGGAGGTTTTTCTAATATTCAGAAATGATTTGAAGAAGGTCATGGGTTGTGTATTGATGCATAATGATAAATTTGTTACCTATTCCTCATGGAATTTGAAGATTAATGAGAAAAATTATCCATTGCTTGATCTGGAGTTGACAGTTTGGATATTTGTATAGAAAATCTAGTGGCATTATCTCTTGGGGAAGAAGTGTGAAATATATATGGATCAAAAAAGTCACAAATATATATTCACATAGAAATAGATGAATATTCTCCAATGAAGATGGTTATAGCTCATCAAGGATTACGACTTCTCAATCCATTACCACCCTGGGAATGAAAACAAGGTGTTGGATGCTCTAACTAGAAAGGACCCAACAATTACATCATTGATAGGAATTTAAAGGGATCCAATATTATTATATTTGAGAAAGATAGACATGGGAATCATAAATAAAGGAACATCATCAGTCCTTACAAAAATTATTACCCAACCATCTATTTTAGAAAGGTTAAAAGATGCTCAAAAAGATGATGAGGGAATTCAAAAGAAAGTGGAAGCTATCCGAAAAGGGAAATCCTTGGAGTTCGATGTTAATAAAGAAAGAATTGTGATATTTGGGACGAGACTATGTATTCCATAAAATACTGAGTTAAATAAAGAACTTTTGGATGATGCACATTGTTTGAATTTATCCATTCACTCAGGAAACATGGATATATATAGAGATCTATGATATAACTATTTTTGGGATAACATGAAGAAGGAGATTGCTAAATATACATCACAGTGCTTATTATGTCAGCAAGTGAAGGATGACATGTAGAATTCTATGGGGATGATGCAACTATTACCCATACCAACATGGAAATAGGAAAACATAATCATGGACTTTGTCACTAGACATTCGAAGACATCCAAGGGAAACAATTCTATCTAGGTTATTATGGATTGTCTCAAAAATAATTTACACTTCATTGCGATTCAAGAGGATTTCTCATTTGATCAACTCGTAGGGATATACATCAAAGAAGTGGTAAGGCTATATGGAGCGCTGCTATAGATTATGTATGATTGATATCTAATATTCACCTCTAAGTTCTGGAAGAGTTTTCAATATAATCTGAACACTATGTTGAACTTTAGCACACCCGTTACCCTCAAACTGATGTCCAATCTGAGCAGACTATCAAGACAATAGAGGTCATGTTGAGAGATTTCTCAATGGAATTCAAAGGTAGATGGGACCAACATCTTCCATTGTTGTAGTTATCTTACAACAATAGTTTCCACTCAATTATCCAAATGGATCCTTATGAAGTCCTTTATGGTAAGAGTATTAGAACACTGGAATGTTAGGATGAAGTTGGGGAGTGAAGACTTTTAGGTCCTAAAATGGTTGAAGAAATGGTGGAGAAGGTTAAGACCGTCCAGCAGCACATCAAAGCTACCCAGAGTCAACAAAAGAGTTATGCTGAAATCATCGAAGAGACCTAGAGTTTGATGTTGGAGACATGGTATTCCTCTGAATATCTCCATAGAAGAGACTTATGTGATTTTCAAATAAGGGAAATCTTAGTCCAAGTTACATCAGCCCATTTGAGATCCTAGATCACATCAGAGCAGTATCCTATCGACTAGTACTCCAACCGAACCTATCTCAAGTACATGATGTTTTTCATATACCACACTTAAGGAAGTACATACTAGAACCATCACATGTATGCAATCTAGAGGTGTTACCATTTGAGAATAACCTTTCCTATGAGGAAAAGTTGGTAAAGATTTTAGATCCTAGAGAAAAAGTTCTATGAAATAAAATAATGTTGTTTGTTAAGGTGTTGTGGAAAAACCACATGTTTGAAGAAGAAATGTGGGAACCAGAGGAAGTGATGAAGTAGAGTTACCCTCATCTATATTAATATGTGAAAAGTAACTTTTTAGTGTGAACTTTCTAAAGGGGGAAAGTTTGTAACGACCTGAACATTTATGAATAAAATTCCCTTTCATTTAATTAAATGTCTTATAGATATAGAAATCACATGTGCTCTTTTTGATTTATTATATCCAATTATATTTAAACGAACATTAATTATCCTTATCATTTATAACATAGTCATTGAATAGTGATCACATTTCAATTATAAATATAAGGTTTTAAAAAATCCTTTTGACACAAACAAAGGAAGTGATGGCCTCAACTAGTCGGATCGTACCCTATGAAGCCCATTTATTTGAGCTCCCAAGGGAGATAGAATTTCCTGTGTTTTCTCTAGACCAATCCTAAGATGAGATCCAAAAACATAAGAATGATCTAAACCATTTACAAAAGAAATTAAATCTTATCGAGATCACAACCAAAACCATGTTCACTGAATGGCCCTATCAAAGGCCCGCCATCTCACACATTACTCTTAGCGAGTATGCTGGTGTAATAAATGGATATGTAACAATACCCTAGTATTATGATTATGTGTATTATTTTTCTATATAATAATTAATATACTTTCATTTTATTATTGTTACTTTGTAAATGATTTTTAAAGCACAAATAGTATTTTCGGTTAATATTCAAATTCAATTAAAGAAATTACTTTTGATGAATTAATGTATTTTTCAATTAAATATTATTTTAATAAAATATTATTATTAAATAAATTTTATTAAATATAAAATATTGTATAATTTTTAGGAATTCAATTGTAATTTTTATTAAGGTTTGAAAACTATTTTTGTCAAACCCCATCAATTTTCAATAAATGTCATTTTTTATTTTAAAAGTTCAAATTCACATATCTAGAAATTTATTTAGATAAAATTAATGTTATTTTTAGAATTAGGATTTCAAAATTAACCAATGATTAATTTTTCATAATTTTCTGAGATAGTCGAATCATTGGGTAAAAATTAAATACTGAATAAATATATAATGTGTTTTATGAAATCATAATGACCCAATAGTTATGTACTAAAAACTATAAAATGTGTATTTGTCCAAATATATGGTTTTAATTTAAAATAATGTAATTTTATGTTTATTTAATTTATTCTATAAATCCTTAGTTAATCCTCCAAGACACATAAAATATTTTAATATTTTAAAATCATTTCCATGAAAATGTGACTCACCTCTGAATAAGAAAGAGAAATATTATAACATCTTCGGCCCTTAGTCTTTTAAAATACTTTTTACCACTCCCCTTTTCCAAAAACCTTGGGCAAAACCCATGGAATGATTTTTGTTTTTGAATATTTTAGTGTGTAGTGTCCAAAACCAAAATAAATAATGAATTCTCCCACCTTTCCTATATAAATCCACCTAAGAATCTATTTATCTTTACTAAATATTTTTGAAGCTCGACCAAAATATTTCTTTTACTCTATAAAGTCCTACAAAATCACCCCCAATCTCCCAAGAAGCCTCCCCCAAGCCTTTGGGATTACACATCCATGTCGGGGATCTCTCTCTCCTTTTCTTAAAGAACCTCTTTTATGTCATGCCTTTTAATTTTTATTTTCTTGATTTGGAATATTTTCTTCCAACCCTCCTTAATTTAAACTTTATGGATACATGATGGGATCTTTCTTTAACTCCCATTAATCCCCCCTATGATATTTTAATCCCACATGTTACTATGCTGAAATTTCGTAAGGTATTTCTCTCTTCTCATTTCCATTCAATCATTTCTTTTATATTATGCATCTAAAACTCCATTTCACATGTTGGTATATTATGTTCAATGATCCAATTGATTTCCATCCCATGTATAAATGATGAGATACCCATTTTTCTCTCATAAATCAAATTTATGAATTTTTAATATGATGTTGTTATGGTGCCAAAATTGCACTGAAATGTTTCATACCAAAATCATCGTGTAGTGAATACCCCATTCCCTTATCAAGGGTATTCAACTTTATGTGCATTCACTTATCTAATCATGACTTACATTTAATAATTACACATTTTTTGATCGTGAAATAAATATTGATGTTGAATGAGTCCATGTTATATGATCTATGTGGCACACTTAAGCATGATATTGAAATGATTATAACGGGTGTGCCCTGATAGTGCTCCAATTCATTGGTTAATGTTTAGTATCATGACATGTTATTTTGGGACAAGGTTTTACCTTATTCCATTATATGACTTTTTTCCACCATGTTGGTATAGGGGTTTACCTGATTTCTCTATGTTAATGATGTAGTGTTTTAAGTTGTTGCCACATTTCTATGTTATGATAACCATGCTATGTCATGAATTTACATTAATTATTCTCTTATACTCTATTGATATTCATATTGCCTAACATGTATTGTATTCTTCTTGTTATGCCTTTTTTACTCCCTTATTGGGATTTAAATCTCACCCTTTTCTTGTGTATATCCTTAAGTTATCAAATTCAATGCTAAGTACTAAGGAATATTGTAGTCATGTAAAATAAGTTTAGAATAAATATGTTTATTTCATGTTTTAATTTGTTATGTAATGTTCCTAAGCCCCAAATACAACAAACCTCTCGATCTTCTGAGTTTTATTAAGTGCAATTTTATGTAATAAAACATGTTTAAATATGGAATAAAAATCATGTTCGTTATAATTAGTGAGAGGTATTAATGAAATTTATATATTATATATTAAAAAAAATGCATTCATTCAATACGTTTTATAGGCTTAATATATTAATAAATCTAGTTTTACGCATAAAAAACTATATTATTCTAAAAGAAAGTTTTGCAGCATTTTAATGAAAGAATTGTTTTAAAACAAAATTTTTAAACATTTTTAAATTTCAATTGAATGAATAAACATATTTTTGAATTTTTAATTTCAAAATTTTCTTTTTGTGGATTTTATGTATTTTTCTGAGATCATTTATATTTGGATGAATAGTGAATAATAATGAATTTTAATTGAAAGCTACTTTTCCTTCTAAATAATTTATAGTATTAAATTATATTTTTAATCAGTTTTAATGATATATTAGATCCAATATAAATATCTTAATCAAATTTATTTCATTTTA
The DNA here is from genome assembly GCA_963277665.1 of Viscum album. NCBI lineage: Eukaryota > Viridiplantae > Streptophyta > Magnoliopsida > Santalales > Viscaceae > Viscum > Viscum album. The sequence goes on from OY728139.1 coordinate 1,462,786,932, forward strand.
ATCATTTTTATATTGAATTTGGATATAAAAACATAATAAATTTTTTAATATTTTCACATTAAAAAACTTGCTTTATCATCCTATTTGTGGGATTGATTTTAAATTAAATTCTTACAATTATATGATTTGAATTCGGAAAAATGGATTCCATATTAGGAATCATAATAATTTATAATTTCTATTAAGGTCAAATTAGTTTTTTACCAAAAATATTAGTGAAAACCATTAAAATTAATTACAACGATTAAGGTAAAAATGAGTTTACTTAGGGGTTAAACTTTAACCTTAAGGGGATAAATGACCTAGAAACTTGTCCAAACCCATTTTATGGACATATTTCAAACATATATCCTATTGTATATAATTTATTTCATTATTGGAGTCAAATGATGTAATTTAGACCTACCAATAGTGTTTACCTTTTTGTATTTACAAGAATGTATCTCCCCTTCCATTATTAAAGGGAATTCACTCTGTCCCTCTCTTAAAACCTCTCAATCAATTTGTAATCATCCAAAACATATCAAAATAAACTCAAACAATCCTTCCTATAATACTAAAATCCTCACCTTTATCATAAATAAAACTCTAGGAAGTTCTTTGGTGCAAACCAAAAGGAGTTACCCAAAGAAGTGGTAACGTTCTTCAACAGGATCTCTTGTTTTATTCTTTCTCCACCCCTTAAATTATTTTTATGTCAAGATTAAATAATATCCTAAGTATAAAAAATATTATTATATGTTTTTATATTAAGGTCTCATCCTACACCTATACACACTTTCATCAAATGGGTAATGAAATCATAGTTTATGTGTACGGTAGACTACCGCCTCGCGAAATAAGGTCATTCATTTTTCCTTTAACGCCTCTCATGGTTGGTAATTATGATAGATATAAAAATTTTATATTATATATATGATATTTATAATTACTTAATACTTTTATAATTATTTTATAACACATACCTTCATACTTTCCATTTTGTGGGAATATGATAACATTGTTTGTGGATGTGTAGACTACCGCCTCCTCAAAGCGATGTGATTCATTCACACAATACATTAAATGTATTAAGGATTGGTTTAATAAACATATGTGGTATAAATTAAATATACATGATATTAATTTCATAATTAATTTTCTGAAAATATAATATATCATTTTCTTTGTCACATTTTCACACACTGAATAAGTGATAACGTCGTTCGTGGATGTGTGGACTACTGCCACCTTGAAGCAGTGTGATTTCTTTTTAATCATAATAATTTTATATATAATTATATATGATTAAATAATTTGATATTTATGATGTAATTATCATTCTATAAAGAAACATTCTACTCACCTTATTTCTATAATTATCATTGAAAAATGGGAATGTTTCTCAAGCGTATGTATGGCCTACCATCTCCTTGATTATTACGTTGGTTCATTTTTCATAACCACATTTCATGATTGGTTTGAATAGTATAATTTATGTATAAATATGATAATTATTTAATTATTATTATTATTTATATGTTTTAATAATAAACCCTTTTACCATATTGTACCTACCAAATTTGTTCTTAACACATAAACCGAATATGGTCATAACACCCAACATAAACATAATTGTTTCAGTAGTTATATACAATATTGTAATAAGTTAAATAAAAGTAATGATAAAATTTAAAATTTTTATAAATAAATTAAATAATTATCATAAGTTTATTATTCAATAATATAAATAAAATTCGACAAGTCAAACTCAAGGTAAGGGATTTCATCTCAATCTCTTTTTCTTAAGGCATATCTTGATTTTATACACATATATTCTTTTATAATGTGTATATATAGTCACTTTGGAATTATATTTCAGGAATTTATCTATTATAATGTTTTTTAATGTTTTTGAAAATTTTATTCTTTCATGGTTATTATGGTTTAAATATTCTCAAAGTGGTATGGGACACTTTGATTTAAAAATCACTTTGTAAATGTTTAATGATTTAATTTCAAAATATTTTCTTCCATTTAAATTTTATTGAGATTATTCTATATGTTTTTTGATATAAAATTATTAAAAAATAAATTTTATGTTTCTTTTACTTTGTATAAAAAAATTCAAAAGGAATCTTTTTACATGTTTTAAATGGAACGTTTTGATAAAAGAAAAATGAAAAATTCAGTTTTTAAAGTATGGTGAAAAAAACCTTTTTTCCGTCATGAATTTTATTTGATTTAAATATTCCTTTTAAATCTTGAATTTTTTATTAAATTAAAACTATATTTCACGTTTTTTGGGGATTTTGGTATTGATAATGGGTTTTTAAGGAAAAAGATATTTTGTTCCTGAAAATGGGTTTGTAAAATGTATTGATTATTTAAATAATTTGAAATGTTTTATTATGAGTGAAAATGAAATTTTATTTGTAAAATGTTGAACTTTTTAAGATTTTATGTTTTATGATTATATAATGGTACTTGGTAATTTTATGGGTATATATGTTATAAAACTATAATGGGTCGTTCTAGGATTAACCAATGATGGGTGGTTCTGTGATTATCCAATGATGGGTGGGTCCATGACAGCCCTCTAATACATTGGGTATGAAAGTCAACCATAAAGTAATTCTATTTTCAAGTGTAACATATATTGAATTTGAACTCATGTATATTAAATTTATAATAATGAAAAGTATAATGATTTATTAATATACCTTTATGTCTTATTTATTCTTGAAATGGGTTTTATAGTAATATTTTTATTGAAAAAGTGGTAATAAATAATCGTATTTTCAGAGGAAAGTATTTACAAATTTTAAAGGGTGAAAATTATTAAATTATGATAAGGTTTTCATGGGTTTTTATGTTTTTAACTAATGGTTTTATTTCTTTTTTATCCTTTACTAGGCATTTTGTTCTCATCCCATGTTTTAAATTTTTTTCATTGGATTTAAGGATGGGTAAGGGAAATGAAGAATTCAGGTTGAAATTCATGGAGATTTTCCATGAAAAGAAATCATGATTTGTTTTGAAAGTTTTATATTATGTAACAAATGGATACTAATTGGAACTGTTCAATTTGTATATTATGATTTTTTTTATGTATGAGTTAGGGCCTAGTTCTCTAAAAATCTAACCCTGAAAAGATCCTCAATGTGAAATAAAGTAAATACTTGACTAAAACTCAAGATTATGTTACTTTTAATAGTCAGGTCCTTATACAACTTCCACCACTATCGTGAATACACTTTTCTTTAAATATTTATTTATAATTTTCCTTATTTATTTTAAAATAAAAAGTTTTTTATTAATATGTTATTAATATTATATTCTAAATATATGATTTCAAATAAAAGGGTAATTTTCTCAGGAAATGTTCTAGTGATATTTTAAAGGTATTTTTATCTATAACAACATCCTTTGATATTACTTATGAATTACTGGGTATATAATCCATTTTTTCTGTATTTAATATTTCTATATATGGTTTATGATTATGATTATGAAATATTTATGAATCCTATATCCTTTCTATAGGTTCTTATTTTATGATATGATGAATATTTTATGATCTGGTAACACACAAATGTATCATTTTAATTATGTTATGAGTGGCAATGGAAGTATATATCCCTCAACATTATTTAATAAAAAATTATATCTCATGAGATAAAAAATAATGGAATGGGGAGTGAACCGAGTTCAGTAAAGGAATTTATCCAATAAGGGAGTATTGGGAGTGAACATAGACTAAGTAAATGATGGAATTGGGATTGAATCCCATCCACCGTTATAATCTTAGTAGTGACCCTTAACTTATTAAATGATTTTATTTTCATATTTGTATGCCACAAACTTTTGTATTATGTTTATGGTATTTTTTCATGGACAGGGATTTATTATTGATGATTACTCACTATTTTATCTTAGTACATTTTAAAAAAAAACCTTATTCCATGTTTCAAGATTAAAAATCATTGACTGATTGGGTATAATTACTATAAATCTTGATCATGTTCTCATAAACTTGCGCTTATTTTATACTCACTTATGATCACTGGTTAATATTTATTATGTTTATCATTAGTGATTATCTAATCTCACCCTTTCTTATGTTACCCTTCCCAAGGTAATAAAGAATGATTTCTAAGTATGATTTGTCTAAGAAGGGTGATAGTTTTGAATAACATAATATGAAATGATGTTAACCTTTTATATAACATTTTTTTATGTATCTGGGTTTCCAAATACACATAAACTCAAGATCACTCAAGAATATATTATTGTGAAATTTATTGAATATTAATCTACAATTTTGTAATATTTATGCATGAAAAGTATGGGCCACTACAGTTGGTATTATAGGAAGGTTTAAAAAAATTTAGAATCTAGGATAAGGAAACTTTAGTGAGAACCCATAGGATATGCCTAAGTATTAGAGAACATTCTAAGTTCTTGTAAATATATGATTTTGGTTTCTATAAGAAAATAAATCTCTATTTGAATACTATAAGTTAATTTGGTTAAGTAATAGATGCATCTAGGGGGGATAACCCCGAAAATAGTTGGTCAAGAATATCTTGAAAATTATTCGAGCATGGTGAATAGTACCTGATTATACACATGGTTTGAAACTCCCTGGGGATATTCTCAGGTAAATTAATATTTTATTTAAGATCCATTATGAAGGATTAAAATATATAATGACCATTTATAACATAGGTTAAACCTAAGGTGTCATATTTTTAAAATTATGTATTATTATTTAGACATCTTATGAATGATTTTTCTGGGATTATATGATTTCCAAATATGATTATTTTTTCTCATTTAGTTATTTTTTTCTATCAATGGATGGAATCTAAAAAAACTATGTTAATGAAAAATATGAAGGAAAATGTAATGATTATCCTCTTGAGAAACTGATTGAGAGAGGTGATATAGGGAAACACCTTATGATTATGCCTAATCAGCTATCATCGTATATGATTAACAGTTCAAATATATATGAGTTTCCTAACATGATAAAATATAAGAAAATGGAATTTTATGGAAGTTTATTTGGAAATGATCATAGAGTAAATAAATTTTAATTTCCATTATGTTAATATTGTCGGAAGAATATCCCAAGAGAGTGTCTCAAATAAAGGTGAATATGTTTTATATGTATAAATGAAGGGCATAGAGTAGATAATTTCCATGTAATTTGATGTCTTATATGTGGGGAACTTAGGGATTATTTGATTCAATTCCTTATTATAATGAATATCTCATAAACCAAGGAAATTTCTTTTCTATGTAAATCATTAAAGTGAATCAGGACGGTTAAGGCACACTTATACTTCACTCCAAAGTGGGGATATCATGTTAATGTTTATAATAATATTCCCCATGAAAATATTATTATTCCTCGTTGAGTGTAATTTGATGTGATTTTTAAAATTGATTATCTATATATATATATCCTATATAAATTTATATAATAATATATTCACATTTTATCGTTTTAACCAACCTATTATTGTTTATCAATGCAAGGAGAAATATAAACCTCTAATGGAAATCACATATTTTTCATGGGTTTTGATTCCTATTCAATAGGGTTGTTTATCTCAGATGGTTGGGTAGAAACTCAACATCAAATATATGTTTATTGTATGATATTTTTTTAATGTATTTTAAGAAGTGTTACTTAGTATTCTTATGAATCGTGAATATGATTTTTTAATAGAACCCATAACTAGTGATAAACCTATTTCAAATAAACTAGATTTATTGTCTCTTATTGAGTTGCAATAATTGAATAAAAAACTTTATAAGAATCTTGATAAGGGACTCATTTAGTAAATTAAATCACCATGGGGTTCACTTATTCTTTTTATTAAGATGAAATATGGATCCCCCAAACTCTTCATTGATTATCAAGAACTTAACGAGAACATGATCAAGAATATGTATCATAATCCCCGTATTGATGTTTATTTCAATCAATTACTTGGAGCTCAATATTTTTCCAAAATTTATATTCAATATGGGTTCTGTTAATTGATGTTAAAAAGTAAATAAATACCCAATAAGTCCTTTTGATCATTGTATAAACACTATGAATTTATAGTCATTCCATTTTTTCTTACTAATTCCCCGACTATATTCATGGATTTAATAAATAGGTTATTTATCAATTACCTTGATTAGTTTATATTAGTCATTATAAATGATATTGTTTTATATTATAAGAGTAAATAATAGCATTAAGATCACTTTATGATTATACCAAAGACCTTAAGAATGGAGATATTGTTGAAAATTTTACCAAGTGTGAATTTTTCCTATAGAAAGTTTTTTTTAGTTTATATAATACTAATTGTGGGTATGTCAGTAGATCCATTAAAGAAAAAAGTTATTGAACATTGGCTTGGAAGAACTATTATGACTGAAATATGTAGTTTTCTTCAATTTTTTTGGATATTATCAATGGTTTTTGAAGGATTTATCATGGAAATGAAATCTAATCACAAAATTAACTCAAAATAGATTTATGTTCCATAGGACTGATTAGTGTGAATAAAATTTCAAGGAACTCAAGAGATGGATGGTCAATGCACCTTTTTCTCATACTACCCTGTAGTATATAAGGGTTTGTGATATACAGTGATGCACCAAAGAAAGGAATAAGATTTTATCTCATAAAAAATGATGTGATTTTAGATTATGCCACATTTAAATTGAAGGTTCAATAGTAAAATTAATCAGAAGATAATATTTATGGATATTTTTAAAAATGTTGATTTTTAGGTGAATAGTGAAAATACTGATTTTGCAAAAAATACCATTTATTTTTCTTTTAATAGATTTAATTTAAATGTTAATTTTAGTTTTGGATCTGATTTAAAGTCACATAAGTTTAATTGTACTAAAAATAAATCAATGAATTATTTTTAAATCAGCATTATTTTTTATTTTGGTATAAAATCATTTTTAAGCTTAAAATGTGCATTTTTCTAAAAAATGTTTTTCATTGCATTTTTCAATATCATATTAAAAGTAAATTTTAATAATTTTTTAAACTGAGTATTATTAAATAAATTCCATTTTTTTTATTAGAATGTTTTGATTTTTTAATTTTTTAAGGAGGTTAATTTGTTTTTTATTCATAATGAATAATTACCTTGGAAAAAATTTACCAACATAATAATTGGTAAAACAGATAAATTAAGGTTAAAACTATGTGATGATATCACCAAATATTATAACCAAATGAGTATATGGGTCTTTATTTACCAATAAATTATCCTTGGTAAATTGTAATCTATTTTTTATTCACATTACAAGATCATGACATCCTTTTTTATATTGATAAAAAATATATTTACAAAAATGTCACATTCTCACATTTACTATATTAAATATGTCACCATGGTAAGGGTAATTGTAAATATAAAATATAACCAAAATTATATGAATATAAATATGTTAAATAAATTATAATAACATTTTATTTTTAAATTTTTTAAAATAGTATAATTATCTGAAAGCATATGTTGTGTTAACACATCCTTTATAAAAACAAGAAAATATCATGTTATTGATTTTAAAGACATTAAAATTGATAATATTTAGATGATTTATGGTATCATAATAATTTTATAGATAATTATAAAGGATAATTTAGGATTTATGTGTTTAAATTAGAATAAAATTATTTTCTTGATATGTTTAGAGTCAAATTTTGTGAAAACACTTGAAAATGACCTTTAAATGGTATTTCATGTTAAACATTATTTTTAAATAATTAAAAAGTATAAAAACCCTATATTAACTCAATTAGATGATAAAATTTCAATAATATCATGATTTTTTCATTTATATACTACTGATAATTTTTAAAATAACTTTTATAGAACTTAGAAATTGAAGATTTAATTACCAAAGTAATGTTCAAAAGGGTTAACAATGGGGTTAAACTGTTAGATAAGGTTTAAAATGCCATTTAAACTTCTATATATTTTATTTTTTGAATTTATTTTGAACTTATACTCTATTTTTTAATCAATTTAAATTTTTAACAATTTTATAATTGTTATAAACATATTATTTATTAATATTCTATATATTTACAAGATTTACACCCATCTCACTTATATAAGTCCATGACCTATCCTCTCTTCCTCACACCTATTGAGATATTTATCTAGAATAATTAATACCCAAATAAATTCTGAAAATCAACCCCCCCCCCCCCCCAATATGTATTAGTGGTCTTGGTTTCACTAAAAGAACAACCTAGAAGGCTTAATGTATAAGAAAATGGAGGTTTTCCAAAGAAGTGGTGTAATGCTTAACCAGGTGATTTTATGTTTATTTATTCTTAAATATCATTAAAAACTTATATAACCATTATGATATGATAAAATAGGTATCATAAATATACTAAAATGTTATTATGTTGATGTAACAACCCTTTTTCATCTCATTTTCCATCCAATGAGAATTGAAAATGTTTCCCGTGTGTACATATGGACTTCCACTTTTACAAAGCGATGTGTTTCATTTTTCATCACCACATCACAATAATGGTTATAATGGTGTATTTAAGGGATATAAATTATATTCATCATATAATTATGAATCTATAAATAAAAAATATTACTTACCTTTTTATCCTTCATCTATTAAAAATTGATAATTTTGTCTGTTCATATATATGGATTACCACCTCTATGAAGTTAAGTGATTAATTTTTCATATCCAAAATTCATGATTGAATCTAAAATTATATTTAATTTATAAATATTATAAATATTTCAACTTCATTATTATGGATATGTTGGAACCATAACCCATTTAACCATGGTCAATCTACCAAAGTTGTTTTGAGATTGTTAATTGAACATCCTTAACACACCGACCATTAAATTAATGGATTTAGTAATTATATAATATGCATTAAAAACTGAAATAAAATAGATTAGGATTATGTAATAAACATAAAAAATGTTATTAATCAATTAAATAATTAAAATAATTTTATTATACTGGATTTAAATAATTTATGTGACGGTTTAGACTCTAAGTAAGGGATTTCACATCACAAATTCATTTGATTAAGAATCATTCCATGATCATAAAATGTTTTTTTGGTGTATATAATTATATGTGAATGTATTTTATCATTAATTTAGTTAAATTCAATTGTTTTATAAATCCTTTTCAAGTTTTCACCTTCAATGGTGTCTTGATTCAAAAGTTACCAAAGTGGTAAGGGTTTATTCAACATTATCATTTTTATTTGGGATTATTAATGTTTAAATTTACATGAAAGGAAATAATAAAATATTTCTATTTAAATATTAATGTACTTTTTATCCTCTATTTATATAGTAATTTTACATGTTTTTATTTCATTTTACCCTTTTTGATACTTAAAAAACAATCGATGTTTTTTAAGAAAATTGACTCTATTTTCTCTTTGGCTGATAAAGTTTTTATTCCATGCCTGTATTATTTAAAATCATTTTAAAATGTTATTTTATATAATTAAATGATTATTTAAAGTCATTTTCATCCACATTTAATTTTATTTTCAAATTTTTAAATGGAATCTTCTTTTCATTTTCCGAATGAGGTACTTTTTACTTTTTTCCAAAAGTGTGGAAGGAATCTTCATTTTTACATTTACCGAATAAAAACAATATCCTTCCATCATAGATATTTTTTGGTATAAATATTAATTTAAAAGTCACTATATTTATTTTTAAAGAAATTAATATTCTCAATATTTTATAATTTTTTATTTAAACTATTATAAAATTATATTTTTTCTCATGTTTTCAAAGAAAGGTTCAAATGTTCTTTTAATGGTATTTTCATCAAGATTAACTTCATTTAATGATTTTTATATTTTACTGGGGATATAATATAATGATATCATCTACCTTGTTTCTCGTTATGTTTTATAATCATGTTGTTCTAGTTATTAACTGGGGGGAAATATTGATGTTTCACATGCACGTTTTTCAATATGAAATTTTATGTTGACTATGAATTATGTTTTTATTCATTTATTTAATATAATTAATGAATTAAACTAAGTAATTGATAGGAAAGACCCATGATATACCCTCAATTAATTATTAGGTCTCATGAGACAAACTATATTAGGAATTTATTGTATGCCATAGCCATTTCTATATGATGTCTTGGAATGAGGCCTTGATAGTAATATTATGATGTCAAAAATTATTCATTCCATCATTATAAAATTAGTTATTGTTATCAATGTGTTTATTTACATTTTCCATGTATATATTTCATTTTTATGTTATTTATTGGTTTTTATTGAAATGTTTTTATTTCATAATGTAAGAAAATGAGCTTTTGATTTAAAAGAAAGTTCATGATCATTTATTGGTGAAACGTTTGCTTCAAGGAAAAAATTTCATATTTTTCAAAAATTACCTAATGAATTATGATTTTTCATATATCATTTCTTATGGAATTATTTATCAAAACATTGAAAAAATAGTTGATTTCAAGAGTAAGTAATTTTTTATTTTAAACTCAAAATTTTTTACATGAAAAAGGTAAAACGTTTTATCGGTTTTTTATATTTTTCACTAGACTATCATAATTCTTTTATTTATTGTATCCTTTAATAATATTTTTTTTTATCATCCCACATTTTATAATTTTTTTAATAGGTCCTAAGGATCATTAAAAAATATAAAAAGGAATATATTTCTATTATGGGGTTTTATCTTAAAACAATAAAATTTATTTTGAATGAAAATAGATTTTAGTTTTAGGAATCCTAATTTTATAGAATAAATATCCTTTGAGTGAAAGTGATTAATTTGGATTGTATATGTTTAATATGTAATATTTTTCTAATAATTCTATAAAACTCTTAACAAAAAATATCCTCTAAATATAAGAAAGTAAAACCTTTTTTATAAATAATGTAATTATGGTTTTTTATTTTATGGAGTGGTATAAAACTTATATGGATACAATATTATCAGATATTAATCTTGTCCAATTTTTGAATAATATAATTCATATCTCCAATTATAGAATGGTAGTTAGATAGTCTACAAATATAATTGAGTATTTTTTCTAATGGATCACACTTACCAAAGATTTAAAAATCCATTAGTCATTTCCAAGATTATGATTTTCCTCCACAAACTTTTTCAAACAAAGAATATTAAAGTAATGTGAAAACACCAATGTTACATTTAGGAAGATAGAAAGTTTGGTTCATCAAAACATTAAATGTCAAAATGGTCTATTATATTCTATTTTCCATATTAAATATTTTTAGAGGTAAAATATACCATTGATGTTACATATGTTGTGAATAACATTTGTGAAAACTTGATCAAAACATTATTATATATTAAATAAAAGAAAAATTACTGATTTAATTCGTGATTAGACATCATATATATAGGAATAAAATTTGAGTTATCTCCCATAATGAAAGTAAAAAAAATATTTATCTCTAAATTGTCACACATTAAGAAATAGTGAAAAAAATGAATTTCTATCAATGTCTCGATGGTATTAAAGTACCGAATGGGTATTCTTAAAATGTGAAATCATTAAATGATTTAGAGTTAATATTCATGAAATACCATGATAATAATTTATTGATATAATGAATATTTCCAGTTACACTATGTATCATACTTTGGATTCCTATTAGAAATCCATTCTTCAAGTTATGCTACTTTTTCAATTCTATTTGTAATAAATTCATGGATCCAAGATTGTTAAATACATTAGAGAATGAATAAGTCTTATTACCTTTTCAACTATAAATGTTTTTTCCATAATACTTTTAGACATAATTATTCATCTTATGATTCATTTGGTGTAGGAAATAAGGATATTCCTACAATGGCCCGAAGCCTTCATTTTTTATTGATTTTGATAATTTACCTTTAAAAGGGTGAGGTGGAACCCATACAAATCCCATAGGCATAAGTATTACATTTCCCATAGGCCTTATAAAAATTCATTGCCCATAGGCTAAAAACATTACATACAACCTAGACTAACTACTTGGAACTACTCCTCCCCAGTATCTTCATCATGAAATCAGATCTCTACCATTGCATGGATGTTCAGCTAAGCTTTCTTGTGCATGAACATGCTTTTTCCAATGATAGGTGCCATACTCTCTCATTCTTGCAATCCATTTAGCTTATACTGTGGTGAAATCTCCTTGCTCATCCTCTTTTTGGAGCTTGTTCTTTATAGGTTTTCTGGTTTGCATCTACACTTAAGGTGGACCAATGGCATTGAGGTGGCCCAAAGGCCTTAAAGACCTGAAGGCATGGGTGGCCCGTAGACCTAAAAGGACTTGGGGAAAAAATCGTTGGCCTGAAGGCCCAAACAGGGGAATAGTCCCATCTGCTACAGTGCCAAATAGTACCTGATACAGTACTACTACAGTTCCCGCTACAATGCCAAACACTATCTGCTACAGTATATTCTATAGTAGCACCTACAATACTTCTACAGTACCCATAAATATGCCTCTACTTGTATTTGTTCCCGGGTTTCCTGTATGCACTTAAAAAGTCTACACCAACAGGGCTAAGGCTCATGTGCAATATAAGGATATACGAGCTTTTATATTTATGTTGAATGTAGCCTTTTGAACGATATATGAAAATTATAAAGGGTTATATTAAAATCTTTCATTTATTATAGAAATAAATTGTTCAAAAATATATATTAGAGGAGGTATTTATGTTTTTTAGTGATTACTTTTATGAAGTTGAGCACATCGGTCTCCCAATACCATAACCGCTGGTAGCCAAAAGTGAATATATGGGGATTTATGGCTTAAAATTAAAATTAATTGTGTATTATATAGTAACACAAGAATGTTTATACATTTTGAACAACATAGGTGAGGTTCAAACATATATATAATCACATATTACTGGATTAAAGGTGTATATAAAAATAAAATAAAATTGGTTAATGAATGAGCATTAAAACCAAAAACAATAGGGTTTAAGGAGAAAGTTTACATTGATTCATCTACATCAAAAATATTTAAATGGTTATCTATGGTTCAATGAGTTAAATAAATCACATGATCTAGTTTTTTTATTAATGGTTATACATTTTTCATTAAAAATAAATACAATAAGAGTAGTGTTCAAAATATTGGAGTAATGGTCATCAATAAAAAATGCATTTTTCAAGTAAAGAAGTTAATAACCTAATTTCTATCTCAATAAAATATTTTTGAGTTATTGTGGATATACTGGAAATTGATTATACTAAATTTTGAGTACATTTGGTTAAGTGTAACTAGGTTGATATAATAGTAGTGTGAAACCTAATAATTATGGATTTGCACTTATTTATTTGAAAATATTTAGTTTCAAAGAGGAATAATTTATCATAGAAGCACATGTGATGTATATATTTTATATTATTGGCCCATAAAATAAATAGTGTTCTATTATTTGTAAGGAGAAAATTTTATTTGGGTGTTGATGGTGTTAATGATATTGTGGACTTATGTTAGGTTTCTTCATTTATTCCATGATTTCCAAAGGATAAAAATGGATAAGATTTAGACATAGTCCATGCTAAATGAAATTATCATGTAGAAAGAATATGGGGAAACACTATATTATTCTCCTAATTATCCAATTAAATGTTTGTTTTTTATTTATATTTAAACTTACACTTATAAAAACCATATTTTTTGGATATTTAAATCTATAGATATAAATCATTTCTATCATTTTTATATTAACTTTTATATTCATCAATTTTAGTTAAACATTTTTTAGTTGAAGAAGCCGACATCATTAATATTTTATGAAAATTACACATATAAATATGCTTTTTTAACTTATATATTTAAATATATATATGATTATAATTTATATCATTTTTTATTATATTTTATACTCATTATTGTTGGTTAAATAAATTCTGATTAAAGAAGCATAAAATCATTATTTTCTTATGAAACATACACATCTAAAACATAGTTTTCTTACTATGATATTTAAATCAATATATATTGATAATTTTTTTCTATTTTTGAATTAATTTTTATCTTTATTTGTGTTAGTTATATGTTTTTTAGTTGAATAATCCTAACCTCTTTTTTTCAAATAGTACACATGTAAAGTCATTATTTTTTTAACTTGGATATTTAAATATATTAATGTTTACAATTCTAAAGTTTTTATATTAATTTTTGTCTTCATCAATTTCAATGACACATTTTATGGTTGAAGAATATTAATACCAATTTTTTTGTGTCTCTTTCTTTGTATTCATCATTTTCAGCTTGAATGGCCCAAAGGCATTCTTTTTTTATTCATTTTCGATAGTACCCCTTTTATGGGTTTAAGGGTAACCCTTACACAGCCCATAGGATTTGTGACATTACATGACCCTAAGTTCATAGAGGAATTCATCCAAACTATAAATACGTGAATCTGGCCCTCTGAAGAATCTATATCATGATTTAAGATCTCTACCTTTGTGTGGTTGTTCTCTTAGGTTTCTCATATATGAAAAAGCTAGTCTCGATAGAAATTACCATACCCTATCATTCATCCAAATCCGTTATCTCTGCTTTGGTGATTACACCTACTTGGAATCCTTATCTGAGGCATATTCCTTATAGATTTTACCTAGTTTATTTAATCACAATATTCATGTGGCCCGAGGGCCTTAAGGTAACTAAAGGCCTTAAGGTGGCTCATAAGACTTACTTTCCAAAAGGCCATGTAGATATTTTGGAAGATAATAATTTTATATCATGGTAGGATGATTATTTATAATACAATGAAAGATCAATCAAGGGAGTCCATAACTATAACATATCTCTATTTTTTCTTCAATTCATCAAAAAATTTATATTTCAAATGACTAATATGTAATTCATTCAATAATAGATGAAATTTTACTTTTAAGATATAAAATAAATTAATAATATGTGGCTATGTTTTATATAAATTAGATATAGGGATTTCAAATCAAATTTTATTTTATTTTAGATTTTTTATGAAGAACATAATGAAAAATCATGCATCAAATATAGGTTTTTAGATACAAATACATGTAAGAAGTTTTTCAACATCCTACAAGAGAAATCCTTTCTTGTGTGATAATTATTATTCTTAAAATAAATTTATAAAATTATTTGTTAATTACTTTATGACTTATTCGTTTATTCTTATTTAACAGGAATCTAGGGGACCTCATCGAGAGATCCATTCAGAAAATGATTTCATAGACACTTTATCACATGGATGGTATCCTTTACTAGAAGATAAAATTGTTTTTGAAAATTTAAATGAATTAAGAGATAAATATAATAATAGATTTGAAAAGTTTTGATTCAAAACTCAATCACCACGCCCCCCCAATTTCCATGAAAAATAGAAAAGTGTGAGGATGAAAAAGGGGTAATTTTCTTAAAACCCCGTTAAAAAGTAACTGATAGATTGTTATAAATTAATTATTATTTTTCTCTAATATTATAATTTTTAAAATTAATCTTTCTAATATAACATTTAAATATATGATTTCAGGACCCCCTTTAAGATAAAGTGATGTGGGGAAATTTATTATTGAGGGAATGATGGAAATTCTTGTAACCTTTTTAGGAAAGCAAGCAAACCCAATCCATGTAAGATGATATGAAACGACTGTTGGTATTATAATATTTTTTTGTCATCCTGTTATGCAATATAGGGATGATGAATACATGGGAGAAAAATATTCTTTGAAATATAATCTATGAGAGATGAATTGATTGATATATGGTCAAAGAAAATCATCCTTATAGGCTTTGTTTGCAGAAATGATGAGATAGACGTAGCATGTGTGGCCTACCAACTCAAATCCTCTAGCTCCTCATTCAGACCCAATCATGTATTGTGAGTTTCATGTTGTGGATACCCATTTACATATTATAGTGTATGGAATCATACATAATTTAAAGTATTATGTAAATCATCATCTTATGTGTTCAAATTAGGTTATAATAGTGGTACGTGATATTATTGATCCAATTTCTATAATGTTATTTCATACTGAGGAGGTGGTCATAGATGAAGATAGTGTGGGTCATTTTTTAATCATTACAACTATCCTTCTTCACAAGTTGACATATGAGGTATTAATTTTTAAAAAATTTATTTACTTTTAATTTAAAATTATTTGTAAGGATATGTAATATTTACCTTATAACGAACTATAAAAAATATAAAGAATCATTAGGAAAAAAAGTTTTAGGAACCACCACCTTTAGATACTTCTAAAGTCTCTATTGGGATAATAGAATTAACATTAGATTATTATATGTTGGTGGAGTTTTCTGAATTTCCAATGACTACCAACATATATAGGCAAAGAATACATTGAAAATATTTAAAAAAGATATCATGGATCTTGTTATTCATGATGTGATCTATGTACCTATGTTATAGTTGTTCCCTTGTAAGTAGATTTGAATTTGAATTTTCATTTCATTAAATAAATATGACAATAGTGACTTAATTTATTAAATATATAATCAGGTTTCTCCACACTCTTGTATAAAAAAATGAGATCACTTTAATTTATTATTATATGGAGCTAGAATACATTTTATTTATTTTTCAATATCTAGATAAGGATATTATAGTTTAATATATATTTTAAGATTTAAAAATACAAAGATTAAGTATTGTTTTATTCAATTCCTTAATGAGTACAAATCATTATATAATTATAAAATATAATTCATTATAATATCATTAATTTTGATATTTTTATATTTTATTAGATATTTAATTTTATGTGTATGATTCCCATATGAATGCATGAAATATTGGTTATACTCTCTACTAGTAGGTGTTCTTAAAAAATCCGGATTTTTTTAATTTATAAGATTTATTATATTCTATTACGTCTTTAATCTTAACTTATTCTTATTAAATATGTTTTAGTAATTAATATACAAAAATAAATTATGTTATGGAAATATTTGGACAAGGTACACATGTTGATAAAGAATATAAATAAAATTAATTATATGAAAGTGTAGTTAGATAACTTTTATATTAGTTGATACTTGTTTTTCTTTTCTATATATAGTGTTTCTTATTTTCAATGATTTGTTTCATAACCATAGTATCCTCTTAAAAAAGGATGTGTTGAATGTAGTTATTATGTTTTATAATTAATTTTTGAAATAATCATGATTGGAATAATTATAGATTCCAAAAAGGTTCATTTCATTACAACTCTTATGTTTTAAAATAATACGTCTTACTATCAATTTTATAACATTAATTTTTTCATGTTTTTTATGATATTTCATCACATATGAAAAAATAATTAAACGACCTTATAGGTTTATTTATAGAATATTTTATAATTTTGATTAATTTTTAAATGTATATTAAATTTTTTCATGTGTGTGTTTTTATTTTTGTAAATGACATTATATTAATGTTTGAATTGATATTTTTTACATCTTTTTTTGTTGTTTGATATTTTTTTTTCTACTTGGATTCTTGTTACATATTATGAGTTATTGTATTTTATTATATTTTAAAAAATTAATTATGTTTTAACATCATTTATTTTGAAAACTATTGTTGAAAGTGCCTTAAATTGTAGTTTTTTTAAAATTGATGAAGAAAGTGAATTTCAAAATCAGTTTTCATAATAATTGATATTGAAATCCCCTTTATAATGATATTTATTTGGGATTTTAATTTTTATTATTATCAAAACTAACGTTGAAAGTAACATCAAATTTCATTTCTTAAAATTGATGTTTATGTCACTTTCCATGTTAGTTTTTAGAATAAAAAATGTTGGAAATCCATTTATATCTACATATAAATAAATTGTCTTACAAAATTGGTCATTTATGAATACTGATATCAAAATCCACTTTCAATGTGAGTTTTTGTTCAAAAACAACATTTAAATTCTCGTTATATCTATATATAGTAGTTATTTCAACATTGGTTTTAATTGAAACAGATATTGAAAGTATTTTTAATATAGGTTTTAAAAAAACTAATGTTAAAACAAATATTTTATTGTCCATTTAATTAAAGTCCTTTTTTAAATGATATTAAAAATGAAAAATAACCAATTTTAAAAGGTTATTTTCATGTAGTGTGTAAAAATATTATTATAATATCCCATGACATGTGTTAAACTCAAATAAAAATATATCATCATCTTTAGGCCCTTAACTTGTCCCATTGGTCATCCTCAATATTTATTAAACCTTGGATAATATAAATTCATTAAAATAAATATTATTCATTTAAAAAATAAATAAATACTATATTCATTAAATCATGAATAATATCCATATAACTAAATACATATTTAAATTAATATATTCATTAAAACGAACAATAAATATTTATTTATTTATTACCTTATAAATAATAAATAAGAGATATATTTCAACCCACATACTCTAAACTTGAATATTTGGTGACTGAATTAATTAAATCAATAATAATTTAACAATTCATATTCCATGAACCAAGAATAATATTTATTCTTAATATTAAATTCAAAAAAATAATGAAATTTTTGATACACTTAGTGTGTGACACTCTAAACATATTTCACAATGGGATTATGTGAACTAACCTAATTTCCAAGATCAATATATAAAAATATATTAAGAAAATCATAGAGAAATAAGTTGATGTATTAATGAATAAAACCTTCCTGTGAATTATATTGTGTAATATTGCAACACCATAATATTTTATGTGTAATTCATTAGAAATTAAACTTTAAGTATTTGATAGCTTGACTTATACCAAACTCTGAGTTTATATGTGACACCCCAAGACTTTATAATAATTCTGTTTTAGAATAAATATAATTTTTTTATAATTCCTTATACACAAATTTAATCTTATTTTGAACACAACATTGAATTAACTTGCGTTACATGCAAAACTGAGTTTTACCGCATTTTATTGGAGAACCTATTTTAAAACTAAATTTTTACACATTTATGAATTTTATTGTCAAAAAATAAAAATCATTTTTGAATTCATAATGTTGAAATTATTTTAGGATTAATTGTTTGGATTTTTATGAGAAACTTCATTTTTTATGAATAGTAAAAATTATTGCAATTTAGATAAAAACATCCCTTTCATTTAAATAATTATTAATGATAATATATATTTTAGATATATTTTAGAGTCACATTAGATTAATTATACATCTATTTATACAATAAATTTCATTAGATTAAATTTTAATTTGAAATTGAATATAAAAACTTAACAAAATTTTGAATGTTTTTCTACTTTAAAAACTTGTTATTCCACCTCATCTGTGAGATTTGCATTAATCTTAATTTTTTCACTTCTGTGATTTGAATTTTTAAAATCTGAAATAAATTGATATAATCAGTATGATATTTTTTTTCTAATAATATGAACTTGATTTTTTACTAAAATTATTAGTGAATGTGATTAAAATTAATTATAGTGATTTAGGTATGATTAAGCTTAATAAGGGACTAAACCTTAATATTAAGAACCAAAATGACTTGTACACTTGTCCAAAATCCATTGGATTGAAATAATTTTATCATTTCCCCACTTGGTTCGAAATATATGGGTTTTTGGGATATTATTAAATGAAATTTCCCTACATAAATGGTTAAGTGAGGAAAAATACAAAAAGAGAACTTTCCTTTCCTTTAACATTTATAAAATTTTGAGATATATACAAAACATCATATTTTTTGTTATACATATCCTTTTGTAATATATATGGGATATTTTTATCATAATAATTTATTAATAATTTTTATAGATGTTTTAGTTACTTAAAATGCTAAATAAATGACAATGTAGTGATTATTAATTAATAATTAACTAAAACAAATGATACTATGAAAATTAAAAGTGAATTTAATTGATTGAATAATTGTATTTATTTATTTTTATTGATTAATATGTCATTTTAAACACAGGTAAACCTAATATATTTGAATTATAATATAATATTTATATTTTTAAATTAATATTAAATAAATAATGTCAAAATTGACATTATTGTTATTTTACAATAAATGAATTTTATTAAATGATTTAAAATTAATAAAAATCATAGATTATGAAAAGTGATTTGAAATTTTTAATAAATATTAAATGTGTTCAATTAACGGACCAATTAATATTTTATAATTAACATATTGACCCATATATTGTAATAACATCGTTAACACAGATTGGGTTGAAGCTGCATTTTAGCGCATCACATACGCTTGTTTTACAACTTATTTCAAAAAAAACATGGGAAATTTATTTTATAAATTAGTTATAATATTAATAATTCAGTGTATATATATTTTCTAATAAATTTCACATTAGTTTAGTATTAATGGTTTAATTAATTAGATTATAAAACTAAATGCTTCAATACAAACCAAATTGATAAAATTGGGGAATATTATATGTTAAGGAACCAAATTATTAAAATAAACATATTTTTATGTGGTTTAGGTTTTAATTTACCAGTATTCCTCTTTAACCCATTATTTTTTCATTTTTAGGCACTTTAGGTAATTTGGACTACCCATTAATGAATACCTTTTGGTGTTTACAAAAGTGTCACCCCCCCTTCACTATAAAAAGCCAAGCACTCTATCCCTTCCTTGCACCTCTCAGTACATATTGACTCCTCCAAAATCGGTCCAAATAGTCTTCAAAAATACATACCCTAGATGTAGAAGCCTCCCCTTAGGTAGAAAACAATCTAAGAAAGATTTTGGTATAAACCAAAATAAGTTACCCGATTAAGAGGTGACATATTCTCTCATGCTTTCTAGTTTCATTTCCATTTTACACTCCATATACTCTTATTATTTTATGATTACATAAAAAGATCAGTATCCTAAATATACTAGTATTTTTTTATGCTATGTTATAGACCTAAAATTACACAAACCTCCTTCTAATTGGTAACAAACATACTATTTCTGTGTACGGTGAACTACTATCTCACGAAACGTTTATTGTTCAATTTTCCACCACCAACTCTCATGGTGGCCATTATGAAGGATGTTATATTTATATATAATATATATGTTATTTATAATTTATTTGTAATTTTGTAATTTTTATTTCTAATATACCATTATTCTTTCCAAGTTGTGTAAATATGATAATTTCGTCTAGGGAGGTGTGGACAACCATTCTCTCAAAGAGATATAACTCGTTCATGCCATAAATCGATCATATAAAGGATAGTGTTATAAAACAATGTAAAATATATAATATATATATGAACCAGAATTATAATATACATATTTATCATTTAAGTTTCTTTATTTTAATACAACAATGAAATGAAAGTAGCATTCATGGGTACATACGACCTACCGTCTCTATGAACAATGCACTTCATTTCTAATATCCAAATATTATGGAATATTATAAATACATATATAATTAATATATAAGATAATTTATTCATGTTTTAAATTTATTATATGATGAAACTATTATATATTTAATAAGAACACCAAATAATAAGTCAAAATGTACTTGAGAAAACTAGGCAATTAACACCCAAAATAGGTAAAATAATGAAAAAGTGTTAACAAACGGGTATTAAAATATTGTAATTTAATTTATGATATTATAAACATGATTAAGGTTATAGTATTAGTTAGTAAAATATTTTAAACCACTAAAGATGATGCTAAAGATCACACAACAAAAATAAGGATAAGGTAAGGATTTCAATCTCACTTTTTTAAAATCTGTGAGATTAATGTCATACTCACTACTGACTTCTTTTTAGTTGCATAAATAATTCCCATTTTGATATATTATATCATGAATCCTCTTATTCTAATGATATTATAACATTCATTTAATTTCTTAAATTTCTGGTGATTATGTTTTAAATTTTTCAAAGTGGTGTGGGACACTTTGGAATGTTTATAGATTATTCTCATCAAGAATGTTCTTAATCTCACTTTATTTTGTGATTGTTACATTTCTCTTGAAAAAAAACACTTTATTGTAATAATTTTTAATTGTAAATTTAATTTAATATCCATACTCCCATATAATGGATATTGGTATTGCCTAAACTGTGTACCATTATTCATACGATGGTTACTTTTATAATTATTTGATTAATTTGGGAATTATTGATTAATATGTATTTCTCATTCAATAAGGTTATTTTGGAAGGAATATTATTTATTTTTATTATTCAATATAAGTAATTATTTGTACTGGAAATGATAGGTGGATCCTGGAATTTATATAGATCCTCGATGCATTGACAGGTTCTCATGAGACGAATAAGTTGGCCAAATGGGTTTATACCCTTAGTTTTAAACTGTCTTGTGAAATGTATTGGTGGTAATAGGTGTTCATCTGCCTCAGACCTGACGTACATTAAGAAATTATTTCCCTCATTTAATTTTAGTTATTCTTTACCCTTGAGATTTTTTGTCTACATATCTATGGAGGTAGTTCATTCTCTGTTAATTGATTTATGGCATGTGTTTAAGTTTCTTCACTTGCCATATTTGATTATGCCTTATATAGTTATTTAAGTAGAAATAGTGCTTAATTATTTACCTTTCCATATATATTGATTCATAATTGTTTTCTTTTTTACTTTCCCTTACTGAGTATTTGAGCTCACCCTTATTATGTTTCTTTCCCCAGGTTATGAAGTAGATAACTTTGAATAAGATTTCAAGGATGGATTTTATTTCAGTTTATTTTATAGGATGTTTTTATCTATTTTCCCAATGTATTATGGGTATAATGTATGTAATCAAGATTTCCAGGACTTTTAAAATGAGTGGTCCTTCATGATTTTATTCCTTGTAATAATACCAATGTATTGTAATAATGCACTGGCTTCGGGCTTCTAGGGTTAGGGCATTACATTATATTAACTACAATATAGTGAAGTTTTAGAATATAGCCAATAAATTGTATGTATGAATAGTAATAAAACATTTATTAAAAATATTTATAAAGGATTTTATTAATTCAAATTTATTCATTTATTCATAATAAATGAGTACTCAATTTTCAGCAAACTCATTTTATGCTTTAAATATATGTTTTCTTTAGAAATGGTTTCTGTCACATTTTTTAATGTGAAAATCATAAATAAAAATTAACATTTTTAGAAATTTTATTTTAGGAAATGAATATAATTTTAAAATATAGATTCCAATATTGTCTTAATGTGAATTTTTAAGATTTTTCAAAACGATTTATTTTTTAGTGAATAGTTAAAATGATGGTTTTTGTAAAAATTAAAATTTATTTTCATGTAAATTATCATTATATTTTTAATTTTATATTAAATTAATATAATTATACGTTATTATAATTTATATAATTTATTTCAAAAGAATCATCATTATACTTTATTTTGATATAAGTTCATTTTTTGGTTTAAAAACCCTTTTTTCTAAAAACTATTTTTATGTATGCAATATGTTTTTATCTTAATAATTTATATTAATCACTATTTAATAATTGTTTTAATAATATTTATAGATTATATATTCAATAATATATTTTAACATTAATTTTATGGTTTTTAAAAGGTAAGGAACATAATTAAATAATGTTTTATTCTTAAAGATTCATTCTTCTAAAATAAGTTTTCATTGTGGGTTGCGCACCTATTTAAAATTAATTTATTCCACATATGGAAATTTATTATTGTAAAATGAGTTAAAATAAAAATATTTAATATAATAAAATAGGTCCAAATAAATGTTTTTATAGTGAATAGTAGAAATAGTAAAATTCTGTTACTATGATCAAAGTTAAAACGAGATTACTGGAGGTTAAACCATGAGATAATGGTAGTATTTCCACCAAAACCTATAAAATTATATTTGGTTAAATAAATTTCAAAATTATATTACCCTAAATTAAAATAATTATCCATTTTTATCCAATATTCCATGAAATTTTACCTTAAATCATTGATATCTTTTAAAAAATTCCATGTGTGTCCCTCCCCTCACTTATAGAACAACACCTCATATCCTGCCTTATTCACACCATTAGATACCTATATCTCATATAAAACCACTTAAAAAAATTTCTTATAATCCTTAACCTAAACCTATATCTTATTTTTTCTCTTATGACCAATCATTCAAGTATTAATAAGTAAGCCAAAGGAAGTCTCTCAAAAAAGAGGTATAGATCTTAATTGAGATCTCTCAATTTTATTTATTATTATACTTACCATAAACATTTTTTATCGATAAAAACATGGTGTATATAGTTTCATAAATGCACTAAGATGTTATTATGGTTATTAAACAACCTTTTACCACCTTTTCTCCAATAAATGGGAGAAGAAGTATCACTCGGGTATACATGTGAACTATCGTTCCATGTAGCGATAACATTAATTTTCCATACCCATATTTATTGGGTGGTTATTATGTGATATTAAATTTATATATATTCTATTTATGTATTATAATGATTCTATAATTTTTAATTAGTATTTACCTTTATTTTTTTCCATCCATCAAAAAATGGAAACATCACTCGTGCATACGTATAGACTACCCCCTCCATATAGTGATGTAATTGTTTCATCACCACTTTATATAAATGGTTATAAATATGTATATAATGAATATATATGGTATTTATATCATTAATTCCATTATTTATATTAATTAACCATGATCAAAGTTGAAGGACAATAACTTCCAAACCCAAACATACAGAAAAAACAAAACAACTAATACCTGAAATGATGGTGATAATGAAAGATTGTTAATGAATGGGTGATAATATGTTATATCTAAAACATTTATAGTATTATAGATATTAATATGGTTATTTTATATAATTATAATAAATTTAAACTTATTATTTTTTATATTAGAGTGTTAACGAAGCAAGAAAAATTTGAGGTAAGGGTTTTATGTTAACATCTCATTTTTACCAGGATTATTTATGCTTAAATTTTATAATAATGCAATTATATTATCTATATCTAGAAAATATTATTTATTTTATTCTTCGTGATTTGTTTCTTGTTATTTTATGTGTTACTTTAATTTTCTTATCTTTAAGTACTCAAGAGACTAAAATAATGTTTTTAAAGAAAACTGACCTTGTTTTTCTCTTCAGTCATGAATATTTTCTTACATGTCCATATTTTCATTAAAAAAAATTCAAGAATTTTTTTAATATTATTTAAATTCATTTATTACTATATTCTATTTTTCTTATATATTTTTAAAAGGAACCTTCTTATCATTTTACAAATTTAATGCTTTTAACTTTTTACCAAAACTAAGAAATAGATTTTTGTTTTAACAAACTCCATATGAACGGATTGTAACACCCCAAAATTTTATGATATATCATATTTAAAATTTATTTAAATTATTTGATAGCATACATTAAATGAAATTCATATTTTATTATTTATTACATTAAACACCAATTGTATCTTTCTTTGCATGCAAGGCAAGGTTTTACTAAACAACAATATACTATTATTATTTAACATGATGGTAATCACATATACATTGGAATTTAGTGAATAAATATGATTAACTACATCATGAATATATGGTTTACACATGTTTATATAATTAATTCGTTGATTACCAATTAATTAGAAATTAAAATAAAGACTAATTGAATATAAATCTTGTGTTTCTATGAAAAACTATTCATATTCCCTAAAAGTAATTTTATCTTCATAAATTAAATTGATCACTTTTATTGTAATGACCTGAACATTTATGAATAAAATTACCTTTATTTTAATTAAATTTCATATGAATATAGAAACATATTCACTCTTTTTGTTTTATTATATCCAATTGGATATAACTGTTTGTTAAGAATCCTTACTATTGATAATATAGTCATTAAATAATGATAACATGACTAATATAAATATAGTGTTCTAACAAATCCTTTAAACACAAACAAAGTAAGTGATGTCTTCAACCAGTAGGATCATACCCTATGAAGCCCATTTATTTGAGCTTCCAAATGAGATAGTATTTCTGGGCTTTTCCCTAGACCAATCCCAAGATGAGATTTAACAACTTAATAATGAGTGAACCCATTTATGGGAGAATTTCAAGCCCATCAAGATCACAGCCCAAACCATGTTCATCGAATGGTCCCATAAAATCTCGACCATCGTACACCTTACTCTTAGAGCATATGATAGTGATATAAAAGGATATGTAACAAGACCCTAGAATTATTATTATGTTCATTATTTTTTTATATAATAGTGAATATACTATCATTTTATTATTGTTACTTTTTAAATGATTTTTAAAGCAGAAATAATATATTTTTTAATATATAAATTCAATTAAAAACTCTATTTTTATGACTTGATGAATTTTTTAATTAAATAATATTTTAATAAAATATTATTATTAAATTAATTTTATTAAATATAAATTAGCGTATAATTTTTTTGAAGTCATTTTTAATTTTTATTAAGGTTTGAAAACACTTTTTATTAAAACCCGTCAATTTTCAATAGCTGTCAATTTTTATTTTAAAAGTGAAAATTCACATATTTAGGAAATTATTTAGATAAAATGAATTATATTTTTGGAATAGAGGTATCAAAATTATACAAATATGATTTTTTCAAAATTTTCTAAGACAGTCGAATATTTTGGTAAAAATTAAATACCATATAAATATATAATGTGTTTTATGACATCATAATGAACCAATAGTGATCTAATAA
Organism: Viscum album; assembly: GCA_963277665.1. Classification (NCBI taxonomy): domain Eukaryota; kingdom Viridiplantae; phylum Streptophyta; class Magnoliopsida; order Santalales; family Viscaceae; genus Viscum; species Viscum album. The sequence continues at coordinate 1,462,813,719 of OY728139.1, forward strand.
AATACTATAAAAGGAATATTTGGGGAAAAAATATTTTTTTGCTTTAAAATAATGTAATTTTATCTTTATTTGATTTATTTTATAAACCCTTAGTGAATCCTCCAAGACATATAAAATATTTTAAGATTTTAAAATCATTTCCTTGAAAGTGTGACTCACGTCTACATAAGGAAGGGAAATATTTTAATATCTTCCAAATTTTTCCTTTTAAAATAATTAATACCACTCCCCATTTCCGGAAACCATGGGAAAACCCTAGGATGGTTTGTGGTTTTCAATATTTTAGTGTGTAGCGTCCAAAACCAAAAATAATAAAGAATTCCCTCGCCTTTCCTATATAAACCCACCCAAGAACCCTTTCCTCTTTACTAAATCTCTTTTAAGCTCAAAAACCCTATTCCCCTACTCCCTATAGTCTTCCCAAGGCACCCCCAAGCTCCCAATAAGCCCCCCCCCCCCTAAAGCCTTTTGGATCACACATCCAAGTAAGGGATCTCCATCTCTCCTTTTTCTTGAAGCTCCTCTTTTATATCATGCCTTTTAATTTACATTTGCTTGATTTAGGATATATTCTTATATAACCCATTACTATACATTTGATGAATACATGATGTGATCTTACTTTCACTCCCAGTAATCCCCCTATGATCTTTTAATCCCACCCTTACTATGCCGAAATTTCATAAGGGGTTTCTCTCTTATCATTTCCATTTAAGCATTTCTCTTATATTATACATCTAAAATTACATTTCACATATTAGGATATTATGTTACATGATCTGCTTAATTTAAATCCCTTTTATAAATTATTAAACCCATTTCTCTCCCATCAACCCAATTTATGAATTTCCATATGACGTCATTATACTTCCAAAATTGCACCGTGATTTTCAATGCTAAAATCATCATGTAGTGAATACCTTACCCATTCCTATATCATGGTTATTAAAAATTATTCACATATAATTATTGAATAATGACTTATATATATGAACTCCAAATTAATTTATTGTGAAATAAATGATGATGTTGAATGATTCCAAGTTATATAATCTATGTGGCATGCTTAAGCATAAGATTGAAATGATTATAACGGGTGTTCCCTGATAGCGCTCCAATGCATTGGGTAATTTTTAGTATCATGATACATCATGTTGGAATAGGGGTTTACCTTATTCATTTATATAAATGTTTTCCACCATGTTGTGACATGGGTTTACCTGATTCCTTTATGTTAATAATGAAGCGTTTTCAGTTGTTTCCACATTTCCATGTTATGATAATCAAGCTATATCATGCCTTTAGGTTCATGTGTCTCTTATGCTTCATTGATATGCCTACTTCCTAACATGTATTTTATTCTTCATGTTATTCCTTATTTAATCCCTTACTAGGCTTTATATATCACCCTTTTCTTATGTATTTCCTCAGGTTATCCCATACAATGCTAAGTGAGAAGGAATGTTGTGGTCATGCAAAAGAAGTTTTCAATAAAGATGTGTATTTCATGTTTTAAGTTGTTATGTAATGTTTCAAATCCCCAAAGACACTAGACCTCTCGATCTTCAAAATTTTATTAATTTCAGGTTTATGTAATAACCTATGTTTAAATATGGAATAAAGAGTAGGGTCTTTATAGTTGGTATCAGAGGATAGGTTTAGTTATTTTTGGGATTTGTATTATAAAAATATAGTGAAAGACTTAGGGATAAGACTAATTATAATAAAATAATCCCCAAAATTTTGGTGAGTATAAATTAAGTGTTTTATCAAGAAAATACATCCATTCCTGGATACAAACATGTAAAGGTAACTCTGGAACATATGTATTTGTGGGTAAAAAAACACCACTTCGATCTAAACTCAAACGAGAACTGGTGCATGAAAATAGGCCTTTCTACACTCTTTATTTGACACTCCATAGGGATATGATTTGGTAAATTCATAATATTAGTACAAACCATTATTAAAGGAACTAAAAAATCCCTTAATACTCTATTTTAGGAGGTAGATCATTTATACCTTAGACTAAAGCCTATAAAATCATAAGTTAAGGAGATAAATGTAATTTAAAGTTATCCTTTTTTTCATTGGATTCAATTTTATGTGTTTAATTCTTTAAGATACTCATCCTTAAGTCTATATTGGATAAATTAAAACTAAAATAAAAAAGTAAATGTTAGGGATATCATATATATTTTGACACGTTATTTTATATCCTAAAAGTTTATTAGGGCAATCCAAACACCACCATGATGCAGGAAGCAGAGATGTATGTGAAGATGGAAAATGGGAAAATTATATCATCCCAAGAATATGAATCCTCTCCTATCACAATTTGTGGATTGAACTTCCTGGTAAACCTCATCACACTGCCCTTAGTAGAATTTGATTAAATTCTTGGCATGGATTGGCTTTCTTTATATATATCTAACATTAATTAATTTTCATGAGAGGGAAATCACTCTCTATATGGTGAATCGACCGCCCATTCTATACAAGTGAATGGAGGAAGATGAGTCTTATTTAGCACCATCATCTCAAGCATGGATATTACTACCCTATGGGAATGTGTACCTTTCTCAGATGATTGAGTGTAAGGAAGGAACCATCCTCAAATACATGTCTATTATGAGTGAATTTTATGATGTGTTTCCCTAGGAATTTTCTGATCATCCTTCTAGAAGATATGTTTAATTCTTAATTTATCTTATACCTAGGGTATTTCTAATATCCAAATTATATATATAATGTCTATTTTGGAGCTTTAGGAGATAAATAGAAAACTACAGGAGAATCTGGATAAAGATTTTATACACCCAAGTACTTTACCATGGGGTGCACCAGTCCTCTTTGTCAAGATGAAGGATGGGTCAAGGCGTATTTTCATTTATTATCATGAGCTCAAAAAAATAACGATAAAGAAAAAGTATCCCTTTCTATGAATTGATTACTTGTTCGATTAGTTACACGGAGCACAGTACTTCTCCAAGATGGATCTAAGATTGGGATATTACCATGTAAGGTTGAAGAAGGAGGATATCCTCAAGACTGCATTTCTTACAATGTATGGTCACTATGAATTCATAGTAATGCCTTTAAAACTCACTAATTCTTTATAAATCATCATGTAATTAATGAATATAGTATTTATAGATTACCTCGAAAAAAATTTGGATGTCTTTATAGACGATATTCTAATATACTCAAAAACTAAGGAGAAGAATTAGAAGCATCTAAGAACTGTTCTAGAGATCTTGTGAAAGGATAAGCTCTATGAAAAGTACAACAAGTGTGAGTTTTGGTTGAAGGAAGTCTCACTCTTAGTGAATTTAACCACAAGCAATGGGATGCCTATGGATCCTTACAAAATAAAATAAAACGAGGGATGACTGAGGCAGACATCTGTGATGGATATCTATAGCTTCATGGGGTAAACTATATATTATCTCCGATTTATAGTAAATTTTTCATGATTTCCAAACCCTCTTACAACGATTACTCAGGAGTCAAGTTTTTATGGAATTATTAATGTGTAGAAAGATTCGTGGAGTTTAATAAGAGGCTTATCACTACCCCTATGCTCAAACTACCCATAAGTGTGGAGATTTTTGTAATATTCAGAAATGCTTTGAAGAAGGTCATGGGTTTTGTATTGATGCAGAATGATAAATTTGTTACCTATTCCTCAAGGAATTTGAAAATTAATGAGAAAAAGTATCCAATGCTTGATCTGGAGTTTGCATTTTTGATCTTTTTATTGAAAATCTAGTGTCATTATCTCTTGGAGGAGAAGTGTGAAATATATATGGATCACAAAAGTCACAAATATATATTCACATAGAAATAGCTAAATATTCTCCAATGTAGATGGTTATATATCATCAAGGATTACGACTACTCAATCCATTACTACCCTGGGAAAGAAAACAAGGTGTTGGATGCTCTAAGTAGAAAGGACCCAACAATTCTATCATTGATAGGAATTTAAAGGGATCCAATATTATTATATTTGAGAAATATGGACATGGGAATCATAAATAAAGGAAAATCATCAGTCCTTACACAAATTATTACCCAACCATCTATTTTGGAAAGGTTAAAAGATGCTCAAAAAGATGTTGAGGGAATTCCAAAGAAAGTGGAAGCTATCCAAAAAGGGAAATCCTTGGAGTTCGATGTTAATAAAGAAGGAATTTTGAGATTTGGGTCGAGACTATGTATTCCATAAAATACTAAGTTAAATAAAGAACTTTTGGATGATGCACATTGTTTGAATTTCTCCATTCACTCATGAAACGTGGATATGTATTAAGATCTCTAATAGAACTCTTTTTGGGATAATATGAAGAAGGATATTGCTAAATATACATCACAATGCTTTGTATGTCAGCAAGTGAAGGTTGACAGACAAAATTCTATAGGGATGATTCAACTATTACCCATACCAACATAGAAATGGGAAAACATAATCATGGACTTTGTCACTAGACATCCGAAGACATCCAAGGTAAATAATTCTATCTGGGTTATTTTGGATTGTCGCACAAATATTTTACACTTAATTGGGATTCAAGAGGATTTCTCATTAGATCAACTCACAGGGATATACATTATAGAAGTGGTAAGGTTGTATGTAGTGTCACTATAGATTATGTCCGATTGATATCTAATATTCACCTCTAAGTTCTGGAAGAGTTTTCAATATGATATGAACACTAAGTTGAACATCATCACACCTGTTACCCTCAAACTGATGTCCAATCTGAGGGGACTATCAAGAAACTTGAGGTCATGTTGAGAGCTTTCTCAATGGATTTCAAAAGGTAGATGGGATGAAAATCTTCCATTATTGTAGTTCTCTTACAACAATAGTTTCCACTCAATCATCAAAATGAATCCTTATGAAGTCCTTTATGGTAGGAGGATTATAACATTGGCATTTTGGGATGAAGTTGGGGAATGAAGACTTTTTGGTCCTAAAATGGTTGAAAAAATGGTGGATAAGGTTAAGACCATCCAGCAGCACATCAAAGCTACCCAGTGTCGATAAAAGAGTTATGCTGCAATCGTCTAAGATACCTAGAGTTTTATGTTGGAGACATTTTATTCCTCACCATATCTCTATGGAAGAGAGTTATGAGATTTTGGAATAAGGGAAATCTTAGTCCAAGTTACATCAGCCCATTTGAGATCCTAGATCACATCAGAGCAGTATCCTATTGACTAGTACTCCCACCGAACCTATCTCAAGTACATGATGTTTTCCATGTATCACTATTAAGGAAGTACATACTAGAACCATCACATGTATTCAATCTAGAGGTGTTACCATTTGAGAATAACATTTCCTATGAGGAAAAGTTGGTAACGATCTTATATCCTATAGAAAAAGTTCTATGAAATAAAATGATGTTGTTTGTTAAGGTGTTGTGGAAAAACCACATGTTTGGAGAAGAAATGTGGGAACCAAAGGAAGTGATGAAGCAGAGTTACCCTCATCTATTTTAATATGTGAAAAGTAAATTTTGAGTGTGAACTTTCTAAAGGGGGAAAGTTTGGAACGACCTGAACATTTATGAATAAAATTCCCTTTCTTTTAATTAAATGTCTTATGGATATAGAAATCACATGTGCTCCTTTTGATTTATTATATCCAATTAGATTTAAATGAACCTTAATTATCCTTACCATTTATAACATAGTCATTGAATAGTGATCACATGACAATTATAAATATAGGGTTTTAACAAGTCCTTTTGACACAAACAAAGGAATTGATGGCCTCAACTAGTAGGATCATACCCTATGAAGCCCATTTATTTGAGATCCAGAGGTAGATAGCATTTATGGTGTTTTCCCTAGACCAATCCTAAGAGGAGATCCAACAACATAAGATTGATCAAAACCATTTACAGGAGAAATTAAATCTTATCAAGATCATAACCCAAACTATGTTTACTGAATGGCCATATCAAAGCCCCACCATCTCACACATTACTCTTAGTGATTATGCTGGTGTAATAAATAGATATGTAACAATACCCTAATATTATGATTATGTGTATTAATTTTTTATAGAATAATTAATATTCTTTCATTTTATTATTGTTACTTTGTAAATGATTTTTAAAGCACAAATAATATTTTTGGTTAATATTCAAATTCAATTAAGAAATAAATTTTGATGAATTAATGTATATTTGAAATAAATATTATTTTAATAAAATATTATTATTAAATAACTTTTATTAAATATAAAATATTGTATAATTTTTAGGAATTCAATTGTAATTTTTATTATGGTTTGAAAACTTTTTTTGTCAAAACCCATCAATTTGCAATAAATGTCATTTTTTATTTTAAAAGTTCAAATTCACATATTTATGAATTTATTTAGAAAAAATTAATGTTATTTTTAGAATTAGTATTTCAAAATTAACCAATGATAAATTTTTCATAATAATCTAAGACAGCCGAATCTTTGGGTAAAAATTAAATACCGAATAAATGTATAATGTGTTTTATGAAATCATAATGACCCAATAGTGATGTACTAAAATACTATAAAATGTGTATTTGTACAAATATATGGTTTTACTTTAAAATAATATAATTTTTTGTTTATTTAATTAATTCTATAAATCCTTAGTTAATCCTCCAAGATATATAAAATATTTTAAGATTTTAAAATCATTTCCATGAAAATGTGGCTCACCTCCGAATAAGAAAGAGAAATATTATAATATCATCGGCCCTTAGTCTTTTAAAATAATTTTTACCACTCCCCTTTTCCAAAAACCTTGGGAAAAACCCATGGAATGGTTTTTGGTTTTGAATATTTTAGTGTGTAGTGTCCAAAACCAAAAGAAAAAAATAATTCTCCCACCTTTCCTATATAAACCCACCTAAGAACCTATTTATCTATAGTAAATATTTATGAAGCTCGGCCACAATATTTCTATAACTCTACAAAGTCCTACAAAGTCACCCCCAATCTCCCAATAATCCTCCCCCCAAGCCTTTGGGATTACACATCCATGTGGGGGATCTCTCTCTCCTTTTTTTAAAGCACCTCTTCTATGTCATGCCTTTAAATTTTTATTTTCTTGATTTTGAATATTTTCTTCCATGCCTCCTTAATTTAAACTTTATGGATACATTATGGGATCTTTCTTTAACTCCCATTAATCCCCCATATGATCTTTTAATCCCACTCGTTACTATGCTGAAATTCCGTAAGGTATTTCTCTCTTCTCATTTCCATTCAATCATTTATTTTATATTACGCATCGGAAACTCCATTTCACATGTTGGTATATTATGTTCAATGATCCAATTGATTTCCATCCCATGTATAAATGATGAGATACCAATTTTTCTCTCATCAATTGAATTTATGAATTTTAATATGATGGTGTTATGCTGCCAAAATTACACTGCAATTTTCCATACCAAAATCATCGTGTAGTGAATACCCCATTCCTCTATCAAGGGTATTCAACTTTATGCGCATATACTTATCTAATCATGACTTAAATGTTATAATTACACATTATTTGATCGTGAAATAAATGATAATGTTGAATGAGTCCATGTTATATGATCTATGTGGCACACTTAAGCATGAGATTGAAATGATTATAACGGGTGTGCCCTGATAGTGCTCCAATTCATTGGTTAATGTTTAGTATCATGATATGTTATTTTGGGACAAGGGTTTACCTTATTCCATTATATTACTTTTTCCACCATGTTGGTATAGGGGTTTACCTGATTCCTCTATGTTAATGATGTACTGTTTTAAGTTGTTGCTACATTTCCATGTTATGATAACCATGTTATATCATGACTTTACGTTAATGTTTCTCTTATACTCCATTGATATTCCAATTGCCTAACATGTATTTTATTCTTCTTGTTATGCCTTTTTTTACTCCCTTACTGGGATTTATATCTCACCCTTTTCTTGTGTATATCCTTAAGTTATCCCATTAAATGATAAGTAATAAGGAATATTGCAGTCATGTAAAATAAGTTTTGAATAAATATGTTTATTTCATGTTTTAATTTGTTATTTAATGTTCCTAATCCCCAAATACACCAGACGTCTCTATCTTCTGAGTTTTATTAAGTGCAATTTTAGGTAATAAAACATGTTTAAATATGGAATAAAAATCATGTTCGTTATAATTAGTGAGAGGTATTAATGAAATTTATATATTATATATTAAATAAATTTCATTCATCCAATAAGTTTTATAGGATTAATATATGAATAAATCCAGTTTTACACTTAAAAACTATATTATTCTTAAAAGAAGTTTTTCCAGATTTTAATGAGAGGCTTGTTTTAAAACAAAATTTTTACACATTTTTAAATTTCAATTGAAAGAATAAACTTATTTTTGAAATTTTAATTTCAAAATTTTCTTTTTGTGGATTTTTAGTATTTTTCTGAGATCATTTATATTTTGATGAATAGTTAATAATAATAAATTTTAATTTAAAACTACTTTTCCTTCTAAATAATTTATAGTGTTAAATTATATTTTTAATCGGTTTTAATGTTATATTAGATCTAATATAAATCTCTTAATAAAATTTAGGTCATTTTAGTCATTTTTATATTGAATTTAGATATAAAAACATAATAAAATTTTGAATATTTTCACATTAAAAAACCTGCTTTATCATCCCGTTTGTGGGGTTGATTTTAAATTAAATTCTTACACTTATATGATTTGAATTTGAAATATGGATTCCATATTTGGAATCATAATAATTTATAATTTCTCTTAAGGTAAAATTAGTTTTTTACCAAAAATATTAGTGAAAACCATTAAAATTAATTACAAGGATTAAGGTAAAAATGAGTTCACTTAATGGTTAAACATTAACCTTAAAGGGATAAATGACCTAGAAACTTGTCCAAAGCCCATTTTATGGCCATTTTTAAATATTTAACCTATTTTATATAATTTAGTTCATTATTGGAGTCACATGATGTGGTTTAGACCTACCAATAGTGTTTACCTTTTTGTATTTACAAGAATGTCTATCATCCTCCATTATAAAAGGGAATTCACTCTGTCCCTCTCTTAAAACTTCTCAATAAACTTGTAATAATCCAAAACCTATCAAAATAAACTCAAAAAATACCTTCTATAATACTAAAATCCTCACATTTATTATAAATAAAACTCTAGGAAGTTATTTGGTGAAAACCGAAACGAGTTACCCAAAGAAGTGGTAACATTTTTCAACAGGATCTCTTGTTTTATTATTTATCCACACATTCAATTATTTTTATGTCAAGATTAAATAATATCCTAAGTATATAAAATATGATTATATGTTTTTATATTAAGGACTCATTCTACACCTATACACACATTCATCAAATGGGTAATGAAATCAAAGTTTATGTGTACGGTAGACTACCGCCTCGTGAAATAAGGTCATTAATGTTTCCTTTACCACCTCTCATGGTTGGTAATTATGATAGAAATAAAAATTTTATATTATATATATGATATTTATAATTACTTAATACTTCTATAATTATTATATAACACATACCTTCATGCTTTCCATTTTGTGGGAATAGGATAACATCGTTTGTGGATCTGCAGACTACCGCCTCCTCAAAGCGATGTGATTCATTCACACATTACATGAAATGTATTAAGGATGGGTTTAATAAACATATGTGATATAAATTAAATATACATGATATTAATTTCATAATTAATTTTTTGGAAATATAATATATCATTTTCTTTGTTACCTGTTCACACACGGAAGAAGTGATAACGTCGTTCGTGGATGTGTGGACTACTGCCACCTTAAAGAAGTGTGATTTCATTTAAATCATAATAATTATATATATAATTATATATGATTAAATAATTTGATATTTATTATGTAATTATCATTATATAAGGAAAAATTCTACTTACCTTATTCCTATAATGATCATTGAAAAATGGGAATGTTTCTTATGCGTATGTACGACCTACCATCTCCTTAATTATTACGTTGGTTCATTTTTCATAACCACATTTCATGATTGGTTTGAATAGTATAATTTATGTATAAATATGATAATTATTTAATTATTATTATTATTTATATGTTTTAATAATGAACCCTTTTACCATATCGTACCTACCAAATTTTTCTTAACACATAAACCGAATATGGCCAGAACACCCAACATAAACATAATTGTTTCACTAGTTATATAAAATATTGTAATAAGTTAAAAGTTATGATAAACATGAAAATTTTTATAAATAAATTAAATAATTATCATAAGTTTATTATTCAATAATATAAATAAACATTTGACAAGTCAAACTCAAGGTAAGGGATTTTGTCTCAATCTCTTTTTCTTGAGGCATATCTTGATTTTATACACATATATTCTTTTATAATGTGTATATACAGTCACTTTGGAATTATATTTCATGAATTTATCTATTATAATGTTTTTTAATGTTTTTTTAAAATTTTATTCTTTCATGGTTCTTATGGTTTAAATATTCTCAAATTGGTATAGGACACTTTGATTTAAAAATTTCTTTGTAAATGTTTAAAGATTTAATTTCAAAATATTTTATTCCATTTAAATTTTATTGAGATTAGTATATATGTTTTTTGATATAAATTATTATAAAATAAATTTTATGTCTCTTTTACATTGTATAAAATAATTCAAAAGGAATCTTTTTACATGTTTTAAATGGAATGTTTTGATAAAAGACAAATGAAATGTCCTATTTATTTAGTATGGTTAAAAGAACCTTTTTGTCGTCATGAATTTTATTTTATTTAAATATTCCTTTGAAATATTGAATTTTTTATTAAATGAAAATTATATTTCACGTTTTTGGGGTATTTTGGTATTGATTAAGGGTTTTCAAGGAAAAAGATGTTTTGTTCCTAAAAATGGGTTCGGAAAATGGATTGATTATTTAAATAACTTGAAATTTTTTATTATGAGTGAAAATGAAATTTTATTTGTAAAATGTTGAACATTTTAAGATTTTATGTGTTATGATTATATAATGGTACTGTGGAATTTTATGGGTGTATATGTTATAAAACTATAATGGGTGGTTCTAGAATTAACCAATGATGGGTGGTTCTGTGATTATGCAACGATGTCTGGGTCCATGACAGCCCTCTAATTAATTGGGTATGAAAGTAAACCATAAAGTAATTTCATTTTTAAGAGTGACATATATTGAAGTTGAACTCATGTATATTAAATTTATAAGAATGAAAAGTATAATGATTTCTTAATATACCTTTATGTGTTATTTATTCTTGAAATAGGTTTTATAGTAATCTTTTCTTTGAAAAATGGGTAAGAAATAATCATATTTTCAAAAGAAAGTATTTCAAAATTTTAAAGGGTGAACATTATTACATTATGATAAGGTTTTCATGGGTTTTTAAGTTTTCAACTAATGGTTTTCTTTCTTTTTTTATCCTTTACTAAGTATTTTTTTCTTATCCCATGTTTTAAATATTTTTCATAGGATTTAAGGATGGGTAAGGGAAATGAAGAATTCAGGTTGAAATTCATGGAGATTTTCCATGAAAAGAAATCATGATTTGTTTTGAAAGTTTTATATTATGGAACAAATGGATAATAATTGGAAGTGTACGATTTTTATATTATGATTTTTTTATGTATGAGTTATGGCCTAATTCTCTAAAACTCTAAACCTAAAAAGATCCTCAATGTGAAATAATGTAAATTCTTGACTAAAACTCAGGATTATGTAACTTTTAATATTCAGGTCCTTATACAACTTCCCCCACTATCATGAATACACTTTTCTTTAAATATTTATTTATAAGTTTCCTTATTTCTTTTCAAATAAAATGTTTTTTATTAATATGTTATTAATATTATATTCTAAATATATGATTTCAAATAAAATGGTAATTTCCTAAAGAAATGTTCTAGTGATATTTTAAAGGTATTTTTATCTATAACCACATCCTTTGATATTACTTATGAATTACTGGGTATATAATACAATTTTTCTGTATTTAATCTTTCTCTATAGAGTTTATGATTATGATGATAAAATTTTTATGAATCATATATCCTTTCCATAGGTTCTTATTTTATGATATTATGAATATTTTATGATCTTGTAACACACAAATGTTTCATTTTAATTATGTTATGAGTGGGAATGGAAGTATATATCCCTCAAAATTATTTAATAAAAAATTATATCTCATGAGATAAAAAATAATTCAATGGGGAGTGAACCCGGTTCAGTAAAGGAATTTATCCAATAAGAGAGTATTGGGAGTGAACCTAAACTAAGTAAATGATTGAATTGGGATTGAATCCCATCCACCGTGATAATCTTAGTAGTGAGCCTTAACTTATTAAATGATTTTATTTTCATATTTGTATGCCACAAAATTTTGTATTATGTTTATGATATTTTTTCATGGACAAGGATTTATTAATGATGATTAATCACTATTTTCTCTTAGTACATTTTAAAAAAACCTTATTCCATGTTTGAAGATTAAAAATCATTGACTGATTGGGTATAATTACTATATGTCTTGATCATGTTCTCATACACTTGAGCTTATCTTATTCTCACTTATGATCACTGGTCAATATTTATTATGTTTATCCTTAGTGATTATCTAATCTCACCCTTTCTTATGTTACCCTTCCCAAGGTAATGAAGAATGATTTTTAAGTATGATTTGTCTAAGAAGGGTGCTAGTTGTGAATAACTTAATATGAAATGATGTTAATCTTTTATATAATAGTTTTTTATGTATCTATGTTTCCAAATACACTAAAACTCTAGATCACTCAAGCATATATTATTGTGAAATTTATCGAATGTTAATCTAAAATTTTGTAATATTTATGCATGAAAAGTATGGGCCATTGTATTTGGTATTATAGGAAGTTTTAAAAACATTTAGAAACTAGGATAAGGAAACATTAGTGAGAACCCATAGGATAAGCCTAAGTATTAGAGAACATGATAAGTTCTTGTAAATATATGAATGTGGTTTCCCTAAGAAAATACATCTCTGTTTGTATACTATAAGTGAATGTGGTTAAGTAATAGATGCATCTAGGGGTGATAACCCCGAAAATAGTTGGTCAAGAATATCTTGAAAATTATTCGAATATGGTGAATAGTCACTGACTATGCACATGGTCTGACACTCCCTGGGGATATTCTCAGGTAAATTAATATTTTATTTAAGATCCATTATGATGGATTAAAATATATAATGACCATGTATAACATAGGTTAAACCTAAGGTGTCATAGTTTGAAAATTATGTATTATGATTTAGACATCTTATGAATGATTTTTCTAGGATTATATTATTTCCAACTATGATTATTTTTTCTCATTTAGTTATTTTTTTCTGTCAATGGATGGAATCTGAAAAAACTATATTAATGCAAAATATGAAGGAAAATGTAATGATTATCCTCTTGAGAAACTGATTGAGAGAGGTGATATAAGGAAACACCTTATGATTATTCCTAATCAGCTATCATCATATATTATTAACAGTTCAAATATATATGAGTTTCCTAACATGATAAAATATAAGAAAATGGAATTTTATGGAAGTTCATTTGGTAATGATCATAGAGTAAATAAATTTTAATTTTCATTATGTTAATATTGTTGGAATAATCACCCAAGAGAATGTCTCAAATAAAGGTGAATATGTTTTATATGTATAAATAATGGGTATATAGTAGATAATTGCCATGTAATTCTATGTCTTATATGTGGGTAACTTAGGGATTATTTGATTCAATGCCTTTTTCTAATGAATATCTCATAAACTAAGGAAATTTCTTTTCTATGTAAATCGTTAAAGTGAATTAGGATTTTTAAGGCACACTTATCCTTCACTCCAAAGTGGGGATATCATGTTAATGTTTATAATAATATTCCCCATGAAAATATTATTATTCCTCGCGGAGTGTAATTTGATGTGATTTTTAAAATTGATTATCTATATATATATATATATCCTATATAAATTTCTATAATAAGATAATCACATTTTATATTTTTAAGCAACCTATTACTGTTTATTGAAGAAAGGAGAAATAAAAACCTCTAATGGAAATCACATATTTTTCATGGGTTTTGATTCCTATTCAATAGGGATGTTTATCTCAGATGGTTGGGTAGAAACTCAACATCAAATATATGTTTATTGTATGAGATTTTTTTAATGTATTTTAAGAAGTGTTACTTAGTATTCTTATGAATCGCGAATATGAGTTTTTAATAGAACTCATAACCGGTGCTAAACCTATTTCAAATAAAATAGATAGATTGTCTCTGATTTAGTTGCAATAATTGAATAAAAAACTTTATAAGAATCTTGATAAGGGATTCATTTAGTAAATTACATCACCATGGGGTTCACTCATTCTTTTTATTAAGAAGAAATATAGATCCCTGAAACTCTTCATTGATTATCAAGAACTTAACGAGAACATAATCAATAATATGTATCATAATCCCCGTATTGATGTTATTTCAATCAATTACATGGAGCTCAATATTTCTACAAAATTTATCTTCAATATGGGTTCTATCAATTGATGTTAAAATTTGAATAAATACCCAATAATTCCTTTTGATCATGGTATAAACACTATGAATTTATAGTCATTACATTTTTTCTTACTAATTCCCTAACTATATTTATGGATTTAATAAATAGATTATTTATTTATTACCTTGATTACTTTATATTAGTCATTATAAATGATATTATTTTATATTATAAGAGTAAATAAGAGCATTAAGATCACTTTATAATTATACCAAAGATCTTAAGGTTGGATATATTGTCGAAAATTTTACCAAGTGTGAATTTTGGCTATAGAATGTTTTTTTTAGTTTATATAATCTTAATTATGGGTATGTCAGTAGATCCATAAAAGAAAAAAGTTATTGAACATTTGCTCAGAACAACTATAATGACTGAAATATGTAGTTTTCTTCAATTTTTTGGATATTATCAATGATTTTTGAAGGATTTATCATGTAAATGTAATATAATCACAAAGTTAACTCAAAAAGGAGTTATGTTCCATAGGACTAATGAGTGTGAATAAAATTTTAAGGAACTCAAGAGATGGATGGTCAATGAACCTTTTCTTATACTACCCTGTAGTATATAAGGGTTTTTGATATATAATGATGCACCAAAGAAAGGATTAAGATTTTATCTCATGAAAAATGATGTGATTATAGCTTATACCACATTATAATTGAATGTTTAATAGTAAAATTAGTCAACTCGGGATTTAGAGTTAGAAGTGGTAATATTTTAATTGAAGATATGGAGAAATTATCTTTATACAGAAAGATCTGACATATTTTCTGACCATAAAAGTTTAAATTGTATATTCATATAGAAATATATGAATATTCACCAAATAATATGGTTATAGTTGAATAAATATTATAAATTCTCAATACATAACCACACTAGGAAAGTGAAAAAGGTGGCTACTATTTTATTTGAAAGGATTGTACTAGCTTATCTATGATAAAGAACTCAAAATATCTAATATTTATAGATTTTCAAAGGTTGTAACTTGAAATATAGAAATAAGAAGAGAAATATTATCTTTATTATATGATTTTTCAACTATCTATCCCTAAAAATATTAAATAGGTGAAAAAGAAGTTGATAAATTTTCTTGAGTTCAACCTTGACTGTAATAGAATGATGAGGTTCAGGAACCAAGTATATGTCGAATTCATTCCAGACCTAAAGAAGGAACTATTATAAGAATCTCATATCTAATCATTCTTTATTCATCATATATATATTAATATTTATTGGGATATAAAAGACTATTTCTAGTGGTAAAACCTGAACAGAGTCATTGTGGAGTATGTATCTTGCTTCTTAGTATATTAATAAGTTAAGATAAAGATATAGAAGTCTAAGTGGGTGTTATGACCATTACCCATTGCATAATTTGAATGGTAAAACATCACCATAGATTTCATTATTAGACTCCATAAAACTTATAAAGGCCATAATTCTATTTTGGTTAAAGTTGATCACTTAATGAAGTCATTACACTTCATTTATTTAAGAAAATATTTATTTCTTAATCATGTTTCTAGAATGTGTTCTAAGAAAGTGGTAAGGTTATATAGGGTATAATATTCTTTTGTAACTGATCAGGATCTAAGGTTTACCTCGAAGTTCTTAAGAAGTATTTAGGAAGATCTAGATACAAAGTATTATTTTATTGAAACATATAATCCATAGATAGATAGTCAGTTTCATAAACCTATATGATATTTTAGATCCTATTCTATATATTTCCAAGGTCGTTGGGATCAACACCTTCCTATAGTTGAGATTTTTTACAATAATAGCTTTAACTTGATAATTAAGATATCTTCTTATGATTCCCCTTAAGTAAATAAGCATATAAATCTAACATAAAATGATTAATGTAGAGAAATAAATCTACTAGTACCTAATCTGGAAATGGAAATGACTGAGAAGGTTAGATCCATTTAGAAGCAAATTAAGGTCTCACAGAGTGGATAGAAGAGTTATTTTGACAATCTTAAGTGAGATCTAGAATTATATATTGGTGAGAAGTTTTTCATATGAATTTATATAAATAATAAGGTAATTAGTTTATAAAATAAGTGAAATTTGATCCCTAGGTATATTGGTCCCCTAGAGATTCTTCATCGAGTAAGGGTTATAGCTTATCACTTGAAACTCCAACCAAACCTCTCTCAGTTTCAAGATGTATTCCATATATATCTATTGAGAAATTATATACTTGATCCTTCACATGTAATAAACTCATAGGTTGTATCTCTAGAGCATGATCGTTATTATGAATAACAACTGGTATAAATCTTGGATTACAGGGATAATGTTCTATGGAATAAGATTATTCACCTCGTTAAAGATATTTAGAGGAATTGAAAGTTTAAGGAAGCTATATGGGAACCTAAGGATGTGATGAAGCATAGATATACTCAATTTTTATACTATAGTGAATAAATTTCAAGGGAGTATTCATTTTAACAGGGGTGTTGAATGTATCACTTCAATATTTAATATATATTTCCTTTGAAGTAAAACTTAATGTATTCGATAGCTTGTCTTATACGCAAACTCGATTTTATATGAACCATGATATAGTATATTATTACAACCTATATATTAAATTGGAATGTATGAGTAGTAATTAACACTTTAATAAAAATATGTATAATTTATTTTATTAATGAGAATGTATTTATTAATTCATAATAAATATGTACTTAATTGTTAGTAAAGTCGTTTTATATTTCAAAAATATGATTTCTTCAAAAATTATTTTTAATGAATTTATTCTATTTTTAGAGATTTTATTTGAGTAAATGAATATATTTTAATAATAATCATGTCAATATTATCTTTGGGTGAATTTTTAGGATTCTTTTAAAAGGATTTATTTTTCAGTGAACAGTAAAAAATTACAATTTTTGTAAAAACATTCATTTCATTTCAAATCAAATTACAATTATGTTTTGAATTTTATCTTAAATTAGAATAAGTATAATTCAATTACATTTAATCTAATTAATTATCTAGTATCCATCATTTTACTTTATTTTTATATAAGTTCATTTTTTGGTATAAAAAATCATTTTTCTAAAAACTGTTTTTATGCGCGTAATGTGTTTTTATCTTAATAATTTAAGTTAATATATATTTATTAATGATTTTAGTGAAATTTAAATATTATATATTAATTAATATTTTTTTAATATTTTTTTTATTTTTTTCATAACTAAATGAATGTAAGTAAATTTTGTTTTATGCTTAAAGATTCATTCTTCTAAAATGGGTTTTCATTATGGGTTGCACGCTTATTTAAAATTAAATTCTACCAGTTATTAGAATTGAATATGTTAAAATTTATTTTATGTTTTGAATCATAATAATTAATATAATATAATATGGTTAGCCTAATTTTTTCATAGTGAATAGTAAAAATTGTAAAATTATGTTACTATGGTTAATGTTAAAATGGGTTTAACGGGGGATTAAACCATGAGATAAAGGTGGGATTTATACAAAAACCATAATAATAATTATTTTTTAAATTTATTTAAAGATTATATTATCCAAAATTTAAATATCCCTCCATTTTTATCCATTTTACCTTGAAACTGATCTTAAATCATTGAAATATTTTAAGTAATTTCATGTGTGTCCTTACCCTCACTTATAAAAGGTCACCTATTATCCTCCATTATTAACACCATTTGATCATTCAAGATCATAAAATACCTATTCCAAAAATTTACTAGAAATCCTTATCTTTAACCTAAATATTTTGGTATTCTCTTAAGACCAATCCTTCAAGGTTTAAGGAGTAATACAAAATAGATATTTCAAAGAAGATTTACAGATATTAACCAATCTATTTTGATTTTATTTATTATTATAATTATTCTAAACATATTATATCCAAAAAAATAAAAATTTGGTATCATCAACATATAGATTTTTTATTATGGTGATGGAAAAATCATTATCCCCCTCTTCTCCATCAAATGGAAGATGAAAATATCACTCATATATACTTGTAGACTACAGCCTCCGTTCAGCAATATGATTAATTTTCTATACCCATATTTCATGGGTTATTGTTATAATGTAATTAATGTATTTATATATATGATATTTCTTATATAATATTGATTTTATTAAGGGGATTTTATATTTCCCTTTTACTCTTTCCATTATCAAAAAATGGAAACATCACTCAAGTGTATGTGTGAACTACCGTCTCCACATAATGATGTAATTCATTTTTAATAACCAATTTATATAATTTATATATATATATATATATAATAAATATATATATAATATTTATACCATGATTGAAATTCTGAATATAAATAAACCCTTATCAAAGTGTAGGGATAATAACTTCTCAACTAAAATATTCATGAAAAATGAAGCATTTAAAACCTGAAATGATTATGATAATGAATGATTGATAATTAATGGGTGATAAATGTTATAAGTAAATGATGTATGGTATTATATTTATTAATTTGGTTTTTATATATAATTTTAATAAATTTATATTTATTATACAATATTTTCGAGTGCTAATGATGCAAGATGAACTTGAGGTAAGTTTTTTAAGTTACAATCTCATTTTTATCAGAATTATTTATGCTTAAATTTTATAATGGTGAAATTATATTATCTATATCTCCAAAATATTATATATTTTATTATTTTATTCTTATATATATATTTCATTTATCCCTTTAAGTACCTGTGATACTAAAAGAATGTTTTTAAGGAAAGAAACCATTTTTTTCTCTTTGGTCGGGAATATTTTCCTCAATGTCTATATTTTTATTAATATGTTTCAAATAATTGTTTTACTATTATCCTTAGATTATTTAAATTAATTTCTTACTATATTTTACTTTACTTAAAGATATTTATAAGTATCATTTTTTTTATCATTTTACAAACATGGAACTTTTTACTTTTTACCAAAATTGTGAGAGTTTTTGTTTTAAAAAACACAACATGAATAGATTCCCCTGACATCATGAATACTCTTTAATTTATATATTAAATATTTATTTTTTATTTTTTATTTTCAAAGTAATGTTTTTCATTAATTTTGTTTAAATTTTTAGAATATAAATATGTGATTTCAAATAAAAAGTGTATTGTCCTTAAGAAATGGTCTAGTGGTATTTTAAATATATTTTTATCTATAACAACATCCTTTGATGTTTCTTATAATTTACTAGGTATATGATCCAATTTTATCATATTTATTATTTCTCTAGATGAATAATAATTATAATGATGACATTTTTACTGAACTAATATCCTTTCCACAGGTTATGATTGATGATGTGATAAATGTTTTATGATCTTGCGGCACACATATGTGTGTTTTTCACTATGTGATGGGTGAACCTGGAATTATATATTCTTATAATGAATTGGGTAAAGAATGGTATATAATGAGAAAATAAGAACTATAATATAGAGGGAACCCAGTTCAATAAGGGGATTTATCTAAATATATAGTCTTGGGAGTGAACCCAACTCACTATGATAGTCTTGGCAGTGATCCCTGACTAAGTAAATTATTTTCTAAAAATATGTGTATAAAAAAACATATATCTTATGATTATTATATTTTCATGGATCATGATTTATTATTGATTATTTCGCACTCTTATATCTTTTTTCATTTGTTTGACAAGATCTTATGTCATGTTAATGATCAAATATCTTTGACTAATTTGGTATGATTAGTGTATGTTTTGATCATGTTCTTGTACCCTTATGCTTATCTTATGCTAACTTATGATAATTGATTGATATCTCTTATGTTTACCCTTACTAAACATATAAGATCACCCTTTCTTATATTTCCCTTCCCTAAGTTATGAAGAAAGTTTTTAAGTATGATATATCTAAGAAGGGTGCTAGTTATAAAGAACTTAATCAAAAATGAAGTAGATATTTTGTATACAAATTGTTTACATATCAAGGTTTCCAAAGACACTACACCTCTACAGTCCCCAGACATTCATTATTGTGAAATGTATGGAATATTAATCTAAAATGATGTAATATTTATATATGAAAATTATGGCTAACTATAGTTCATATCATGGGATGGTTAGTAAATTTTTGAAACTAGTATTATAAAACTTTAGAGAATAATTCTTAGGATAAGACTATGTGTAGTAGAACATTCTAAGTTACGGTGAGGAACGAAGAATGTTTTACCTAATAAAATACATCCTTTTTTGGATACTATAAGTGGATATGGTTTTGACACAGATGTACCAATGGGTGATAAACATGAAAAGATGTGGTTAGGTATATCTCAGCCTTCATTCTTCTACATAGTAAATGTTTCCTTAATACGCACCTAGTTTGACACTACTGAGTGATACGATTATGTTAATTAAAATTTTATTTAAGATCCATTATGAAGAATTTAAATATATAATGACCATGGATAACCTGACTGAAAATAACAATTTTTATTTATTTTTAAAGAAAAAACACACACTGAACAACAATCATGGAGGTCTGAAAAAGTGCAAGCCAAGTGCATCATTAATAACATGATGAAACCCCTCCCTTGGAAATTACCTTAGAGTAGTGAAAGAGGACATACGTTGGCCCGGTGAAGCCACAGATGACAGGAAGTCCACAACCCTATTCCCCTCCCACCATGTGTGAAAAACCTCAATGTGTTGGCCCAAAAGATGTCTGCACCATCAGATTAGATATTCAATTTTCCATGGAATAGACCTTGTTCCCAAGAGAGCTTGATGAAGGATAAGGGAGTCTATCTCCACCGCGCTGAGATGAATGTGCCTTTGCTGACACAGCTCCAGACCAGATTCCATTGCCAGAGCTTCTGCCTATAAAGCATCACCCCTGCCATAGATGTCCGTAAAGGCTGCAATAACAGCCCCCTTGTGATCGCGAATAACACCTCTGCCTCTCATATCCCCACCGCGGAGTGACCCATCCGTGTTAACTTTCAACCCAGCGCAATGTGGGTTCTAGCGAAACCATGGGCCCTGCCCCAAAATGTTCAGATAATTGCAGATGGAGGAAGTCAGGATGAGATTCCTAACAGAAGGAGCCGCCTGACATGTAGTGCACAGGTGGACCATGTCTTGAATATTGAATAAGAAGGACAATGTAATGATTTTCCTCTTGAGATACTGATTGATATAGGAGATGGAAGGAGAAACCATGTGATTATTCCAAATTATATTTCATCATATATGATTAAAAACATAAACATGGTGAGTTTATTAACATTTCAAATAAGATGAAAATGAAATTTTATGGACTTTCAAGCACCAATGAGCATAGAGTAAGGAAATTTCATTTTTTCATGTTGAGAATGTGGGAATAAGCACCCAGAAGAATATCTCAAAGAAATTGTGAGATATTTTCCGTGTAAAAATGAAGTGGATAGAGCAATTAATTAGCAATGAATTTTATGTCTTATATGTGTAGAACTTGGTCACTATCTGAGTCAATTCCCTATTCCAATGGATCACTCATAGGCCAATAAAGGGTCTATGAAATTTCAATCACTAAAGTGGATCATGATCGTTAAGGTACACTTATCATCTACTCAAGAGTTGGGGATATTAGTTTAATGTTTGTAATAATGTTCCCTATGAAAATATTATTATTCTTCCTTTAGAGTAATTTGATGTGATTTTTATCATTGATTATATCTCTCTACATATATTCTACTAAAATTTATATAATAATTAAATCACATTTTATATTATAAACTAACCTATTGTTTTTTATTAGTGTGAGGATAAATATAAACTTCTAATGGAAATCACATTCATTACATGTGATTTTATTCCTATTAAATGGGGGTAGTTATCTCATTTGTTTGTGGAGAAACTCAACATTGAATATATTTATATTGTATTAGAGTTTTTTTATGTCTTTTTATAAGAGTTACTTATTCTTATTCTGAATAGTGAGGTTGAGTTTTAAAAATAACTCATACTCAGAGATAAAATTATTTTAATGAATCCATATATAATGGCCCTGATTGATTTGTAGAAATTAAATAAAAAACTCAAGGATAATATTGATGAGGGATTTATTTATCCAAGTGTTTCACAATGGGTTATACCTGTTATTTTTATTAACAATAAATATGGATCAATGAGACTCTGTATTGATTACTGAGTTCTTAAAAAGATCATATTCAAAAATAAGTGTTATATGTCTCATGTTGATGGCTTGTTCAATCAATTATGTGGAGATAAATATTTTTAGAAGATTGATCTTAAATTTGGATACTATAAATTAAGGGTTAAACGTGAAGACATACCTAAGACATCCATCTGATCAAGTTATGGAAACTGTGAATTTATAGGCATTCCATTTTGTCTTAATAATTCCCATATTATCATTATGGATTTAATGAATAGAGTCTTTAGAGATTATATTTATTATTTTGTGGTAGTATTTATAGATAATATTATTATATATTCTAATAGAAAGGAAGACCATGAATATCACTTGAGTATTAAACTGAATACTATAAGGAAGGATAATTCATATGAAAATTTTACCAAGTGTGAATTTTAACTAATGATGTTTTCATTTTTGAGTCATATATTCTCAATATAGGGTATATCGGTGGATCCATTCCAAATATAAGTTATTGAAAAATGTCTTAGAAAAACAATTATGAATTAAATCTATTGTTTGATTAGATTGGATATATATTATCAATACTTTAGTATGAATTTATAATGGATATCTAATCCAATCACCAAGTTAACTCAGAATATAGTTAATTTTCTTTGAACTAATGAGTATTAATACAATTTCAAGTAACTGAAGGGAATATTGATCAATGTACCTTTGATCACACTACCATATAGTGAAAAATGTTTTGGGATTTATAGTGTTTCATCAAAATAATGGTTGGGATGTGTTCTTGTATATAATGGTATGGTGATAGGTTATGTCTCACACCAATTGAAGTTTCAAGAGAAAAATTACCCGAATCTTGATTTGGAGTTAGCAATGGTAATATTTTTTTTAAAGTTATAGATGAATTATCTTTAAAGATAGGTTTTATAAATATATTTATCATAAAATTTTTAATTTTATATTCACCCATAAATAGTTAAATATGTCCCAAATAATATGGTTGGATTTGATTAAATATTATGACTTCTCAGTAAAATACCACCCTTGGAAAGTGAACAAGGTGGTTGATGATTTGATTCAAAATGATTATGCTAGCTTATCTATGATAAGGATTGAAAAATATCCAATATTCATGGATTTGAAAAGGAGGAATCTTGAAATATTAAATTAAGAGGATAAATATTATCTTTTATAAATGAGTGTTCAACCATATATCCATATAAAGATTGAAGAGGTGTAAAAGGAGAATGTGGAACTGTAAAAGAAGTTGATAAATGTTTATGAGTTTAACCTTTTTTGTGATGGAATTATAAGGTTCTGGAATTGATTATGTGCCTCATAAATACCATACCCATTGTAGGAACTATTAGAATAATCTCATATCTCATAAACCTCTATTAATCCTAGAAGTACAAAGATATATATAGATATGTTAGAGTAATTTTGGTGGGATAACATGAATAGTGATATTGTAGAGTATGTATCTTGATTCTAGGTATGTCCGCAAGATAAGGATTACGAACATAATTATAAAAGGATTTTATAACCATTACCCATGAAAATTTTTAAAGGAAAACATCAACATGGATTTCATTATTAGACTCCCCAAAACATCTAAAGGGCATAATTATAATTGGGTTATAATGGATCTTCTTATAAATCCAGGACACATCATTTTTATAAAAGAATTTTTATTTATGATCAACTTGATAAGATATCCATTAAGTAAGTGTTAAGGTTACATGGGTTACCATATTCTATTGTATTGGTTCAGGATCCAAGGTTTATCTCAATGTCTTGGAGAAGTCTTCAGTAAGCTCTAGATACATAGTTGTGTTTTAGTACTGCATATCATCCTTAGATATATGGTCAGTCAAAAGGATCATTAAAACCCTAGAGGATATGTTGAGATATTTTTCTCTATATTTCAATGGATATTCGGATCATCGCCTTCCTCTAGTCAAATTTTCTTACAATAATAAATTCCATTAAAGCATTCAAATGGATCCCTATGAATACCTCTATGAAAAGAAGTCACAAAATCTGAAATAATGGGATGAAGTTAAAGAAAGAAAGAAAATGTGACTAGGTCTAATTAAGAAAATGATAGATATGGATACAACCATTAATTGGTATATCAAGGTATCTTAGAGTCAATATAAGATTTGTTCTAAATATCATTAGTAAGATCTAGAATTTTATTTTGGTGAGAATTTTTTCCTCTAAATTTCTCCATGGAACAAGGTTATGATATTTGGAATAAAGGGAATGTTGAGCCCAAGTTATTTTGGTCCCTTATATATTCTTGAATTAGTATGGACTATAACTTATTACTTAGCACTCCTACAAAACTTCTCTCATGTTCACAATGTGCTCCATGTATCTCTCTTGAGGAAGTACAAACTTGATCCTTCACATGTCCTGAACTGAGAGGTTTTACCATTATATCATGATATGTATTATGGAAAATAACCATTATAAATATTATATTATAGTGATAAATTTCAATGGAATATGACTACTTTCTTGGTTAAAGTTATTTAGAGGAATCAAAAATATAAGAAAGCTATATGGGAACCCAAGGATGTGATGAACTAAATATATCCTCATTTTTGTACCATAGTGAAGTGATTTTAGTAGATAATTTAATTTTAAGAGTGTTAGAATGTAACACCATAATGTTTTATATGTATTTCCTTTGAAATAAAACTTGAATCATTTGATAGCTTTCCTTATACACAACCCCATTTCTATATGAATTGTGGTATAGTAAACTATTATAGCCTAGTGTTTAAATTGGAAGGTATAAATAATAATAAAAAATTTATGATAAATATTTCTAAAGGTTTTTATTAATAAAAATTTATTTATTAATGTATAAAAAATATGTACTCAATTTTAAGTCGCCATTTTACACTTCAAAAATATTTTTTCATCAAAAAGGTTTTTTTATCGCAGTTTTTTCATGTGAAAATAATAATACCTTTATAACATTTTTATAAATTTTAGTTTATAAAATTAATATCACTCTTGAAATCATCATGTCAATATTATCATAGAGATGATTTTTAGGATTTTTCTAAAAGGATTTATTTGTCAGTGAATAGTAAAAAATACCAATTTTGTAAAAATGGTTATTTATTTTCAAGTAAAAGTAACAGTATGTTCTAAATTTAATAATAAAGTAACATAATTATAATTTTATAATAAATAATCTATTTAATTATATAAGAATCATCATTATAGTAAATTTTGATATAAATTAATTTTTAGACTTAAAAACTCTTTTTATGTGCCAAATGTATTTTTATATTTATAAATTAAATTAATATATATTTATTAATGTTTATAATTAAATTTATACATTATATATTAATTCATACATTTTAACTTTCAATTTATTGTCTCTACAATGAATTTAATGTAAGTAGATTATGTTTTTCTTAATATTCATTTTTCTAAAATGGATTTTTATTGTGCGTTGCATGCATATTTAAAAATAAATTCAACCACTTATAGAAATTTAACTGGGTAAAATGTATTCCATATTTGGAATTATAATAATTAATAAAATATAATATGGAAAACTTAATTTTTTGTCTTAGTAAATAGTAAAATAATAAAATTTTGTTTCCAAGACTAAAGTTAAAACTAATTTATGAAGAGGGGGTTAAACAATGAGATAAGGGTATTATATCCACCCAAAACTACAATGTTATTATTTTTTAAAGATATTTGAACCTTATATTAACTTAAATTTGAATCCATGTTCATTTTGATTGACTTTCTCATGAATGTGACCATAAATCATTGAAATCTTTTTAGAAATTACATGTGTGTACACCCCCCCCCCATTTATAAAATGGAACCTATTATCATCCCTTATTCATTCTATTTGAGCCCCATAGTTCAAAAAATACCTACTCTAAAACCTATCTATAATCCGTCCCTTTAACCTAGAGCTTCAAGTATTATTCTATGACCAATCCTTAAATTCATAAACAGTAAGTCAAAGGAGGTCTCTCAAACAATAGGTATTGATCTTAACTAAGCTATTTCAATTTTATTTATCCATATACCACATATAAACATGTTTTATCCATAAAAAAATATTAATATATTATCCTAAATATAATTATATGTTATTATGGTGATGGGACAACCTATTACCACCTTTTCTGTATCAAATGGGAGATGAAAGTATCGCTCATGCATTTGTGTGGATTACTACCTCTACATTGTGATATTATTAATTATCCATATCATATTTATTGGGTGGTTGTTATGTAAGATTAAATTTATATATATTATATTTATTATATATTTATGATCTATAACGGTGATTTAATATTTATCATTCTTTTGTTCTGTTTATCAAAAAATGGAAGCATCATTATCGTGCACTAATAGACTACTGTCTCCACATAGTGATGTAATTCATTTTTAATCAATAATTTAAATGAATTAATGTAATATATGTATATAATTAATATATGTGATATTTATATCATGATTTAATTTTTTTTATTTGAAGAAACCATGATTAAAGTAAAAGGGTCATAACTGTCGAACCAAAATATACATGAAAAATGAAGCAGTTAGCACCAGAATTGATTCTAATAATGAAATATTATCATTGAGAAGGTGGTAATATATTATAAGTAAACCATTTATTGAATTATATTTATGATTATGTTTCTGGTTTATAATTAAAATAAATTTAAATCTATTATATTGGAGGTTGGAGTGCTAATGAAGCAATATGAACATAAGGTAATAGATTTATGTTACAATCTCATTTTTATCAGGATTGTTAATATGTAAATTTTATGATTATCAAACTGTATAATATATCTATCAAAAATATTTTTTATTTTTTTATTTTTTTATTTCATTATATTTTATTTTTTAATTTACTTTTCCTCACTTTAAGTACTAAATAGACCTAAATACTATTTTTAAGTAAATCTAGCCATTTTTCTCTTCAACCAATAATTTTTCATTCATGTCTATATCTTCATTAAAAAAAATTAAGAATGTTTTTAATATTATATAAATATTATTTAAATTAATTGTTTAATATATTTGAATTTATTTTCAATGTTTTAAAATAAACCTTATTATCATTTTTCAAACACTGTATTTTTGACTTTTTATCGAAAATGTGAAAGGAATTTTTGTTTTAAAATATAGTGAATGAATGGATTCACCTATCACAATGAATAATATTTTATTTATAAATTTCTTCATAAGTTTTGTTTTTTATTTTTAAATAGATGTTTTCCTAAAATTTTAGAAATTTTTAGATTCTAAATATGTAATTTCAAATAAAAATGGGTGTTTTTTCTCTAGAAATGTTCTAGTGATATTTTAAATGTAATTGTTTCTATGAAAAATCCATTTTTGTTTCTTATTATTTAATTTGGATATGATCCAATGTTACCATATTTATTCTTTCTCTGGATAACTTATGATTATGATGGTAAAATGTGTATAAAACCCAGATCCTTTGCACGTGTTATGATTTGATAATGTGATGAATGTTTTATGGTCACGTGGAAAACATATTAATAGAATTATACAACCCTATAATTTATTGGGTAAATAAATATATCTCAAGAGATAATAAGGACTTGAATGGGGAGTGTTTCTAGTTAAGTAAGGCATTGTTTCCTATAAGATAGACTTTGGAGTGATTTTTTACTAAGTAAATGGTAGAATCGGGAGTGACCCCAATCCACCATGATATTCATGGAAGTGATCCTTGACTAAGAAAGTAATTTTATATTATTATGTCCTTGTTATAAACATATGTGTGATTCTTATGATACTTTTTCATTTATTGTGATTGATAATTTATGATTTTTTAATCATATGTATTATTTCATTTGTTAGAAAAAACCTTGAACCATATTTCATGATTATATATCTCTGACTGATTGGGTATGATTATTGTAAGTCTTGATCATTTTCTCATACCATTATGATTATCTTATACTCACTTATGATCATTTAATGATATCTCTTATGTTTAGTCATACTTAGCATCTAAGCTCATAATTTCTTATATTTCCCTTCCCATGGTTATGAACAAAGGTTTTAAGTATGATATGTCTAATAAGTGTGAAAGTTATGAGAAAATTAACAAAAATTATATATATTGTTCATGTATTTGTTGTTTACATATCCAATTTTATAAACACACTAAACTTATATAGTTCTTATACATGTATTGTTATGAAATATACTGAATATTAATATCAAATAATCTCATATTTATGTATGAAAATTATGGTTCCCTATAAATATAATCTATTTGTTTACAAATATATATTCAACCATAGTTTATACTATTATCACAAATATATATTTAAGACGCACTGGAAGAGGGTGTGTATTGTAGTTTAAAATAACATACAATTTTCATCCTCCTTAAGTAGTGAAATTACCAGAAGATATGATCTTTCAATCAACGCACAAGTCATAATAAACAAAATAAAAACACAGAAGAAATTTAAGCTTTTAGAATTATATAAATTTAAAAAATGATAATATAAAAAAGGAAATAAAATGGAATATAATAATGTTAAAAACAATGTGTGGAGCAACGATAAAAATCATTAAACTCCTAAAAAGTATATTATTACTAAACTTGTTCAAATAATCATAAATATTCACTTTTATCCCATGAAGTAGAAGGATCAGAAACCTAATCTAGGTATCCCAATTCAATACACCAGAATGTCTTCAACTATACACCTATCAGTTTTTATTTTATCTTCAATAAATGAATTCCCCTGACTTTAAACCTATCAAAGGTAATTAGCATACTACTATCAAACACACTATCATTCTTTTTAAAATCTCTCGAAATAGATGATTGATAAAAAATCACTTCAACATCCTAGAATTACATAGTAAAAATGATCATAAGAAGCTCTATATTTCTCATGGAATACCTCAATCTAAAAGGACCAAAAACATAATGATTGAAATAGGAAATGAATAGATCTTTAAAATTAAATCCTTAGAAAATATCTCTTAACAAAACAATCAAAAAAATAAAATCTATAGAAATATCATACCAATAACTATTTTTATACTTAAGGAAATTGAATGGTCATAAAGATTATTTTTCATATCCTTCCATTCCTCAAATCTATGGTCTTATTTTTAAACAATCCTTTGGTGGTCGAATTTTGAGTTCTCCAGGATTATTTGTAACTGTGTAGTATGGGTCTTCATCATCTTTAAATAAACTCAACACATACCCTCAAATTACAATGAATTAAATACTAGACCACTATAGTACTCTAACATCTGATAAATTTAATTTTGAATGAAAACTCACAACTTAGTATTTTCATGTAGTTCAATTCAAATTAAAAACCTATAGATTTAAATTTAAAAAACAAATTTATCCTACATAATAAAATAACTTAAAAAAACATTAAGTTAAATAAAATTTAGATGAAGAGTATTGTGAATTTTAAAAATGAGGAATGAAAAGGATTTATAGACTCAAAATATATTTATGTCATCACCCTATAAACATAATTTATCTTTCATTAAATCTATGAAATAAACTCATGTATGAACTACTATGGTCATGGATTTAATTATATAGTTCCATTTCAATAAAAGGTATAGAGATATATTTTTCCATTAACATAGGATAGGAAAATACTTTATTGGATTATTTAATTAATGAAATATCACTTATAATGAACCCAATATTATCTACCTCACTGTGAGAATGTTTCATCATGATTTTCATCTATACATCAAATTACAATATTAATGATATAAATTAATAATAATATCAAGTATATGGAAAAATAAATGCATAAAAAAATAAGAATATATAATTAAATGTATAACTTGTGGAGTTATTATTAGAGGTTTGTTCCTCATAACCTCCCCAATTATTGATTAACAAGTGCATGATAATAAATCTCAATGTCTTATGAGCTTCTAGCACCTAATAGTAGAACATCATCTTTTCCCTTTCAGAAAAATGTTTTCAATACCATATGCCATATGTTTTGTAAATATCTTCATAGCATAAATGGATTCTTATTATAGTTGGTAATGGTTATGACCTTTCGAAGAGACAAATACTCTATGGGAATTATCTTATTGATTTTATATAGAATAATAATCATCATGTGATAAATAGTTTATTAATATTCTGGTAATTAAAATTATAATTTAAATTTGTTCTAGGGAACCAAATCCAATAATAAAAACCAATTCAATATCATCCATGTATAATAGTTAACATAGTAAATCATAATACATAGTCACATCCTCACCAACCAATTAAACCAAGTGAAAACTAGATCAAATTTCAACTAGTGAATTATCCTATCATAAAGTATTATCATATAACATGAAACAATTTATTTCATTAAAAAAGTATGTATATCATTCTTAGTAAATCTAGTTTATGAAATTATTTATTTACCATCCTGGATACAAACATCATTAATTAAATAAAAACATATGTAAAATATATCACACACTATCAAAACATAGAAATATTCATGCATATTGAATATGGAGTGTCCTCTATCCTCCCCAACATATAATGTCATATGACTATCCCAATATCATAATCACACAAAATCTAGTTACCACAGGTGACTTGAATCCATAAGCATATCACATTCAATTTATTCATGTGAAATGAATTGATACTCTATCTAAACTAATAAGTGAGGTAAAAGAGGGTCTATTATGTTGTTTATTCAGTTTACTTGTGATAATTAAATGTTATTTCACACCTGAGAAGATTTCATAGGAAATCATCTACCTAGATTATAATGTTGATTCATAGATTCATGTTATCCAAAATTTTGAAAATCACATAACACACATGACCTAATTTTTTGAACTTGAAGTTTATTTTAAGTAATTTAGTTACATAGAATGGAATTTCTAGTAACTTTATTTATAGATATCCTTAGCATGAAATTTTAGAGGAATGTATTTAAGAGAACTATAGTGGTGATGAATAACATCATTAATAAATATGTCAAGATGTTGAGTTAATTATAAAATGATAAATCTTCTATGGATGTTGTTATAAATAAAACTAATTTTTGTTGAATCCAACCATTGTAGGATTTACAATAAATATATTTGTGCAGTGAGAAGAACAATAATAATAGTTACCAAGAATTGTGAAACTTTTTTATTACTTTAGTTCATGAAACAACTAATCTCCTAGAGATATTTTGACCATTGTAATATTTATTTTTGAGTGTTTTGATAAAATCATACATTTATAAGGTTTAATTATAAAATATATTATTATTTTTTATTGTAATTTTTGTTTTTACAACTTCATGGAAAGGTATTATAAATGTAATAAAGATATTAACTTTTTGTTTGTAGAAGTAGGTAACTACTTCCAATCAAGATGATTGAGGTATTATGTTGAGAAATGAAATGTTGGGAATCTTATTTATAGAATTGGTCCCTATTAATGGGTTATGTTTAGGTTTTTCAATTTCTTGGAAGACATTACTTTTGATAGGATTAAAGTGGTGGATAACTTTTGATTAGTTATATTTGAGGATACCTTGAATCATGTTTATGATTCCCATTATTCTTTAAGTTAAAAACGTTATTTATAAGTATATTATTCTTTAATGGGTTTATGATTTTAAAATTAGTACTCTATATTTTATTAGTATTTTCATTGCGTCAACATTATTATATAGTTTTCATTATTTATGTTTCATGTTTTATTTTTTTCAAATGTACTTATAACTCTATAAAATTTAATTTCTCTATGATTATTAATGTTTACTGTGATATATTTTATGGGTTTATAATGTTTTGGATTACCAAAAAGTTTTGTTTTTTATAGTTTAAAAACTTTAGGTATGGAAAAAATGTAAATATTTTTATGATCTAAAATTTACCCCCCCACCCCAAATATATTTTTACATACCTATTTATCTTGTACAACATTTGGTATCAAAGCATGTCTCTGCATATGAGTTTGACATAATATTATTTATTTTTTGTTTCAGTTAGTTTATTGGATTTACATGTATCAGTTTCATTACACCCAGAAATGTTATAGAGAAAAAAAATATTTGTTTTTATTATGGTAGGAATACATGATAGTTATATCAAAAAAATTAATCATAATAAACAACCTATTTTTCATGTAAGTGATTATAATTACTCAAAATATCAGATGGAGATTTTTGTTATCCACACTATAATAGAAAATGTTCTTATATTGACTGAAATATATAATATTCTAGAGAAGGTGGTTCTAACCTTTTATAGAGAAGGTAATAATGAGTTTTAGTCAAATTATTTGAAATACTCTTTTGTGTTAAATTAAAATTAATATCTACAATCAAGTATATTTCTACATAACATCTTGTGGTATTTTAAAGAAATTAGAGGTTACACATTTTGGAACTTGAAAATTTTTTGTGACTAAGAGAGTCATGCTTATAAGTGATTAGAAAAATTTTAATTTTTTTCTTGGTGAAAGTGTTTATAAAATGTTTCGAATGTAACAGACAATTTTTAATAGTTTATAGTCACAAAGTGAGAAATATTTATCAGCTAAGAAATTGATTTAAAAATTCATAAATTTTTTATTTCAGGAATGAGAATATAAGATAATTTTGATTGATGATACTAGACACCATACAAAACTAAGTCTTTATGATATAATTGAAACCATAATTTTGTATGAAAGTTGATTAAAAAGATATGTTGATAAATTAAATAATAAAAATAGAATTTATTTTTCATCTACCAAAGTTTTAAACTGTGAATCTTTTAATGATAAACCAAGAAAATCCAAAAATTTATTACTATGTTGAGTTAAGTGGAGGAAAAATTGCTCAATTTTTTAGAAGTATAAACCAACACATGGGAATGAATAATTTATAAAAGAATAAAAATAAAGGAATAAATAATCATTATGATAAAAAATTGACTAAGCCAATCTATAATAAATGTAGAAAGCCTCCTCATATTTGACCAAATTATCCAGAATTAAAGAAGAAAGAAAGGAATTCTTCAAAGAAATAATCAAATGGAAAATATAATAAGATATTGAAATCATTAGATACTTTTATTTATATTTAATGTGATACCATTTTAAAAATTATTTAAAGATATTGATGAAAGTAGAAAAAGTACCAGTTTTTTGGGTAATGCCCCAATGTTTAAAACAAAATTCATGGGAAAGATGATTGGTAAATCACTAAAAAATATCCTTGAATTAAAATCCTTCTATAATGAACATTATAATGAATGTGAAAGTGAAGAACAGTTTTATGATCTTATAGTTGAAAAAATGTATTTTCATATAACTATTCTCCAAAAGATAGAAAATATATTAAAGTAATAATGTGAAAATTTTAAGGATAATTATTCTAATCTTACAGAATCAATTCAATGAAAGAAAGAATTTTGATGATTTTAGAGAATATTTACAAAGTAAAAAAATTATGAATGAAAAGATAAGTTTTTAGTTATAAGATTTAAATTTTAAAATTTTAAATGTTAGTGATGGTAGTAAATGTAAAAGTGTTGTGAAATAATTAGATAAGCTTTATAAGACTGATGATTAGAATTTGAGAAATTATAAGAATAAAACTATATCAGCTATAGGTAAAGATGAAACTATCAAGTTGAAGTTAGAAATTTAAATTTTGAGAGATTTAATGAAATTATTTAATACTGTAATGAAATAATTTGAAAATATTTATTCTCAAATAAGGCCTAAATATATATATATAGACTTAGTTATAAATCTATAAAAAATTATACTTATCATTAAAACTATTTTGTGCCTAGTCGATCACACTTTTTTACTATGTGTCAAAGTGAGGGACACTATAGGAAGATTTTTTCATTATACATAGTTTATTCTTTTTTAAGAACATAAGATCTTATTTCAATATATATAACTACTTATGAGCATCGATGATCTAATAAAGTCAGCGTTCTAAAGGTATTTTTGGAAATATTTCTAGACCTAATAAGTTTTATCTCTCAAAGAATTAATTCTGAAGAAATCTGTTCATTGTGTACAAATAGCTAAAAATCAATATCTGATGTTTGTTATTTTTTATTTTTACCATAACTTACTTTATCTTTGATATTTATTTTCATTTTAGTATATTTCAATACTTTTATGTTTTTCTTGATATATTTATTTAATTCCTTTTATTTGGGAGGAGTTATAATTTTTATGATTTAGGATAACCTCTTAAGAAGAATCCTTTTGATTAATAGAGAATTAAAATTTTTATATTAACCTATTTAGAACAATATTTGGAAGAAGATGATCATCTTTTTTTATCGGAAGGTAACATTCAATAGATTTTTTCTTTTTGTTTATGTACATATATATTTTTAGAAGAACTGTTGTTTCAATTATTTTAAAAGAATTTATTTAATCATGTGTTTTGGTGAGATATTTTTGGGCCATGTAATCTTAGATGGTCAATGGATATTTTTAGTCAGTTTTTTATACCTATATAAAGAGTTGGACCTCGAGTTTTTTCAAAAAATTCAAATCATATTTTTTTATTAACTTTTTCAATTTTTGAAGTAATGTTTAATTTCTATTTGGTAAATGGATTCATCGTGACAAATTTTACTAAGGGTAATATTCCAAGAAAGATTAGTTGATTGAGACTTATATCCAAAACATGAATTTCTATTAAAGGATGAGATTAAATTTCTAGGAAGGGATGAAATCATTGTATCCAAGGAATACTATGAGATTAAATTTTCATTTATCATCTATGAGTTCTATAGAATGATAATATTTATAGTATCTAGAGATTAAAAACATGTATTGTTTACTCTATTTTAGAAGATGATATATTTAACCATCAAGAATTTTACTGAATTACTAGGATTACTAATGGAAGGTGAGTTACAATTTATTCCACAAAAACAACTAGAGGTTGTTTGATCCTTTATAAATTTTAGGGATAAATAAATTTAGTTTATTGTTAAAGATAAAGTACATAAGATGAATCATATGACACAAAAAGTAAGGATTTATTTTAGTTTGTACAATCTTTCCCACTACCAAGGAAAGGATACAAGGACATTGCGAATATAAAATATTTATAACTACTGTAATTTGTATTCAATATGTGAAAATTGAACCCCGCAAAGTTTTTTTGGAGAGACATTAAAGATATCTAAACAAGAATAATGAAGCTGATGATTGTGTTGTTTTACCAGGTTCTAAAAGAGTTTTATTAAAGCTAATGAAAGATAAATGATTTGAGAATGTAAATCATTCAAAAATAGTAAAGGAAAATATAATTAATACTGAAACTATATCTCGAATGAGGTTATTGTATGACTTCAAAAAATGAATTTTGATGAGAAAGCATGAAAAGTTATAGCTTTAGATGCCCAAAATATATACAAGGTAAAAATAATAAAAATGGAAAGAATGCATTTATTTATAATCAAAAAAATTTCAAGGATATTTTTTTGATCATTTGACTCTAGGGAAGAAGAAATACATAAAATGTGAAGTTCAATAGAAACAGCCTCTATAGAAGAGATTTGCTACTAGTATTGAATATTTCAGAAAAATGGTTGATACCAATAGAATTAAATTGTAATAAAAATATAATGATATACTAAATAAGAAAGAAGAAATTTCTATTGTAAATCCTTATTTAAGATTAAATAAAGAAAAATAAATGAGTTTAATGGAAGGAACTCATTGAAAGCTAACATGAGAGAAAAAAATAAGCATTGTCAAGAGTTAAGAGCTTATTAAGTATTATGGATTATCATACCCTCTATTACTATTTAATAATATGTTTTTTAAGATAATTTTATCCATATGAAGATAAAATTTGAAAGAAAAGGGAAGGAGATAACAATGGATATTTAGAAGATATCACCATCACTCTCCCATATGTATCAAAAAGTTTGAGAACTGGATTAGAAGGTTATGGAGGATATTCCACCGGAGGTTATTCCACTTGTAGTTTCTTCTCTAGAAGTACCCTTACTGATGTTTCCCTAGTAATATAATATTTTAAAATAAATAATGATATAGAAGAAGTTTTATAATAAGATGAGGATGGGGGAGAGAAGTCGGTTTCTGAAATATGATCTAAATATCCTTCTATAGAGATCAATTCAAAAAAAGATCAAAGTAATTCAATTTTTAGACTATATAGTAGAACTATTAATAAATAAAGAATATCATAATATACTAATAGTCAAAATGAAATTGGTATTGATAAATAAAATTCTGTTAATGTGATTGATATTTTATTAGAAATAGTTGAAAAACTGGTTTCCCAACCTATAAATGTAGATGTTCAGAAATTTAAATGAAAAAACTCATCAAAATCGTATTTAAGATCTAGATTACAAAATATGGGTAATAATACTAAATCCATATATAATTTTCATATGAAAATGAATACCATTGTTGATATGTTTCAAAAACATAATTCATAATTTAACTTGATACAAGATCAGATTATCAACACTCTTGTATCTAATTGAAAAAATATATGGTTTATATTGTTGTTAAATTCAAAGGATATTTGATAAATATTCATAAATTATGTTATTTTTATATCTAAATTATGAAAAAAGACAACATATTTGAAATATTAAGACAAAGAAATCAACTGTATTGATAAAGAATGTGCTAAGATGCATGAAACTAATGATGATTTATGCAAGATATTGGATGTAATTGAATATTATATAAATGATATTGATAAACAATTTAAAGGTTGTTCTAAATATATTAATGAAATTATGAAAAAAAAATTACTTTATCATAGAAGAGTAATAAATTAGAAGTCCAAGATGAAATCTCTATCGAATGGAATTAGAAGATAGATGCTCTTAGATAAAATTTATGTATCTAAGAAGATTAAGATAATCACTCATGAATAAAAGTAATATTAACAGTAAATATATATTAAGAACTTATATTACATGATAAAAAAATCTTAAAAATGATTATTTTTTTTTAAATTGTCATTTTATATAAAACATAAACTTTTATTATCTTGGTAATGTAATATTATTCTATAATAGTTAAATTTATATAACCTTCATGTGTGTCTTACAATTACTTTTGGTTGAATTTTTTCCTATTTATCTCATATTTTTCTATTTTTACAACACATGAGTTCTTATTCTTACACAAGATCCATAATGGGATAAAGGTATTTTTTTATTTTAGGTCCTTGAATTGAAAATAAAACAGGGAGAAGTTTATTAAAGACTAAATAGAAGTGCTATTTAAACTTAATGTAATATGATATCTAGAGGGAGATTTTATTTTAATGTCTGCTTACTTTTTTCCATTCCCAATTTATTTTTGAAAATAACCAAGATAAATAAATTTTAAAATTGATAATTTGAAAAAACATTAAATAAAAGGATAAAAATTTAAATTAACATTTTAATAAGAGAGTGATATTTTATATAAGAGATAACTTTAAAAAATTTATTTAATATAATTTGTATTGTAATTTATGTTACTTCTCTTAGGAGATATTTTCTTTACATAATGAAATTTTATTTTTGAAATGAAATTATTATTATTTTAAATCATTCATGTTTATGTTTTCCAAGAAGGTATATATTTTTGAGTTATAGACTCATTTTATCCTTAGTTTTGAAAATAACATAACCCAAATGGTATAATTTTTTTATCTGGAAGTTTTTGTTAATTTTTTTTTATTTTGGAGAATCAAATTTCTACTAAATGTATTTATAAATATATACATTATAAAAGTACATAGAACTGATTTAAGATAATTGTAGTGACATTGGATAAATTCATTATTAAATATGAGGAGATGTTGAGTTCATTAGTAGATGATGAAGCAGTTAATGATACTATTACAACTATACATGATGTTTACTAAATATCACCATTGGATATTTTCCAATAAATAGAGAGATACTTTGAGGAATAAAATAATAAAAGTTATCATTCATTCTGAAATTTTATAATTGCTTGAATTCATACCACTACTTGTTTTGTTGAGATATTTTGATCACTATAATCTTTTTTTTGAGTGTTTTTATATGTAATTATATTTTTAAGGTTCCATTATAAAATATCTTAGTATTTATTGTTTTAATTGTAGTGTTGTCAACCTTCATCGTAGGGTATCCTATGTGGAAGAAAAATTTGAGCTTCTGGTTTGTAAAAGCATGTAACTACTTCCAATCGAGTTAATCAAGGAATTATATTGAATAATATAGAGTAAAACATTTAATTTGTAGAATCGGTACTTACCCAAGGGTTAAGTTGAAGGATTCCATGGTTTTGGAAGATAAATCTTCTAAAAGAATTAAATTCGAGGATACCTTATGATAGGTTATATTCAATGATACCTTCAATAGTATTTATTATTCCCCTTATTCTTTGGGTTAAAAGAGTTTTTTGTAATATTTTATAAGGTGTGTGTGGTTTTTAAATTAGTACTCCACGTTTTTTTGTGTTTACACTTTTTCAAAATTATTAAGTATTTTATATTATCTTTATTTCATGTTTAATTTTTTTATAAGTACATAGAATTATGAAAAACATAATTTTTCCACACTTATTATTGTTTACACTCATATATTTTTGGGGTTTATAATTTTTTGAGTTATCACAAAATTTTTTCCCATTAATTTAAAAAAATGAGGTGTAGATGAATATTTTATGATTCTTTATAAACTAAGATTCACGCCCCTCTTCTAGGTTTACCAACATGTTTATTTAGTACAATAACTGGTATCACCATCTTAGAAATAACAGAAAAACTAAAAAATAATTGATTCCATACTATCACCCAAGACCATTAAACAAAATTGATGCAGTAGTCCCCATGACTTGTAAATCAAACAAGTTAACAAATCCATGTGATCTATAAATCACATGGATCAACTGTTGGTTCCAAGCACATTGGAAGAACCTATTTGATATAGAAAATTCACATTTTAGTCTTAATTTATGAATAATATGAGTTGTACATAATTTTTTACATCATAAATAATGGAATTAATAAATTAATTTACTTGATTAAACATCTAAACTAGAAGAGGGGGCCATCACAGGTAATTTATAATTAATTTATAATCATATTTAAAATTACAAGAACTTTTAATTTTTTCTTTATTGATGATATATTTTACTCGATCTCATCATATCATTGCAATATCCAATTGAATAACCCATCATGAAATGATCTAAACATGCATTATAATATCTAAAAATTGTTTTAGAGTCATTGGTGGAAAGCACGGTCTATCTTAATCACGTATATTTTTTTGGTTGATCATAATAGAATTATCTTCGAGGATAACGAATTCTTGGTGTTCTCTAAATGTCTTACGATAAGAGGTGGATAGAGAACAATATATATATATATATATATATAACTCCCTCTAGGTATTTAGAGAGATTTTTTATATCTATTGTGCACAATGAGTATGACTATGGATACTGATAGAATTAGACATTTATTATGGTAGGTTTAGGGTTAGCAATTTTCACATAGGACCCTTTACAAATCTATAATTCCTAGTTGACCTCATGAATAATAATAATAATAATAATAACAATAATAATATCATTTTTATTAACTTGATATGTGCACAACATAAGAATATATAAAGAAGTATCATTTAAATAATTTCCAATCAGACAATTAAGATTGTTCCTCTTATTCTCCTTGGCATTTACCGAACCATGAATAATGACTATTTATTTAAAAAATAAAAATCACTAAATTATTCATCGATAAATATAATAAATATTATATTTTCCAAATATTTCAAATGAATATTTATTATTATTATTTTAACTCTCTTATTCTTTTGAATAAATTTTGATTAAATCTTATCGATCAACCAAACCAAAATAATAATTAAATAATAAAGTGGGAATAATATTTGTTCTAAATTATTAAATCGAACATTTAATTTAACTAAGATTTTAGATACACTTAGTGTGTAACCATCTAGGACTCTTTCACAATAGAAATATGTGGAGACACTGAATATTCATGGTTATATTCTAATAACCTGACAAGGCTCCCATAAAAAAAGAAGTTAATTTTGCAATAAAATGAAACTTTTTATAATGGTTACTATGAAATATAGTCATTTTACTGTGATATCTCTAATCAAGTAGGTTGCATACCGGTGTCATCAAACTATGAGATTGATGTCTCTTTCTTTTAATTTTTATAAATAAACATGCCCAAAGACCACCATGGCCATATATTTATCTAAGAAGTTCCATTCCCATCAAAGGGCCTGAGATATCAAATTTTATTAATTTTTAGAAGAGATAAATCCTTTCTTTCATTATCTATTAACACAACATCACTCATGATGAACCAAATGTATCTTACTTTACTACAAGCACATGTCATCATATTTTTACTAATCACATCAAATTATCTGAATTATATGATTAATTAATGATAATATTATTGTCTAAATATCAATACACACATCTATAGTTTGGAACATCCAATGACACGTATAAATATGGGTTTCCTACTGTCGGATCTCATTATCCTAATCTATTGCTCTGGAAATTACTAAGTGTACACACCATGAAAGGGTTCCTCAAAATACTATTAGTATTCATCCCTTATATCCTATATCTTTTTTGTGCCATAAAAAGATATCATTTGATTATAGAACATGCATTTAAGAATAATGTTGTGCAACCTCAAGGTTTTCATCATAATGGGGAACTGCTTGGACCTTTCAGTGGGAAATATATTCTTCGTTATTATCACATAAAATGTCATAAAGAGGAACAATCATGATGCGATATGAAACTTCATTAATAATCATGAAAATGAATACATATAACCATCAAGTACTTAGAAGTTGGTTCTATGGAACCAACTCTAACACATTCCCACTTTCATTATAGCTAACTATTAACAACCTTTAGTCCACTAGATTTAAAATGATATTCATGCCTATACTAATATAAAACCTACATCAAGGGTTCCACCATTTTTTCCTCTATGGATACTCTACTCAATTAACCTTCACCTCATAGAGAAAAATAATTGAAGAGATAAAACATATAAATTATATACTTTTTCCTTTGATTTAACCTTGGATCTTTAGAAAGAGACACCACTATACTGTTATCACAGTAAAATGAGATAAGATCTTGATTGTTGGGCACCACTCTATGGTATTAGTCAATGTTTTGAATCCAAATTGATTCCTTGTTGGAATTGAAAGATACAACATACTTGGACTCCAATGTAAAATCAGCGATGACTGATTGCTTTGAACTCTTCCAACTCATAACTCCTCTATTAAGACTAAATACATATCCTGACTGTGAATTTAGATCTCTTTGATTTTTCTAAAATCCAGAAACTATATAACCCCTAATTAATATCTCTTTATCTTCTCCATACACTAGGATGATATCCTCAGTTCGCCTAAGATACTTAAGGATATCCTTAATAGTAGTACAATATTGTTCACCTAGATTGATGTGATATCTTTCTACCATGATAAAAGCATTATAAAAATCAATATACATACATAACAAGTCATACATGATAAGTCTTATCATATAAGTGTATGAATATTACTCATTATCTCCCTTTCCTACTATGTTTAAGGACACATATTTTAGGAAATATGTATACCATGTGATGACAAACCCCTCTTGGAATGTTCTACATTGAACCTCTTCAGTATCTGGTCAATGTATATGCCTAAATGGCCTGAAGGCCTTCATTTTTATTGATTTTTGATAACCCCCATTTCATGCGATGAGGGTGAACCCTTAAAAGTCATGTAGGCTTCGATATTACATGGCCCGTAGGCTAGGAGATTACATGACCTGAAGTTCTTAAGAGAATTCAACCAGACTATCTACAAGGAACTGCCCCTCCCTAGCATCTCCATCCTAATAGTATCTCTCCACCTTTGCATGATCGTCTATCTAGGCTTCTCGTGCAAGCACAGGCTATTACCGATGAAATAGCCATACCCTATCATTCTGACAATCCATTTTGGCTCTGCTCTAGTTAGTTCACCTGCTTTGAATCCTCCTATGGGGATCCTCCTTTTTTTAGTGTGTCTAGGGCCTGCATTCATACGGCCCGAAGGCCTTGGGGTGGCCCTAAGGCCTTAAAGTGGCCCGAAGGCCTTGAGAATCAACTGGCCCTAAGGCCTTGGGTGGCCCAAAATTCTTGCAGGACCCGAGGACCAAACCGGTGGCCCGAAGGCCCAGATGGATGAATAGTTTCTGCTACTACAGTACCGAACAGTGCCTGTTACAGTACTACTGTAGTGCCTGCTACAGTACTGCTATAGTACCCAGAAATATGCCTCCACCCGAATTTTATCTCAGGTCTTTGGTCAATGTATATAATTTGAATTAGTCCAAGTATCCTATTTTATCTACCATTTATGATCTTGATCCATAAAATGTAGGATACTTTACCTAAGTCTTTTATAGAGAATAACATTCTCAACCATGCCTTAACATCTTGTAAGGATGTTATCCCATTTCCAATTTATAATATGTCATCAATATATACTACTATGAAAATGACTATAATTCTAATAAACCCCTTATAAATACATGGATCACATTCAATATTAATGAAATCACATTCATTTATAACTTTATCAAAAAGAATTTCCCATGACCTATATGATTTTTTTTAATCTATAAACGTTCCTTTGCAACTTTTATACCATTTTCCACCATTTAGTGTCACAATGTCTTATGGTTGTGTCGTATACACATCTTTCTAAAGATTACCTTTAAAGAATTTATTTTTTACATCCATATGTCAAATATCATGGTCATGGAAATATACAATGGAAATCATAATTCTGATGGATTTAAGCATGAAAATAGAAGAAATTGTTTTTATAGTATATTCCCTAATGTTTTATATTCCCTTTAGCAACTAGTCATGATTTATAGGTACTAACCCAACCTTACGTGTCTAAATTTATCTTGAATACCCATTTTCACCAAATGTGTTTTACATCTACTTATGGATTAACCAAACCTCACAAATAGTTTTAAAACATGGGATTCATCTCAAAACTAGTGAGTTTTTTTTCTATTTATAATCTTTCAAGCTCTCTATTGCCTCCTTGTAGGATATACCGTCATTATTTTCAACACAAAAATGAGTCAAAGTCTTTTATGAATAGAAAACCATATCTTTCTTATTATCTAACCTCTTTA
Organism: Viscum album; assembly: GCA_963277665.1. NCBI lineage: Eukaryota > Viridiplantae > Streptophyta > Magnoliopsida > Santalales > Viscaceae > Viscum > Viscum album. Next base: position 1,462,857,787 of record OY728139.1, read on the forward strand.
TTTCTCCTTCATAGTACTTGTGTTTTAGGAATAAATTATTCCATGGGGCCCTATAGAATATGTTACTTTACCAACTCTTATTTATCTTGAGCATCAACTTCGTGGAATTCAATATTTCCCCCACTATAATTATTAAGTATGTGTTCCCTCTCAAGAAGTACAACATTCTTAGTATCTAACCATTTTATGTGATGGATCATATAGGTAATATCACCTTATTTTATTAGGGTAACCAATAAAGATACACTTTAAGATCCGGGGTGGAAGTTCGTTACTTAATATGGCCTTAAAAATACCTCACAACCCCATGCAATAATATATGATAAAAAAGGTTTATTTCCACTCCATAACACAAAGGGAATACTATTTTCCACTTTATTTGGTACTCATTTTAGTATGTATACTATTGTGTGTAATGAATATTCCTAAAAGAATAATGGAATTATTACATGACTCTTCAGTGGCCTTACCATTTCTAGAAAGATACAATTCCTCTTTTCACTAATATCATTACATTATGGTATTTAAGGAGGAATAATTTGATATAAAATCTCATACTCTCAAAAAAAATTGATAAACTCTTGGTTAATATATTCATCATATCTATCTGATTGAAGTTTCTTTATCTTCTTACCAAGATGATTCTCAACTTCATTCATAAACTCTTTGAACTTATTTAAGGATTCAAACTTATATCTCAAGAATTAGATGTATCTATACCAGCTCAAGTCATTGGTAAAATTTATAAAATATGATAATCCACCTCTAGCTTCTACTTGAAAGGGTTTTCACGCATTAGTGTGTACCCATTCTAGAAGCTCCATAGTACTTTCACCTTAATCACTAAATGGTTGTTTGGTTAATTTCCTTATAAATAAGCATGACATATTTTAAGTGTTTTAAACTCAAAAGAGTCTAAGTAACCATCTTGAAAGATTTTTGTTGAATTCTTCTCATTTATATGACCAAATCAGTTATTCCACATTAGGTGTGAAATTAGTCCGGTAAATTTTATTCATTATCAATTTTCAATTTTTTTATAATTTAATATATAATGATGGTTATTAAATTGTTCCAAACCATAACATATGTTGTATTTATAAAATTAACAACACATATTTCCATAGCTAAAAATAAATCCATCCATGTATAAAAAATACACATAAATGATATTATTGTTAACAATATTCACACAATATAATTTCTTTAAAAGAAAAATAATTTACGTTGGAAACTTGAGGTGGTAGTCTCCAATGGCTAGAGTAAACATCCTCGATACATTGGTGGCCTGTATATACACCTCACCTCTAAAAAAACTTCTGATATATAGTTGATTCATATATTTGGACACAAACATGAACACTACTTGTAATATCTAATAACAAACTCATAGATATAAAAATATTACACTTGATAAATAATTCACCTAAGGATTTCTCTTGCTTTTTTGGCTGGGTGAAATTCCAATTCAAGTGGATATTCTTGCCACATGAAAGACACACTACCTTTTTCTCCTTTTCATTCCATTGAATCTTATTCTTTTTAGAAGGATGGTGCTCTAGAGCCATAGACATTTAATTAGTCTCCATATCCTTTGAAGGAATAATGATATATTTGTGAAACTCATTTAGGATCTTAAACCCTAATATGCATGAAATTTCTATGTAGTAATCATCTTTACTACCTGAGGCCTAGTAGGTGAAGACTCTCTAAGTTTACATGTGAATAGTGTATTGGAGATCTCATATCTCTCTTGTCTTACCTTCTTTTGATAAAGATCACAAAGGTTAAAAATGATTATATATGCATCTATATCCTTAGATTTATTTATAATCTAATTGGATATATATGATAACATGAAACAATGTAAATCTATTGTGTCATCCACATGTTTTATCTAGAGATATACTTCTTCCTCGCTAGCCTATTTAGTAAGAGACTTAAGAAGTGGGGTTTCCATCACCTATAATTTTCATCTACGGAATAATATAATGCATAAGTTCCTATAGCATTCTAATAAATTTAATTTGATGATAATTTTATCCTTATCTAGTTAGTATCACATTAATTTGTTCAAAGTTGTGTGGTTTACCATTTCAACAAAATTTAATAGTATATTATTTGCACTTCTATAATTACATTTTCAACTTATTTTCGATATTTTGTTGTTTTTTTTGTTTTTTTGTTTTTTTATCTTTACAATGTTATTAAATGATTATTACTAAATAATAATAGTAAAATATTAATTATAAATATTTTTTAATTATTTTATAACCCATTTTCACTAAATATCTTATATATTAATTGTAAATTCCTATTTAGCCTTATCTAAAATGGATTTAAAAATATGTATTATATTTATAGCAATATAAATATATAAATATATAAATATATTATTTTTAATGAAATGTATTTTTTTGAAATATATCTTTTATCAGTGCTAGTAAAAAAGAACTAATAAAGTGGGGGCTTTATCAGTACTTCTAAAAAAAGTGATAAATGATCCCCCCTTTTATCAATGCTTTTTTAATTTCACTAATAAAGCCCCCCACCATAAACACTTTTTTACTATCACTGATAAAGAGACCCCATTATCAGCAGTTTTGTACTAGACCTACTAAAGGTGCGTCCTTTATCTGTGTTTTTTACAAGTTCTGATAAAGGGTCCCGTTTAACAGTGCTTTTTTAGAACTGTTAAAGACCCCCTTTAACAGTGCTAAAAACACTGTTAACTACCACCTTTAATATTTCTTTTTCTATCACTGATAAAGGGTGTATTTAACATCGATTTTAGCTAGAACTATTAAAAACCGAGTGCTAGATAAATCTAGTTTTGTATTAGTGTCGATGGATACAATATTCATGGCTTCAGGTTTCATAAAATTTATCATGAAGAAGAATTGAAAACTAAATATAGTGGTGTTTTTACCCTTGTAGATGTGGGATAATATGGGAAGATAAATGATATAATTGAATTAAACTATCATGTCTATTTTTTAGTTGTATTATTTAATTGAAATTTGGTCAACATTGATAGGGGTATAATGAAATATTTATTACATTTTACTTCTTTCAAATTCTCTCACTTTATAGATACCGATGAGTATATGTAGCATGATCCACTTATCTTGGATTCACAAGTGAAGATGGTTTATTATGTGGGTGATGAAATACATGATGTTTTGAGTTTTATTTACACTTAAAGTAGAGATACATATATGATGTGGCCGATGAAGATCAATGGGTTCTTTGTGACAATGAACCTCATCAACCACAAAACATTGAACAGTTTTTTCCTCATAATATAAAAATTGTATTACTTTAAAGAGATGGTGGAAATGAAGGACTTGGCATAATTTAGGTTGATAACAATGAAGATAATGAAGATGAAGATAATTTAATGTATAAATTGGTAATAAAAATATATTACAATTTCTCATTGATAAATTTTTCATACATATGTACATTGTTTTATTTTTTTTGTAAAAATATTTTAGTTTTAAATTTTTTATTAATTTAATATACCTTAACAATTTGAAATGTAGGAATTATATGAACAAAAAAATTAGGATCCTAGATGATCAGTATCTCGAAGCATGCCACTACTATCATCATATTATATGGATTTGATTGATTCCTTTATACCTGATACCACTAGTGATCGATCCATTTTCCTAGATGTCCTTGATATCCCACTGCCTAATCCACCTCCAGCAATGGATCAGTTGGTCACCCCTCTATCTAGGGGATATTAGTGAGTTAAAATTACTGGTATGTATGATTTATCTCAAAAAAATTATACTTTATTAATTGTTTAATGAATTTTTCAAATAGATAAATACAACCATATAAGAGATAAAAATATAAACACATTAAATGTATGGTACCTGAAAGAATTTAAAATTATCATTCTATTTGATGAGTTCGGGGTGCCTATCGGTGACACTATCAAAATCTATGGGAAGATTCTTCGGAAATTTACTTGTGATATGGTGAGATTTTGTAACATCCTAAGTTTTTTTAAGGGAAACATAATGTTTGATATCAGACATGATACCCCACATCAAGCTTAAACCAAAAACTAAATATTATTTATTAATATGGTAGTTATCACCTAGACATTAAAATTGAGTGAATTAATAGTGTAAACTAAATTATAAAAATATATTTTACACATATTTATATAATTATTCATTGGTAAAAAAACTTAACTTGAAGTGAAACTAAAAACCAATTGAAAATAGAGGATTTATTTTTATGAAAAACTATTTAAATGTGAATAATATGGTTTAAAAAGTAATAAAATCACTCTTATTGGATTATATTAAAGAAATATAAATTAAATATAATTTTTAAAATTCATCATATGTATTTTCTATACATGATATAATAAAAAATTTACTTTTATAGATAAAAGGAGTATTTTTCTAAAAATGCAGTCTTACAACCTTTTGATGGAGAATCCATTTTAAATCAATTTTTTGACAATTTTATAAGTTTTATTTGAAAAAATAAAATTATTATTTTCAATAGGGACATCAAAAATTACTTTTGTTGATATATTGGTATTTTTCTGATAAAATTCATATTTTAATAAATAGTGAAAAATACTGCATTTTAATTTAAAACTACCGTTTTATCAAATTTATTTATATAGTTATATTGTTATTTTAATTGGTTTTAAATTATAATTAAATATATATTTTATCATTTAATAAAAAAATTTCATTTCAATAAATTTCACAATGAAATTGAATATAAAAACTATGTTAACTTTTGAACATTTTACTTAAAACATTCATTTTCTTATCCCATCAATGAGATTAATTTTTAATTAATTTCTTCCAATTCTTTGTATTGAATTTGAAAAAATGATTTCTATATTTGAAATAAGAAGGTCCAAATTTTGTAAATAGGTCCCTTTTATTTTTGGACATTCTGAATATCAACTTCTATAATTATTTTATTACCACGGTTGAAGGTAAATAAAGTAATTAAAGGTTTAAATAATATTATAATAATTTAAAACTACCCTAACATTTGTAATAATCTTATTTGGTAATTTATTATCAACCAAGAAAATATTTGGCTGATATTTTGGCATTTGGAAGCCACTTATATTTTATTATGACACTTATAAACATTTGATTTAAAATAAATACCAAGATTTCATAATCATGTCTCTCATAACTATAATAATTTTAACATGGGGTTATATAAGTGATATATTATACTATAAGTATTATTTATAAAGGTAAAATTATTTCATATAGTATGGTAATTTATTTATATTTTTTATGGAATAAATAATTAAATTAAATTGTGAAACAAAGATGAAGTAGTAATTTCTTAATAAATGAAAGAATCAAATAAATGATACTAATAATATTAAAATAAATATAATTTGAAATATTTTATTCCATACACAAATTTTTTGGATTAATATTACATTTTTGGATTAATTTAATGTATTTTCTTCGAATGAATCATGTTGTTATGATATTTAAAAAAATGTCATGTAATGAATAGTGTCAAAATAGACATAATTCATATTTTAAAATATAAAATATTTAATTAAATGATATAAAATTGATAAAATAATATAATATTCATCCAAATGGTTAGGATATGTCTAAAAATTTAATTAATGAATATTTTATTTGACTTTTGTTATGATTTGGTAATTATTTTAACCCTCTATGTGTAAATTACTTGATAAAATGCTAAGAGTTAAAAGGGTTTAAAACAAAATGATAAAGATTAATAAATAATAAAACATGTATAAATTTAATTTTATTTTTTTTATATGAACCAAAATCATATTATATTATAAATAAATTAGTTTGAGACCATTTGGAATCGAAATTGAATTTATATTAATTTTACACTTTTAATTCCAAGTGTGCCCCTCCACTCTACTATAAAAATGTACCCACTATTATCTAATAATCACACTTAAAATACCTTTTATTTAATTCAATATATACCTAAAACCATTCCTCGGATTTATCCCCGCATTCATGAGGCCTTACTATTGGTGGAAAACCTCCTTAGTGTTTTTAAGGTGTTCTTCAAAGGTGATCAACTGAAGAAGATGTACCATTTTCTTTAAGTATTACTATTTTATTTCTTCATCCAATTACTTCAAATTTTATTATTCCAAGATGAAATAATAACTCCAGTATACTGAATATACTGAGATGTTATTATGTTAATATCATCACCTTAATCCATCTCCACTTCCATTAAATATGAAAGGAATTAATCGTTTGTGCGTACGTGTGAACTATCACCTCCAAAAACCAATCTAATTTGTTTTCCATAAAAATATCTCATGACTTCTTATTATAATTAAATTAATTTCGATATTTAATATTCATAACATATTAATCATTATAATATAATAATATATCAATTACATTCTTACTTCCATATAACGTCGTTCGTACGTACGTGTGAATTATCACCTCCACGAAGCGATGTGACTCATTTTTATTAATTGTATCACTTGTATGATATATATAAGTATATATAAATGATTAATATGATATTAATTATGTTATGATAATTCTATAGATATAAAATAATACTTAACTTCTTTCTATAAATATTAATGAAAAATAGAAAATGTTACTCATGCGTATGTACGGCTTACCCTCTCCATGATTATAACATTTTTCATTTTTCATAACCACACTTCATGGTTTGATTTAAAGGTATAATTTATTTATGGAAATTATAATAATTTCATTAATATTATTCTGGATATGAAGGACTTATGATCACATGGACTATTGACATCATACCAAGTTCATTTTTTGACCCAAGTACTGAATATCGACAAAGCGTCTAATATGAACTTAAATAATTATGTATTTTTTATAAAATGGTAATAAGGGATATAAAAAGAATAATAAAATTAAAGAAGGTTCTCAATAAAGTAGAAATTAACCTTACTATATTATTCAGGAAGATAAATATTGTACGAGATGATTCAGACTCACTGTAAGGGACTTCGTCTCAATATCCTTTAATTGAGGTGTATTTTGATAATATACACCATCTTCTTTTATACAGTGTATAATCAACCCATTTGACTTTTAATTTCATTAAAAGTTTTTTAAAATGAATCTTTTTTATATTAATCATTTTACTAAATGAAAAAAGTAATGTTTTTTTAATGTATTTGGTGACAATGACCATTCTACCGCTATGAACATTATTTGGTATTTATATTCCTCTATAATCCATAATGCTTTTAAAAGAAAAATAAATACCATTTTCCCTTTCCAAGTATTTTGGTATTTATGGATTAATTTTATCAATATTTTGAAATGATATCTTGTGATTGAAAATGTGGAAATGTTATTTTTCTTTTAAACTTGTTTTATGTATCATGATTAAGTTATGGTTCTTGGGCATTGCTTCTGTATCTAGGTGGTTATGTGATAAACCGAGGGTGCTGATCCCATGATAGCTCTCCAATGCATTGGTTTACTAGAATATGTTAGACGATAATGTTTCTCCTAAGAGATTTTGGGAATATACTGTGATGGGTAGTCCAAACATAACCATAAAGGTTACTCTCTATATAGGTGTGAAAGCTAAAATGTAAGTATGATATGGATGCCACACTTTACCTTTATGATTTATGACTACTAAGAATTTTATAGGAATCATGTGATTTCATGAGGTATGTTACAATATTATGTTTTATGGGTGAAAATTATGATTTTGTGAAAAAAATTTCATGGGTTTAAAATATTCATGGACTAGTGGTTTTATTCTTTATTTTATATCCCTTACTAAGATTTTTGTGCTCATGCTAAGTTTTTGAAAAGTTTTCGATGGGATTTAAAGGAGAATAGAGTTAAGGATGGGATCAAGGAAAAGTTATTATGTTTAAAAATGAAATTAAACCATGTGTTTAATTAAAAGTTTTTGTTTTATGAAAAAATGTATAGCGAGTAAAAGTGTCAACTTTGTAATATTTAAGATGTTATAAAATAGTTATGGACTAATTCTCTAAAACTCTAAACCTAAAAATATTCTTAATTTAAATTATTAATTTAATTCAAAATTATGTAACTTTTATTGTTATGTATTTATATTTGGTATCAAATTTTGGTTTATATAACTTTAGAGGTTAGGGTATAATTTAGTCATAAGTGAAAAGTTGTATATAATCGCAATGGTTATCATATTAGAAATAGTCATAGTTATTTTAGATAAACTTAATGTGTTTGAGATAACATGTATAAGTATATCTTATTTTTTACCCTCCTCATAAGATAGTATATGATGATTTTATTGATATACTCACACTAAACTTTTTGGTTTTAGTAAATGGATAGATCCAGCAGGCACCAAAGTAATAATGGATGTGATGGAAAATGTGGTGGTTCTATGAATAAAAACCATATAAATAGAGATATGCAATGATAAATCTTATGGTTATTATAAAATAACTATCAAGAGTAATTATTCACCACTTGAACCTTGGTGATTTTTCAGATGCATCATATATGAGTGAAATGAATACATAGGAAGGTTCAGGTAATAATTGTAAAGGTAATTATATTCAATGACATATGTGTTAATAATGTGGAAATAAACAACTAGGAAAGTGTTTTAAAGGTACGGGAAGATTTTATAGATGTGGTAATTATGTTCATAAAGTAATAACCTACAAACAAAAAATGAAGCATTTAGTTGACTATAGGAAATGGAAAGAAGTTCTTTATGAGTTACCAATTGAATGTTTTAAATGGGGGTAGTATTGTCATTATATAAATAAATGTCCTACGAAGAAGGTTCAGGAATGGGATCAGTAGGACCATATAAAGATATATTTAGAAATACCTAATTCCATTCTAATTGATGATGAAGAAATTAAAAATGACCTATGAAAGGTACGGATTATTTCATAGCTCATGTTTTGACATTATTCAATCTTAGGACATGATCCATGATTTTTTTGTTGGAATAAAGTATTAAATAATAAGATGGAAATGCATGGTTAAGGGATCATAAAGAATGTTGTATAATTAATATGTCTATATTTTAGAAATTCAATATTCATGGTATATTTTAGGATGCTGAAATTTTTAAAAGTGTTAATTCTCTATTGAAAGTGGGGTTACTTTGGAAGACTTTTTTAGTATGTTTAAGCCTTATGTTTTCTATGTGAAATTTTGTTTTAGGAAGAATTATCTTTTATTTTGTGGATATAATGATAAAGAACCTTTAAGGTTTATATGATCCTTGATTTTGAGGAAATTAAGGGATATTAAGTTTTTCAGATGAAAAATTAAAGGTATAGAATAACCTTTTAGGATAAGACATGTTATAGTTATTTTTTCAGATTTTATCTCATTTTGGTAATGTTATAAGAATTGTATATTTTTTTGAAAAAAGGACTATGTCATGACCTGACTCATGTCAGGGATCGAGTCATAACTACCCCTAGCCTACCTCTATAGGCTAGAGGCTGGAAACAAGTGCTGAAGGCATAAAAAACTTGTGGAGGCCTTTTCCTAAGAACCTGTACACACACACGTAGCCAACTTAATGAAAAAGTGAATAGGGAAAAGAAAAAAAATACAAAACTGCTACAAATAAAACCACAAATATACATTGACCTCTAAATAGTATAATTACGGAAAATTAAACTTAAAGGGAGAGGGGGAAAACACACACCAAACTAGAAAATTTTCAAAACCCAACAACAGATGGAAAATTAACATAGCTGAGAGAGCCCCTCTCCAAGATCCCAAGCTACGACCACCACATGTGGTCCAAGAAGCCTATATCCATATGCTCTCTGAAGTCACGATCAACCTATATGTCGTCTGCAAGGGAACACCGAGTGCGGGCAAAGCAAAAGAAGGGGTGAATATAAAAATACTCAATAGGATGCCCTAAAAGCTCAAGGGAGTATAAATTGATGTACTAAATAGGGGATAAGTAGATAGAACAAGGTACAGTAAAATGACTACAACTCAACCCAACAATAGAGTGAAGTAATCTCATCGAAAAACAAGGAGATAGAAATGGTGAGAAGATGAACTTCTCATCGAGTATTTGTTACCTTTAGTAGGAGAGTATACTCATCCAACCATGAGAATCTAGCCACAAAATCATATGGCATACCCTGAATGTATTCACCTCTCCTGGAATTATAGTAACCAAAACCCAAGGAGTGGGTACTGAAAATAGGAAACATATATTCTCAACCAAAGAAACCCAAATGAGAGAGTAAGGGTATCTCCATCTCACAACACATACCAGGAAAATATTTTACACCAGTTCTAGAAGTAACCACCATTGATATCCATCATCTCACGTGTCTTCCCTAAACTGCAAGTCAAATTGGCCCAATCAACGCACCTTGATATTATCCTCTTTGGGCGGGTCAGTCTCGCCCGCACGATTTTAGGTCGCGTCACAAGGATGCATCTTGGTGGGAAAAGTGCCCCTAATTTTTGAGAGTCTAAAGTCACATCAAAGTACATCACGTGACTATGTTTCACAGTCAAGAACCCACTGGCCAGCCCTGTTAGGGGATATACTCAGAAAAGTAGTCAGCGAACCTCAATACCCAACCCTACTAGAGGGTAAGACTAGATGAATAAACAACGAACCTCACTTCCTAGCCTCGCTGGAGGGTAAGTCTTGAAGAATAGTTGGTGAACCTCACCACCCAACCATACTGGAGGGTAAACCTAGAAGAGTAATCAGTGAACCACACTGTCCAACCTCATTGGAGGGTAAGCCCAGAAGAGTAATTGGCGAACCTCATTGCCCAGCCCTACTATAAGAAAAGCCCATAAAACATCACTGCCATAATCAAGTGTCACCTTAGGTAGGTATCAAACTTGGCACATCGATAATCTCCTTGGATATGCATCGCACTCGGAATATCTTGTATCCTCTTTCAAAATCCACTACAGAAGGAACCATCCACTTCTATGTGGAAAACACTCAGGATAGGATACTTGTGGCCAAAATCTGAGTTCAGAAGGAGATACAATAGGTATAATATTTGCAAAGTGGTACACAGTATGTGTGGTTCCCACAGGACGTTTGACCCCACTTTATCATCTGGTCATGTACCTAGTTGTACTCAGGTACTAAACTAAAAACTAGTACCCATAAGGTGTTCCAGTGTACTCCCAAAGTACACTACACCTCTATCCAAAAGGCTTACAATATCATGTTTCTCGTCACTGATCCAAAGGGAAAAAACATAATTCTATCGACATGCCTCATGAAAATGGCCTCGGATAACCAAATAGATCACACTTTTGCGATCCTTGTAGAAAAACGTACAGGAACGACTATTCATTCACCCGTAATGGACTCCTAGTGAAGAATATTTATTCCACCGCACTGTGCACAACTAGTGGCCTATGGGGCTCATGCCTTGATCCTGAAACACATCAAATGGATTACACCATTTCAATCCCCTTGTAAAAACACACGGGATCGGCAATTAATTTGTCCAAAATAGACACCCGGTGAAAAAATGACATTTCACCACAATCACTCAAAACGAGGCTTGTGGGTTCCGCACCACCATTTTGGTTTAAGCACCCAAAATTAGTCTTGAAAATTATTCCTCAACTCCAGGGTTCCAACACCTCTGACGTTGCATCAGTAGGACATTGTATGCAGATATACAGTCTGATGTAAGTTTCCCAAATAATAATAATTATATTATTATTATTAAAATCGGGAATTTCATGACTCCGAGCATTGATCCCAAAATAAAATGTTCCTGAAATTTCCTAAAAAGGTATTTCTCTTTAAAAGGAACATTTATCTATAGACGATGTGTCAAACAGACACCTGGTTTGGAAGAAACGGGCATTTGAAGCCTGCTCAGCCCATATGGGGCCAAACTGCTTGGTCCAGCCTGGTCCACCCAGGACCGTCGTCGTACCTTCACCAGTGGATCTTTCTCGGGCCACCAGGACCCCCCCCCCCACACCCAGTTGCCCAAAATTTGATCTGAGACTAGATCTGGACTACCTGGGATGAGACTTTCACTGCACCAGCCTTCCCAAAACGATCTGTCACTGTTTCTATATGGTGAAAAGTAACTACCGCTTCCACTCTCCATTGCGCTTCCTATAGAACCTAAAACAAAAAGTTGATGCAGATTTGGGATCCTTGGATCATGAACTTTACATATCTATGCTTCACTTGATGATCATAAATCATTTCAGTGTGATCAAAAGTTGACCGATGAAGAATGCAAAGAATGGATGATCTAGAAATGAAATGATCGATGGTTGTGGTTAGTTTGGCCAACGATGAAGGTTTTCAAATAATATAAGATGATCGGAATTGATTTTTGACAATGAAATTTAAAAAGGAGAGATGCAAGATCCAAACTAGAAATTCTATCTCAAATTTGCATATGTCATTGTGTCTGATACGCTCTAATATACTAGTGCCAACATTTTTTTCCTGATCTGATAAAGTTTGGACATCAAATCGTCATCAGCCAGAGCTCCACTGTCCGAGAGATAAATGAGCTAATTGTGTCTCATCTCACTAACCACCTATTTATAGGAAACTTTCAGCAGTCGCGAAATCTGAATCTCTTGTTCCCTCTCAACTGAGGTCATCCCTGGGGAAAACACCACACTACGAACTCAATGGTAGTCTGGTATTTCCGATCCGAGTCCCTATTCAAAATTTATTCGAAGTATCATTTCAAATAAAACAATTTTATTTATTTATTTTATTTATGGTTTTTCCCTCTGAGACTTTTTCTACATAAAGTATTCACTAACAAAATTTAAGTCCCACCTAACGTAAAAAAAATGCTCCAAATTCAACTACGGCCTCAGATTTCCAATATGAGTAACCATTTGATAGTTATTTTGTCTTGAGCTATTAAATAAATTAATTGATAAATTAATTAATCCATTTAACATACCACTAATGAGAGAGGGGTCCGAACGTCCCGCACTAACATATTTTATGTTGTGCATAGGGTAAACACTACATTCCCAACCCAACGCTGGTCTCAGATTTTTTATCTGACCATCCATTTAAAAGATATCCAATTTTTTTCATTTGAAAAGTAAAAAAACACTAAATATTTTTGTATAATTATTTTCGGCCACACCGGGCCTCATAATCGCCCACCATCTTAGCACCTAGGTCTAGAAATATATTTAGTAATATTTCAAAGTATTACAAGGTGAAAACTAGGTCTCTACATACAACACGTAGACTCTGTAACAACTCATCATGATGGACAGTGCTGGGGGAATCGAATCCACAACCAAAGTGTGACAAGGCATTATCACCTACCACTAGCCTACATGAAGTCACTTGTTTTTATGACTTATTCTTTTTAGTTAAATGATTTTATAGATTAAGATTAATTTTATTTTTGAGACATATATTTTATCGAATATATAACCATGTGATTGGAAAATTATTCGATGATTAAGTGAATAATATTATTTCATAATACATTCACTATATTTGGAACCCTATATTATAAAGTTAAATAGAATACTATGGAATTTTATTTTAGGAATAAATTTTAAACTATTTTTGGAAAATTATTTGATTTAATTATGGATTTAGGGAGATTTGGGTTATTTATGAAAATAATTGACCTATATTAGAGAATATGTGATTTTGGAAATTATAATTTTGGTATAAGACATTAATACTGGTTGATTTTATTTGGAGATAAATGCTAAATTTTATATTGGAACATTGTGTGATCAAATCCTTCTGAATTTTAGGTTTCAATCATAGTTCATATTATATTGAGGAATTTTTAGGACAATTATTTGTTGAATTTCCTTTGTTGAACTTTGAATATTACTGTTGAATTTTGGATATTAAAAGTAGTTTTAATCATATAATGGTTTATTATTTTTGGGAATTAACTTCTCAAGTACAAAACATTTTTGTTTTTGTTAATGTCTAAATATAGGAGAAATATATATTTAATCTTTTTTGGATTAGGTGATTCTATAGAAGTTGATTCTAGTGCTTCAATAATTATTCTTAAATACTCATAATTTGCAGAAAAATATGAGTTTGTGATGGATTAAAATTAATAGATGAAACTCTACTTCTCAAGTAAGTATGTTTCCTTATATTCTTAGTCTAGGAAGTAAATGAATTCCTCAAATCTATTAAAAGTATCTTAAAACAAAAACGTTATCCCTTTACTTTTCTCAGTGGTCTTTTGACACATCACATATTTATGGTTTTGTGATATATAACTTTCAAAAGATTATATTCTATATCACTCTATATTGGTATTTTAGAGTTATTTTTATCATCCATGTCCATGTTTTCCTACATGTAATCTTAGTATTTGTTGTCTCAGGTGACCTTCATACAGTCCTTTCTTTCTTTTAAAGTGGAAGTTTTGTTAATCCTTTTTCAGATGTGGGATTTCAATAAAGGTATTTTGATTGGCCATACCTTAGTTACATACCCTGAATTCAAATTATAAGGAAACAATTTCCAAAATGGGGGAGAATGTAACGTCCTGAGCTTTTTTAAAGGGAAACACAATGTGTGATGGCATACATGATTTTCCACATCAAGCTTAAATAAACAACTAAATATTATTATTTAATATAATAGTTATCTCCTAGTCATTAGAATGGAGGGAATTAATAGTGTTAAATAAATTATGAATATATTTCTTATACATGTTTATATAATGATTAATTTGTTACCAAATTAACTTGAAATGAAACTAAAAACTAATTGAATATAAAGGATGAATTTTAATGAAAAACTATTTCAATGTGAATAATTGTGTTTATAAAATAATAAAATCCCTCTTATTGGATAATATTAATGAAATTTAAATTCAATATAATGTTAAAAAATCAACCTATTTATTTTCTACATATGATATCACAATATGTTCGATTTTATGGATAAAATGAGTATTTTTCTATAAAAACGTTTTACTCCCTTTTGATGGTGAACCCATTTTAAATCAAGTTATTAACACTTTAATAATTTATATTTGAAAAAATAAAATTCTTATTTGGAATTGGGACATCAAAATTTACTTTGGTTGAAATTTTGGTATTTTTCTGATAAAACTCATATTTTAATGAATAGTGAAAAATACTGCATTTTAATTCCAAACCGCCTTTTCGTCTAATTTATTAAAATATTTAGTTTATCCTTTTAATTGGTTTAAAGTATAATTCAATAAAAAAAATTCATTTAATAAAAAAAAATTCATTCAAATCAACTTCACAATGAAATTGAATATAAAAATAATGTGAACTTTGGAACGTTTTACTTAAAAAACTCATTTTCTTATTCCGTCTATGGGATTAATTTTTAATTAATTTCTGATAATTGGGTTTTTTTAATTTATAAAAATGTATTACATATTTGAAATTAGAATTTTCAAATTATTTAAATAGTTTCCTTTTATTTTTTGATATTATGAATAGTAACTTTATTAATTATTTTATTACTATGGTTGACGGTAAATCAATTAATTAAACATAAAAATAATATTATAATACTATAAAACTACCCTAACACTTGTCCTAATATTATTTTATGAGTTATTATCGACCAATAAAATCCTTGGTCAAAGCTTGTGACCTTTGGAAACCACTTGGGTGTGATTATGACTCTTATAAACCTTTGATTTAAAATAAAGACCAATATGTCATAATCATGTCTCTCATAACTATAACAATTTTAACATGGGGTTATATAAGTGATATCTTAGAATTTAAATTTTCATTAGAATTATAAAATGATTACCTATATCATGGTAATTTATTTATAATTTTTAGGGAATAAATAATTAAATTAAATGGGGACACAAAGATGATGTAGTAATTTCTTAATAAATGAAAGAATCAAAAAAATTATATTAATAATATTAAAATAAATACAATTTGAAATATTTTAGGCTATACAAGCACTTTTTGGGTTAATATGACATTTTAGGATTTATTTAATGTATTTTTTTCTAATTAATCAAGTTGTTATGATATTTTAAAAATGTCAAGTAATGAATAGTGTCAAAATTAACATAATTCATATCTTAAAATATAAAATATTTAACTAAATGATATAAAATTCATAAAAATATAATATTCATAAAAAAAATTTATATGTCTAAAAGGTTCATTAATGAATCTTTCATTGGAATTTTGGCATGATTTGGTAATTATTTAAACCCTCTAAGTGTAAATTACTTAATAAAATGGTAAGAGTTAAAAGAGGTTAAAACAAAACGATAAGGATTAAAAAAAATACTAAAACATGTATAATTTTAATTTTTTGATGTTAATTATACCCAAAATCATATTATATTAGAAATAAATTAGTTTGGGACCATTTGGAGTTTAAATTAAATTTATATTAATTTAATACTTTTAATTTCAAGAGTGTCCATCCCCTCTCCTAAAAAAAGGTACCCACTCTTCTCTAACACTCACACTTCAAAAACATTTTTTTCATTCAATATCTGACCAAAACCATTAATAGTATCCCTCATCACATTCCTTATGTCTTATTTTATTCAGAAAACCCTCCTTAGAGGTGTTAAGGTGTTCATCAAAGGTGATCAACCGAAGAAGATGTATTGTTTTCTTTAAGTATTTATATTTTATTTCTTCTTCCACTTCCTTCAAATTTTCATATTCAAATATAAAATAATAAATATAGTATCCTAAATATAATTATTTGTTTTTATGTTAATATAATTACCTAAATCAATATCCAATTCCATTAAATTTGAAAGGAATTAATCATTTGTGCATACATGTGAACTATCACCTCCACAAACCGATCTAATTCGTTTTCTGTAACCAGCTCTCATGACTGGTTTTAATAATGTAATTAGTGTTTATATGTGATATTAATTACATATTAATTATTATAAGATAATAATATATCAATTATATTCTTACTTCTATGCGCATAAAAATGATAATGTTGTTCATGTGTATATGTGAACTATCACCTCCACAAAGCGATGTGACTCATTTTTATTTATTATATCTATTGTATGATATATAAATAAGTATCTTTAAATGATTAATATGATATTATTTATGTTATTATAATTATTTAGATATCAAATAATACTTGAATTCTTTTCATAATGATTATTGAACAATAGAAAATGTTACCCATGCGTGTGTACAGATTACTGTCTCCATGATTATAACGTTGTTCATTTTTCATAGTCACAATTTATGGTTTGATTTAAATGTATAATTTATGTATAAAAAATATAATAATTTCATTAATATTATTCTGGAGATGAAGGAATTATGACCACATGGATTATTGTCATCATACCAAGTTCATTTTCGACTCAAGTACCAAATATCGACAAAACGTCTGATATGAACTTAAATAATTACATAATTTTTATAACATGGTAATAAGTGATATAAAAAGAAAAATAAACATGAAAAGGGTTCTAAATAATGTATAAATTAACCTAAGTTTGTTATTCAGGGATATAAATATTATACGTGAAGATTTGGGCTCATGATAAGGAACTTCGTCTCAATCTCCTTTCATTGAGGCATATTTTGATAACATACACCACCTTCTTTTATACGGTGTATAATCAACCACTTATAATTTTAATTTCATTCAATATTTTTCAAAAGTATTCTTTTTTATATGAAGTGTTTTACTAAATTAAAAAATAAATGTTTTTTTAAAGTATGCGACGAAAATGACCTTTCCTCCACCATGACCATTATTTGGTATTTGGATTATTCTACAAGCCATAATGTTTTTAAAAAAAATACCATTTTACCATTTCAAGTATTTTTGTATTGAAAATGGTTTTTAGAATGGTTTAATTTTATCGATATCTTAAAATGATGTATTATGATTGCAAATGTGTAAATGTTGTTTTTCATTTAAGCTTGTTTTATGTGTTATGGTTATATTATGGTTATTGGGAATTGATGATGTATATGGATGGTTCCATGATAAACTGAGGGTGTGTGATCATGTGATAGCTCTTCAATGCATTGGGTAATGAGATTGAGTTAAATGATATTGTTTCTTCTAAAATATTTAGGGAATCTACTGTAATGAGTATTCCAAAAGTAACCATGAAGGTTACTCCTTATATAGCTATGAAAGCTAAAATGTAATTATGACATGGATTCCATAGGTTAACTTTATGATTTATGATTTCTAATAAGTTTTTCAGGAATCTTATGATTTCAGGAGGTATGTTACAGGATTATGTTTTATAGGTGAAAATTATGATTTTGTGATATTGTTTTCATGAGTTAAAAATATTCATGGACTAAATGTTTCATTAATTATTTTATATCCCTTATTGATATTTTTATGATCATCCCATGTTTTTGAAATGTTTTTCATAGGATTTAAAGGAGAATAGAGTCAAGTATGGGATCAAGTAAAAGTTATGATGTTTAAGCATGAAACCAAACCATGTTTTAAATTAAATGGTTTTGTATTATGAAAAAATGGATATTGAGTATAATTGTCTAGTTTGTAATATTTAAGAAGTTATATAATATTTATGGCCTAATTCATTAAAACTCTAAACCTAATAATATCCTTAATGTAAATTCTTAATTTTACTCAATATTATATAACATTTAAAGATGGGGCCTTATAGTTTTCCCATTATTATAAACATTGGAAGAATATTCCTAAATATTGTAAAAATGAGGTATTTGATACTCAAGTAAAGGTAATATTAATTTAATATTCATCTATAACTAATTTAAATAACATGAGAAAATTTTTATATTATAGTTATAAAGTGTTATGTTTTTTTTCTATATGTTTTTTTATTTTGATATCTATGACTTTGTTTCACACCCATAAACATTGAAATTTTGGGGAAAGAAATAGAGAGATTATAAATGGATATTATGGAATGAGTTTAATGACACTTATCTGAGCTCATGACAGATGTATTAGAAAGTTCTTTAAGGCATTTATCATGAGAAATGGAATCTTTTTATTGATATCAACAGTGATGCATCTCGTGAGGTAATTTCATAATATACTGTTTCTTATTAACATAAACATAATAAAATTAAAATTTTTATTAATGTTGCTATTTTTTGTAGGAATTATCTAAAATAATATTGTGAATCATGAGAAGAAATACATTCCTCACATCTTTGGGTCTTAGAGTTTTTCAATAAAAAGAAAAATTTTCATTTATATTTTATTCATTGTTATTTGTATCATTTTATTATAAATCAAGGGTTTTTCTGACTTGTTTATATTTTTTATAAAGGCTACTGAATTAGTTCACTCTATTTTCCGAACAAAGATGTGGTTTAAAGTGCATAGGAAACTTGATGGCAATTTTTTAGATGACCCTACCAAAGACTTTGGAGTAATTAATTTTCATTACCGTTTTATATTATTTCATTACTATAAAAAATAATGAAAAATATATTATGACAATAAACTCAGTTAAATGAGGCTCGCTACATGGATCAAATGATTCTAGTTTGTCATCGTTTGATACATCTAGCTGACCCCATTATCGTACCATGATTCACTGTTTCATATTCACCCTTACACCATTATATTAAACTAAATTTTTATTGTAAATTCTGAATATAATAGAAAAATTAACTTCATGTTTGATTAAATTATTTTGTCTTTATCACTATTAAAAAGGGAAATGTTAGTTGTTTTGATAATTTCATTGAAGTTGGAGATGATTTGGAGTACCCGTGGTGAAGTCTATGAAAAATGGGCCAAACTGCGCAGGATCCAACCACACCATTGGATTAATCCACACACTTCTACTAGACCATGCATCCAAATGGGATCAAGTGTTTTGGGATCATACAGATTTTAATAGGCTACATTTCATCTTAAGGAACCTAATTCCTATTCGGCTTCTAAGGGGCCTATCCAAAATGATCTGTCCAAGCCATCGAATCTTCACAAAGTCAAAAGTGGTGTTATGTAATATGTCGATATCTCCAGGTGTGATTGTCCAAATGATGCCAAACGTTTGGGGGTGATATTCAGGAAGTGGGGATACAAATGTTTTATTTTGTTAAGGTATATTCGACTATCTAGTAGCCTAAAATCATTATCCAAGTGGTTTATCAAAATCTGGGTGCCCAAAACCACTTCCCATTTTGGATATAAAAAGACACCTTGGGCACCCCATTTGGGAGTTTGAAACCAAAGTGAATCGCTGCCATTTTGGAGTCCTATAGGAGTATCCTCTTCATCCTAGAAGCTCTGGAGGCCTATATCTTCATAGGGGGGTCAATAATGAATAAGGAGTTCCACCCGACCTTCTTCCTCCTCCTGATGTCGAGCTAAACAGTGAGTGATCATTACGAGGGAGAAACACACTTGAAGAGGGAGTTCCAGCACCTTATATTCTACTAGTTTTGGGTAATTTGTGTGTGAATTATTTCACTTATGTTTAATCTTTTTATTATTCTTCTCTAAATTCATTTATTTGGTTTAATTAAATGATACATTTCTCATTTCAATACCGGTTGGGTTGAGATTGAAGTGGGAATCTTGGGTTGTTCCAATTGGAAAAACAAGACTCCTCTTTCTCTCCCACATACATGATATCTCATTATGATTTGGTATACCTCACTCTATTATTGAGGTCCAAACCTTGACAACATGATTTTTGTGATAAGGGGTGGTTCTTTATGCATCATTTTAAGAGGAAAGAGGGGAACCAAGATCTTGGTCTTCCCCCAACCAAAGGATTACAACAAAACCTAATAAAAAATTGAGAACAAGGAACTCTTAGAGTGTTGTAGTAACTTAGAAATGATCACTTATTTATCTCATATTTTTTAAAATCCACTTTTTCTTTAAAATTTACCACTCTTTACATTAAGTTACTTTCTTAAAAATGTTTACGAAATCACTCCCTTTTTAGTACATTTTATTAAAAACGTATACTCTAAACCTATTAACACTCCTTGAGAGATAACCTAGGGTCTTCCATATACTTAAAATAAACCTTATAATCATAATCAATTTTATGTTTCATGATAACATGATCAAATTTTGGAACCATTTCCGAGGATCACTTCAGTTTGTAGTGCATGTTTTTTATAAGTTTTTGGTAGATTTTTGTGAATATTAATTTGTTTTATCTTATACATCTACTGATCCTATTGTATTCTAATTTATTTCTTTTATAGGTTTCGTGGATGATGCTTTCAACTTAGAGAGACCCACCACCTTTTGAACTCGAACCAGAAAGGATCTTACATCAGTGACACTGATACGCACAAGAGAACCCTTTGAAAGAGGACACACAAAACATAGACACTCTTCTTGATCCTTCCTCTTCTTCTTTTTGAACCAATATCAAAACTGAAATAAAATTGCATAATATGGCTGAAAACAACTAAAAATTAAAAGAACTAACCTCACCTAATGTTGATATCCAGCCCACATATATTCAAATTATGGGTGAGGCACCCAACTTTGAACTAAAATCTGGTTTAATTCATTTATTACCAAGATTTCATGGAATCTCGGGAGAATATCCACATAAGCACTTTAAAAAAATTCATATTGTGTGTTCTATATTAAAACCTGGAAATGTTGATGAAGAATAAGTAAAGCTTAGATCATTCCCATTTTCATTGGAAGACACAATAAAATACTGGATTTACTATGTTAATTCACCAATTAGAGGTTGGGAAGACAAGAAATGCCTTTTTCATAAAAAATACTTCCCAGCCTCTCGAACTGCAACTATAAAAAAAGAAGTCTGTGATATAAGGCAATAACAAGGGGAAACATTACATGAATATTTTTAACACTTTAAAATTTTATACTCAAGATATCTATTCCACTAAATAAGAGATCAACTTTTAATTCAGCATTTTTATGAAGGTTTAATTCCTATTGACTGAAATATGATTTATGATGTTGTAGGTGGTTTTCCAGTTGATAAGACCCCAATTACTATAACAACCCTAATTTAGAACATGGAACAGAACACTCAACAATTTAGTTCAACATATGGTGTACCCATTCGAGGTGTCCATGAGGTGCAAAGTACTGAATTCGAGAAGAAGGTGGACATGAAGTTCAAAGAGGTAAGTACCCATCTTAGACAAATTTCTCTTTCCCAAGGGAAATCTCAATATCCTATTCCCATCCATTGTGGAATATATTATTCTGACACCCACTACTCTAACCAATGCCCCTAATTAAGATAAACTTCTAAGATTTGTGAGGCAATATTTCCAGGTCTCCCCTATAACCAACCCTTTAGGCAAGACCCTTACTATCCATCCAACCCTGGGTGGAAAGAAAACCAAGCCTATAAGAAAGGGGGTATTCAAACCAACCTCAAAAAAAATGGAACCAACTGGGGTAGATTAATCATCCACAACCACCACCTAGAAATCCCCAACCACAATAAAGGCCTTTCTAACAAACCCCTCCAAATACTAATCCTAGCTTAGAAGACATGATGAAACAAATGGCTGCCAACAATCTCTAATTCTAACAAACCACTCAAGTTTCCATACAAAACCTAAAAACCCAATTAGAACTACTTGAAAACTCAGTAGGGGAAATCCAGAGCCATGAGACGGGTAAACTACCTTGTCAACCAGTAGTTAACCCTAGGGATAAGGGAAATGTTAGTTTCATCACCCTTCGGAGTGGAAAAAAACTTAATATCCAAATGAACCCTCCACTAGAGTCATCCCCTCCTAAGGAAACCACCATCTCAGCCACTAGAAATGCTTCAAATTAGGTATAACCTTGTCCTAATATAATCCCTTCCAAAGGAAAGTGTGTGTCTATTGATGAGTCACCTATCCCAACCATTACTCTTCTATTTCCCCAAAGGGACACCCAACATAGAAAACCAAAAGAAACTAAACTTGATTAGGAAATATTGGAAACTTTCAAAAAAGTGTAGGTTAACATCCCCTTGATTGATGTCGTGAATCAAATTCTATGATACGCCAAGTTTCTAAAGGAGATATGTACACACCGAAGGAAATATCAAGGTGATGAGAAGGTGAGCTTGGGGAGGAATGTTTCATCATTAATAGAGCCATCAGTTCCTACCTAGTGAAATGATCCTGGAACATTCTCAATTCTGTGCACCATAGGGGAGTATTATTTTTCTAATGTTATGCTTGATTTAGGTGCTTCTATAAATGTGATGCCTCACTCCATTTACTCTACATTATAGGTCGGGGAACTGAATCCCACTATAGTATTTGTTCAACTAGATAACCAGAGTACCGCACACCCCTCTGGTGTGTTAGAGGATGTTCTTGTAAGTGTTCAAAATTTTATTTTTCCTTCTGATTTATATGTGCTTAAAATGGAAGATGATAGGATGAATGGACATGCCCCAATTATATTGGGTATACCTTTCTTGAAAACATCCAAAACCATAATTAATGTCCAAAATGTAACATTATCTATGGATTTTGGTGGTGAATTTTCCAATTCAACATCCTTGATTCCATGAAGCACCCCTCAGAAGAACATTCCTCTCTCTTTGTCTATTCTATAGATGTACTCCCTTCCCTTGAAAAAAACATTATTTCATTACCCTGGTCCTCTTTTTGAGTTTTCATCATTGATTGAAATGTTAGGTAATGAATCATGCATTGATTGTTGTAGTGGTCTAGAAAAGTTTCATGTATGTTTATTAATTGATAATTTCTTGAACAATGAGGATCCAATGACTATCAATGATACTATTAAGCTTTTAAAAGCTCATTCCTCATATAAGGACGATACCATTGAGCATTTATATTAGATCAGTGACCTATCACATTCACACACACTCCCATCAATCCAAAATCCCCCTGAACTGGAACTAAAACAACTAATTCAATATTTAAAATATACATATCTTGAGAATATAAACAATTTTTCTGTAATCATTTCTAGTTAACTCCCTCTTAAGCATAAATTGAGACTATTTGAACTTTTAAGGGAGTATAAACAATCTTTGGGATGGAAACTTGTTGTCATTACTCTCCTATCAATTTGCACTCAACATATTTTATTAAATAATGAGGCTAAACCGGTAAGGCAGGCACAACGTCGACTGAACCCAAACCTCCTAGAAGTTGTGAAAAAAGAGGTAACAAAATTATTAGCCTATGGAATCATTTACCCAATCTCGGATAACCAATGGGTCAGTCTCGTTCAATTACATCGTAAAAAAATATCCTTATAGTAATCAAAAATGAAAACAATGAATTGGTTCCAACTCGTGTGCAGAATAATTGGTGTGTCTGCATAGACTATCGTCGACTAAACCAACACACTAGGAAGGACCATTTCCATTTTCCATTAATTGACCAAATGCTAGAGAGGATAACGGGTAAGTCCCACTACTATTTCCTTGATGGGAATTGTGTATACTTTAATATCTATATTTCCCTAGAGGGATAGGAAAAGATGACCTTCACTTGCCCCTTTGTCACATTTTCATATAGGAGGATTCCATTTTGTCTATACAACGCTTTGAGTACTTTTCAGCAATGCATGGTTAGTATTTCTTCGGATTACCTGGAGAATTTCATGGAAGTTTTCATGGATGATTTCACTATGTATAACTACTCTTTTGATAAATATTTGAGTAATCTTGGTTCCATCCTACATCATTTTGTTGAAAATAATCTTGTATTAAATTATGATAAATGTCATTTCATGGTGTGAAAAGGTATAGTTTTGGGACATATAATTTATAGGGATAGTATCCAAGTAGATAAATAAAAAGTGGATCTCATTTCTTCCCACCCATTTATAAGAAATGTACACGATATGTGGTATTTCCTAGGTCATGCTGGATTTTACCGTTATTTAATTCGTGAATTTAGTAAGATTTCACTTCCCCTATCTCGATTACTGTAAAAAGAAAAAGAATTTGTTTTTGATAAATAATATGAAGAATCTTTTAATAAATTAAAATGGAGTCTCACATCACCCCCATTAATACAACCACCTTGGTGGGATTTACCATTTTATATCATGTGTGATGCCTATAACTATGCATTTGGGGTAGTCTTATCACAAAGGTTTGATCAAGCTCCACGTGTCATTGCCTTTGCTTCATGTACACTGGACCCTACCCAAGAAAACTATGCCATAATTGAAATATAATTCCTTTACATTTTTTCCTTGGACAAACTCAGGCCATACCTTTTTGGTCCAAAGTCATTGTGTTCTCAGACCATGAATCTCTCTAGTATATCCTTAAGAAACAGGAAGCCAAACCACATCTCATTCTCTGGATGCTCCTCCTTCAGAAATTCAATTTAGAAATTTGATCTTAAAAGGGAGCAGAGAATGTGGTGGCAAACCACATCAGCAGGATTCCCCCATCCTCAAACACTGACTCATCCACCTATATTCCTATAAATGATTTGTTTCCTGAGTATAAACTATACAGAGTGCAAGATTTTATTTCTTGGTATGATGAAATTTTAAATTATTTGGTAGCATCCTGCATTCCTACTGATTTCAACAAAAACCAGGTCGACCGTCTAAAACATGAGCCATGTTGTTACATTTGGGATGACCCCTACCTTTGGCGTACATGTAGTGATCATGTCTTCCAGAAATGTGTTCCTGATAGCAAGTTTCAGTCTGTTCTTAGGTTCTAGCACACTCTTTATTGCGGGGGCCACTTTGGTTCCCAACAGACTGCTCACAAGGTCCTAGATTATGGTCTCTTTTGGCCCACATTTTTTTGGGATGCCCATGATTTTTGTAAATCATGTCCTAATGGTCAAAGAATGAGTCATGTATCTAAAACGAATGAAATTACATAACAACCATTTCCCTTTAATGAAGTCTTTGATGTTTGGGGTATTGAATTTATGGGGCTATTTTCCAATTTGTTTGGCAACTTGTACATTCTTCTGGAAATTGATTACGTGTCCAAATGGGTAGAGTCACGAGCTACAAGGACAAATGATTCTAAGGCAGTTGTAGATTTTTTGAGAACCCAAATCTTCTGTAGTTTTGGATTACCTAGGTTCATCATCAGTGATAAGGTTTCTCATTTCTATAAATGAACAATGCAATCAATTTTGCGTTGGTATGAGGTTTTTCATCAAGTGTCTACTACATATCACCCACAGACCAATGGTCAAGATGAGGTGTCAAATAGAGAGGTAAAACAAATTCTTGAAAAAATGGTTCAACCTATTAGGAAATATTGGAGTCTTAGACTTGATGATTCATTATGTTCTTATCGTACTAATTTTAAAACCCCAATTGGAATGTCACCTTATAGGCTTGTTTTTGGAAAGATTTTTAACCTCCCTGTTGAGATTGAGAACCAGGCCTACTGAGCCATCAAAAAATGCATTTCTAATATTTCTGGTACAGGTTCTCAAAGAAGGTTAAAGATTCAGGAGCTGGAGTAAATGCATAGGGATTCATATGAGAACTCTAGGATTTATAAGGAGATAACCAAGGCTACCCATGACCGTCTCAACCTTCATCGTTAGTTCTACATTGGGCAGAAGGTCCACCTTTACAATGCAAGGCTGAAGTTGCATCCTGGTAAGATTCGTTCCTACTGGTTTCGACTATACACAGTTACTAATTCATCTTCATTTGGTTTTGTTCAGGTTCAAAATGAAGAAACTACGAAAACCAACACTGTTAATGGGAAGCGGCTGAATCACTTTCATGAATCCATTCCGGAGTCCCAAATGAAGGGACTCCATGTTCATGAAGCAACATACCAATTACACCCACTAGGTTTTATCCTTCCTTTCTAGATTATTTTTTATTACAGTGAAGACATTGCACACTCTAGGTGTGGGGGGGATGGGTACATTCCTGGGTTAGTTAGGAATTTCCATCATCTTTCTTATTTTTCTCTTTTTATCTTGCTCAATTATATTGATAATTCCCCCCCCCCTCACCTTTGTGTCAAAATATTAATTTTTTATTCCCACTTTATCATGGAAAATGATGCCCGTTTAATCATGGAAATTATTAAAAATGCATGTGGAAGTTCTATATTTCATGTTGTTTTAACATTAAAAAAAATCTGACGAAATGTGAATTTCAGCAATAATTCGATATTGTGGTGTGACTTTCTTTTGAAATTTAGTTATTTGTCGATGATATAAATATTTTTATCATTTTGAAACCTTTGAGAAGAATGGTACCCTTTTTGTGAATAGTTTAAAGGAAAATTGTATCACTAAATCTCCCCACATATTTTTGAACCCAACCATAAAGTGTGAAAATTTCTTACTTAATAGAAGGTAAATATAAGTTAGGTTTATTTTTCTCTACTTTCCAAAAAACATTCCATATGTCCATTCCTTATCTGATATATTTCATTATTGTACCATGTTTACCTATATGTGTGTACCTTTTATCTGAATGTTTTACGCCCTCAAAAATAAAAATAAAAAAGGGTTATATATTAGGTAGGTCAAAAACCTCTATTCCATGTCATTTGATCATATTATAATTATTACAATTACTATCATGAGGAGATCAAACATGGGTTGGGAGAAGAGTGAGATTTTTTCCAAGTAAAACTTCTGAAAACAAATGAGGGGAATGATGAAATGTGAAACATATGGGGATATCTAGGTTTGGAGCTTATGGTTTGACTTCTGGGAATGCTTAAGTAAGTGGGTCCTGAAATTTGATTCCAAAGGATGTGGGTCAAGTTTGGTGGAAAAGATCTTGTAAGTAGATAATTATTAAAATAATATATATTTACATGATAGAAAGTGGATAGAATAGAATGAAATGGTTATCAAACACACACGTGGAGAATTAGTGACATGATTAAATTTTAAATTATTTTATTTTATTTGTATCATGCATCTCTTAGAATTTCATTTGGATACAATTTTTGAGACGCATTTTTCCATGATCACTGAAAATAACTCCTCAGTGTGGTTTTTTCTTTGATCACATTTCTATCATGAATTATCTTTTAATTGAATGTTACATCATTATGAAGTTGTAAATATCTACATGCATAATTTTTGGAAATATGACTTTTCCCAGGAGTGAAAATTTTTAGGTATGGGGCTGTGATCGTACCACGATTCACTATTTTGTTTTCACCCTTACAACATTGTGTTGAACTGAATTTGTATTATAAATTACAAATATAATAAAAAAATTAACTTCATGTTTGATTAAATTCTTTTTTGTGTATCATTGTTTAAAATGTAAATGTTACTTGTTTTGATAATTTCATTGAAGGTGGAGATGATTTAGAGGACCCATGATGAAGTCCAATAAAAATGGGCCAAACTGCGTTGGATCCAAGCACACCAGTGGATTAATCCACTGACTTCTACTAGACAGTGTATCCAAATGGGATGCAATTTTGTGGTCTAATCTAAAATTTAATGTGCTAAATTTAATCTCAAGTAACTCAATCTATATTAGGCTTCTAA
The DNA here is from genome assembly GCA_963277665.1 of Viscum album. NCBI lineage: Eukaryota > Viridiplantae > Streptophyta > Magnoliopsida > Santalales > Viscaceae > Viscum > Viscum album. The sequence continues at coordinate 1,462,886,229 of OY728139.1, forward strand.
AGGGACCATATGAACTGATCTATCCAATCCACCGAATCTGCAAAAAGTCAAAAGTGACGTTCTATGATATTTCTATATCTCAAGCTATGATTATCCAACCAATGCCAAATATTCAATGGTGATATTCAGGAAATGGGGATAAAACTTTACAGTTTTTCCAAAAGGGGCATTAGAATTTTTAGTAGCCTAAAGCCATTCTCCAAGTGTTTTATCAAAATTCCTAAAACCACTTCCCATGTTGGCTATAAAAATTCACCTTGGGCACCCTATTTTGGAGTTGAACCATAAGCGAATCTCTTCCATTTTGGATTCCTATAGGAGTATTATTATCATCCTAGAAGTTATGGAGGCCCCTGTCTTTATAGGGGGATCAATAATGAAGAAGGAGTTCCACCCGAGCTTCCTCCTCCTCTTGATGTCGAGCTAAACGGTGGGTGATCTTTGCGAGGGAGTTACACACTTGAATATGGAGTTATGACACCTTATATTCTACTAGATTTGTGTAATTTTTGTGTGAATTATTTCACTTATGTTTAATCTTTTTATTCTTCTTCTCTGAATGAATTTATTTGGTTTAATTAAGTGAGACATTTCCCATTTCAATACCAATTCGATTGAGATTCAAGTGGGAATATTGGGTTGTTATGATTGGAAAAAATAAGCATACTCTTTTTTTTTTTTGAAAGAAAGGAGGATAATATTAATGATGAATATCAGCAGTAGTACATAAGAAGAGACAAGAAGATAAGTTTTCCAGCCATAGTTGGTTGAAATCAAAGGGGCCTGAGGCTGCCAGCTGATGGGACGCATTATTTCCTTCCCTTCTGGTAAAGGAGAAAGTGCAGCAAGAGAAGCTTTGGCGCAGCGAGCAGATTCTCCTAACAATGAAGCCAAAGGCCTGAAGTCCAGCGTCATTGTGGTTAATGGAATTGATAACCGAAAGTCAGTCTGACATGATGTTGATATCATCCCATCCACATTCCACATAAAGCATCATCCCTGCAAGAATGGCATAGGCCTCAGCAACTGCAGGTTCCCAGAAGGCATGATGTGGTTCATATTTTGCTGCAATTATCTGCCCCAGATGATTTTCATCCAGGAGGCCGAGAGAAACAGGCCCATCCTTGGGGAGAGAAGCATCCACATTGAGCTTAAGACTCCCTTCTTTTAAGGGGGTCCAATGAGGGGGTCATAGACCTCACTCTATGCTTGAGGTCCAAACCGTAACAACATGATTGTTGTGTCAAGGGGCGGTTCTTTGTGCATCATTTTAAGAGGAAAGAGGGGAAACAAGATCTTGGTGATCCCTCAAACAAAGTATTAAAAAAACCTAATAACCAATTGTGAATAAGGAACTCTTCAAGTGTTGTAGTAACTTAGCAATTATAACTTATTTATCTCATATTTTTCAAAATCCACTTTGTCTTTCAACATTACAACTCTTTACATTAAGTTACTTTCTTAAAATTGTTTACAGAATCACTCCCCTTTTTAGTAATTTTTATTAAAAATTCTTACTCTAAATATATTAATCCACCTTGATAAATGACATAGGGTCTTATCTAACCTTCAAATTACCCTTAAAATCATAATCAGTTTGACATGTCACGAAAACATAGTCACCCCAATTAATTGGGTTTAAGGCTTGTTTGTTGTTATAATATAATTTTCATTATTTTGTTTTTATAGTAATTAAATAAGAATAAAAAGTAATGAAATATATATTAATTAGATAATATTATGAATTTTATATATTTTAAAATATCATTGTTAATATTTTTTTATTAAATGGTTAAAATTCAAGAAGTCTAGGATGCGAACCCTTTACAATCATAATCGGTTTCCCAGAACGATGTAGTTGGAGTCATTGAATGGAAGGAGCATCATAAATGTGTATGGGGATGGGTTATTGGACTACTCCGTCGGTTGTATTAGGTTGGGCTTCATCCTTCATTACTACTACACCCAATGGGGGTTTGAGTAGTGTCGTTGATTAGGAATCACAAAGAGAAATTACAATATTTAAATAAAAAGTGTAAAAACAAGACTCTTAAAGGAAAACACAGGATCAATGGAGATCGTAAATGGAAAATTATTTTGTTTATGTAATTTTTTGGATTACCAGCATGATCTATGAGGAAATTTATAGCCTTATAGATCATCCCACTGAGGTAAATTCTAAATTCCATAGAACTTCACACATTTTATTACTAATGATAATGTTAGCTGGGTGAGGGTTTTTATATGAATAGGGGTGGGTAATTGTTGTTAGGGGAGGTTTGGGATTATTCTATTATATTAGGTTGGGGTATGTTAGTAATTAGTTGGGGATAATAAGTATAGGAGTAATGGTTGTGGAAGGTCACAGATCATTTTTGGATTTCTTCTTGGTTGCATTTGGGAGGTTTCGACCCTAGGGCGGTCTCACCTTGTCTCTTAGATGATTGGACTTATTCCAACAAGTTATTCTTATTTACCCTTCCTCCTTTATTATAATTCATATCCTATTATTGTAACTTAAGAAGGTTTAGTGATTCTACTTCTAGTTTATAGTTTGTTTCTTCTATCTTCTTCAATGTTTCTACTATTATTTGAATCAGTTTGGAAGAAAACCTAACACATTTTCAAAGAACATATACAACATCCACAAATAAAACTAAAATAAAACTTTTATATATAAAACACACATTTCGAGTCATACTGACCACATATTGTACTGTATTGACATTTGGTTGATTTCTTAATGTCAAAATGTAATTATAGATCATAATATATAAGTTTGAAAACAATATGAGCTTGGTTTCCTAGTTTTGACTTAGTAAACACTTATTAAAAGTAAAAAAACCTTTAAAAACATTTTTTGGGGGTCAAAAATAGGAAAACAATATCATATTTCTATAAAATTAAGGTATCATGATTGTATATTTAATTGTGAAATGTAGAAACTGGTGGCATGTCATTCAAAATTGCAGTTTACTCGGGATGGTTGTAAACATGTTTTTAGTGTTTTAAAGTTTTAAAACCTGTATGGAATGGTAACAAATATATAAAGCATCCTCATATTGACTTGAAATCATGGTAAACCCACATCTGAGTTATTTTTGATGTGTACGCGCAGACAACACATCAATCCTATGTGTGGTGCGGTCAAAATGACTCGGTAAACACTACTTAAATATACAAAAGCCTTTAAAAACAATTTTCAGGGTTAAAATCCAATAAAACGATGTCATATTGCCCTGAAATCAGGTTTAAATGACCATTGATTTAATTTTTGAAATATAGGAAGTGATGACACGTCATTCTAAATTATAGTTTACCCGACAGGGTTGTAAACATGTTTTTAGTGTTTTAGAACACTAAAACAAATTTGGAATGGTAAAAAAACATTGAAAAAAACACATATTTATGTGATATCTTGGTACAAACACCAATGAGTTATTGTTTATGTGTACGTGCAAACAACATGTCAATCCGACATGTGCTGTGGTGAGAATGACTCGGTAAACACTTCTTAAAGTTACAAAATCCTTTAAAAATAAGTGTTAGGGGGTCAAAATCTAAACAATGATGTCAAAGTAACCTGAAATATAGAAAAAAACTAATTTATATTTAATTGTAAAATGTAAGAACCAACTATATTTCATTACTAATTATGACTTTCCCAGGACGGTCTTAAATGCTTTTTTTGTGTTTTAAAACACTAAAACATGCATGGAATGGTTAAAAACTTATAAAACTAAATAATATTGATATGGAATCATGTTATAACCACCTATGATTTATTTTTAATGTTTATGTGTATAAAAACATAAATTCAATCTGTGGTGTGGTCGTAATTACTCATTAAACACTTCATAAAGGTATAAAATCCATTAAAAACAAGTGTCAAGTGGTCAAAACCAAAAAAAGATACCAAATTACCATAAAATCATATGAAAACAACCCTATACTGAATTGTGAAATGTAGGAACTAACAACACGTCATTCTAAATTACGGTTTTCCTAGGATGGTCGTAAATGGGTATTGCAGTGTTTTAAAACACTAAAACATGTGTGAAATAGTCAAAATAATAGAAAATGGCCTTATATTGATGTTAAATCATGGGAAAACCACCAATGAGTTGTTTTTTATGTGTATGCATAGACAAAACATCAATTTGGCATGCTTTGTAGTCATAATGACGCATTAAACACTTCTTAAAGGTATAAAAGTGTTTAAAAACATGTATCAGGGCTTCAAAACTAGTAAAATGATGTTATATTGCCTTAAAATCAGAATAAAATGACTATAGATTGAATTTTAAAATTTTGGAACTGAAATCATGTCATTCCAAATTATAGTTTTCCCTGGATGGTTGTAAATGGGTTTTTAGTCTTTTAAAACACTTAAACATGTGTTGAGCAATCAAAATGATAAAAATGACCTTGGATTGATGTGAAACCATAGAAAAAATACCACTTAGTCATTTTTGATATGTATGCATAGAAAACATTTCAATACGATGTGTGGTGTGGTCAGAATGACTTGGTAAACACTTCTTAAGGTACAAAAGTCTTTAAAAACATGTTCTAGGGGTCCCAACTAGGAAAACAAAGTTAGATTTCCTTGAAATCAGATAACAATGATTTTATAATGAATTATAAAATTTAGGAATTGATGTCACATAATTCTAAATTACTGTTTTCTGAAGATGGTCGAAAACACATTTTTAGTGTTTCAAGACACTAAAACATGCCTATAATGGTCAAAACCATATAAAACAAGCTCATAATGATTTGAAATCATGGGAAAACTATTGATCAGTTGTTTTTGACATGTATGGGTAGAAAAAAACGTCAATTAGTTGTGCGATGTGGTTGTAATTACTCAGTAAACACTTCTTAAAGGTAGAAAAGCCATTAAAAGCCTATGCCAAGGGATCAAAACTAGGAAAAAAATGTCAGATGGCCTTGAAATTAGAAAATAACAGTTTTATATTGAATTGTGAAATTTAGGAATTAATTTCACGTCATTGTGATTTAGTGTTTCAAAACACTAAAACATGCATGGAATGGTTAAAACTATAGAAAACAACCACATATTGATGTGAAATCATGGTAAAACTACTGATGAGTTGTTCTTGACATGTAAGTGTAGAAAAAACATCAATTTGATGTGCGGTGTAGTCGGAATTACTCGGTAAACACTTCTTTAAGGTATAAAAGCCTTTACAAACAAGTGTCAGGGGGTCAAAATCAGGAAAACGATGTTGGATTTCCCTAAAATTAGGGATATGACCAGAGATTGAATTTTAAAATGTAGGAACCAACAACATTTCATTCTGAATTATAGTTTTCCTAGGATAGTTGTAAACACATTTTTTGTGTTTTAAAACACTAAAACATGCGTGTAACAGCCAAAACCATAGAAAATGGCCTTATATTGACATGGAATCATGTGATGGACACCACTAAGTTGTTTTTAAAATATTTTACATTATTTGATATCGAAGCCTTTAACATTTTATTAAATAAATTTCAATAACACCGCAAGTCGATTTAAAAATTTATTAGAATATCTAATTATCACTTCTTAGTTTCAAGTGTAGAGTCATATCTTAAATAGGTAAGTTTATGTTTTCAAAGAAATTTTCATTATATATATATTATTTTTTATGTTAAAATTTCTTTTGTTTGATTAACAAAATAACAAATTTTATGTGCAATATTCTGAATATATTATGTGTCTTCTATTTCACATTTATTTTCTTAAATATTCTTGTTTTCATTGTAGGTGGAAGATGTTGGAAGTAGGCAGGAGGTTGACTGTTTTGATCCACAAAATTATTTATAGGGTAGTCATGATGGTTCTTAGTTTTTGTGGTATTTTAAAATTTTATCAATTATTTTTCTATAATTATGATTTATTATGTCTAGTTTTAATTTTTTTTTCTTTTTGGTTATAGTTGATGAGATAACATGGTAATTTATAGTTTATGAGATGATTTGGAGGCAAACAGATGCAATGGAAGTCATGACATGGACTTATATTGAGCATGGGTTGTTGTTATACATATTTTATATGTATATTTTGATGACTGAGGTATTGGTTGACAGATGTATGGGTTGAATAAGACTAATATTATGATGACTATTGATATTTGTATAAATTACTATGGATTTATGATTTATGTATTATGGGTTTATCATAAATTCATGTTTTAGCTTATTCCATGTTATTTTTTTTATATTTACACTTTTTTATTAATTATCTTTTAAAAAATATTTTTTAGCAGCGGTTTTTAGAAACCACTTCTTAATACATGAATTAAAATATGTTTAGTTGTATTTGTGTTTAACCACCACTAAAAAATCACTGTTATTATATTCAATGGTGGTTATTTTCATTTTATTTATATTCTCCTTGGGATTTTTTATATAAAAAAGCATTGCTAACTAAAAAAGAAACCATCGTAAAATGCTCTAAAAATGAAACATAGAAAAACAGCCACAAAATTAAATAAATCGCTGCTAAAATACTAAATACCATGAAATATGTAGTTATTTTAAAAATCATTGCAATATTATTAGGCGTTGGTTTAAACCACCTCTAGTCCATTAAAAGCCTCCACTAATGCCCATTTTTTGTAGTGCATGAGTCATTATCGGTGTGAGAAATATGGGATATAAATTGATTAGACTCACTTCATATGGATATGGGACTTAAGAATTATGGAGGCCCTAATGGGGTGTTTGATAAGGATATTAGGCCTTATAAAGTTGTCCTACATATCCTTTTTATAGCAGGAATCAGATTCCTCATAGTTCAAAATCTACTCAATCCACTGATGGATGAGGAAGAATGATAAATCCACAGAAGAGGTTGGGTCCCACGGGTTAGAGTGTATGATATATGGAGGGACTTACAACAAGGTGGATGCCTAATTATATGTTAGGACTTAGTAAGTAATCCTATGTATAATGTTTATAAATTAAATTCCACTGTCCAAAATAGTGTATATCCTAGTATGTTTGAAAGAAAAGGTTATCATCTATCATAATGTCTTCCTGACATGGTTGACATGTCATTGGATCTATGTGGGGCATGGTTGATATGTTGGGGATATATGTTGGAGATGTCCTGGTTGTTTTTCTAACATGTCTGAGGATGTCTAGGCATTTCTTGGTTGTCATCCTAACAGGTCTGAGGATGTATCACAGACATGTCTGACGTGTATGTTTGATGATCTAACTAACTTTTCTAGGGGCCAGTTCATGAAAAGGCAGAAATGTATTAGGTGTTTCTCATGGTTGAATCAAAAATGTTATAGGGATACCGTATGATTCAACTAAATTGGTCGGGGTCCACCGTATAACAAGGATGGAATTCTAGAGGAGCTTTGCATGATTAAAGTAGACATATCAGAGGGTTGTTGCATGATTGTACTAACTTTTATGGTGTCTTCCACATGACAATACTGACATTTCCAAGTCACTTTTCATTATTGAAACATAAACATCATATGGATACTACATGATTTAAATAAATTATCTAGGGAGCCTTCACATGATCGACACAGAGATGTCCAAGCGTGTCACTTGATCGGGGATGACATGTTGGAGGGATGCCACATGATCTAGCTGATATGTCTACAAGACTTCACATGAATTGACCAATATGTATAGAAAACTTCTCATGACTTGGATAACATGTCTAGAGGACCTCGTGTGACTAAGATGACATATCTTGAGGACTTTTGTGACTTGGATGATAGTTCCACATCATGTCACATGATCTATATAGGTCATGCGATGCACATGATCCCTTTTCATGAGAATTAGTGTATTCATCTCATGTAAGGCTTCCATATTTTTTAGTATTTATTTGAAAAATACCTCAATGTTTTTAGTCTTTTTCCGGTTGAAACCCCACATGAGCAAGCTAATACATAGAAACTTCTTTGCAGAATCTGGTATTCATAACAAAAGTCCTTCAAATGGTCAATAGAGTGATCACACGAAGTGTATATACATGTTTTGTAATCCCTTAAGTTATTCCTTGGGTTTACCAAGTAGATGACACTTGCAGTTGCATGGATTTCCACTTTGAGAAGTCCTCTCTTGCCTCTACGCTCTTGTGCATGTGTTTTTTTTTACCAGGGGGAAAAATTTATATGCATCATCACCTCGGATCTATGCCCCCTTATATAGCATGTATATAACAAATATCGTATTTAGTCGGTTGAGCATCACGTGTTTCAAATGAACTTATCATGAGTCATCCATGGGTTTATCTTTATGTCGCATGATAAACAATGACTATGATATCACTCTGTAATCACCATATTTTTTGGACTTGTGTCCTGTCAAAGGGTTTTCACATAATCAAATCGACATTTCAAAGGGTCTTTATATGATTGGATTGACATGTTAGGGAGTTTTCATGAGATCATAACGCCTGTTGAAGATTCTTTTGTGTGATCAAGGGAGACTTGCTTGGGGTCTTTCATGAGATCAAACTGTCCTATCAAAGGCCCTTCACAGGATCAATACAGAATTTCAAAGGGCCTTTTCATGATAAATAAGTTGATCACATTAGGTGTATAACCCCATTCACATGAAAATAAACATAAATTTTCCTCACATTAGGGTATTTCATTTTTCATCTTTTATTTATTACTTTAAAATACTTTCATCATTTTCTCATTGATTTTCTATCAAAGCTTCACAGGATCAAATATACATGTCTAAATTCATTCACATGAATAATATGAAATGTACAGAAGTCTTTTCATGAAGAGGTCAACATATCAACGAGGCTGTCATGTGATCAATAGACTAATCTTGTGGATCGCATCCACCCTTCGCATTAAAAATAGTGTAACTTGTTTTTTCATGAGGCTTTAACCTTTTCCATCTTTTTATATTCTATTTTACAAGACCCTAAACTTTTTCACATTGGTTTTTAGTCAGGGTGTTGAATGATCAATAATGGATCTCATGATGGTGTGCGGTAATTTTCATGGGCATTCCCTCTATTTTTCTATGTTGTGGCATATAATCAATGTTAGATCTCAAAGCGGTATGTGATGATTTTCACAAATAGTCACTCTACTTGTAAATGGATCCGAATGGGTGTCTCGTGATCAAATAGATGTGTTTTAGGGCCTTCTTATGATAAAGGTGACATACCAAAATTCTTTCATGTGGAATGACTGACATTTTTCTATGGATATTATGTTATTAGTGAACCTTTCATGTGAGTCGTATAAGACTTTTTTGTGAAAATCAATGTATCTTCCATCACATGAATCTTATTCCTTTTTAGATTTTATTTCATAAGGAGATTTGGGTGATTTTCAGGCATCTGTCAGCTGACATGTTTCGTGATCGGAAGAACTCCCCTAGAAGACTTTTCATGATCATTAGGTTTGGTGAGAGGGTCTTCACATGATCGTGAATATATCACATGAAGCACATGAATCATTCACGTCATGTTCACAAGGTCATTCAAACACATTTCTTCTTAGGGGTCATGTGATCTGCATAACCTAGCCACCTAATCTCCATATAACCATGTTTCTCTTTATTTATTTTTCAGATAAAATAATACCTATGCTTCATATATTTATTTTATTCTAAAATTATCAATGGTCATTTGGTGGGTATCAACAAATTCACCCCTCTGTAGTGAGGTTCGTGGGGAAAAGGACTTGGTTATAAGGAAAGTAAACACCCATTTAAGTCCCTAAGGCTTTCACTAGTCAGTGTCCTGGGTGGATTTTGGTCTTCTAAGTGAACTTTTTTCTTCCACTAGGCACCCTATAAATAGGAAAGATGGGGATTAATTCCACCAGATACCCATAATTTTGGATCACTTCTAACCTCATATCTTGTGTGACTGCTTGATAAGAATGCTTCATATAACCCCTTTCAGGAGAACTATTTTTGATGTTTAATCATGTGATCTCTTCATGTAGTCATGTTTGTCTCGGTACTTTCTCAGACAATCTATGAACCAATTCCATGTAATTTATTTTAACCTTAACTCATGTTCTCAACCACATGGTTGTTCTATGGTCTTCACATGATATTCTAGTTCTATTATGTGATCACTTGATCATTACACAGTTTTCATGACCACCTCATGGTCATACAATCATTAGTCTCACAATGGGTCACATAATCATAAGATTATTTGTGGGTTATGTGATTTCTGAGATCTATATCAGGTCATGCGATCAAAAACCCTTATGTGGTTCGTGATATTCACAAAATGTTTTATGGGTTATGAAATTCTTTTGGAAAGGTTACCTACCCATATAATATATGTTTTTACTCTATATGGATGGTTTCTATTTCACACACAACACTTAATATAGTCATCTTGAGGCCTATGATTATCGAGAATCACAATGCCAACCCTTTTTACTATGTATTTTCTAATAATGAGGTTTTTAAGGGGCTTCTTCCAACCAAACTTCATAACTACCCTCTATCACATAGACTTCCTTTGTATGGATTTAGAATTCTGGATAATACTTATATTCACTTTACTAACTATTATATTCCTTCTCACTAGTCATAATATTCTCTCAATTCTATTCAAATAAAAATTTCTAAAGATAATAAATTGATTGTGGAATGGCACCACAGGATATCTTATATGTTGGTCAACTCCCCTCTAGGTCCAGATGGTCATGATATCATCCATAAACTAATTACTTAGAGCCAATCAAATGTACTTGTCTCATTTTTTATCAATCCAAGAAGTGGTTAGATTTTAAAGTGGTACTTCCATCCAAGTGGTAACTTCTATGGAGAATGGGAATCACTATTCTGAATTAGGCAGAGTTTCTAAGAATTCTCTGATCAGCTACAGGCTACCCATCTTTATAAGGTGACATGGACTTCCATATTTTCAGGTAATGCTAATTGAAACTCCTTAGAGAGATGATTATCTTCGGGTGTCTTGGTACTAACTCCTTTTATCTATTCTGTAGCTAAGTAAGGATCATCCTATGGTATGTTTATCAGTTGGGTTGAATACCTTCTTCTGGGGAGTTGTATGATGAATTCCTTTATATTGCAGACATTTGGTATGACCCCGAACAAAATATAATCTTGGCTTGATACATGATCACTATTGTAAATGATATGTTAAAGAAGGACTTAAACCAATTCTATCTTGTTTATTTCAAGTATTGGATCAACATCTTCCTTTATCGTCGCGAGACATGTCCAACCACTATATTCCCCCATTGATGTACTTCCTGAAAAGTCTAAGATAGCGTAGGATCTTATTGGTCTATTATAGAAGCTATAGAGAACACATCATGGGGTACCCAGGTGAGCCCATATTTATCTTCAATCTTTCAGTTAGGGGGGTTTTATCCATGTTTTCTAATGGATGGATTTTACTAGCCAAGGAAGAGCGCTTGGAAATTTGAGCAGGTACATTGGTGATGGAATCCCAATTGGAAAAGGTGCATCCACTTAATCTACCCATGCCAAATCTTTCCCGTATTTATTATCTCCTTAGCCATATCTAACAAGGAAACATACCCTCATGGATTGGCAGTCCTTTCCAACTCTTATTTGGCTATATAATAGAGCATTTACAGTGTTACAAATATCAGAACACTGTCAATATTCCTGAGGCTTCATTCTATCCCAGGATATTGAACATTTCTAAGGTCAAGATGATGTTATTAGATCCTAATGAGGTTATTGATATTTGGATTCAGCATGACCATTTCAACTTCATTCCCTATCCTGCACTGACTGGGCTTATTATTGATAACAGTAGTGTCTCTCTCATTGAGAGGTTATATAAAGTCTCTCTCTATGATGGGGTTCTTGAATTTCATGTGGATACGAAGATTATCTATGAACTATATAACCGTTACCGATTTTCTCACCAGTTTTGATGTATTCAGATGGTTTCCCCTCTACCCTTAGTTGGTGAGTGGGGAGAACGACATCCCAGGTTCATTCACCAATTTTGGATTTTTCTAGAGCACGAAGATAAAAATTTAGAGATTATTATTCTTCCTATCTATTACCCTATCTTCCTTTATTATGACTATACCTAGAATTTGGTAGAAGCTTACCTGAGCAGTATATCAAATTGATTGATCCATTAGGTGGAAAATACATGTGTTTCCTTGATCCCCTTATCTCTGTCAGCAATGGAGTTGATTTAGGAATTTGGGGAGCCTCCAAATAATTTCTCTCATCATAGTGATTAACTTCTCATAAGAAGGAAATGGATTGTTGAGGAAGTTGACCCTTCAGTGCTAGTGATAGATGGTATACGGGTTGGGGGAGGAATTCCTTATACTCTTTCTCTTGCTTCCTCATCGACTCAATTGATCCCTCATTCAACATACTTGATACTATGAAGGATAATTTGGAATAAAATCCATATCCTGATTACAAAGACTCCCTTGGAAAAAAATTCATAGCCAAGAATAATTTCTTCTCTAGATCATTCATGAATTGGGAGCTGGTTAATTTGAATATTTTCAATTGTATGGTATCATGATACAGATTGTCCTGACTTGGAAACAGTTGGCCAGTAATGAGATGGACTTGTGTGGTTTTGATGATAGAAATCCTCTAGTTGAATTAATTATAGAATATTTGTAGATTCTTGGATAGATTCACCAAAAGTTATCTCAGTTGTGTGATTAGATGAATAACTTGACTACACAAATAGAAGAACCAGAAGAAATCATACCTCACACAAGGTCCCATATTTTTATGACATTATCCTTATTAGTGACTACTAAAAAAGGAGTTGAAAATATATCTTCAATTATTAAGACTCTTCATCCTAAGGCAGTGACTAAATAAATGGAGGATGTGTCACTTTATCACTCAATCGACACCTCTCTCCACACTCTGGATAATTTAGAAAAATCAGTCAATCGAATTTTATTTTATTCTAGTCATATATGTGTTTTTCTTTTATTTGGATGGAATCATGGAGAGACTACTGAATTTGGAGATTCATTCCTTCTATGAATATTATCAATGAACAAATCTTCTGTAGTTTGGATGTTGTTTCCATGCCTTCTTTCATTCATGATGTGTATGGTATTTTATTGACATGATATTATATAGACCATCCAAGATACCCATCCTTTTTATAATACTAAGTAAACCCAAATTCCTATATTTGAATGCTTGAATCATAATAGATTTATCTTGATAATTTCCCATGAATGACTATCTACATGAGATTTCTCATTGATGTATCTATAATGTTCTTCCTAGTATCTCCAGGTTTAAAAGGATAACTTGGGTAAATATATCCTAGAGGGAAGGTGCTCTGAAGTCTGTGGAATTAGAGAGCATGGATTGATTTTTTCTATGGAAAAATAATTATCCCTGCAATATTTTCATCTCTTTTTTTATTATCCTATATTTTTTCCTATGTTTCATATGGGAAAAGATTATCAGGTTTGGACTTTTATTTTTCTTATGATTCCCATTTATGGGTTTTTGACCTGACAAGTATTGTTCCTTTTCTATTTTATAAGTGCTCAATATTGTCTGGATCACACAAATTTCATGCCCAGCAAGTAGAGGATCGGCTTTTTCCCAGGATATCATTTTTTGGTTTTTCAATGCGGTGAGGATTGAGTCTCTTTCAATTGGATATTTTACGTTCTTGAAAATTATAGTGTTTTTGTGTTTTAGTTTAAGGTCTTCCATCTCATAACATCTACTTCTGTTGTTTTTGGTCTTCTAGCTCGGATCATCTATTGTTGTAGCTTAGGGTCTTCTAGATCAAACCATCTATTACTGTAGTTTAAGATATTCTAGCTCAGACCATCTATTATTTCAGTTTAAGTTCTTCCATATAAGACCATCTATTTTTGTAGTTTTAGGTATTCTAGCTCAGACTATCTATTATTGTAGTTTAAGGTCTTATAGCTCACACCATCAATTTATATAGTTTAAGGTCTTCGGGCTTGAACCTTGTATTGATGTTAGTTAAGGATGGGTATTCATGAAGGGTTTGAGAACCTTTCATAATTGATGGGATTTTGAAGAACAAGTGTCCATGAAGAGTTCTAATCCCCTTCATTATTGATTGATATTTTGAAGAATGTATTTTCATGAAGGGTACTAAAACCCTAGGTTCTTATAGAAAAAATTAAGGATAAATATCCATGGTGGTTTAGGACGCCCTACATCCTCACTGAGATTAATTTTTATTTATGATGAAATATTATGGATGTCGAGTCAACTTGTGTAATTGGAATATGGGTTGTGTAAGTCATAACATGAAAGTTTGAACCAATGAATATAGAATAGGAAAGACATATCAGGGATAACCGTAAAACATCCTTAGGTGCTAAGTTATTTCATGGTGTTTTCAGGGATCATGAGGATTTGAAGTTATTTCTTGCAGGGAGGAGATTCTTCTAGTTGATGGGTCAGAGGCCCTTATAAATTAACTCATAGGGATTACATGAATGGTCAAGAAAATGAGGTCCCCACTCCTTTCCAAGGGTCATGAAAGATTTTAAAGATTCAAACATTTGGATAATGAAGGGAGGTATGGAGAAAAAATCTACCTGAGAAGAGTTCTGGTATCCTAGGGTTGTTTAGTTTTTGGTTGGGAAGCTCAGGCCCTATTTCATGTGGTTTTGAGTAACATAGCATGGGCCATCAAAAGGTTCAGGAATGAAATATCTTACTCCTGCTTTCAGAAAGGGTATAACACACGGTTACCTAACATTAAGGATATATAATATTCTTTAATAGTATAATTATGGGGATTTTAAATCATGGTAAAGGAATATCAAATTTAACTGGAGGTGGAAACTTATGCGTATAGGTTGACTATTAATAATGGTGGAAACCCATATTCCATGTGGTCGGGACAATAACTCATAGGTTTAAGGGGGGCCTCTCCTGTAGGACCTAAAATCCTCTTGGAACAAGATATTTGGTAGGGTATCAATTCTCTATTGAATCCTAGTGGGGTCCTTTTGGATCATCCAGTCCCTATAACTAATTTTATTTAAGAAAAACTAGGACCAAGGGAGCCCAAGGTCCATAGGGTTCCAATAGAATAACATCAACACAACAAATTGGTTGGTATCAGCTCAGTAATCTATGAAATGAAGGTGTTTTATGGAAAATGTAACATTCAAGAAAGGTTTGAGCACCCTAAAAGTTGTATCATCATATAGTGAATGCATTATTGTGGTAAGAAAATGTGATAAATCATTGCTCTAACTCTTTCCTGGACTATAAGGTCCAGTAAACACAGATCAACTTTTTCTAGGGATACAAAGTGGGACCCATGATCATTATTACTTGTTTATTTATTCTTTATCTTTTGACTAAACTCTAGAGATAAATATCTTAGCAAGCATAGACTTGACTTTTTCTCAGGATTCCCTTTGTGGGTTTTCAGCCTGAAAAGTTTTATGTTTATTTCACTAGTAGTTAGGGACTTGTGATTTAGACCATCAAAGGATAATGTTTAAGTTCATAAATATTTTACCAAATTGCATGTATTTTAAGGTAATGATACACATGGATCTAGTATCAGGGGAGTGTTACACAACATACTAATTAGGATACCCAGGGTCTAGAGTAATCCAACATCATTTTGAGCAGGAGATGAAAATGTTGTAAATTGTGTCTCAAGGTTTTCAGGTCATGAGTAATGTTATGATACAATCATATCAAAAATGATTTGGAATCACTATAAGGTGAAAATAACCATTGTGTTGATGTTGAGTATCACAAGGATCAAAAGGGCCATCCTACAGGGCCAAGATGACTCTAGTTGATGGTTTTAAGGCCCCTATACAAATCCACCCCATTAATAGTCAAATATGGAGATCTTTCTTCTTTTCAATGGTCTTAAAAGGTTAGCGGAAACCCAAGATACTCAAGACACGAAGTGTGGTCTATGGGATAAGATATTTAAAAGAATGTGGAAACACCCTATACTCTGGTTGACTAGGGTCAGGCTCTTGTGGTCCTTTGATAATGAATGATAATGGGTGATGGTTTACACATTTTAACATCATGTAGTGGGGAAATATCTACCATTTAGTTTAACATCATTAGATAAGGATGTTTTACTTACAGTTTAACATCATGTAGTAAAGATGTTTTTCCTTACAGTTTAACGTCAAGACGTAAGTACATAGGAACGGATGTGAAATTATGAAAGATATCCTTGGGAAAGATTTTCACTATTCATGTGCATTTAGATGTGGAAAATACCTTTTATCCATGCACAAGATTATTAATGGGTATCCATATACTAGATCCCTTATAGTACATCTTTATCTAATGTGCAATTAAGTTTTATGTAGATATGAATTGTACATAGGGAAAGCGAGATTGTGTGACTTATCCCTCTTTAAATAGAGGTATATACAATTTTTATGGCTCGGATTACCAAGATTTCCCTATGAATATTATAAGGGAAGTAATCATGCCATAATCAAATCCTTTAAGAGATATCTTTATATAATATTACTCATATGCAAGGTAGAGGTGCATTATATCTTTTTCCCTTAGTGAGTCTTAACACTATGATCGACTAAGGGGTCCTCTACATAGATCAAGATCACACATATATATAGGGAATTTCCATTCTTAATTATGGTATGGAAGTGATGAATTCAACACTATAATATATTCATGTTTAAGATGACCCGCTCTAAGTGATTTTAGGTATTTTAGGATGGTTCAAATTTCATTCATTTAATGTCATGAAACTAGGACATTTTAATAAAGTTTAACATCATGATACTAGGATGTATCCCGGAGAGGAATAACTGAATCAAGGAAACTAGGCATTCATAGAAGATGCATACCCAAAATTAAAGGGTACAAGAATACAATGTCATAATCATGCATTAAAAATGTTTACGATGAAAAGATGTGTAATGTCAAAAGTAACCAGATCCGCTTGAATAGTTGTGTTATGTAAGATGTAAATAATAACCCAATAATATCTGAGTTAACTAGAGGTGGAAAAGGGTTGGTAAAGGCTAACCATTGAGAATGTATGAATCCCATATTCCATGTAGCTAGGGAAATAACTCTTGGATTTAAGGTTGGGCCTCTCCTCTGGGACCAAACATCCTCTAGGAATAATAGATTTGGTAAGGTGTGAATTTTATAGTAAATTCTAGTGGGTTCCTTTGGATTAGCTATCCCTTATTACCAGTTTTCTAAAAGGAATAACCAAAAGAAAAGGATCCCATGGTCCAAGTGTTTTACAAGAGAATAATATCAAATCAAGGAATTGGATTTTATCAACTCATATATCACAGATGTGAATTTGGTTTATAGAAAACATAAGATTTAAGAAGGTTTTTTACACCCTAAAAGTGACACCAATGTGTATTGAACACATTTTTGGGGTGAAGGGATAAGATATGTGATTCTTGAGTACACAATCATCAAGGGGTGATCTATTCAACATGAATACCTCTTGTCTTACAAATTAACATCATGCGACTAGGATGCTGTCATGTTTGGGCCCTAAATGGAGGATCTAGGTGTCACTATATATCCCATAGTATGGGAATAAATCCATAAGTAGTCCTAATTTTTAGATAATCCCTTTCATAATTCTGACCCATATGCAAGGGAAGAGGAATTTTTATCCTTTGTGTCATGGCTGGACCCGGGACATGAGTTTTGGGTGTCACTACAAATCCTGTGATAATAATAATCAATCCACGTGTAGTTATTGAATTAAAACTCTCCCTGTAGGTTATACCCATGTGAAAATGGGCATATTTTTTCGTTTATATTGTGTTTGGGCCCCGAATTTGAGATCTAGTTGTTACTATATATCCTGTGATGGTAGGAATCAATCCACATGTATTTATTGAATGAAAAAATCTCCATGAAATTCTGGACCATACACGAGGGAGGTATTTTTTACATTTATATTGCATCTAGACCCAGGATTTGAGATTTGGGTGTCACTATGTATCCTATGATTGCAATAATCAACCCACATGTAGTTATTGAATGTAAAACTCTACACATAGGTATAAACCAAAAATAGAGGGGGGAATTTTTTCCATTTATATTATGGCTGGACCTAGGATTTCAGATCTTGGTATTGCTATATATCATATGATAGTAGGAATCAAGTCACACATAGTTCTTAGATGGAAAACACTCTATGTAGGTCAGACCCGTACATAGAGGGGGAATTCGTTTTCTATTTATATTACGGTTGGGCCCATGATTTGAGATCTAGGTGTCACTATGTATCCTATAATGGTAGGAATCAAGACACAAGTAATTATTGAATAGAAAAATCTCTATGCAGGGCTAACCCGTATGCATATGGGGAATTTTTTCCCATTTATACTATGAATAGACTAGGGATTTGAGATCTGGGTATCACTACATATCCTGTGACTTTAAGAATCAATCCACATTAAGTTATTGAATGGAAAAATCACCACATAGGTCTAAACCATATACAGAGAGATCTTTTTTCATTTATATTGTGGATGGACCAAGGATTTGAGATTTGGGAATCACTACATATCATGTGTTGGGAGGAATCAATCCACAGATATTTTTTGAATGGAAAATTCTCCACATGGGTCTAACCCATATTCATGGGGGGTATTTTCTCTATTTATATTGTATTAGGACTTAGTATTTGAGATCTAGGTGTCACTATATATCCTTTGATGGCATAAATCATAACACACATAGTTCTTGGATGAAAAAATATCCACACAAGTCTGAACCATATGAAGAGGTGGGTAATTTTTTCCATTTATATTGTGAATGGTCCTATGATTTAAGATATGAGTGTCACCACATATCTTGTGATGGAAGTAATCAAGCCAAATGTAGTTCTTGAATGGAAATATTCTCTATGTGGATCTAACTCACACATGAGGAAGGGATTACTTCATTTTTCTTTCACACAGATCTAGCTTGCGTGTAGTGAACCATCTGCAAAGTAACGTTCTCTATATAGTTTAACATAATAAATTAAGGAAAAAAGATTTTCTATAGTTTAAAGTCATAATTCTAAGACTTGGGGTGATGATAGTAGATATCAAAATTAATTTTTGAGAAACCTTTCATTAGTATAAGTTTTAATGGTTTCCCCATTGATTTTGGATAATGAGTAATCTCTATTAGAATGGACCTTATGTATGATGTAAGTCCCTTACCTCTTAGGTTCCATATTTGGTGGTTTTTTTCCTTGTATCATTAGGGTCTGAGATCTATTACGAGTTCTCCTTATAGGAACATGAAAAGTAAAACCTTTTTATTTAAGGCTCTCATGATTTGACTCTGATGAACTTCAAGGTTTTGAAGTGTATTCAACCTTTTATCATCAAGCTATTCCAACTCATCCAGCCAATTTTTCGATTTCTTGTCATATGGGAGTTTTATATAGTTATATATACAGATCAAGGGAAACTATGCTTCAATGGGAAATAGTAATTTAGTTCCATACACCAACAAATATAGATTTCATTGTATGGTAGTGTGTGTGGTTGTATAGTAGGACCATAAATAATGATGGAGCTTATATAGTCAGGACTTCTTATCCTTGTCCACTATTTTCTGAATTATATTTGATTTATTTAGGCCTCTATTTTTTCCATTTTTCATTTCATAATAGCAGTATGAATGGTTGGATTTTATGTTGTACTCCAGTTAAAATTTCTTCAACCTAGTAAAATAGAAGTTGGTGTTTTTTTTTCTATCAATATAATGTGAGGGACACTAATTCTGGTAATGATATTGGACTTTATGAAGTTAATAATATTATTCATATAAAATTCCTTGAGAGGTGTTTCCTCAACCCATTTCTAAAATAATTTGGTTGTAGTAAGGATATACTTAAACTGTTTAGTTGTGGCTGGGGGATATGGCCTCATAATGTCCATTCCCCATACAGAAAATGACCAGGAATATTTATTTGTATGTAGAAACTCTGAGGGTTGATGGGAGAGACTGGTCATAGAATGATGAGCACTTCAGGAGCCTATATGGACTTCTTCCATGAAATTGGGAATCTCTCGTGTTATGAATCTAAGGAGGGTTCCATTGAATCCTCATTTTTAGAGGGATTTTTTCTCATTTATCCCATCTATAAAGGTAAATTTTTCTACTCAACATCGAGCATGTTCCCTTTTTTAAATATCTAAGGAGAGGGTATCCTTTTAGAGGTAATAAATAATGGGATCCATCTATCCAAGGGTGTATATTAGTTCATCAGACTTTGGGGAAGTGTTTACTTAATTGATTTCCTTCATGTCACAAACAGCGACTAATGAGACCACCCTTCGATGTGTAATGAAAAAAACCAATTCATCTTAATCAGGGTCAGCAAAGACTGTAGTGGAATTAGCTAGTGCATTGTCCTGAGCATTCTATGATCAAAGTACATGATGCATTGTTGGTTAAAAAGGTAATTTTCCATAAATCCTATGATATAACTAATGAGAGGGGAAAATTATTCCTTTTTTATGGAATAATCATCATTGATTTGTTTGATCACTAGCTCTGAATCCCCTTTTATGTTCAAGTAGGGTATATGCAGTTTTAGGCCTAGTTCCAATTTGGGAATGAGTGCTTGGTAGTCATCCTCATTATTATTGTATTTTTCAAACAATAAGAAAGGTTAGGGAAAATTTTATTTGTCTGGGGAAACAAACACAATATATAGACCAACTTGGTTGATATTTGGGTTTTCCATCATCTTTCTAATAAGTCTTTTGTAGGAACTGTCAAAATAAATATCCCATATTTAGGGAGTTTCATGGTCATTGAAAACCTCTTCATATGGAAGTTCGGTGTCCGCTGGTGTGATTTCTAGGGTTGGATGTAATGCAAGGAAATAAGCTAGGTCTTTCACTTTGACTACATTTTGTGACATTAATTGGATGTTGTATTATTATAGAATAACAACCCATTGGTCCAAGCTATCAATCAATATAGGGTGGACAAGGATGTACTTTAGTATGTCTGTATGAAAGACCAAGAGGACTTCTTGATGCTGCAAGTAATGCCACATAAATTTCATTACAAATATTAGTGAGAGGAAGTTCTTATATATATTTTAATTATCATATATTAATACCTATCATTGTTTGATTTAGATAGTAGTAGTTATTTTCATTCACTGCATTGTTTTTCTGTGTGAGGAGAGCACCAAGTGATTGTTCCATGGTAGACGCATATAAGATAAGAAGCTTTCCTTCTACTGGAATCATCAAGACTAGTGGGTGAATTAAGTAATTCTTGATATTCTCAAATTCTTACTGGCTGTCCTCACCCCATCATTAGGCGACTCCCTGATTTATTAACTTGGTGAAGGGGATATATTTTCTGGCCAAGTTAGATATGAAACATTGAATGTAACGAGGTTCCCTTGGATCCCTCTCAATTTTTTAAGATTATGGGGAAGTAATATTACTAGTATTACACTAGTATTTTTTGGATTGACCTCAATGCCATTGTGGCATACCAAAAAGATAAAAAACTTCCCTAACATTTCTCTAAAATCACACTTCAGAGGATAAAACTTTAAACAATCATGATACAACTTGTTGAAGATTGTTTAAATATCTATGAGGTGATCAAATCACTATCAAGATTTTACTAACAGGTCATCAACATAAAATTATATTATTCTTTCCCAATAAGAATTAAAGATATGATGCATGGCATGTTGGTAAGTAGAACCATCATTCTTTAATCCAAAGGGGATGAGCTGATAGAAAAAGATAACTTATGGTGCTCTAAAAGTGGTGTCTTCCTCATCTTTAGGGTTCATATTTATCTAATTATATCCTAAATACCCATCCATTATGGAAAAAGATTGAAAGATATTAGTTGCATCCATCAAAAGTTTTGTGATTAGTAATATGAAATCATCATTTGTGGAATGTCTATTAAGGTCCCTGAAATCAATGTAGACCCTGATATGTCTATTATTTTTCTTGAATGGGAAAGTGTTGGAAAACCATTTTGGATAATTCACTACTTGGATAGACTTTTATTTGATCAATTTTTCAACTTTATATTCTGCATTAGTATCATGAGAGGGGTTCATCTTCCTGGATTCCTACTTGAAACCTAGTTGGTCATCGGGTAAGCCTAGGTGATGTATAGACACATCAAGGTTTAGCCCAATAATTTATAAGTAATTCTAAGTGAACATGTATCAATGTTGCTTTATAAATTTAATATAAATCTCCTTATATTTGAGAGGCATGAAGGCACTAATCAACATAGGTTTGGGTCTTCTTCTATTATTAGATTCACCTGCCTGAGCTCATCGATGGTGGTGCAAGAATCTTTTTTAAATGTGGGAGGGGTATTCTGGAGGTCATCCTATTCTTCTTTTATATTTGATTCTATGGAAATTTTTTTAGACAATGTGATTAATTCAGGGAAATATAGGTCATTATTAAGGTAAGAGAGGCCATGTGAAGAGACATCATCATATAAAGCTACAAGATTCATTGTAGATAGATTATGGACCTTCATGTTTTCTTTTATGCTGCCACTAAGGGAAAAAGGAGCATGTACATCCTGAGTTAAAGATAATGTCTTGGGGACATCATCATTTTTATTGACAGAATGAGGGAATTATCGGATCCCAAAAGGTCATTAACTAGGTCCTTTTATGATGAATCCACTTTAGATGACATGAGTTACATCACATGGAAATTATCCAATAGAGATTGTATCTCATGATAGCATATTGGTATTAATCATGTTGTCTTAATCAGGTTTATGGGTAGCACATAATCGTTGTCGAGCATGATTGAGAGATTTGACGGGGTAGTCCCCAGTCCATTAGGGGATAAACCCTGTATATCATCATCCACCATTGGTTTTATTCATTCCTTATAATAGATTCTTTCCTCAGAATATATGGATTCACAAGACTCAAATGGGGTGTTATCGCCATGTAGAATGCCAACCTTCCTATTGATGGGGTATTTCAAGAATTGATGAAATGTTGAAGGTACCTATATGTGGATATAAAGAAAAGGTCTTCTAATAAGGACATAATATGTTTTGTCTTGATGGATAACTAGGAACATAGCATTGGATGTGATATCCCCAAATTGATCCTTGAGCTTTATCTTCTCGATAGGTCTTTTCCCAATCTTATCATACGCTTGTATGGTTAGATCTATTAGAGATAAATCCCCCTTCGCTATATCTCAAACATCAGGGAGTACGAATCAGGATGAGATTGATCCTGAAACCATTTTCAAATATATCCCTTCATATGTGGGAATTATCAATATTTTCTAAAATAAAGAGGGGTATGGTATGTCCCTGGATAACTTCTTTCTAATCTTGTTCTGTGAACGAGATGGTGATATGATATTCTGATAGAATAGTTTTCACTCGGTAAACCTCAGCTATAGAAACTTCAATATCAAACTCCTATGGTATTTGGAGGGCCTTGATGAGTGAATCTATAAATTATTTTGAAAATATCCAAGATTGAGATTTTGGATGGCACAATTGTTAACTATTTAAGAATGTCATATTTTTTCACCAGAAATATGCGCTTCTTAAGGTGGGGTTACTACCTATTATGTGGATCATGAGTCATGGTGTTTGAGGTGGATGGTATTGGTTCTTGATTAGAGGTCAAGGAAGCATCTTCTTCTAATGGAATGGGTCATGCCATCCTTCCCCTTTGTCAGGGATGATCAGACAATATCACCCCTATCAGTCGGTCATGTAAA
The DNA here is from genome assembly GCA_963277665.1 of Viscum album. Classification (NCBI taxonomy): domain Eukaryota; kingdom Viridiplantae; phylum Streptophyta; class Magnoliopsida; order Santalales; family Viscaceae; genus Viscum; species Viscum album. Next base: position 1,462,909,976 of record OY728139.1, read on the forward strand.
ATGAAAAGGCTTGGATGACCTCTTGAGGGATCTGAAGCATCTCTATGTTTATATTGGGTTTGTAGGAGTACTTTACATGGATCTTAACTATATTTATGGCTTGTTCAGAAATGTGACTAAAATATTGGGTTCAACCATGCATGCATCATCCACTATATCCTCAACTTCCACATCCTCAACCACCAGATCTTTAGTCGAGTATGAGGAACGCATACTCAAAGGCATATTAATCATCAAATAATGGGTCTGTTAAGTGAACTATGATAATAGAACCAAAAATGAGCTCTTAATACTATGAGAGCTATTTTTTGTGGTTCTTTTCCCATTCTCCAGATATTGAAGGAAATAAGTCTGCAAGAGTTAGAACTTGTGTTGGATATGGATATGAATCTTTATATTGTTATTTTTCCTATGTATAACTATTACTTCTACCTATAGAAGGTGTATTCAATAATTCCTACCTAGGTAAAATGGTCTTTTTTGGTTTTTGAAGATGCACTATTAAGGTTCTATAGGCTTGATCAACTGTCTTTTGAGTCATCCAGTTATTGAACTTTTGTCTATGACAGGCTGGAACTTCTTGCTAGTCACCCTCTTGTCTTGGTTATGCAATAGTTACACAAGTCACCTGGGTCGAGGAATTATCTAGTATCAATAGTCAAAAATCAACCAAGATTTGGAGGATATATTGTAATACAAAGTATTCCTGAATGGTGTGACCTAGCCTCTTATGGAAAGGGCGGTTGTCAGGATGATCGGTGAGGTTGACCTCATTGGGTTTCATAGGATCTGGTATCTTGAGTCCATTATTTTAAATGGTTATAAGGAAATAATTAGGTACCTCTTCATTTTGAACGGGATACACTTTAATAATATATTCCTCAAATCAAAAGTTACCCTAATCTCTTTTTGCTTCTGGCTAAGGGTGATTTTGTTACTTCTACTACTCAACAGGAGGCACTAAATGATTTAGGGCCTACCTGGGTGCTTGAATTGGCACTACTATTGGTCTAAGGGTAGAATCAGTAGTCTCTAATTTACTAGGTATTTTCTCTTATGTCGAAGTCATGGGATGAGATATAGCTTAGTTTTTTAAAATGGAATCTTCTAAAAGTTGATCTATTTCTTCAAATTCATAGAATTCTCTTGGATACTTCATTAGGATCAACAGTGTTTATAGATCATCCTAAATATTTTCATCATGTATTTCTAGTAGTTTATCTTATGATAGAGGGATGTTGACTGAATATGTTAAACCTTTCCATCTTGTGATGAAGTCAGAAACCCTCTCACTTTTCACATTATTTGAAGTTTATGAGGATGAAAATTGTTGTTTCCTTATCGTAGAGTTGGGCTAATAAAGGAATTGATGATGAATGTTTTACCATCCCACAATATATCCTTTAGGAAGTCTTGTGCACCAAAATAAGGCTAACCTAATCAGAGTTTGTACAAAACATATTAGATTGGTTTCCTCCTAATGATCTCAAGGACCCATCATCAAGCCTCATCATGACAAAAAGTGTGTGAGATACTATTCTGGATCTCTAAAGCCATCAAAGGTTAAGAAGATAATATTTATGAAATTTCGTAGGAGAAAATTTTTAACCACCCATTTAACATAAATATTATTTTTGGGCCGCATGGGTGTACATCACCCTTTCATGGATTCTATTCAAGTAGTCATATATTCAAATTGAATTGATGAGTTTTGGAGGTAACACTATATGGACCACCTCCCATCTATAGAAATTGGGTGAGGCTTGATGAGGTAGCCCCATTTTCCTTTCCTGATGATTCTCGATCAATGATAGTAATGAATAATCACCTTGATAGGGGAGATTCTATCGATATAACCATGGAAAGTCATTATCATCCTCAACTTACTCATTTGTTTAGACCAGTTTCATAGATCCATATCCCACATAGTGCTCAAATTCCACTCTTGTATGAAGATTATATATCTTCTAATGTATGGTAGAAGGGATATTTACTTCTATTTGAAGATGATTCCCAACAATAATGTTTACCCTAAGTAGTTCCTCATTGAGCTATCTGAGATTATGTACGACATTTTCATATTATTCCAGTTGTTCCCCCATGAAGGTAAAGTTTTTCTCCTTTGAGTGGTGAGTGGGATATAGGCACACATTTCACTTTATCCTTGGAATTTTTTCACTATATAGGTGAAAATTCATCATTTAATGGTTTCTAGTTTTGGATCCTTCGATGATTCTACATACATGTACCCTCAGATAGTGCATCCACATTGTCTAACTCTCAAGTCATAGTTTTTTAAATGAATCCCTCTATGTTTACACCTTGGTTTACATAATCTATTGTGTTGATGATGATAATGTTGACTAAGGTTTATCGAGTAGTGGTAGTTATCCCATTACTTTTCATGCGTTATGGGGATTCTTCACCTCTTACTCCTTCTTTGAGGGTTGAATCAGGGTAATTTATCTAACCCCTGGCTATATTGGAACATTTTGTATTATGAACCTTATAGGGTTTGATTTTCTTTGTTGTATGTCTCTCCTATCTTTTTCTATGAGTAGTGACCTTAAGGGAGTTTTTGTTCATGCTTTCCAAACAAGACCCAAATAGAAAGGGTATGTCTCACAGCAGGAGGAACATATGGGATTTCATCCATCAATATTTACCTCCCAACTTAGAGAAGACCAATTCTTTCTAGGGTGATGATAATGGTAAAAATGACCATATTCTTGTGGGTTAGAGATGATTTGTGTCCTCTAATATCACTTTATGATCCTATTATTGAGGATTTTATGATTCTATTTGATGATTTGATGGATCCTGAGATGGATATTGAGATAAAAATTCACCCATACCTATGGGATGGGGTTGATCTGAAATAGCTATTGATTTCTCTAGGACTATCGTAAATTGTGATGAACATAGTGGAGATGATTTAGATAAAAGTACCCCCAACCCTATGGGATGGAGTTGGTCAGCAGCTTCCACTGATATTTCCTAAATCCATTGAGGGTTTGATAACTTGAGGGGTGGAGGAAGTGGAAAAAATTCCCCCAACCCTATGAGACGGGTTTTATCCTAGATGATTTCTATCATAATCCCTTTTATTTTGTGTAGTTGTGCTCATGTATGAGTTAGGTGAAATGGATACCTTATGGGAGTTATTTTCTATAGGAATATGTTGTTTAGTTCACACCCTCTACTTCCATGTCTATAATGTGTTCTCATTTTTTCAAGGGGGTAAACTTTAGAGTATTTTAAAATCTCTCTTCCTCTATCCATGACATCGTTTCATCTTTAAAGTGGGAGATTCTTGCTGTATTGATCAGCTGGACCATTAATTACCTGGTCCCCTGATTTATCTAGTTCCTATGACATTACAAGATTCCATATCTAGGTATTTCTTCTATTTCTTGGACTCAGGGAAGTGAAACACTACATTCTTTCCCCATCCTTAGATATGGATATCTTATAAGGCCTCAGTGATAAGTTGTCGAAGAGTTGTGGTGCAATGGTGAAAATCTTATTATAGATTTTCATTATACTTTTCCATTATTGGGACCTGGACCATAAAGATATGAAGCCATGTTCATTTAACAATAGATTATATGTATGGTCTGATGTTGACCCACGTATCCTAGATAGCGAAGGTGTATGTCATTTGACTATTGATGATTATCTCAATTGTTTTTGTATAGGTGAGGAATTCACTCCTCCTCTAGATCATTTGGGATATCATAGTATGAAGTTAATATGGTCTATAACATGGTTGGGAGGTTGTTTTTCGCTAACTCTCTCCATATATCCATTTCATCATCTTCTTCATCATATTTGCATGCCTCCACCTGGTCAGACCACATTAGATTCTTCTCTAGGTTTTCTGCAAACCATGGTAAATTTTTATTGATAGTTTCTGGGGAACTATATATAGTCAACCATGGTGTTTCGAGAACCTATATATATGAAGGTATCTAATTTTTTATAACCTCTTTATATAAATGTTTTTGGGTAAGAGTACGATTTCCTTTTCTGAGAGAGATAGCACCATGGAGAGGTTGACCATGGTGGATATTAGGAGTACAGTCTCTACGATCCATTTCTACACTACTATGAGGAGGACTATCGAAGTAGTGATCAACTTCTTCTTCAGTTTAAGAGTCAAAAAACCCTTGAGGTATTAAGGATATGTGTTGGAAAACCTCAATGACACTAGAATTGAGCATATCAAAGATATGAGACTTGTTATATGTCATGGATAGAATATAATGACCTGCCTTTTGGGGTTGAGTAGGGATATAAGCCTTCTACATTATGGTTTCAATAATATTTTGATATCTATCTGGTTTTGTGGGGATATGAGCTTTCAACTGAGAAACCACTTGAGTATGTCAATGAGATTTTGTATTATTGGTAGGAATATGAGTCTTCATGTGGGTGGTTGTCGAAATATTCCAATCGATCCTAGATGAAGTCGGGGTATGATCATTGTTCAAATATGAATTACCTATTGTAATATACCAATATAACTTCAAAATGGGGTAAGGGATATATTCATCCTCATGTGTTTCCTCTAAAGGATATTGGTGTAGTCGTTCATTGGCAGAAGTAGAGGGATGATCCTAGCTTCTATGAACTGTTGGAATATGACAAGTAGATTCATTAGTAGGTATATGATCGTACTCTGAGGTGATCTTCATGTTGTACTAAAAAAACTCTATTAGTGTGGGGATATGATCCCAAAACTGTTAATTTTGAGTATTCCATTGTTCTTTTTCGACAAGAATATGCACTTGTCCCAAGGCATGTTCCCAACTAAGCTGGTGTGCCTCAATCTAAACGAGGATATGACCCTAGTCCTATGCCTTTAGAGTATGCCACCATCTTTTTTCAAAATAATGTGCACCTATATTGAGGCATGTTCCAAACTGAGTTGGTGATCCTCATTCATAATGAATATATGATCTTGGTATGGTTCCTTGTTCTTTATCAAAATATCCTGATAATACTCTTGGATAGGAGAAAGAATTTACACTTTCTATGGAGTATTCACATGCTCATACTGATCATGGTGATATATTTCTCTGGATGTTAGGGTGGGAATATGTGCCTCCCCCTGAATCTATACCAGTGTCCAAATATGTCGTTGGAGCTCATTTATCATTGCTAGAATTTATTGACACTTTAGAAAAGTGTGTGCATGAATGTAGGCCTATACATTCTTGGTCTCCAAGATATAATGGAAGATGTCTTCATTTGAAATAGGGATATAGTACCACTCCTTTCCTCCTTCATCTATAGGAATTTTCCAATGGGATTCAAGTGTGAGAGAAGGGATATGTGTCTCCCCCATGTTTTCTATAGAAATATGAATGAAGACTTGATCTGATTGAACAGGGATATGAGCTTTCCCACTAGATATCTCCAGAATATGCTGATGGGATTCATTAGTAGAAGTAGATATATGATCCCATTCCCATGTATCCATATCTTTTTCGCCTAGTGATACCTCCTTGGTACTCATGCATGAATTTCTAAGGTGGAAATTTTTTAGGTGGTTCTCTCATCAAGTGACTAAGGGGCACTAGTGGGATAACGTTGGTAATAGTGGTTGATAAGAACCCTCCTAAGAATATTCTAAAATGTGATGAATAGGTAATCATGTAATTTATCATAATTCCTATGATATGAAGGTTACATATTTTTATGCTCCAAATATAATATTCATAAGCTATTAGTGGTGGTTACAAGTGACATTGGTTTCATTGTAGATTTTCATTAATGAGATGAACTTATTGGATTTAGCATCTAGATACCTCTACATGTATCCATAAGGTTTGGAATAATACCATGTATTTGGTATTACCAAACCATCAAATTCACAACTCAAATATAAAGGTTTCGAGTGGGTGATGTTGTTTTTCGATCCACAAAGGTTACTACCATATCAAAGGTTCCAAAACATTCACTTGATGAAGACATGATCTCGGGTAAAGATTTTTTTTAGAGAAGTTTTTACAGTCACAAATACAATAAGGAACAAGTACACTAATTAGTTCATTGTCTCAAGTGTAAAATATGATCAATCAGTTATGCATGGGTAACACAATTATCCTTTCTTGTTCCTGGTTTGGACATTTTGACCATGTGGAATTTTCGTACTAATAATGTATTCTTTCATGGAAATACTTATGGAGATCGAGCCTTAGGAAGGCATCCTATGTATCCTTATTATAACATGAATCATAGTAATCATAGTTATATCTTCCCTCGACCTATTTATGGGAAGTGGTAGGTAATTAATGCATGTGAGGTTTATTTCCCCATGGTTTACCAATATGGGAATGCCTTTGGGACTAACACCGAGGTGAAATCCCTTGTATATAGAAATCGTATCATGACACTGAATGGGGATTTCACACTGATATTTCCCTAGCTATGGGAAATTTTATGATGATAGTGATATCATCATTGTAAATCCCTAATCCCATGTGAGTCATGCTCGATCTGAGAAACAAAGGGTAGAAAGAGATCGGAGTTTTTGTATATGGATATGGGACTTATGCACTGGGGTGGCCCTAATGGGGTGTTTGATAAGGATCTAGGACCTTAAGAATTCATCCTACATGTCCTACTTATACCAGGAATCAGATTCCTTGTTGTTCAAAAGCTGCTCAATCCACTGATGGGTGAGGAAGAATGATAAACCCATAGGATAGTTTGGGTACCATGGTTAGAGTGTATGAGATATGGAGGGACTTAAACTAATGTGGATGCCTAATTGTATCTCAGACCTTAGGAAGGTATCCTAATTATTGTTTTTATACAAGAATCTAACTCCTCGTAGTTCAAAATAGTGTATGTCCAAGTGTGTTTTCAGGACGAGGGTATCATGTCCCAAGGTGTTTTTATGACACACTTGACATGTCATAGGATCTATTCCTAACAGGATTGACATGTTAGGGATGTCTTTTTTATATGTCCTGGTTATTTTCATGACTTGTATGAGGATGTATGGGCATGTCTTGGTCATCATCCTGATATGTCTGAGGATTTTTTTTGGACATGTCTGAGGTGTCTTCCACAAAATCTAGCTGACTTGTCTGGGGACCACCACATGACGAGGCTGACATGTCCAAGGCACTTCACATGATTTAAATAGAAATTCCAATGAGTTGTTTCATGATTCAATGGAATTTTCTGGGGGGACATCATATAACAAGGATGACATGTCTAAGGCACTTCGCATGATTGAAGCAGATATGTCAAAGGGATGATACATGATTCAATTGACTTGTACAGGGGCCACTTCATGACAAGAATGACCTGTCCAATTAAAATCACACGATTAAAGTATAAATTTCATAGGGTTTCCACATGAATCAACTAAAGTTTTTGGGTATCCTTCATGTGATCGATGCAGACATTTCCAAGGGTGTCGTGTGGTCAAGGATGACATATCAGAGGGTTTCCACATGATCTAACTGACATTTATGGAGGACTTCACATGACATAGCTGATATGTCTTGAGGAATTAATGTGACTTGGATAACATGTCTAGAGGACCTCATGTGACTTGGATGAAATATTTGGAGTACTTTTCATGACTTGGATAATATGTCCAGGTGCAGTCACAAAATTTTGATAGGTCATATGAAGCATATGATGCCTTCACATGAAAATCAATGTATCTATCTTCATATAAGATTTTTTTTTATTTTTTAGTCTTTAATGCATAAATTCCTCAATTTTAGTAAAGAATTTTACTATTAAGACCTCACATAACAAAGTATATATGATGAAACGCCTTTACATAATCTGACTAGTGCACTGAAATTCCTTCACGTGATCAATATGATGATCATGTGAAGTGTGTATACATGTCGTGTAAGCCCTTAAGTCATTCCTTAGGTTTACCTGGTGGAAGACCCTTGTGATTTTGTATATTTTTTCTCCAAAAAGTTTTCTATAACCTATGCACTACCATGTGTGTGTGTTTTGTGTCAAGGGAATGGAATTTATTGGCCACACCTCCCCGGTTCTATGCTTCATTTCATTGTAGATAGGGGCTTCAGTTAGTAGAGCATCACATGTTTCACATGAACCTATTGTGGGTCATCTATGGTGTCATATTTGTGTCTCATGATAAATAGTGACCATAATATAACTATGTCATCACCATATTTATTGGACCCATGGCTTGTCAAAGGGTTTTATCATAATAAAATGGACATGTCAAAGGTCCTTCACAAGATCAAGCTGACATGTCATAAAATCTTCATGAGATCAGGATGCCTATAAAAGAGAATTTCACGTGATGGAAGGAGACTTGTCTAGGGCCCTTCATGGGATAAAACTGGCCTATCATAATCCCTTAGTTAGATCAATCTAGCATGTCAAAGGGTCTTCACATGATCAATAAGATGGTTATATGGGGCACATAATGTTAGAGTTGGTTTCCTAGAACCAACTGTTTGTACTTTGATTACATGAATATTTGATGTATTAAATATTAAATTAAACATCTTATTACATATTTTTCATTTTTCTACATGAATTTAATGTAACAATTTCCTAGAGTATTTTTTGAATTGATAAGGTCATAGTAGTTCCCCACTGTGATGATAAACTTAAAGTGCTGTGAAAATATTCTTAATATAGTTTATAGTTGGATAACAGTTTATGATGGGACACATAGTCTATATATTTTCAACTGCGAGTACTCGTAATCACATGAGACTTATTATCATGAAATTCACACTTGGTAATCTCTAAGATGGAAAATTATGAGAACAGAATCGCCAGTAGGAATTATATATGTTTTGGGGTCATCAAATATTTCTATTTGTGAACATGTGTAATGGTCCAAAGAATTTAATATTATCATTAATGCATGACATGACTCATGCACTTAGATTTTCTGATGAAAACTGTCACACCATATATTAGTGGGAAGTTGGTTATGCCGGGTGCATCACAAATGACATATTATTAATGGATAAGTCAATGAAGAATTTTCCCCATCCATCTTTATGGAAGTTGATATCTCTTACCTTTTATTGAAATAGAATCATCTCCCTAAATTCCATGGCCATGGTGTAACTATGAGTTTATTTTAGATAGTCAAAGAATGATGTATGGACATATAGGTTGATGACACCATCATGCAACCTGCTTGATGAGATATTATGATAAAGGGGTTATATTACACAATGAGTGTTTGTATGTGGTTTTCATCATTGTGACTTTAAATTTTTTCTCTTGGGTGCCTTGACCCATTGCTAGATAGTAATCTT